>CM070771.1:165885285-167088785 GCA_036346955.1 Dipus sagitta | reverse complement strand
CACATTTTCTTTTTAGTTAATAAGTTAAACGAATGAAGATTTTCACTTTGCTGAACAGAATTGTATTAATAGCCTAAGATTCTGATGCTATATAGACACACTCTTTGGCAGCATTACAGTTGATGGTTGCCAGGTATTTGATGAGGCACAAATGGTTAAAAGACTTTAGAATATGTTGGGTGGAAATGATAAAGAATAATTTAGGTGAGCTGAGAAGATGAACTGGAGAGGCTATCTGATAGTCATTCAGGTTTGTGAATCAAGAAAATTTGTTTGTTTGAAAATCAGTTTTGACTAAATCCACGTATAAACAATAGAGAAACCTATCCAAACTTTGAACTGAAACTTACTTATAAATTGTTCTCAAATGTAACATTCATTGTTCAACAAAATTTAGTTTAATTTAGAAGATATGCCAACACTTATCCTGAAAAAGAAAACCCTGAGTGTTTTTATATGATTTTAAATTTATTTTTAGTTGGTATGGTAATTTAGATAATTAAAATTGTTATCTCTTTTTAATTAGAGAAAAAAGAAGTCAAAAGATGGATATAACAGAAATCCAAAATTTTTATTTATTTTCATTTAACTAAGCTGCCTTACCATGCTAAGAAAACATTTTTGTAAAGGTTAAATAAAGTATTTCATGGCAACCACTGCTTCTTAGTGCCTGTGTAACAAGAAACATGAGCTAGCCAAAGTTGTGCAAGTTGGTTTTCTTTCCCAGTGAGGGAATGTGGTATCTAAAACCTTGTCCTAACTCATTTTATCCCCAAGTGTAAGTCAAGCAAGTCAAACATGAACTAATGCCTGAAGGGAAGTCCCTGACTCCAAAACTATGGATTATTTCACATTTATCTTAAAATCTGCTCTTAGAGTTCTTAAAATTCACTAACTTGGCAAGTTAAGAATTATCATGAGAAATGAAATAATTTCATAACTATGAAGTCATCCAACATTCCATGCATCTGACACTCACTGGGCTTGGCTATGTCTTGGGCATTATTCTGACCTTTAAATAATACGTTCTTCAATATCCTGGAAATAATTAAAAAGCATGGAAATAATTAAAAGTGCCACAGAATAATGATATGCCATGTCTTTCAGTTAATGCTTTTGATACACGAAGTCATGATACTAGGTTATGATTAAAGACATTCTGTATGCTGAAATCTATGTAAGAGCCTTAATCAGTATTTCCTATAAGTTAAAAATGGAAAAATACCATGCTTCAATGGTCAAGATGCAAATCCTTTCTCTAAGCACTATGTATTATAATTCATATTTTAAATTAGCTCAGTGAAAAAACCTTTGTATTTAGACATTAAGAACTCACATTTGCAGAGCACTGGCTTGTGAAAAAGCTTCGTGTGTCTTGTAAAAAGCTTAAGGCATCTCCAGTATGTTTTCTCCAAAGTGACATTTCAATATTTAAAATTTATTGCCAGGGACAGACAGAGAGACCACTAGCAGCACCAGGAGTCATTCCTCCTGCAGCTTCCCAGCTGAAATGATCCCCAGTTAACCACTTTCAGTCAGCTTTGTAAAACACTCCTGAAGTCAGTCTTGGGACTGGACAACCCTATCACAAACCTATCTTAGCCATTTCTTATAAAAGACGTTAAAAGGGTTGTATTGCAAATGAGTTTCACAAAGACAGTAAAATACACAAGAGAAAACACTCAATCTCAAACTTCTGTGTTCAATTTAAGTAGACTGAAAATATTTCCCTACAGAAAATGAGGAAATTCCGAGTATGTTTTGTGTGTGAGATACTGAATGACCAACAGGGCTCTCCAGCTTCCCTGATTCCTACTGGTGACTATGGAAGGCACCAGGGGCTTCTTGAGATAATGTGATGCTCCTAGACTCCCTGGTAAAACTAAAAGTACTTTAAAAGAGAAAAGCAAGGGACTGAGTCTACAGTTTGCTTTTTGGCCGTTTTGATTACTGTTCAAAAACAAAATAAAAACGCAATTGATGGCAAAAGGACAGTAGTTCCTGGTACTCAAATGGAATCAGTGTTTACAGAATATTTTGGATTAAAATCTTTGCCAGATGGTCCCAAGAAATGTTTACCTCACTGTTGATTTTAGCTATCTTAATGTCAGCAACAATAAAAAGAACCTTGTTATTGCCACTGGGGAGCAAGGCATAAAATCCTTCCCAAGTGGAATTGCTAGCTGCAGACAGCTGTGCCCTGAACAACGATGAGGGGGATGCTGGAAACTTCTGGGAAGCGAGTTCCTTGACTAGAGAAAGACAGGATGTGGCAAAATGAATTTAAAGTGAAGTCTCCTTTAAATATGCATCATGCAGTAATTATTCTATAAACTTTTACTTTATTATAAAGAAAAAGTTTTAGAGAATAAACACAACAGAATAAGCAAAAATGTCAGCAGTTGAACATATCTGTAGGCCTGAAAGCTAGTTTCATTTCAAGTATATTGCCAATTCCCCCAGCAGCACTTGCCTGTTCCGTGTGTGTTTCACTAGAGGCCATAGGGAGGCCAAAGGGGCAGTGATGTGGAGGACCAGGAGCTACTCTTAATTAAGAGTCTAATTGTATTGATAATATGTGAAGCATACATGAATTGCTGAGATCTATATGGTATAAACAAAAGCTTCCATCATAATGCTAAAAAATGCTTATAATGTTAAAGTTGTTAAGATAATTAGGATTTTAAACTTCTGTTCTTGAGAAATGTTGGCAGAGTTACGAGAAATCCCCTGACATTCATTTAGTAAGCACAGTGAAGGCCCATTAGATCCAGAAGCAGCATTATTATCTCCTACTCCTTTTCTCCCAGCTCACTTTCAGTGAGTGCTATAGCTTACTGACATCCACACCCACTTCCATTTGGCAGGCTCCTGTGGCAAACTGCAAATGATCACACATCGTTTGCAGGAACTCCCAAGAACTACTTCCTTGTCCTTTGGCTCTGGCATAACCTTGTAACTTGCTATGCTCAATATGGCAGTATGATACTAGAGTTTGGATCCGAGGTTCAAGAAACATCCTCGTCTTTTATTGGGGCAATTTTTTTTTTTTTTTTGCCAAGGTAGGGTCTCACTCTAGCCCAGGCTGACCTGGAATTCACTCTGTATTCTCAGGGTGGCCTCAAGCTCACAGCGATCCTCCTACCTCTGGCTCCCGAGTGCTGGGATTAAAGGCACGCGCCACCACGCCTGGCTTTTTGGGGCAATTTTGCTATGTGAATAAGCCTGGGCTAGCTTGATGGAGAGGTCACATACAAGATAATCAAAGCACCTGGCCAATGAAGTAAGTAGGCAAGGCCATCCTAGACCACCAGCCTTCACTAACCTTCCAGCTGACTCTGGTCTCCGATGTGCACCCCAGTGAGAGAGCAGAAGACCCTACTTGATGCACAGCAATTTTCACTGGCAGACTCATGAATGAACACCAGGTTTTAAGGCACTAATTTTTGGGGTGGTTTATTTAGCAGCAATAGTTATCTATGATGAATGGCTTTCCAACCAAGGTCAATCTTTCCATCTGTCATCTGGATTCTTTCCTTTTCTCCTTTCTCCCCTTCCAAGCCCTTATGCTATTTATCATTCTTTCTCTATTCTGTATCATTAATATTTTTTGCTTTATTTCTTCTCATATGTACATGCCTACATTTTTTTTTCTATCTAAAACCCTCCTTGACCCTGCACTTTTCTGTAACATCCAATTAAGATAAAAAGAACAATACCCACAAAAGACCCCAGACATCCTTTCTATTCTCAGTCCCCATCCATTCCTTAACCTATTGTAGTCTGAGTTCTAGCTTCATCTTTCTACTGAAGTTCTTTCTTTGAGCCATCAATGATCCTACTTGCCAAATACAATGATCTCTTTGGTTCTCTCAATCTCCCTATGGCATCTGACAATAATGATAACTCCATCCAGCTAGACGCACCTTTCTTCTATTTATTTGATGGGCAGGGGGGAGGAGGGAGAGAAAGATGCAGATAGAGAGAATGGGCACACCAGGCATCAGGCACTAGCCACTGGAAATGAACTCTAGACACATGCACCACCTTGTACATGTGGCTTATGTTGAGTCCTGGGGAATCGAACCCGGGTCCTTCAGCTTTACAGACAAGTGCCTTAACTACTAAGCCAGCTCTCCAGCCCTCTGAATTTTAAAGTACCGTTACATCCTGGTTTTCCTACTGTATCTTATTTCTCCTTTTGCCTTGTTTCCCATGTCAATCCCATTCCCCAGTTTAACCTTCTCCCCTTTCATTCTACTATTAGCCATTATTGAAAGCTCATTTCCAAGAGAGCCCAGTGACCCTCACCTTTTCTTATCTGACTTAATTCCCTCTACATTGGGTATGACTGACTTGTGTTACCACTAGGATATTATGGAAATGATAATGAGTGATTTCTAAGGTTAGGTCATAAAACTAGACACTATGGCTTCTGCCTTGTTCTGTCTTGGAGTTCTTAATTTGGAGGACAGCTACCCCATCAAAAAGAATACTTGAGCAACTATGGAGAGTGCATTGAGGTGAGCACCTGAAGCCTCCTCCCAGAAGTCATGTGAGAGTACTGTTTTGGAAGCAGATCCTCTAGCCCTGCCAAGCCTCCAGAAGCTGGCTGATTCCTTAATCATAACCTCACCAGACTATTCAAGTCTTGAAATTCCTGACTGATAAAACTTTCAGATTTGTTTGTTGTTTTAGCAACTCAAGTTTTGGGGTAATTTGCTTTAGAGCAAAAGGTGACTAGTAGAGATTTTGGTATTTGTAAATGTGGTGCTACTGTAACAAAAGCCCAAGATGTAGGAGGGATCTGGAGTAGGGAAATGAATGAGAACTTGAAAAATTTGAAGACAATGTTAGTGAATGCCTGAGATCTTCAAAGAGATCATTAATAGAAACATTGGTCTTCGTGGAGGCTGTGGGTGAGGAGAATGGAGAGGGGATTTTTACAATGCAGTAGCAGAAAGTTCAGCAGCACCATTACCTGCAGTGACATGGAAAGTAGAAAACAGGGTTAATAAACTGTGTGATCCAGCTAAGATTTATTTATTTATTTATTTATTTATTTTTCTTTATTAGTCAGTTTTGTATTCAGCAAATACAGTCAGTTTGGTACCATTATTAGGCTCATCCGTGACCTACCCCCTCCCCTTGGCCCCTCCTTGTTGAGGTATACGGGTCATGCATTGTGGAGTTAGCCCACAGTTATGGGTAAGCTAAATGTCTCTGCATATCATGACCCAACATGTGGCTCTGACATTCTTTCCGCCCCCTCTTCGCAAAATTTCCCTGAGCCATGTTGGGTTCATTTTTGGTCTGCTTCAGTGATGAGGTGTTGGGGGCCTCTGAGGCTCTGGCTCTCTGATTTGGTAGGAGTTGATTTTTCTCTGTGCTGATCTCCTTCCCCCTTGTCTAGCTAAGATTTTTAGGCATTGCTGGAGTAGGGGTCTAGCTACTGCTTGTATTAAAATCAGAAATGGGGCACATAAGTTTGAGGGTCGGCTGTTAAATCAAAAGGGGCTAGGATTTGCTGGAATCAAATTCTAAGCCTATTAAAGTTATTGTCAGGGTTACTCGCGGTGGCCTTAGGATGAGGGCTTTGGCTTCACACGGGCAGGTGCTGTCACTGAATCCCAGGTTCAGGAGGCTCCCACAGCTCACTGCCCAGGCCCTCCCATAGCTCAGCACAATGTGGCCATTTGCTTCATCAAGGTGAAGAGAATCATGTGTCTCTCTCTCTCTCCACAAAAGGTCTAATCCTCCTCTTAAGGCTTTTATCTTATTAAATTAGGGCCTTTTGTGATTATGGCATACATTAACTAAAAATCAGCTACTTTAGGACTGCAGTTACATCTACAAAATCCTTCACGTTGTCACCTGCTTTAGAGTACTTGTCTGATAAGGCCAACATCTGGGTCATTGTGGGGATGAAGTTGTTGGCTTTTTCTTTAAAAAAAAAAAAAAACAAAAAACAAAAAAACTGGTAACTTTTTTTCTTGACTTGAATCTATGACGTAGTTTTCAGTTACATTAGCATCATAATGTTATAGTTATATAAAACACTGTAAATGTTATGTTGTGGAGACTCAATTTTCCTGTGACTGCTTCAAAATGTTGATTTTTTGTGTGTGTTTTTAAGAGATAATTAACAGTGTTAAGACTCACATCTGGGTTAGGAAGCTCTGTACTTTAAGCCACAGGTGTAAAATGCTTGTGGTCTGTCTGCACACATGTGGTGCAGGAGGGCAGTTGGGCCAAATATGTGCATCTTATGCCCCCATTTTATGGCCTTCTTTCTTTCCAGGGCTTTCTTCTCACTCTCTAGCATGTTGGTTGCCTGGGCTTTTGTTTCCTGGTGCCCTTGGCAAAAACCATGATAGGCCACTCTGCACTGCTATGACCCTTGCTCTCAGGGCAAAGCCACAAAAGGCAGGGATTCACTTAGGAGATTACTTTCTCAAAACTTTTATTTACTTCTAAAATTTGCCTACCTTTGTTTAGTCTCCAGAGCCCTCAGGTAGATTTTTAGCTCTGTTCACAATTTACAGCTATTCACAGAACAATCAGTTTCTTAGGTATTTATACAAACTGATGTCGTAGCTCAATTATTATCATCTCTCACTCCTACAACATGCAACAGGGTTGAAATGATTCTCTGCTTGTATGCTCAGTCTTCTTAACTACACTGGAAGTACTTTTACTAAGTGCAGTTATGACTCTGGTAGTCCTCTACTTATAAACCTTCAGCACTCCAGCGATCATTCCTCAAGAAGGACTGCCAAGTTGCTCAGGACAAAACCCCTCCAGACAATGATATGTTGAAACCAGATCATACTTGTGGGTTAAAAATCGATCCTTGAATATTTAGAAATTTGGTAAAAGGTTGTTAAACCATTGGTAGCTTGAAATTAGTTATGGCAGGAATATTTATACCACAAAATTTGACCAACCCACCGTAAGAACTAGTGTATTGGCAAACATCTCTTTAGTATGACCTACCTTTTTTTTTTTTAATGCCTGAAGTACATGAACTGAAAACCATGCTGTTTACAAATGCGTATCTCCCTGGTTCTGCTTGGTGTGTTCTCTCCATGCCTGTTCACTAGCCAACCTCCCTCATCCTTCACACTTGGCCCGTGTTTGGGTGCACAGATTATTCTATGTTTGTGCTATCACAGCCTTATGGCAGCATTAAACTGCTGAGCACAGCATGCCAGAGCCCTCACAGCCTTCACCCATGTTATTCCTTTTCAGCTTCACACATGAACTCTACACTGGTGTCAAACTGGTTAAGTTTCCTTATTATATCATATTGTCTCATGCCTCTGTGGCTTTCCCACATTTTGGTCCATTAATTTGTAATACCATTCTCATTGGCCTAGTAACTCATACTTTAACATTACATTTAATACAAATATATTGTCAGGAAGCTTTGGCCAGAGTTGCACCTTTATTTCCAATATGGAACAATTCCTTAGTGATCCCATGAAGTATTTGTCCATAGCCAGATGAAATTGATCTGATTTCCTGATTCTCTGGCTTTTCTTCCTATAATTTGTATTTTAACTAGTTACCCATCATTTCTCCCTGTGCTGAACTACTGCAATGATACCTTGACAGATACTGATCATGTCTATAGAAATTTATTAGCTTTTCTAGATGTCTCAATAGATAACACATTTCCTAAAGAAAGTAAATGCTTATGTTTTTCTTTTTCTGAAAGCAGTGAGAACTGAGGACAACCAAAACTGATCAACAAGACAAGAATAGATAGCTGACTCTCTAGCAGGAGATGAACCACACGGCAGCCAGGGCCCAGGTGAAACCACAGAGGAATTGGTGAGATGAGCAAGAGTGCTGCTTTCAAGGCAAACCTGACAACCTGTGCCAGAGTGATGGAGACAGACACTGAGGACCGTCAAAACATACCAAAGCAGAAATCTAGAAGCTGCTGAGAGCTCAACACTAAAGTAGACTTAAAGTACACTCACCAAGAATTAGGGAATTTTGTGGAAGAGGGGCTGAAACAATATAAGAGCCACAGCCAGAGACACTGCCCTCTCCACCATAACTGAGTACTGCTCTCACAACTCAACCCACAACCCCATGGTGAATACCAGCAATCCTACTGAGGAGGGCCCTCAGTGAAGTGGGGGCAGGGAGGGGACACACATATGATGTGTCCATACAAAGTTTCTACTTAATAAAAAAGAATGTACATGATTAATTACATCTGGCAGATCATAATAAATTCATCTTTACTGATTAAGAAGGAGTAGGAAGGAAGGAAGGAGATTAACTAGGCAGCTGAAGAGAAATCATGGCAGACAGGAGGACCTGTGAGGAGACTAAGTTAGGCCTTGGATATTACTTAACAGGGTGACATATCTCTTTCCAATATTACTTGTGCACATGTTTTTTATTGTAAAGATCATAATCTATGCATATAATTTTATATTCTCCTTTTCTGGCTATATGATAACAATCCTCCCTTCTCTATAAAAAATTTTAAAGATCTTATCATAGATCAACTTATAGATTTGTTAGATTTTACTTAGCCATTTTGGTGTTTTGCTTCTCCTAGTATAAATAACATTGATAAATATTTTTGTACATAAATCTTTGTTTTACTTTGCAGTCTTTACTAAGGAGAGATTACCAATAGATTTACTCAGTCAAAGCCCAAGTTCATTTTACTAGCTCTAATGCTTCTTACCCAACTGACTTCTAGAAAGGAAGTATCAGTTCCATTTGCAACTTGAATGTTTATTCATTTGTCCTTTCCAACAAATGTCACAATCCCCAGCACCACAAACAAGACAAAACTAATTTTAACATGTATGCATACACAAAAGCACCCTTAAAAAGTACATGTGTAATACAGTATCTTTCCCTGTTTCCCAGGTCTGCTGTTTTTAGTTTTTAAATTGTAACAGGCCAGTAAGGAATCTCTTCTTTCTCTAGATCCATGTGTATAGATATGAATGAATTTGGAAAGAGAAGTGACTGAATAGAGTCACAGGCTAGCAAATAAAACTGATAATTGGCTAGAATTACCCTAAGATAGGCCTATGTGTAAAACATGTTGTTTTCCCTTTTAGGCAAGATGAAAGGATGATCTGATCTCAATTTAAAATATTTTTACATCCAAACAGGGAACTGGAGAACTTTCTGATGTTCATATACTCATTAGGCCTAGAATGAGAAAAAATATTTTTTATTTGGTATGTGTTTATTATATGAGTTAGACTTATATACTTTTCTATCATTTCTCAATTTTTGAGACCTTTACCAAACTCTGAAGTGACAAAAACTCCACACAGGTTGAGTAAAATGAACTTTAAACAGTGTCTTTATTCACTGAGCCATTCCCCTGCCCTAAAACAAACTTTACATCAAACCATTAGGCTACTGAAATGTATCAACCAAAGAACATGAAAGCAAGGGTTGGCATACTTGGGCTCACAGCCCAACTGGGCATGCTGTCTACTTTTAGATAGCTTGTGAACTGTTACAAGTTAATGTTGAAAAAAAGAAAAGATTTCATTATGTGTGACAGTGATATGAAATTTAAATTTTACTTTGGTCATACATAAAATTTCATGGAACACAGCCAAGCCAGTTCATTTACGTATTACTATGGCTGGTTTTGCAGAGGTGATAAGCTGTAGTGGAGACGGCAAGACCTTGGAAGCTTAAGGTATTTAGCACCTGGACCTTTCCAGAAAAAAGTTTGCTGACATCTGTTTTAAAGTAATTAGTTTTTATATTTTTGCTATCGTGTCTATACAATGAGTATTTGCAAGATGTTGTGCTATTTATCAGAATTACTTCTTACCTAGTTAACATTTTACATTTTTAAAAAATATGCCATTTAGGGCTGGAGGGATGGCTTAGAGGTTAAGGCGTTTGCCTGCAAAGCCAAAGGACCCAGGTTCAATTCCCCAGGACCCACGTTAGCCAGATACACAAGGGGGTGCACACGTCTGGAGTTTGTTTGCAGTGGCTGGAGGCCCTGGCACGCCCATTCTCTCTCTCTCTAATAAATAAATAAGTAAATAAAAACTAAAAAGTTTTTTAAAATGCCATTTTCAAAAAATTATCAAACTACTTCTATATTAACTTTGAGGAAATATTCTATTATTTTACATACTCTATCCAGAGGTCTTTTTGACTCTGCTTGATTTAATTACCAAAATTAAGTCACTGATAACTAGAATTCTGCATTTGGGAAAATTTTGCCCAATTTATAAGTTGTGTTTTTGGAGGGTATCAAGCAAGTGTAAACCCTTAGACACAAAGCAGAAGCATTCCATTTCAAGAGCAGTTTAATTAATTACTAACACTGTCCTTGTTTAACAAGGAAAGGAAGTTAACTTTAATAGTCTATGCAACCATTCCACTAGTGTATGGAGGCGTTCACCGGTCTTGGTGAAATTAAACTAAACCCCTTTGACTCTAAGCTGCACAAGCTGCTCTAGTTCTGGGAAGGGGTTCCATGAACTCAAACTTGTAGGCTGTGCAAATGCTCACGTTCTGGGAAGGGATTCCATGAACTCACACTTGTAGGCTGTGCAAATGCTCACGTTCTGGGAAGGGATTCCATGAACTCACACTTGTAGGCTGTGCAAATGCTCATGTTCTGGGAAGGGATTCCATGAGGTCACACTTCTGGGCTGTGCAAATGCTCACGTTCTGGGAAGGGATTCCATGAACTCACACTTGTAGGCTGTGCAAATGCTCACGTTCTGGGAAGGGATTCCATGAACTCACACTTGTAGGCTGCACAATGTGATGATCTTCTCTGGAGACCAGCTCCTTGCTGCTTATTGTGGCTTCCAACCTGATCTGAGGTCTACTGACCTGAGATATTTGAGGGTCCTTTGTGGTGGCATCTATTATTCTGCACAGCTGGACATGGTGAATTATTCCCTAGGAAATACTTTTGTTCTTCTTTGTTTGTTTAGGCAAGAAATTGTTGTAGGATATCCAACATTTTAAGTGCTCCTGCCTCAAAGCACGTGTTAGGAACTATAAGGAGAGTTTATGACTTCTAATTCTAAAAGCTCTGGATTTCTGGAATTGTTTTGTCCATGTTTCTTCCCATCCTACTGGGACTCAGTGTTGTTAGCAACCTTCTGTGTGGCTCTAAGATACCCTGACCTCTGAAACCTTTCCAGGTGTCACTGCTACTTTCTTGATCTCTGCAATATAAGCTACATTGTTTAGTGGAGTTACGTTCTATGAACTCTGGGAATCCTCCCCGAGACTATGAATTAACTAACACCCAGGGTAGCATAAACACTCAGACACAAATGTTCCTAAAACCCAGCTTGCTGGGCAATGCAGGATATGAGTTGGAATCTGGAAAGGAACATTTTGCTCACTTGTGCATCTATGACTAGCTCCAGGTGCAGCCTCAAGTTAAATGGTTAGTTTTCTTGGTTCTCAGATATAACTCTCATTAGGACACAGCAGAGTTTTCAGTTGTGGATGTAAGGAATTCCATGAAGACCCTCTGGGCCCATTAAGGACTCTTGTTTCAGAGGGCCTTAAACATTCCAGCATACACTGAAACAGTAAGACAACATTATTTTCTTTTAAAGGATTCTTATTTAAATGTATTTGGAGGGTCTTTGCGGGGGGGGGGGTTAAGTGGGGAGAGGAGGGTTTGCTATCGGGTATCATGTAGCCCAGGTTGTCCTCAAACTCAGTATGTAATGAAGGATAGCCTTGAACTCTGGATCCTCCTGCTGCTACCCTTCTGAGTACTGGGGTTACAGGTGTATGTCACCTCTGGCTAGAGATAATGGTTTATATAATTTTTTTAGGTTTTTGAGGTAGGGTCTTGCTCTAGTCCAGGCTGACCTGGAATTCACTATGTAGTCTCAGGGTGGCCTCAAACTCATGGTGCTCTTCCTATCTCTGCCTCCCAAGTGCTGGGATTAAAAGTGTGTGCCACCACGCTCCATTTATTTATATTATATTGATCTAAGTTATAGTCTAAAGAAGATTACACCAAAGGCTGGGGCTGTACCTCAGGTGGTAGTGTACTTTCCTACCATGCCTAAAGCTCCAGGTTTGATCCATAACACTGGATAAACCAGGCACGATGATACATGCTATCATCCCAGCACTTGGCAGGTGGAGGCAGGAGGATTAGAAGATCAAGGGCACACTGGGCTACATAGTGAGTTCAAGGCCAATGGGGAATACATGTGACCCTGTCTCAGAAAAGAAAGAAAAAAAAAACACAGTGACTGTGACTCTGCTTAAAATGTGCCTTCAGAATATGCAGCCACAGATTTAAAAGAAAAAAAAATACCTGGTTTATATTTCCAGTTTGCTATTAAAAGAATCTTAATGCATTCTTTAAATACAGTTCAGACTTGCACTAAGAATCCCACATTACTCTAGCTTTATATTTACATGATATATTACATCAGAGATTTCTCAGCCCACAGATGAGGGGGAGGAGAATCATCTAACACAATTTGTTTGGCAATGTCATAATAATTCTTAAACTTCTGTATACTAATTGAAACAAATAAATGAAAAAATAAGAATACAACATCTCATAACTTTGCTATTCTAACAGAAAAATCATGCTGCCCAAACCTAAACAAATGTTAGAGGACGGAGACACTACATAAATAGAAAACAGTACATAAATAGAAAGTAAATAGAAATAGCACTATATAAATAGAAAACTTAATATTAAGTCTCTTTACCTACAACATATATATGTATATATATGTGTGTATATATATATATATATATATACATACACACACACACACACAGAGAGACATATATACACACACATACATATATATTACATAGGGATGTTGCAAAAGTAAAACTATGTAATAATAAACACAAAAGCCTTGAAAATGTGCAAAACAACACAAATAAGGCATAGTGGTGACAGTGGTCGTGCATTCTTTGTTCCAACTGACCTCTTCTTCCTCCAGGTACTGTATGTCCCCATAGTCCTCAGCTATCTGTTCATATGATCACCTTGCTATCCCTGTTCCAGTGTTCAGGAATCATAGGGAGAGCTCTGAGGAGGGGAAAAGTCCCCTGCCTTGCTTTCTGCCGTCAGGCCTGTAGTTTGCTTTGTGCATACATGCAAAGTGGCTACAGATAGATCACATGATTACACATTATTAGGGCTCCTCCAAGGCTTCTCTTCATTGCTGGCCATGCCATTACCATGGAAACCTCTAGAAGATCTAAAAGGCTACACAGCTAATGTTAATATAATTGGGGTTACATATGTGCAGATTTTTTGTTTGTTCTATATGTCAGCATGCTTTCACATTTTGCAATCAATAAGAAAAAATAATGAAAACGCAGTTTAAAAAAATACACACACACACACACAACATCCATTAAGTTATATAGGGCAAACAACACTTTAACATGGAAATTTCTCAAGAGGAAATTAGGAAAATAAAGTGCATATGATTCACCCTAAATTATGAACTTTAATATCATATTGTATGAGAAATTTTTATGAGAATTTACATTATAAAGATTTAGGTATCTTGAATGTCTTACCATATTAATTTGAATTAAATATAGTTAAATGACAAATATTAATTATATCTACTTTTCCAAATCTTATAAGCACAGTGCAGCAATTTGAAGAAGAAGCAAGTAAGAATGTAGCTACTGGGGGTGGAGCTAGAAAAGAAGGAAGATGGAGCCTGAGGATGTAATATATTCTGGTTTACTCTATAGACCACATGGGAAAACTTGCTCTATAAATTAATGATTTCCTTTTAATCACAAGCAGATAGTAGTTTCTGCATTACACTGAGTTTTAGAAATGCATTATTGTTGAGGCTCTTTCTAGGATTTCTTTTACTTATTCAGACCACATCTTTGTATTAATTCATCTGTAGATTATCTCTATAGGCCACTTTTTAATTATTACCATCTACAATGACAGAAAAATGGAATTATACCACTTGGAAGACAGACATCCTTTTGTATGCCTTTTCTCTGTGCTCCCATGGCACATTTTGCCCATGCCCAGTACCAACCTGGTACATAGCATGTGCACATGAATGGATTAACAGCATGTTGGCTATCTGCCAGCACCAGTGTAGTGCCTTACAATGTCAGGTTGTTCAGTCATCACATCCTTAAGGAACACACACTATGTTCACCTCCATTCTGCACATGAGAAAACAGAAACAGAGAGAGTACAACAGTCTCACATGCTTTGGCTTTAGAACCCAGTCCCTTCTGTAACAGTGCCCATGCTCAGCAGGAAACACCCCATTCGAAGGGAAGCATGGGTGCTCTGGGTCCCACCTCGGAGCATTCCTTGGTTCCTGTCAGTTGCAGCTACACTGTATGGTTCCTTGGGAGACTTAAACATGGAAATAACTGGACACAGGCACACAAGTGCAGAATAAACTATTCTCCAAGCTTAACAATTGCTGTGTTTGTAAGGCTGTTTCCCAAATACCTGTGGGGATTTGTGAGAGCGCCAGCTGTACTGGTGACTATGGAGACTCGCCAGCAGAATATTTTCATCGGTGTCCACCTGGCCAAACCGCAGTGTCTCCTGTGTGTCATTACAGATCACAAAGTGGCTGAAGACCAACTCCTCTACCTCGGGGCATTTGTTCTGGAAGAAAAAGAATATGAAAGCCAACGTGTATCAGATTAATTGCAAGATGTTTGGCAGCTGTCTGCCCAGTGGCCATGGTTCCGGCACAGAAACCCAAAGGATCTGTTGTCATTAGCTCTGGTATTCAAAGTCCTCTATACTTCCAGGGTTAGCACAAAAATACCTTGTGAAGATCATGAAAGTTCCAAGAATGTGTTTTGATTTATGCTCCTACAAAATAGATCATACACACAGAAGAGTAAAAGAACAATGAGATCCCACAAACTTTGAACATTTCTTAAAATGAATTAACATGCTGTAGAGTGCTGTATTGGGTAGTGCATATTTTTAAGTAGAATTACTAGAAGCTAGAATTACCATGTTTCCAGCCTTCTAAACTCTACAATCAAGACCAATTACCAAAGCCACAGTTTGTACCCTATAGAAAGCAAGGATCATTTAGGTTAATATACCCCCAGATCCCTTAGGGGGGAGGATTGGGGTTTGTGTGTGTGTATGTAAATCTGCTCAGGGAAAGATATAAATAACACCACAACTTTCCCTCTATTGTTAGGAGGCTCAACACACAAAACAGATCAAACCCAGAATCAGTTAAAAGCCAAGTTGCAGTTTTTAAGAGGAATAATGTTGAAAAACAGTTTTTAGTGCCTGTCTCATTCAGCCAATAGCCAAAGTCGGTGAATAATGCTTCATTAATCAGCCAAGGCTCAGCAAATTAGTAATATGTTCCTGGGTTCATACCTGTTACTCATCTGAAAGTGGTCTTCGTTGGCTGTTAGTATAGAAAAACACTGCAGGGCTGGAGAGATGGCTTAGCGGTTAAGCGCTTGCCTGAGAAGCCTAAGGACCCCGGTTCGAGGCTCAATTCCCCAGGACCCACGTTAGCCAGATGCACAAGGGGGCGCATGCGTCTGGAGTTCGTTTACAGAGGCTGGAAGCTCTGGCGCGCCCATTCTCTCCCCCTCTCTCTCTCTCTCTCTCTCTCTGCCTCCTTCTCTCTGTCGCTCTCAAATAAATAAATAAACAAACAAAATTAAAAAAAGAAAAGAAAAACACTGCAAAAGGGATATGGTATTTCTGCATTTATACTTTTATTACTCTGGCTATGGCCTAAAACCAGTGAACGTACTTTTGGTAAACTAAAAAGATCGTACAAAAAGTGATGAACTTGACCGGCGTGGTGGCACATGCCTTTAATCCCAACACTTGGAAGGCAGATAGGAGGATAGATGTAAGTTTCGAGTCCATCCTGAGACTACATAGTGAATTCCAGGTCAGCCTGGTTTAGAACAAGACCCTATGTCAAACAACAACAACAACAAAAAGTGGTCAACTTGAGGATATAAGAAAAATTCATAATTAGCTAATCAATTGGAGATAACAGAAAATAACAGGCAGCAAATGCTTCTCCAGTTGGCCTCTATTTCCTGGTTGTAGATCTCTACCCATTTATGGAGGAGGTAGAGTAAAAGGCAACACAACTTGGAAGCACAGTGATTCAAGGGATTAAGAGGCACTAGGCAGGCTGGAGAGATGGCTTAGTCATTAAGGCACTTGGCTGCAAAGGCAAATGACCCAGGTTCAAGTCCCCAGGATCCATGTAAGCCAGATGCACAAGGTGGCCCATGCCTCTGGAGTTCATATGCAGTGGCTGGAGGGCATGCCCATATTTTCTCTCTCAAATAAATAAATAAAAATAAAATAAGATAGAAAAGAATGCTCTTACTAAAAAAGAGGTACTAGGCTGAGGAATCTATGGATGAATATACCAGAGCTCACTGGGATGGAGACCAGACCTAGAACTTTAAGAGGGAAGAGAGTCATCTTGGGAAACACAATCAGGTGCTCATGATGTAGATGCTAGTGAAGGGAGCACCCTATGGCTGCAGGTGGTCAAGTGGCTCTAACAGGCCTCATTCCTCAGGGGGCCCTGAGGACTTCAAAGTGCTTTATCATCCTTCCACTCTCGCTGACCATCTCAATTCTTGTAGAGCTGACCCTTGCTTGACACTAATCACTAAAGATAATTTGGCTAGGGCTAAAACACAGCCGCAATATTCACTTTGGTGTTTTTTATTCATTAGCCATGAGTTCAAAACTTGCTTGTTCTTGGGTTTCAGAAGTCATCTTACCTGGGCCCTGCCCACAGCTCCTGCAGTGTTTCTAGCTTCTCCCCATTTGCTGAGAACAGCCTTGTTCTACTAGACTTTCCCTAGCTCCTCCACTACTACACTGGCCTCTTTTGAATTCATGCAACATTTCATATTTCTTCCTGCCTCAGTACCTTCCCTCTGCTGGGACCAACTTGCTTCTGTTTAATTTTAGGTTCCCCAGGCCAAGTCAGTGCCTCGGAGCATTCTTCTGTGATCCTACCCAGGTCAGACCAGGTTTCCCCGCCGCCATACACTTTTTTATTTTTGAGGTAGGGTCTCTCTCTAGCCTAAGTTGACCTGGAATTCTCTGTGTAGTCTCAAGTCTCAGGTTGGCCTTGAACTCACAGCAATTCTCCTATCTCAGCCTCCCAAGTGCTAGGAGTATGACATGTGCCACCACATCTGGCCCAGGTTTCCCTATTTTATGCTCACATGACACTCTACTTCACCTAAAGCACTTGTTAATTTGTATTAGCATTAGATATTGTGATGCATAAAGCAGGAAACAGACCTGAACTATTTACAACTTCTTCTCTAGCACTCAGCACAATTTCCTCAATAAACACACAGGAAATAAAAAAATGATGTAATTTTGTTTTTATTTTTAAATATTTTATTTATTTGTTTATTTATCTCTCTAAGCCAATTTTTGCCTTTAAATTATGCTAGGAATTGAACCCAGAGCCTCATGTGTGCCAGGCAAGCACCATTCCATTGAGTTATACCCCCAAGTCTAAATCTCAAATGATATTTGCAATATATGTTTACTGTATAAAAAATAGAAAATATAGAAGAGTAAGGTTATTTTGCATGTGTGGGTATGTGTGCGCGTGTCAAGGTGAGAGGACAACCTCAGATGTCATTTGTTTTTCTTAGAGGCCACCCACTGCTTTTTAGAGATAAGGGTCTTTCACTGGTCTAGAACTTACCACTACTGGCTGGCAAGCAAACTGCAAGGAAGCTATCTGCCTGTCTCTGTCTTCCAGTGATTGGTTTACAAGCTTACAAATTCGGGCTATTATACCTTTTTTTTTTTTTAAAAATATCTGGGTTCTTAGGTTTGAATTCAGATCCTCATGAATGCAAGGCAAGTACTATTGTGGTGATTTGAGTAGTTTGACTCAGGTGTCCCCCATAAACTCATGTGTTCGAAATGCTTGATCCTCATCTGATGGCAATTTGGGAAATGGAACCTTGTTGGAGATGTGTTGCTGGGAGCAGGCTTATGGGTATTATAGCCAGCTTCCCCTTGTCAATGTTTGGCCCACCCTCCTGCTGCTGTTGTCCACCTGATACTGGCCAGAAGGTGATGTCCACCCTCTACTCATGCCACATTTTTTTCTTGCCATCATGGAGCTTCCCCTCAAGTGTGTAAGCCAAAATAAACCCTTTCCTCCCATATGCTGCTTTTGGTCGGGTGCTTTCTGCCAGCAATGAAAGCTAAATACAACAACTATATTGAGTAAACAACCTCCCCAGCCTGAATGTATGAATTTTAAAAAGTCTAGTTTTATGCCCAGCAATAACTGCTAGCAATATTTTAAAGCATTATTTTTAAATGAGTTTTCTATTCTTAATGTTCTGCCTGTTACTGTTTTAGTCTATACTACCCAATCCTATTTTATGTATTTATCTATAAACCTTTAATCAAACTGGAATCATGGTATATAATTAGTTTTGATGAGATTTATCCACTTATATAATCAAAATAAACTGCTCTCCTTGTAAACATTTTTCTCTTCTTTCCATCCAAGAGTAAAAACATGAAGGAAAGGATATGATTCCAATCTCCCACTTAGTTACACATCCTGAGATTAAAATTCAGTTTTCATAATGAATTGGGATCAATCTCAACACAGAGGTTAAGTTACCAGATGGGGTTTGAGTGGGGAAAAAAATTACTTATTCTCTTCATTTCTAAAAACTCATATTTAGTGCTCTCTTCAGAAGCACATATACTAAAAACTCACATTTAATAAATGATGAGGGTTTTAGGAAAAAATGTAAATTAAAGAACACAAGGGGACTGTTTACATTTTTCTAAAGAATACTCAAAGTCCTCAGGGAACTGTTTCTCTACTGCTCCTTCATCTATGGAATTTATTATAACTGTAATAAGTTTAAACATTTCTTGGAATGCTTAAATTCTGCAATATTATAAAAAAACTTCATATGGATTTAAAGTGACATCATATATGCTGAGTCCTAAAATGCTTGTGAGGACTTGTAGTAAAAAGATGGCTATTCATATTTAAATTTCATGTCATGTTGTACAGACATTTGGAAGTCACTGAGGTACTGTTTTGTTATAAGGGAAGACATATGATTAGAAAACCAAAACACCTTTAAATGTTATTTGGTTTAAATCTGGGAAAGTGACAGAAATATCAAGTAAACTGAATTTTGTATTTTGAGTCATTAATCTAGTTTAACAAAACAGGTATATTTATAAAAGAAAAAAAAAAAAAGAAAGAAAACTCTGTAGCCAGAGAAAGCAGATACTGATCAAGCTTCTGATAATTTTGAACTCATGACCTAAAGGTGAAGGGTCAAACTGTTAAGGACTCAACTGTCTGGTCCATCCACACTGGGTGAAAATGATTACTCATGGTATGAATCTGATAAAAAGTATATGGCATACTCATATCACTCATCCAGCTTATTAAACTAATTTTTCTTACTGTCAACAATTACACTGCATGTCAGCATTATTCAACACACAATAAAGCTTAAATCTAGGAAACTAAGCTTCTCTCTCAAGTTTTTCTCTAAACTACTTTCAGAGCATCTCTGAAACAGTGAATGTAATAAGCCCGTATCAGTCCATTTCAATGTCTTCTAATTTCATCATATATTTACTTTGGAATATACAGGGTTAGATGCCTACCACATTAAAACTTGGTGGCAAGTACCCTTGACATGGGAGGAAACAAGAAAATTACAGCAACAATTACAGAAGTATATCCTCTTGTGGCTCATGTAAGCATTGCCACATCCCTGTATAAATTAGAACCAACTATTCATAGAATGTACCTGTCAGCAGTATGCTATGTGACATATGGCTCTACTTAATCAAATATACAATTCCTTTAAAAAATCAGAATATCCCTCCAAGGCACTGTGTTAACCAGTCATTCATTCACACTGATGTGGTTTAAAACATTTAAATATTTATGTACCATATTTTATTTATACATATAGCTGTGTCTAAGAGAATATTTTTGCCCTGTGAGGAAACATATTTCTGAAGGCCATTTTGCAGTAGTTGCTACATGATTTCATTTATAATGGCTCTGATACTAAGACAAAAATACCCCAGGTTTAAATGCTCTATCAGCGACTCTTATATTTTTTACGTTTGTTTTTTATTAAATGCATTGTTCAAAATATGACAAAAAGCCCCAGAAATTGGAGCCATGGAGGTTTTTTTCACGTTGCTATTTGAACCAGCTGCAAAGATTTAGATCACACTAGCTCTTATTTTACGCATGTCCTTTGCAACAAGAAAACCATGGAATGCCCTTAAAAAAGATTTCTAAAATATAAAACAGATGTGTTATCTTCTTTTCCTTTGCTATTGTAGTACCATGTTAGGTAATTAATTCCTTAGTCTTGTATAGATCTTCATGCATATAAAGAAAACATTAAATTTTATTCCCATAAAATTCATTTCTCATGAATACTTTAGGATAGAGAACTTAAAATTCTTTTTCAGAATTATTTATTTTGCATAAATTATTTCTATAAAATTTCTCAAGTTATTCTCATAAGAATTTCTTCCAAATCCTTTTTACTTATTCCCATGAAAACTTTTTAGAGAAGTCAGTGCAGGAGGAAGACCATTTCTCCTGGGGAGCCAGCTTCATGCAAGGGTTTGGGACATACACAAAATGGGGGAAATGTCTCAGCTTAAACAGTGACCAAGCCTGATGTAAATACATATGACATAATAATTAAAATCAGCACAGAAGCCTTAGCTATTTGCTGAGAATTGCTAGGCACATCACCTAAACATTTTGTAGAATTATTACTACGCTAGTAGATATGGGCAGGTTTCCCATTTTAAGAGTCAGTTAGCACTGACTTATACTTAAACTATTTTTCAGATGGATAAATTATCAAAATCATTAAGATTATCTAACTGATCCCAAAAATCCATTATGGAGTACTTTTTAGTAACTGAAAGAGGCAGGATGATAGCAAAGGAAGGCCATGGCCATTCTGTCTCACAGATTCCATCTCACTGCTCATTTGCTGTTTGACCATCTGGGATGCCTACATGGGTTCTTCATTTCTGAGACCGACACTCAGATAGTTGGTACCTGGTTAAGTTGAAATTTTACCTGCATGTGCTATGATAGTCATAAATACATGGGTATGATCTCTGATGCAGGTGAACAAACCTATATTCTCCAAAGTTATTTACAAAAACCCATGCATCGTTTGGCTAAAAAAGAGAAGGCCCACATAATGTGGTCTTCATCAAATCTTCATTTTCTCACATTTCTGCTGGTGTTTAACTTATGATTACAAGTGATAAAATAGTGTACCAAATAAAAGTTCATGTACAGCCAATCTATAAACTGTTTTGGATGTTTGGATGTGCATACCTGTTGCCAAGCTTGTATTGCAGTATTTAGAGAGTGAACGACATGTTGTCCGAAGTTTACAAATATTGAGTCCACAATCATGGTACAGTCAAGCAGCTTCTCCACTTCAGCACTGGAAAGTGCAATCTGCCCAAAGATGCTGAAGGGTTTCACCATACTTTGCATTGTGACATTTCTGTACTCTAGAAGTTTACAGTCCACCTGAGATGAGAACCGGATTTCCTGGCACTCAGAGCCACTATTCCAATGTCGAAGGTACACGTGTGGGTCTTTAAAGGAAATAATCATGTATTCTAATTCAGATGGCACATTTTTATCAGAAATAAATGGTTGTAGATATTGTGGTGAAGCTGTTGAAAAAAACAAGAAAAAGAACAATTAAAATGTGTGAATGAGGTGGCATTTATATTATTCACTTTTTTGTTTTATATTGTTATTTATTTATTTATTTGCAAGGGGAGGCGAGAAAGGGAGGATATGAATGGGTGTTCTAGTGTCTCTTGCTGCTGAAAATGAACTCCAGACACATGCATTGCTTTGTGCATCTGGTTTTATGTGTGTACTGGGGAATTGAATCTAGGGCAACTCAGGCCAGCAGGCTTTGTAAGCAAGTACTTTTAACTGCTAAGCCGTCTCCCCCGCTCTTTTTCTTTTTTTCAAGCAGGGTCTCACTCTAGCCCAGGCTAACCTGAAACTCTCTCTGTAGCCCAGACTGGCTTCAAACTCACCAAGATCCTTCTACCTCAGCTTCCCAAGTGCTGGGATTAAAGACGTGCATGGCCATGTCCAACCATTATTTACTCTTTCTCATTGAATTTAGCATGTGGTATTTAACAAATCAAAAATCTTGTCATGAAGATATTGAAATCTTTGAATTTTCGTGATCCCTATAAGCTATGTAAGAAGCTAAGCATAGTGACATATGCCTGTAATCCCAGTACTGAAGGAAGCAGAGACTGGAGAATTACTGGGGCTCATTGGCAACGGAGTTCCAGGTTCAGTGAGAGACTCTGCCTCAGAGAAATAACATGCAAGATCAACAGAGGAGGACATCCATTAGATGACCTCTGGCCACTGCATGCATGTGCACAGGGTGTGTGCATCTGAACACACCCAAGCATATACCATACACATGCACACTACCCATACTACAAATGCTTAAAATTGACTAGTTTTAAAATTCAATTGTTGAAATATACATGAAGGACACACATAAAAGTTAACTGCTTTAATCTCTTTATCCTAAAACATTTTTAAGAGGTCAGAATAAATGAAATGACAGTTTTTAGGGCTCTTGGATGGACTTGTTCAGGGCTCCTTAATGGATATGTGCAAAATGTGGTAAGCCAAACCATTATTTTAATTGGCAGACATGCCCTCTACTCTTATCAAAAGTTCTTTATGGGCTGGAGAGATGGCTTTGTGGTTAAGGTACTTGCCTGCAAAGCCTAACAACCTGAGTTCAACTCCCCAGTCCTCACGTAAAACCAGATGCACAAAGTGGTGCATGTATCTGGAGTTCATTTGCAGTGGCTGGAGGCTCTGGCACACCCATTCTCTCCATCTGTCTGTCTTCCATCTTCCTCTGCTTGTAAATGAATAAATACATATATACATACATACATATATACATACATACATACATACATAAATAATATTTTTAAAGTTCAGAACTACTGATAAAGCCAATGTTACCAGCATGCACTGAGCTTAAGAAGCAAATACAACAAGTCTGTAATATATGTACACATTCTTGGTAACATCCCAGCACTTGGGAGGCTTGGTAGGAGGATCACCGTGAGTTTGAGGCCACCCTGAGACTACATAGTGAATTCCAGGTCAGCCTGGGCTAGAGTGAGACCCTACCTTGAAAAACCAAAAAAGAAAAAACAAAAACAAACATGTTGTATTTATGTTGTTAAAAAAATATTTGAGCTGGGCGTGGTGGTGCATGCCTTTAATCCCAGCACTCCAGGGGCAGATAGAAGCATCACTGTGAGTTCAAGGCCACCCTTAGACTTCACAGTGAATTCCAGGTCAGGACGGGCTACAGTGAAACCCTACCTTGAACCCTGCCCCCCCCAAAAAAATTGAATTACTATTTGATACTTGCAAATATATTGCTTTGTTCAATAAGGTCTTTTAAATGTATACTGAACAAAGGTTACTTTTACTTTCACAGACAAAAAAATATGACAGGAAACAGAAGACACCAAATAACAGAGGAAGAAACTGTCTAAATCTCTGTATCTACCACTCAAACCTCCAAAAACAACAAAACCATGACTCAGAGTAAGAAAGAGCAGTTAAACTCTTGCTGGAAAGATGCTTAACAGCATTTATGCTTTGTGATTTTAATCTGACCCCTCCCGAGTTCCCATTCATGTAGGTTGAAAACCTAATCCCTAAATCAAAGTGTATTATGTGGAAAAGGGTTGATATAGAACATAATGCTTTAGAAATGATAATTCAAGAAAACTGACAACACTTTTGGTGTGTGTAGGAAACTTAATCATCTTCTTTCTAAACTTGTAAAAATGTGACACAACTCCTTTAATTTGAGAATATGTCTATCCTTTGAAGAACAGGCATTTTGGAGTCAGGCAATAAATATCATGTGCTTTTGGCATCTATTTACCACTAATACAGGATATAGAACAAAGCATATATTTCCTTCCAAAGATCATAATGGAAAATAGTAAAACCTTCTGTATGACCAAACATCCTTGAAAATTCTCATGAGGAAGTATGTTGAACATATCATCTTAAAACCACTGGTGGCAGTGTGTGTCGCACGTCTTTAAATCCAGCATTTAGGAGGCAGAGGCAGGAGGGTCGCCGTGAATTTGAGGTCAGCCTGAGATTACCTAGTGAATTCCAGGTCAGCGAGACCCTCCTTCAAAGAAAATAAATAAATAAAAACAACAACAACAACAACAAAGCACTGGTAACTTAACAGTGTGTCAGCTTGGTCAGGAGCAAGGGACACACCAGTTGAACTGGATCAACTCTGAAGGAAGTCTGCCAGAACTCACTCATACTTCCTGAGAGGAAAGCAGCTGGAAAAACTTATGAACTGTGTCTTGAGAGCGCTCATGACAAAATGGTACTAAGTGGATGTTCTCCTGATAGTAAAGCACAGTACCTGTTCCTAGTTGATCAAGGTGATGGCAAAGATGGAATTCCAGGTGAGCAAACTGGAAGGACATGCACAGTGATGGGACAAACCATGGGGTGAAACAGGAGTCAACTCTGGTACAAGCTGCCAGGGCTGTTGGAGTTACAAGTTGATCGCAAGTGCTTTGAGAACCAGATTCACTCGCAGAGCTGTGGGACACAACAAAAGAAATTTAATACCCTACCTTTCTCAGTATCATATACATAACAATGGATTTTATAAAATAGTTTTTAAAACTAATACCCCAAATCCAATACTCAATATATTGATCCTCACATCTATTTTTATTCATACATTTTTTTTAAAAGATTCAGTTCATGACAAATATTCTCTATGGATTTTTGGCTGAAAACTTTCAAAATATTCCTCAGCTTTGGAATCGTGTTGACCTAATTACAATCCATTTTTTTTTCCATATTCGTCTCACAAACCAAATGAACAGTTTGGTCACATACTAGTATAAAGCCAACACAATTTAGAGTACATTTCTCCTACTCAAAAGAAATAATACTTTAAGTGTTACCATAAATGTTTTCACACTTGTTTTACTTCCTCATATTGCTCAGACCTATATTCCCATATGAATTAATCAATATCCATTACTGAACATCTACTGAATGTTGTACAAAGTGCTGTAAAAGTTATGGCCATGTGCAGAGAGTGAGAGTTCTATGGACAATTACACTCAGAACCATCCACTATATAAATCTGACTAAAATAAAGAGGAGGGCTGGAGAGAAGGCTCAGCGGTTAAGGGGCTTGCCCATGAAGCCTAACGGCCCAGGTATGATTCCCAGAACCCACAGAAGACAGATGCACAAGGTGGCGCATGCGCCTGGAGTTTGTTTGCAATGGCTTGAGACCCTGGCATGCCCATTCTCTGTTTATCTGCCTCTCTTTCTCTCAAATAAATAAATAAATAACTAAAATATGTAATAAAAAATAAAATAATGAGCAAAGGCACAGAGGGAAGATGTTTGCACATGGTGGCTGCTGGTGTACATGGGGAAGCATGCTGACTGGATTGTGCCAGTGCTAACAGAAGTAGGAAAGCTGGTGGATTGGAGAGGAGGAAGGAAAAGGTAAATTCTGTTAACTGTGTATCAGTGAGTAGATGTGATTTATTCTGCAGCTATATCAGCCTGACTCCCAAATCTGTTAAGAAGCCTAGACAACACTGGTTTCCAGTATTCCAGGAAGAAGTATGACAAGGACATATAAAGTCAGTCAGCCATTTGATTTCAAAGTTCTCAGCCTAACTGGTGATACTCAATACTCAGACATTATAAACAGTATAAAAGAGAGCCCTGCTATAGAGTATGAGAGTTGACCTGCTACTGCAATGGACACACCAGAACCAGTCAGAATGACATGAGGTGAACGAGGTAGGAGTCTCTGAAATGTGACTCTTCAGCTGAGTTTTGAAAGAAGTTGCACAGACTGCTGGTGAACATGAAAACTAGCATTGTAACACGTGTACTGACTTATTTAACCTCAAAGGATTTTCAGTTGTGAGCACTCTTATTTAAATAACTTTCTAGGAATTTGTTTCTGCAGTTACAGTTAAAATGTCATTGTCAAGGTTAAAATTAAAACTTGCATATTTAGAATGAACAATATATATTGGTTGTACCTGTGTTTTACATATTTGAACTCTTTCCCTTAATATTACAGAAGTTAGAAGAAATAGGGTGCAATGTTAGTCAAAATGTTATTTAAAATTCAGGTAAGAATCACAGAGAACAGATTTAAAACAGTGAGAACACAATTTGAGGTGTTTATGGAAAGCATTCTTTTGCCAAGTATGATCTTTTCAAGTTTTTTTATGAGTATGAATGTAGTATATGGTGTGTGTTTGTGTGATGTGTGTGGTGTATGCACATGTGTGCACAGATTTGTGTGCTCATGCATGCCTATGTGAAAGCCAAAAGAGGACTTTGGGTGTTGTTTCCTCTCTGTTGCTTGTCCATGTGTTTCCTTAGACAGAGTCTCTCACTGATTCCGGAGCTTGCCATATTTTAAAAATATTTTTATTTATTTGCAGAGAGGGGGGAGGGGAGTACAGAGGGAGAGAAAAGGGCAGAGAGGGAGGAAGAGAGAGTGAGAGGATGAGAATGGATGGGCGCACCAGGGCCTCTTGCCACTGCAAACAAACTCCAGACTCAGGTACCACTTTGTAATTCTGGCTCTCTGTGGGTAGTGGGGAATTAAAGATAGGCTATCAGACTTTGCAAATAAGTGCCTTAACCACTAAGCCATCTCTCCAGCCTCACAGTTTGGCCTTTTTTGTGAGTCCCAGTGATTCTCTGGTCTCGCTTCCCACAGGACTGGGGTTGCAGATGTGTGTGGCCACACCTAGATGCTTATGTAGGTCCTAGAGAATAGAGCTCAGGTGGTCTCAGACCCTCATGCTTGTGTGGAAGAGCTTTTACCCATCTGGTCCTCTCTCCAGTTCTTCCAATCATTCTTAGGTGGTCATCAATACTCTTTCAATCTTGAAATTCTGATTAAAGTAGCTGCTAAATTAATCTATATTAAAGATTTAGGCTTTTATTTAAAAATTAGTTATAGAAAAATTAAACATTTCTTAAACACATTGTTATGTGCTTTATATTTTCACTCAGTACACTGACAGTGTTCTGATACTTCTAATTTTTTTGTGCAGCTGTCATCATCATCCATCTCCAGAACACTTATTTTCTCAAACTGAAATGCCATCCCATTAAATTATGACTACCCTTTCTCCCTTCCCTACAACCAGCCCCTGGCAGCCACTGTTACATTGTCTGTTTCTATAAATTTAACTGTTCTTAGTACTTCATGTAAGTGGAATCACAAACTATTTATCTTTTCACATTGGTATTTTCAATCTTATCATTATCCTATTTTATGAAAAAATTTCATTTGCAACCTAGTAAATTATTTCATGGCCTATTATTAATGGGTTATAATCTATGGCTTGAAAAATAGCTTTAAGGGCTGGAGAGACGTCTTAGCAGTTAAAGCACTTGCCAGAAAAGTCAATTCGCCACCCAGTATGCATGTAAAACTATATCTACAAGGTGGCACATGTGTCTGGAGTTCATTTGTAGTGGTAGAGGCCCTGGAATGCTCATTCTCTCCCTATCTGCTTGGTCCCTCTCTCTCAAATAAGTAAATAAAATAAAAAAGAAAAATAACTTTAAGTGGAAACTCAGACTCTTCTTAGATGAGCAAGAGAAAAATTAAGCAAGTGAGAGAGAGATCTCCTCTAATTTTCACAGAATAATCAACATGACTGAGACATCATCATACCATCAGCCCAGAACATTCAATGAGAAAGAACACTAAGTATTCTGGGGAATGTTAGTGGGAAAAGAAGGCCCAATTCCTTCTAGGATTCTTATAGAGGCCCATTACCAACTAAAATGATTAGCTAAACACTTGAAAATGACACTTCTCACCTGAAGCAGAGAAGGCAAACATTTAGGGTTTGAGCAAAGGAAATCTTTTTCTACATAAATCTTGGACTATACTGTTGTACGACTAGAAACAGGTGACAAAGCAGCTCCAAATGTGAAGATTGATGTTTGAATGGTTTATGAATCTCAAAAAGAGTTTTTAAAGTCACCACCAATCTACATATATCTAAAAATTTCAGATCCAAGTAGCAAATGAAGGGGAACAATCTTTGGGAGCCACTGTCACTTTCTGATAGGAGTGTGTTCAACTGGCGGGGAAGAAAACAAATCAGAGAAAAGCCGTCACCTCCTTTCCTTGGATTCACTCACTGTACATGTATGCAAGGGTCAGTGCTTTAGGAAATGAAAGCAGTTCCTCCAATGCACACGCATGCTCGTATAGCACTGTCTCATAGATTACCACAGATGAGAGGGCAGTGGTGACTTTTAGGGGATCTTAAAGCAGTAGGAGGAGAAAGAAGAAAATGTGGATGCAAATGTACTTGATACTAACAAACTGGTTTCCTTCTCTCCTTTTTGCCACATCCAAAGATGAAAACATGTGACTGACAATAAACCCAGGGCAAGTGGCAGGGTCCATGACTCCCTTCCCCTATGCCTTCCATGGGGTAAGACACTACAGACTGCAATCAAGGGGGTGCTTGTTTGATGCTTTCAGCGTGTTATCCAGTCACTTTCTGCCCTTCCCCACCATCTTCTCTGGTTCTGGAAAAGACTTTAGTGAACTGCATCAAAATCGTCTTTGTCTTTTGGCTCAGTCAGTGGCAAGTAGCTACAGTAGATTAGAAGGAAGAGGAGAGGAGATAATGGCATTCATTTTCCTGGCTCCTCAGACAGATCTCTATACAATGGCAGGGTCCCTTCCCCAGCAGCTCTAAAGCCCACTCTGGCAGTTCAGTAGAGGCTCTCTCACTTGGCTTCTTTAGATCGAAAGTGGAATGGTTCCCTAGGGTTTTCAGCCTTCAGGGTATTGTCCCTGGCCAAACTTGTGTAGAGCCCATTCATCAAACTCCTTTCTTGCCTGGTTTGAGTTGACTGGCACAGGAAATTTAATTAGACTTCTGTAATGGGGCAGTAGGTGTGGGCAAATACATCCACAACAGGCCTAAAGATGAACAGCTGAAATGGGTGGCCTGATCAGGGCTCCATAGGCTGCATCGTTTACCTCTAGCCTAGTGCTAAGGCAATTGAAAAGGGAGGTTCCCAGAGGTCAACACTACTGTGCAAATGATCTGAATGAGGTCAACATTAGCCCATATTACCTAAAAAAGTCATTATCATTGCCAGTCCACTCATTCCCGTATGATTAAACAAACAATTCGTTAAAGAGAGTGGGATGTAATGACTGACTTTGCCTTCAGTCCTTTGCAGGGTGGGAGGAGTGAGGAAGAAAGGAAGGGGTAGAAATAGGAAGATCACTAGGATTTGCTGGGTAGCCAATCTGGCCAAAAAAAAAAAAAAAAAAAAAAAAAAAAAAAAAAAAGGTGAGTGCCAGGTTCAGTAAGTCATCCTATCTCAAGAACTGTAAGACATGGGCTGGATAGATGGCTTAGTGCTTAAGGCACTTGCCAGTAAATCCAAAGGACTCAGGCTTGATTCCATAGTGCCCACATAAAGCTAGATGCACAAGGTGGCACATGCATCTGGAGTTTGTTCTGGTGTGCCCATTCTCTTTCTCTATATCTGAATATTTCTTTCTCTCTCGAGTAAATAAATAAATAAAAGTTAAAAAGGAAACATAAGACATAACATCAATGAAAGAGGACATACAACATCCTTCTCTAGCCTCTGCACATGTGTATACAAGGTGTGTGCATCTGTACACATGTGTACATACATGCATATACCTCACACTCCATACTACTCCAAACGTGTACACACATAAAATATGCCCATAGCACTGTAGTTGATTTGCATACTGTTACTAGTTCATCTTAAAATTATAGATAAGAGGCTGCTGGGTTATTATTTTTTAATATTTCATGGGACTTATTTTCATGACCATTTTCCAGTAATGTCCAGCAGTCTGATGCATTTCTTTCTTAAACCACTTACAATATTGGTTAAGATAAGCGTACAAGTACTGGGTTTTGGTTCACATTTAGATTTCCTATGTGACAGAATGTATGGGAGCTAAACATAAAAGCTTCAGTCCACACATACTTTTTTGTTGTTAGAGAGATGATGGCCTGTGTATGTCAAATACAATCTACCACTGAGCAACACCCTAGCCCCTGAATGTAAATGATGACATATATTATCAAAGGATTGAATCTTTCTTCTAGGAAATTGGATTAAATTTATTGTCTTAAAAATCTTAATAATGGGCTGGAGAGGTGGCTTAATGGTTAAGGCATTTGCCTACAAAGCCAAAGGATCCTGGTTCGATTCTCCAGGATCCACGTAAACCAGATGCACAAGGTGGCGCATGCGTTTGGAGTTCATGTGTAGTGGCTGGAGGCCCTGGCACGCCCATTTTCTCTCTCTCTCAAATAAATAAATAAGATATATTTTAAAAAATCTTAATGATTTAGTGTGCTCAATTAAAAAGAATTCTAATTCCATTAATATCACTTTCCACATAAAAAACTATTAATCCCTAACAATTTAAAGTACTATTAATTGTGAAATATTAGTTAAGGTGAAAAATTCTCAGCAAAGACAAAAATTTGTGAATACAATGTGAAAAGCTTGGTGAAAGGAGTCTGAATTTGATTGGCTGCATAAATTTCTGTCCTGTAAATGCTTTGTATTTCAATAGGGCCAAGCTTCTAAAAGTTTTATCAATGTTTCAGATTCAGAGGAATTAATCTAGTCCAAAGTGCTTCTTTCTATGGCAAAAACAGGAAATCATTTCTAATGTGGTGTGGTGGTTTGATTCATGTGGCCTCCATAAACTTAGGTGTTCTGAATGCTGGGTTTCCAGCTGATGGAGATTTGGGAATTAACACCTCCTGGAGGGAGTGTATTGTTGGGGGGGGGGCAAACTTATGAGTATTATAGCCAGTTTCCCCATGCCAGTGTTTGGCACACTCTCCTGTTCCTGTTGTACACCTTATGTGGGCCAGGGGGTGATGTCCACCCTCTGCTCAAGCCATCGTTTTCCCCTGCCATCATGGAGCTTCTCCTCGAGTCTGTAAGCCAAAATAAACCTCTTTTTTTCCAGAAGCTGCTCTTGGTTGGGTAAGCAATGTGAACCTGACTGCAACAGTAATAGTGATACTGAGGAGTGGGGTTGCTGCTAGACACCTGAATGTGTGGCTTTGGCCTTTTGGAGCTGATTTTCAAGAGGAATGTGGAAAGATTTGAAACCTTGGCCTAAGAGATGCCTTGCAGTGCTGTAAGTACAGCTTCATGGACTATTCTGGTCAGAATTGAAACACCTGAGCACAGTAAGAACAATGGACTGTGAGGTTTGGCTTATGAGAGTGAGAAAGAGCTTTGCTTGAGCTGTGCTAGCAGTTTGTGTGAGGCTTGCTGTTATGCCTGTGTCTTGAGACGTTGTGCAGGGTTGCTTTGCATAGAAATGAACTGGTGTGATCAGAGGGATATGGCACAGAAAAACATCTTTGGGTGAACTGCTGCCCATTCAGCTGCAATTGACAGATTATAACCTTTGAGATTGGGCCAGCTGACCTGCACTGGGGCAACAGGAAGAATGTAGACTCTTTTGAAGGAGACTGAGTGCTTACGGAGTGTCCTGTTCTTCAAAGTCTGCTTTATTCCCCCCTGGATTAACAAACTGGCACTCTACGTGGAATTGTGGAGTATAAGAAATGCAGGAAAGAGAGGGTCATTGAGTTTGCCACATGATCTTGTGTTTTGGAAATGGCCATGGGCAGTGTGAAGCAGGATTGCTGGATGCCTGCATGGAGACACCATGGAGCCATGAGGATGAACCGTGGATTGCAGCAGAGACCCAGTGGAGATGCTGGGACCATGAGATGGCTGCTAAGGAAAGCTGCCGGCTCTGGATGAAGTTTCCCAGGACTGTGAGTAGCCTATCCGGAGGGATGGAATTGGAATGCCAGAGACCTGTCACTGGCTAGAGTTGTTGGACTTGAAGCTACAGAGTTTGGTGTTGTCATGTTTAAATCATGTATTGCTTGAATATTTCTTTGCTATGCCCAATGCCATCTTTCGCAGCGTGATTATTTATTCTGTGCTATTATGGGTTTTCTAGGGATTTTTTTGGTATTATGGCTCAGTCAGAAGATCTTGGACTATGGGGATGTATGAACATCATTGGAATTGGTAAAAACTATGGAAACTTTTAAAGTTGGATAAATGCACTGCATTTTACATCATTTATGGTTATCAGTTTATGGGGGCCAGGGTTGGAATGTGGTGGTTTGATTCAGGTGTCCCCCATAAACTTAGGTGTTCTGAATGCTAGGTTCCCAGCTGATGGCGATTTGGGAATTAACACCTCCTGGAGACAGTGTATTGTTGGGGGTAGGCTTTTGGGTGTTATAGCCAGTTTCCCCTTGCCAGTGCTTGGCACACTCTCCTCCTGTTCCTATTGTCCACCTTATGTGGGCCATGGGGTGATGTTCACCTTCTGCTCATGTTGTCATTTCCCCCTGCCATTGTGGAGCTTCGCCTCAAGTCTGTAAGCCAAAATAAACCTCCTTTTCCCAAGAAGCTGCTCTTAGTCAGGTTATTTCTACCAGCAATTTGAACCTGACTGAAATACTTGGTATTATTAATGAAACTCAGATTTTAAAAAATCAATTTATTTATGTATTGCCTTATATTTGAAACTCTCTTGGTTCCTGAAGAGATAACCTATACTGTGAAAAGATCTCTATCTGCTAGTTCCTCATGGGGTTGTTGCCCTTTTCTTGTGCATTACTTTCAGTAACATTTAAAATCTACTTCTATCACATATTTTCACTAGCTACATATTACCAGGTAATATATGAGGAAGGCATGGAATTATTTTTAAAGAGCCTAGATAGAATATGTAAAGTTTAAAACACATCACTATTATTCAGCATAGAATGAAAAAGACTGAATCTAGAAACCAACATAAACTGGAGTTATTTCAGTGTGATGGGTAGTGGTATTTTCTGTATTTTCCAAATATTCCTTAATGAACATGTACTATTAATACATAAGAAAAACAAGAGAAAGCATTTGTAATTATTTATACTATGAGGTAGAAATACAAAATTGTGTGCTATAACTTGTATTACAACATATGTAAAAATAAAGGTCGCATAGGAAAAAGCAACTTATTTGGAATGGTAGTATTTTTCTTTTCACCACTGTCTACATGTTAACTAGAGGCAAGAAGAAGGACTGAAGAAAAGAAACAAGATAGCACTAAGGTCACCCTATCAAGAGAACTGGAAAGTAGGACATGGAAAGCAATGAATGGCATCACCTCGCCATGCACATATCACGTGATGCAAGGAAATGGTTCCACTGAATGCAGTTAACTTTCTCATCTTTTATGAGAGATGAGCACAAAGGCTTAGCAGAAGTGTATAAAACAGGAGACATGCTGATGAATATGTTTTAGAAGCCATTTTTATCCATCTTAAGTTAGTAGATATGTTAAACAGGCAAACATTAGAATTACTGGAAAAGGAAGAAGACTACAGCTTCTGGGATTCATTATGGCCAATTTGACTTTGTAGCTGGATAAAGTGTCAGCTATCTGAACATAGTTGCAAAGTCTTTCTAATGTCTGCAGGTTTGACGCAAAGTTGTAAAAAAATCATTTAAGAGGCCATATTTCCAAAAGTCTCCTTTAGAAGAAGATAATTAAACTTCTTTAACCTTCTGATTATACATAAACAGTCTATCGAGCAGTGTACAGCTCTTTTCCTATATATTTTTGAGTTTAGGATGCTAGTTTTAAAGTTTAATTAATAATTTTTAAGAACAGGTTCTTAGTGAGGTTTCATGGAATTGCATTATGAGTAAAACAGGATTTTGAGCACACAAGAGTGCCAGGATTTAGTTGTCTTCCAGTTACTGCCTATAGTTCAGGCACATGCCAGTATAAAAAAGCCAAGCCACAGCTTGTGATAAGCTAAGTGAGAAGTCACTAGATGAGGAAATACGCTCTGGTATGTTTCCTAGTGTGAGTTCACGATCTGCTCATCTTCCTCTGACCTACCTTTGGTCATCCGCTCCATTCTGGCTGCTGTTCAAGACAATTCTCCAGAGGTCTGCTGATACTAGTTTCTTCTGGTCACTCACAAGATTGACATCTGGCAGCTGAAGTTCACAAGCTTTGCTCTCAGACAGACTAAATTCTCGAAATGCAACAAAGCTTTTTTGAAGCTCATCCCAGTATTCCAAGCTACAAGGAACCTATAGTAAAATAAGGAAAAAAAAAAAGTTATACTCAGAATCTATGATTTTATACCTGTTGGAATGAAAATTAAACCTTCATAAAAGTGATAATCCTAGAGTTTGTGGAGATGGCTCAGTATTTAAAGGTTTGCAAGCCAGCTAACCTGAGTTCAATCCTCCCCAGGACCCACATAAAGTCTGAAAAACTATCTATGATACTAATGCACTTATAGCCATGGAAGGCAGAGCCAGGAGTATCCAAAAGCTTGTGGACCAGCTAGACTGGCATTTGCAGTAGTGAATGGTGACCTCTACATATATCATAGCATAGTGCCTTCTGACCTCCACACACGTCAAGGTATGTATGCACACAGTGCATTCTCTTGTGACTTCATACACACCACAGCATGTATGCACAAATAGTGCCTTCTGCCCTCCACACACATCATGGTATTTATACATACACAGTGCCCTGTGATGTTCGTACACACCATAGCATGTATGCACACAGTACCTTCTAACCTCCACATACATCATGGCATGTATACACACATAGTGCCTTCTGACCCCCCACATGTCATGGTATGTATGGATACATAGTGCCTTTTGAATAGCATGTAGGCACACACAGTGCTTTCTGACCTCCACACATATCATGGCATGTATGGACACAGCACCCTTGCCCCCCAAGTTTATAACCCTAAGATTTCTAAATAAAGTTATAAAGGACAATAGTTTATGTTTTCAAGTTATAGTCACCCTGTTTACTTTTTAAAAATTTACTCAAAAAAGAATAGAAAAAATAAAAAGACTCAGTCAAGAATAGTAAAAAATATTTGAATTTTTTCTCAATAAAAGAGCCATAATGAGGGCAAACTGCACAAAATGTTAAGTATATTATAATGCTACAGTATTTAAAGGATAAGATTGAGATAGTAACATACAAATGAAACAGTCATGGGTAAGTATCTCTGGTACTGATGAGAGTATGTAATACAAGTATCCTTTCAAACAATGAGGGGAAAGAAAATTATTCAGAATCAGCTAGTTACTTAGTAAAACTAAAGTATGTCTCTATATCATTGTTTACACAAAAGTACATCTCTATCAAGATGGTAAAGCTTAAAAACTGAAAGCATAAGAGAAAAAATGCTAATACCTTTATTTTTTAAATAGGGCAGTAGTCCTATTCATGTAATGAAACTCACGAATGAAAAAGAACTTTAGTTGTTAAAAATAAAAATAAAAAAAGGCAGGCTGGAGAGATGGGTTAGCGGTTAAGGCACTTGCAAAGCCGAAGGACCCAGATTCAACTCCTTAGAATCCATCTAAGCCAGATGCACAGGGTGGTGCATGCATCTGGAGTTCGTTTGCAGAAGCTGGAGGCCCTGACACACCCATTCTCTCTCTCTGCTTCTTTCTCTCTCCCTCCCTCCTTCTCAAATAAATAAATAAAAAAACAATAAAAAAGGCAAACTAGGATAAGACAGGTAATATTTAATGACATATCAAACAATGTATGTGTGTGTAATATAGTGTGTGTGGTGTATGCGCATGCACGTGCCTTTGCCATGCCCCTACGCTCACCTGTGGTGGCCGGGACAGAATTTAGGTGTCCCGTTCCATTGCTCTTCTGCCTGGTATTGTGCTTGAGCTGGGGTCTCATTTTATTGTTTATAGAGCTTGCTGGACTCTGCTCCCCTATGGGACTAGGGTTACAGGTGTGTGTGGATATGCCCAGCTACTTTATATGGGATCTGGTGATTTGAATTCAGGCAGTCTCAGGTCCCCCCCACCCCCCGGACCCTCCAGGCTCTCATGCAGGAAGCTCACCTAACCTCTACTATCTCTTCAGCCCTTATCTATATTTTTGAGTTCAGGACAGTAGATTTTTTTTATTTGGAATTTATTCATTTTTATCTTTTTACATTAAGTTGCCTGTTGAGATGTCAGATATTTCTTTGTTTTTGTCCCAGGAGTTTTATGTGTTTTTTTTGCAACATTCATGAAACACTTGTATGATAACTTACCAGTTGACATAATATATAATCAGAGATTCTAATAGGAGTTAGTTCGAAGAGGAAGCAAAACTGACCAGTAGATATGAGAAGATACTAAACTTTACTAATACTCAAGAAATGCAAGTTTTACCAATAATGTAATAATAGTAACACATTACTAATATGACAATTTAAGGAGACTGATAGTTCAGTTTTTATAAAGGTGTGGGAGAAAATTCCTACATTATCTTTTAAAAATTATTTTGTTTATTAGAGAGAGTGGAGAGAGTTAGATAGAAAGAGAATGGGCACACTAGGGCCTTTAGCTCTTGCAAATGAACTCCAAATACATGCACCACCTTAAGCGTTTGGCTTATGTGGGCCCTGGAGAATTGAACCTGGGTCCTTTGGCGTTGTAGGCAAGTGCCTTAACCACTAAGCAATCTCTCCAGCCCATATACAGTATTGTTGAGAGAAACTTCTGGCAGTGCATACTAAATACTTATATATTTTACCTAGCATATTTGTATGACTATTTTACTGAGATTCCCATGCAAGAGTATGTATGCACATATATGCATGTCTATGTATTTTGTGTGTTTGTACATGTACTTGTGTGTAAAAGTAATAAAAGTGGAAACAACTCAAATATCTATTGATAGGGGAATAGCTTTGACTTATAGAGTGTATTAGTTCACAAGTATAAAAACAAGTAATGGATACCTATATATGTTAATACAAAAGATACCCAGAATGTGCCAATATATTTAAAAATCCCTTAAAATTACAACATGCTGATCACCATGCCTCTTGCCTCATCTCTACTCCTACTACACACCTCTCTCACAGGCTCAGTGTCCTCTATAGCTCATCTATATGCTTGTCTCCTTAACTGGACTCAGATCCTCGAGAGGCAGAAAGGGCAGATTACAATTTGTTCTTAGCACTTAATGCAGCTGAGTGGGATATAAGATCACAAAAAAGCCACCTGAATGAAAAGATTTCTCCTTCATCTTCTTTCCTACATAGGTGGTTTTATTTGTTTGTTTGTTTTTGTTTTCTTGAGGCAGGGTCTCACTCTAGCCCAGGCTGACCTGGACCTAACTCACTCTGTAGTTCCAGGTTGGCCTCAAACTCACAGCAATCATCCTACCTCTGCTTCCCAAATGCTGACATGGGTGTGATTCTTAATATTCCAATGAGAACACATTTTTGCTTCCACCTACAATAAGTTCTCTTCTTTAAAGTGTTGAGAGCTGGAGGGATAGCTTAGTGGTTAAGGTGCTTGCCTGCAAAACCAAAAGTCCCAGGTTTGATTCCCCAGGACCCACGTAAGCCAGATGCACAAAGTGGCACATGCATCTGGAGTTTGTATGCAGCAGCTAGAGACCCTGGTGTGCCCATTCTCTCTCTCCCAAATAAACAAATAAAAATATAAAAATTAAAATGTTACTTGAGCATCCATTTATGGAGAGAGAAAAACATTGAAATTTTTAAGAGTATGCGGAAACAGAGGCACATATTCTTGAGACTTACTAAGTTGCACATGTATAGTAGTACCCTTCTAGTTACCACTTCTTATTCTTGAGACTTAGTAAGCAGCATAATACCCTTCCAGTTACCACTTCTTCACATTTTCTCTGTCATCCAGGCATGGTGGTTGGTGTATACCTTGAATCCTAGCACTTAGGAGGTGGAGGGAGGAGAAGCAGGAGTTCAAAGTCACCCTTGATACAGCGGTATGTATGTAGGGAGCTGGAGGCCAACCTGTGTTATGATGGACTAACAAACAAACAAACAAACATCAAAACCTAAACAACAATAGCAAAGAACAAAGAAAAGAAATTCTCTCTTTTCTTGCTATACTTGGCATAATTTTCTATAATATCCTGTTTGGATCATTTTTCCTATATTCTCTTTAGCCTGAAATACTTGTATACTCCCTATTTTCTCGCTGTCTCATGTCTAAATCTTTCCCATCTATCAAAGACCAAATCAAATGCTACCCTTCTTTGAGCCTTTTCAACTCCCCAGATGGAAAACTCTCCCTTTTCTGAATGCCAACAGTTTTTTTTTTATGTGAATCTGTTTTATAGCTCTTATCACTGTCTACCTCATGTTATAGTTATGTCTATACATGATATCTTCCCTGGTAGAGACATTCCTTGAGGGAATGATTTCCATTTGGCTAAGTATTGGATTTTCACAGCACCTGGTAAAATATATACAGCAAATGTTCAAAAATAGTTTCTGAATGAATACATAATTCATGTATGAATGAACAAATACGTACATACTGGGTGACTTAGCCCAAATCTGGCACATTAAAGATTCTCCACAAAGAAGTATAAAAGACGAAAGCATGAACTTTGCAGTGAGACCTACTAGTATTCCAGTCCTGGCTCCATCATCTATGGGTGTTTGAGGAAATCAATTTTTCTAACATCAGTTCTTCTATATCTAAAACATGGATAATAACAGGACTCTTTTAATAAATGTTTATAAGAATGAAATGAGACAAAGCAAGTTATTGTCACATAGTAAGAGCTGAAGAAATGTTACTTTTTACCTGCTTATCCTATTCTTGCTCAAAAAAAAAAAAAAAAAAAAAGGAACCCCTCTGAGGCTTGTATATTGTGACTATAATCAGGTAAGCTGAAAGACCTGATTGTTATATTTCTTCTTTTAAATTTTTTTTTTTTTTTTTTTGGATTTTTGAGGTAGGGTCTCACTCTGGCCCAGGCTGACCTGGAATTCACTCTGTAGTCTCAGGGTGGCCTCGAACTCATGGCGATCCTCCTACCTCTGCCTCCCGAGTGCTGGGATTAAAGGCGTGCGCCACCACGCCCGGCCCTTTCTTTTAAAATTTTTTACTTATTTATTTGCAAGCAGAGAGAGAAGAGAGACAGACAGAGAGAATAGGTGTGCCAGGGACTCCAGCTGCTGCAGACTTCAGATGCATGTGCTACTCTGTGCATATGACTTTATGTGGTTACTGGGGAGTTGAACTCAGATCATTGGGCTCTGCATCTGCAGGCAAGTGCCTTTACTGCTGAGCCATCTCTCTGCACCTTGTTTGATCCCCCCCCCTGCTTTATTTATTTATTTATTTTTGTTTTTTTGAGATAGGGTCTCAATTTAGCCCAGGCTGACCTGGAATCCACTATGTAGTCTCAGGGTGGCCTTGAACTCACAGTGATGCTCCTACCTCTACCTCTCGAGTGCTGGGATTAAAGACATGTGCCATCATGCCTGGCCTTGTTTGATTTTTTAACAGTGGATTTCACCTGGGTGTTCAGGAACAATGTAACCATAGTACAATATGATTTTCTCCTGCCTAACCATCAAACTGTGGTTTTTTATAAATCCTGAATTAAGAGATTAAAGAAGTTCATTGCTTAAGTCCTCTCTGGACTTTCAGGAAGCTTGCTTTCTGGCTCAAGAAAACTAACAACTAGAGGCAGAAGAGAGATGCCTAGGAAGGTGTTGCAGTCAGGTTTGCAGTGCTGGAAGAAAACAGCCAACTAAGAGCAGTTTGTGGGAGAAAATGATTTACTTTGGCTTATAGACTTGAGAGGAAGCTCCATGATAGCAGGGGGAAATGATGGCAAGAGCAGAGGGTGGACATAACCTCCTGGCCAACATCAGGTGGACAACAGCAGCAGAAGACTGTGCCAAATACTGGCAAGGTGAAGCTGGCTATAACACCCATAAGCCCATCCCCAAAAGTACACTGCCTCCAGGAAGATTCAACTGTCAAATTGCCACTAGCTGGGGATCTAAGTAGTCAGAACATCTAAGTTTATGGGGGATACCTGAATCAAACCACCACATTCCATCCTTGAGCCCCATAAACTGGTAACTATATACAATGTAAAATGCAATGCATTCATCCAACTTTAAAAGTCCCCATAGTTTTTATCAATCCCAATGATGTTTTCAAACATCCCCATAGTCCATAGTCTTTCAAATGAGTCATAATTCCAGAGCCCCTCCAAAAAACCCCCCATAGTGGCACAGAATAAACATTTACACTGCAAAAGATAGCACTGGGCATAGCAAAGAAATATTCAACCAATATAAGATTTAAACAGGACAAACATCAAACTCTGTAGCTCCAAGTCCAACAAATCTAGTCAGTAACAAGTCTCCCAGGCCGATAATTATAACCCATGAGGAGTCTCTGGAGTTCCAATTCCATCCCCCAGCTAGGCTACTCACAGTCCTGTAAAACTTCATCTGGGGCTGGCAGCTTTCCCTGGCAGGCATTCCATAGTTCCGGTATCTTCATTGGGTCTGAAACTGCAACCCACAGTTCATCCTCATGGTTCCAAAGGCTTCCATGCAGGTTACCCAACAAGCCTGCTTCACATTGCCCATGGCCATTTCCAAAATACAAAACTGTGTTGCAAATTTAATGGCCCTCATTTCCTGCATTTATTATACTCCATAATACCAGCTGGGCTGCCAATTTGTTAGTCCAGGGGGAAATAAAGGAGACTTTGAAGAACAAAACACTCCTCTAGAATTCAGGCCTCTTCAAAAGAGTCTGCATTCCTTTTGTTGTCCCAATGCAGGTCAGCTGGCCCAATCTCAAAAGCTGTAATCTCTCATGCAATTACAGTTGAAAGGGCAGAAGTTTCAGCCCTAAAGAATTCATTTCTATGTCACATCCCTCTGCTTATACCAGTCCATTTCTATGCAATTCAATCCTGTACAAAGTCTCAGGACATAGCCATAACAGCAAGCTTCTTACACAAACTGCTTCTAGCCCAGTCCAGGCAAAGCTCTTTCTCACCTTCATAAGCCAAACCGCATGGTCCATAGTTCTTACTGCATTCAGGTCTTTCAACTCTGACCTGAATGGTCCATCAAGCTGTATTTATAGCACTGTAGAGTGTCCTTTAGGCCAAGATTCCAAATCCTTCCACATTCCTTTCAAAAATCAACTCCAATGGGCTGAAAGCCACACAGTCAGGTATTAGCAGTAATGATCCCACTTTTTGGTACTAATTTTACTGTTGCAGTTGGCTTCACATTGCTGGCAAAAAAAAAAAAAAAAAAAAAAAAAAAAACCTGACCAAGAACAGCTTGTGGGAGAAAAGGATTTATTTTGGCTTACAGACTCGAGGAGAAGCTCCCTGATGTCAGGAAAAAATAATGGCATGAGCAGAGGGTGGACATCACCTCATGGCCAACATCAGATGGACAACAGCAACAGGAGAGTGTGCCAAACACTGGCAAGGAGAAGCTGGCTATAACACCCATAAGCCCCCTGCACAATAATACACTGCCTCCAGGAGGCTTCAACTGTCAAATGGTTACCAGCTGGGGATCCAAGTATTCAGAACACCCAAGTTTATGGGAGACACTGGAATCAAACCACCACAGAAAGAATATAAGAAACTCAGTGGAAAATAGGACAAAAGTTAAGAAAAGACAAATTAATATACCTACTATTACTTGATGACCCACCAAAGGTTAGTGGTAAGACCCTACTGCTGAAGACACCTTATGTGGTTGACACGTATGGAATGGCATGGCTGGAAGCTGGAAGAGAGTCAGTTCCCAGACAGTCAGCGCGTCTAGTGCCAGAAGGTGCTACATGGGCAACTGGGGGAAAATGACCAATATCTGTCCAAGCTACTCATGGTCTAACCTACTTAGCAGCAAATAACCTGTTGTGATGCCCACACAAGTACAATAGTGGCACACGGCCATGGTCGGGAACCAACTGCTCTTAATTCGGCTAACTGATCCCCTCAGTGGTACGGGACCCATAGCTGGAGCTGGGAAACAAGTTAGAACCATATCCAAACATAAGCCCACTCTCCATTATCAAGCTACCACCAACTGTGGGCTACAAGAGGGCCTACACCTATTAAATTCTCTATAAGAAAAAGAAAGGGTTATCTCATTTGTCCTGGTGCTAACTTACTCTCCGTTGGAGAATCTGCTTCTCTTTTTCAGATAGATATAGATCCTAAGGAGAGAGCCACCCCATCATACCTCCAAAGGGCCCCAGCTGAAACTACGAACAATTGGCGAAACAAGCAAGGGTGCTGTTTTCCTGGTGAACTGGGTACCAGCACAAGGGTGAAGGAGATCAACACAGAGAAAAATCAACTCCTACCAAATCAGAGAGCCAGAGCCTCAGAGGCCCCCAACACCTCATCACTGAAGCAGACCAAAATGAACCCAACATGGCTCAGGGAAATTTTGCGGAAGAGGGGGTGGAAAGAATGTCAGAGCCACATGTTGGGTCATGATATGCAGAGACATTTATCTTACCCATAACTGTGGGCTAACTCCACAATGCATAACCCATATACCTCAACAAGGAGGGGCCAAGGGGAGGGGGTAGGTCACGGATTAGCCTAATAATGGTACCAAACTGACTGTATTTGTTGAATACAAAACTAATTAATAAAAAATAAACAATATATATACCTACTATTTTATGTAATACAAACAGTGAAATCTAAAATTCAACACAATCTTTTATTTATTTATTTATTTTTTTTGGTTTTTCGAGGTAGGGTCTCTAGCCCAGGCTGACCTGGAATTCACTATGGAGTCTCAGGGTGGCCTCGAACTCACAGCGATCCTCCTACCTCTGCCTCCCAAGTGCTGGGATTAAAGGCGTGCGCCACCACACCCGGCTCAACACAATCTTGGCAGAGAGGTTTACACAAAGAATCAGGTGAAACATTGTTTTTGACATTGCATTCAGAAGTTTTACATTAAAGTTAATAAATAATAGCTAATGAAAATTGGCTGTCATATTGAAAAATAGGGCAGGACCTTAAGGAATAAATCCTAATGAGTTCTGATGGAACCAGTATAAAATATAAGAAAGTCAAGGCTAGAGAGATGGTTCAGTCAGTAAATCACATGCCTCACATATTAGGTACTTTTTCATTGCTGTGACCAAATACCTGACAAGAAGCAACTTAAAGAAAGAAGAGTTTATTTTGGTTTGTAGTTCAAGGTAGCTGGTCACATTCAACCCACAGTGAGGAGGAAGAAAGCAATGAATGCTCCTACTCAGGTCACTTTCTCCTTTTTATCCAGCTATGTATCCCAGCCCATGGAACAGGGCCACCTACAGTTAGGGTGAATTCTCACATCCAGCTCAATTACCCTTATCTAGAAAATATCTCATAGACATTTCCAGAGATTTGTTTCCATGGTAACTCTAAATCCTGTGAAGTTGGCAACCAGAGATTAACCATTAATGACCTGAGCCCAGATCCTCTGCACCAATGTAAATGCTAGTCATAGTGGTACATGCCTGTAATCCCTGAATTTGGCAGACAGAGATCCTTGGGCAAGATGACTAGCCAGATTAGCCTGAATCAGTGAGCTCTGGATTCAGTGATAGACTGAATTGAAAGAAAGAAAGAAAGAAAGAAAGAAAGAAAGAAGGAAGGAAGGAAGGAAGGAAGGAAGGAAGGAAGGAAGAAGGAAGAAAGGAAGGAAAGAAGGAAGAAGGGAGGCAAACACTAGAAGCAGATACCTACTGTTAACTTCTGTCCTGATGTGCACATCTATAAATGTGCCTCTACCTCGGTGCACACATGCACATATATACAAATACAAATTTGCATACACATGCATGTGTCCAAGCTGAGAAGCAGGATGGGAAACTACTAGGCAGTTCTGGTGCAATGAAAAGTGGCTATCTCAATCCTAGGAGGGGGGTTAAGAACTGTGGGAGTTCAAAAGAGATGTGGAAGAAAGCCAAAGGATAACTTTTTTTTTTTTTTTTGGTTTTTTGAGGTAGGGTCTCACTCTAGCCCAGGCTGACCTGGAATTCACTATGGAGTCTCAGGGTAGTCTCGAACTCATGGCAATCCTCCTATCTTTTCCTCCCGAGTACTGGGATTAAAGGCATGTGCCACCACACCTGGCAAGAATAACTTTTAATTCACAACTTGTGGGAGGCTGACTCTATGGTTACATACCTCAATTGGAACATTCCAGGCTATGCAGAAAATTATGGAAATAATAGAAAACTACTACAGAAATACATCCCATTATATGTCAGTTATGTGTTTAAGATTTTCCTTTATATATTCTATTTTTATTGCTTAGTAAGGACATTAATAAATCCATTTCAAATGAAACCATTGTGGAAAAAATTTAAATTTTATGCCTATATGCATATTTACAAAAGCCATAGTTTATCTTTTCTCCTTATAAGAATGTATTTGCTGGGCTGGGAAAATGGCTCTGCAGTTACAAGAGCTTACTGCTTATGCATAAAAAACTCCTCAGAACAAAAGCTGGGCATGCTCATGCACTTCTGTAACCCCAGCCTGTGGGGGTAGAGAGAAGAGAAAGAGCAAATCTCTGTGCTCACTGAGGGACAGCAGCTCCTGGTTGACAGAGAGACTCCATCTCAAGGAAATAAAGATATGGGTAAGCAGTAAGAGAAGGATAACTGACATTTCCACTGGCTTCTACATGTATGTGCCTGAGGTGCATACATCTGTACACATGTGCATCTATCACACATCACACATACACCATACCACACACATGCAAAAAGTGAACTTGTCTTCAATTATTTTGATATGAATAGCAATGAGTATAATTAGTATTTTAAAGGTAATTTTGTTTAGTTGTCCAAATACACAGTCATTAATATATAAAAGAAAATTTGACCCACAATAATTTGTATAGTGCCTTATTTTTCCATTCATTAGCTAGTGTCCCATTTGGGATAAAGCCCTGGTTCTGCTGTATAAATCATTTCGGCATTTTAATGAATCTAAGCCACATTCCTCTGATTTGAGAAATAAGGACATTAAAACCTATATTGCTTTTTAAGACAAATAAAAGATTTTGGACTTTATCTTAGTGTCAATAGTATACCTTTGAAGGGCAAAGAAGTGATTTAATCAAAGTTACATTTTTAACAAGTTTGGAAATTATAGAAGATGGACTTAAGAGGGTTAACTGTGGATGCAATAAGGTTAGTTAGGAGATCTAAACTAGAAATATTGACAATTTAGAAGATGGCACTATAGTAATAAGTGGGCTATACTTCGAATAAGTCTTGCTGACTGATCAGATACAAGTGAGAGGGCAGTGCCAAGGATGACTTCCAGGTGCTGGCCTGAACCATCATGTAAATACTGATGTCACTTACTCGGAAAGGTAAGATGGATGTGTAGCTCTGGAGAGTTAAGTCTGTGGTATGTGTAAAGTGGAACAGAGGAGAGGCGATCTTGAGCTCACAGTAAGGAGCTGCCTCTTCCTTATGTGCAAGAGAGTTAATTGTGTTGATACACAACTACCTGTAGTGCTCACCAAGCATCACCTCCTTGCCAGGGCACATACTTGAAGGACAGCAACTAGAGAAGTTTAGGGTGTTTATTTGCAAGTAAGGAATGTAAACCATTTAAAGGTAGTTACATAAGCAGAGTAAGCTAACATGGAAAAATAAGAACTATATATGGGTTTTCACACAGTTTAATGAGTGACTATAGAGGAAGTTGTTGGATCATGACAGATTGTAAGGGAGATGAGGATGCTGGATCAAATGATTTAGCAGGCAGAAAAGTTTTGAAAGATGACAAGATCCAGAGCTTGTGTGTAGGAGTGAGTAGGTGCATGAAGTGAGGGAGATCACTGGAGAGATGAGATGAAAGTAGGGTGTTGATAGGCTCAATCATATAGATGCTCATCCAAGAAAATGGCTGGATGCTGTAGGCTGAGGACTTCTGAGAATGAGAAACAGTCCACAGGAAGCAGAGGACAGAAACAGTAAAGGGAGGTAATGATGATATAATAGAAGGAAAAGTCTTAAGGAAATAGATGAAAAATATCTTTTATGTAGTAGACCTTCCATTCAGATGATTTTGTCCTCAAGCCCAATTTTCAAATCGATTTATTTATTTGAGAGAGAGCGAGAGAGGGAGGGAGGGAGGGAAGAAAGAATGCACCAGGACCTCTAGCCACTACAACCGAACTCCAGACATATGCACAACCTTGTGCATCCGGCTTATGTGGGCCCTGGGTCCTTTGGCTTTGCAGGCAAGCACCTTAACCGCTAAGCCATTTCTCTAGCCCCTTAAGCTCACTTTAAAACAACTTTTCTTTAAGTTCACTAATCATCCTTTGTCTTTCAGAAGTTGACATTGCCCAGTTATTCTTTAGGTAAGCAGTGACATAATTAAAACAAAAGTCTAATGTGGCCACATTGTGCTTACAGCTTCATATGGTAGCAATTAATTATTCACAAGGAAAACTCTGGGCTCTATTTTGTGTGATCCATTTAAAATAATTTTATTATGTGCTTTTAGATTTGAAAGAGATGATGTGAATGATCTTTAGTTACATATCTATAACTGAGGATTTATTACTAATGCCTGTACTGAATGACTTGAAAGAAAGATGAATATTCCAAGAAAGTTTGGTTGCCAAAAAATAGTTTAGAAAGCCTTTATATCTAGTACTGAGTCATGGGAAGTGGGAACAAGAAAATTGGTTTCACTGGAAAACATTCCACATGTAACACATGGTACATTTCAAATGACTGTCAAGATTATATATATTTTTATTACATTCTATTTTCCTATCCATTATTTGACAGGACCTAAAAAATTAGCCAGCCATACATAATAAACTGTACTCTGAGCATATGTGATCTTTGCATATGAATATATTTTAGGTTGTATATCTGCCAGTTGGTGAGAGCATATCTATTTATGCATTTAAAATGTTATTCTACAATTTGTTTTCACTTGATGGCTAATTTGGGAAGATTTGCATGTGCATTTGGTACAAAAAATATTTTGGCACTTAATTTGCTTTTATTACTTAATGATACTGCCAAGACTATTAGCAGGGTTATAACTGCCCATCTGTCTGTCCTCATGGATGGATAGCTTTGTTCTCTCTCTCTCTCTCTCTCTCTCTCTCTCTCTCTCTCTCTGTGTGTGTGTGTGTGTGAGAGAGAGAGAGAGAGATTGTAGGAGCTGGGCAATTACTCCTTTGCTCATTCAGTCCCACTAAACCACCTAGGATGCAAAGGATACACAGGCGGTGTCCTCTCTGTACTCATGTGCTGGAGGTAGATAGGGGAGATCAAGCAATTAAAGTATCCTATCAGTCATCTTCCTTTGTACTGTGACAAAAAATGGCTTACTGGACATGGAGGGCTGGCTAGTGAATACTTGGTTCCTGATGCTTGATAACAGGACAAGATCTTACCTTACTTGCTCTTCCTACTATATTTCTAGATTTCCCAGGATGCCAAGTCAAGAGGTGATTATTGGAGAAGGAAGAATATGGTGGGCAAGGTAAGAGAAGATACTACCTTTTAAGTAGCCTTTTATAATTTACAAAAAATTTTCTTATACATTAACTTAGTGAAGAAAATAATACTTTTCCATTTTATAGAGAAGTTAATTGTGGCTCAGATAAGTTAGGTAAGTTGCTCAGTTACATGTTTAGTTCGTGGTTATAAATTCTATATTCTTTAACCATTTAAAGAAAAATATAGGGACTGGAGAGATGGTTTAGCAGTTAAGGCATCTGCCTGCAAAGCCAAAGGACCTCGGTTTGATTCCCTAGGACCCACGTAAGCCAGATGCACAAGATGGCACACGCGTTTGGAGTTCATTTGTGGTGGCTGGAGGCCCTGGTGTGCCCATTCTCTCTCTCTCTCTCTCTGCCTGCCTCTTTCTCTCTCACATTCTGTCAAATAAATAAATAAAAATAAAATATAGACTGCAATGTGTAATATACACTTTTCTATTTTCCGTTTCATTAAATATTCTTTCTTACTGCTAGCCCTTAGGAGTTGCTTCTTGGTTGCTTTCAAGATTGTTTTGTCTTGGCAAACTGTTTGTAGGTGTGAATATCTTTGAGTTTATGTAGTTCAATAACTTTCTTAGATGTATAAACTTTTTTACCTAATTAATCTTCATTTATTAAAATATTTCTTCCCTCTTTTGTCTCTCCTGTTCTAGAATTCTCATTCTACACATGTTGGTATCCTTGATGGTATACTACAGTTCTCTGAGGTTTTGTTCAATTTTTTTTTTTTCTGTCCTCCAAACTCAGTAATCTCATCGGACATATCTTCACTCACGGACTCTTACTATGTCACCTCAAATTTGCCATACAGCCACTTTTAATTATTTTTATTTTAGTTATTGTAGTTTTTAGTTCAGGAATTTATATTCATTTGCAAAAATCCTAATATTTATACATTGATAATCTGAAAACCTAAAACGATTTAAAATCTTAAACTTTTTGAGTGCTGATATGATGACACAGTGGAAAACCCAACAAGTAACTTTGTGATAAGTTGCATAAAAAAAAAGATATACAACAGTCACTAAATTATTACATATTTTGAAAAATTTTGCATAACATTACTTTTAGGTTATACATATAAGATGTATATGAAATAGAAATGAATGTAATGTAATTTTTTTTTTTTTGGTTTTTCGAGGTAGGGTCTCACTGTAGCCCAGGTTGACCTGGAATTCACTCTGTTTTCTCAGGGTGGCCTCAAACTCACGGCAGTCCTCCTACCCCTGCCTCCCGAAAAGGCATGCACCACTATGCCCGGCTGAATGTAATATTTAAACTTGGAGGATCTCATCCCCTAAATAGCTCATATGTATGCAAATATTCCACAATACAAAAATATGTGAAATGTGAGAACACTTCTTACTAAACACTAAGGGATACTCCACATAGATTTCTCTTTATGTATATTCTCTATCTGGTGAGACATTCTCATATCTCCTTTTAGACATACTTTTATGTAGTTCTTTGGATGCATTTAAAATAGATGTTTTTATAAGGTCCTGTCAGAGACAGTTTCAAATGACTTTTTCCCTCTATATCTGAAGCATACTGTCTTGCTTCCTTGTATCTCTCATGAACTTTTTAAAAAGAAACTCAGTACTTTAAGTGATATAACACTCCATGTTACTCAACAGTGGCAACTGTGAAATCAAATTCTGACTGTTATTCCATTTGTTTCAATGCTTGTTGAGATTTATGATTTATAGCCGTAAGGTTTGTGATCTTTGTTATAGGTATGACTTGGTTGGGGTTTCTCCCTGCAGTGGTTTATGTGTGGGGAGCATGGTCCCTGTAGTCACAACGTGAAGCTATTGAACCTTCAGGAGTAGGTCCTTAGGTCCCTGGAGCCAGACTATCAAAAGGGATCAAGGCATCTCTGATGGGATAAGGATTGTTGTGAAAGCCTTATCTTGGCCTCCAGTCTCTCTCTGACTTCTTGTGTTGAGATGCGATCAACTTGCCCATGCATTCCTGCCACTGCTATCTATCATGATGTGAAAAAGCTGACAGGGCTCTCACCATAGCTGAGCCAATGCCAGTACCATGCTCCTAAACCTCCTAAACTATTTGCTAAATAAAACTTTTCTTTCCATAGGTGGCCTGCCTCTGCATTATGCTATAATAATAGAAAGATGAGACTTAATATAGTTGTGTAGCCACTGAAGTCTCCACTTGGTACTAGTGGTCATTTCCTGATTAGATACAGATCTTCTTAAAGAATGGGACCTGAGGAACCTCCAGTAATTGCTAATGGCTCTTGAAGCCTGCTTGGGTATCCCTTCAACTTTGCTTTAGTCTTCAGTTCCTTGCTCAGAGTCTTAGGACATATGGTGGTTAGAATGTAGAGCCTTTTCAGGTCTTTCCTGAACATGCTCACTACCCTGCATATGTGCATACACCTTTGCATGAAAAAAATTACAAAGCTTTGTAAAACCATTATGAGTATCTCATTAACCAGCTTTTCATTTTTAAACTTTCTGGTTAGTTTATTGTTTACCCTGTTGTCCACTGCCTCAAGTAATTTTAAAATTAATCAGCTGCCTATAATTGTTTTTGACATACATCCCCATGGGCTGGTGTGGGTTGCCTTATGAACTAGCAAACTTCTAGTAGGTAACCTTTGAAAGAGTAACTGTTTTGAAACTGTTACTTTGATAATAAAAACTTTTCATTTCATTAAGAAATTAATATAACAATGTTAAGGTAATGATAAGGCCAAATATATCCCCTAATAGAGAGCATTCAAAAAATATGAAAGAAGTAGGTAAGTGAAAAATTTAAATTTGTAACTAGAGAATAAGTGAATAGTTGGAAAAATTTAAAGTGAGATCTGAGCATATAAGAAATACTTATAGTGACTGGCAGAGATGATATAAAAATAGAATCATGGATGAGTCAACAGCAATATACATGTTAAAACTTTAAGTTAAAAAACCAGCTTAGAAAAAAAAAACCAGCTTAGCTTCTATACAATAGTGAGGTTTCTAGTTATGAATGCATTGAGGCTTAATTGTCCTTATAAACAAAGACTATTTCTTATAGTAAGTTATTATAATGTACAATAAGTGACAAATATTCCTTCTTATACATATCTGTTCTTAAGTCAATTTTTTAGAAGAAAAGAAAAATTTTATACATCTTCAACTAATAGAAGTCACATACACACACTCTACCCTTATAACACTGGAACCAGTTGAGAAACCACAAGAATTCAAATGCAGGAAATCATGATTTTATAACATTTTAATGTGATCTACTCTTGGGAAACAAAGTTAACCAAACCCTATTTCTGTACAGGAACTATTCCAGTGTACAGTTGTAATACACTGTGGTAAAGGGTGCAGCTGCAGACTTTTCACCTGTAATGCCCCACTGGTATTGTGGCTTACTGCATTGCATCAAGACTGACTGCCTTCCTGCCCGGAAAACCTTCTAAGTATAAGTAAGACTCCACGTCCAGATTTTATTTTCCCTTGGTATAAGAATATGGTAATTTAAGAGCCCTGAGAAATAGTTTTTAGTGTTTAAAAGGAAATGTGTAACATTCTTTTATTAGGATCTATGTTTGGGTTGGGTTTTCAGAAAACTTAACATATGACCCAGTTATCTTATCAATTTATCAAGCTACCAGGTTTCAAGCAAATGCAGGTGTGTAATATAACATCCTTCAGGATCATATTTTTCCTGAAAGAGGAGAAATAAAAATATATTAAGAATCTGAATCAAAACTAACTTAAAACAGAGGTAACTTTATTATTTCAGGGTTTCTTTTAATAACACTTATATAAGCTCTAAATTAAATTCATAATGTATTTTAAAGATCATATCTCTACATATTCAGGCACCAAAAAATAGTCACCAGTGCATAGTATACTTTAAAATTTAATGATTAACTTGTTAGCTGGCAAAAAAAGAGTAAAAAAAAACACTCATCACAATTCTTGATAATGTTTAGACTTAATCAGATAGGTATTATATATCTATATCTATATACACACACATATATATATAAAACATATGCCACACAAATAAATGTATGTACAAAACATGCTTTATGCTAGGTGTGGTGACACACACATTTAATCCCAGCACATGGGAGACAGAGGTAAGAGGATTCATGTGAGCTTGAGGCCACGCTGAGAATACATAGTGAATTCTAGACCAGCCTGGGCTAGACAGAGACCCTACCCTGAAAAACAAAAAACAAAAAATGTTTTAGTTATCCTACGAGTCTATATATTAGTATTTTTATTAAATGTTTCCATGACAAGGGCAACTAATGGGGAACTAATGATAAGGAAACAGGCACACATGATGGTTGACTTCAGGAAACACAAAAGGAAGTAATAAATAAAACCTGGAGTTGACAGCAAATATTGTGTTTCAAAAACATGTATTTTCTCTGGCAGTGTATTTATTCCATACTTTTCTGGTAAATTTGAATTTGTCTTTACACTCTAAACTGGAAGTCCACATCAAAGTCTGATTTCTTACTACATCTTCTACAAAGGTTCTTATAATAAGAAAGCAAGATCAGCCAAGTGTGGTGGCACACACCTTTAATCCCAGCACTTGGGAGGCAGAGGTAGGAGGATTGCTGTGAGTTCAAGGCTACCCTAAGACTACATAGTGAATTCCAGGTCAGCCTGGACTACAGCGAGACCCTAGCTTGAAAAACCAAAATAAATAAATAATAAAAATACTAAAATAAAAATAAAATATAATCAAGATGGACTCATGTGATTTTTGATTCTGATAAAAATTACTTGTGGGCAAATAGTAAGAAGGAGAAAGAAGAAAAATGTGTAAATATATATCTTACATAATCAACTTCTGAGTAAATATGTAGGGTTTTAAAAAGAATAAACTTGTTTAGCTTCTAGTATTATGGATGTGCCCTAGGAGAATAACTCAGAATGATCAAATAAAATTGGTTGTAAATTTCTGAGAAATTAGGACTAAATTCTGGCAGCTATACCTTTCCCCAGACAATCCTCCTACGTATATACTACTCATGCCTTTAGATGCTATTAGTTTGTTTCCATCAGTGTTCCTTGAAATCTCCTAACTTAAAACTACTCATTATACTTCCTCCCAGAAAAACAAACAAAAATTGCTCTTCTTTAACCATCCAAGTTAAAAGGTACTTCTATTCTGAAATTTGTAAACAGATATACACATTTCCTACAGATTTAGTAACATTGTCTTAGGTTGTGCACATGGAACCTTCTTAGTATGTGGCCCTTTGGAGCCTCTTGCTTCTTGGTACAGAATAAGCACAGAGCTCAGATGCTAAAATCTCAGATACTATGTCTTACTCTTTTGCCAGAAAAATAACAAGATTCTTTAGCCTAGCCATTTGCCAGCCTTCTTAGATCCAAATAGATAACAATGACAGTAACTAAAGCCTGGACTTTAAGGATATATATTAGTTTTACTTTGTCAATGACCTTTAAGAGACAGTTTCAATATCTTAGGCAAATCTTTCTCCTTAAGATTCTACTCAGACATGGTAAGTATGCTGAATACTATGTTAGGATATAGAGATTAAAGATAAATATTATATAAACTCTCTTCTCAAGAAAGTCCAGTAAAGGACAGAATCAGCAATAAAGAGGTCCAGGGTAACATGAATGTCCTAAAGAAGGGCAACCTTCCTAGTCTGGGTAGAGGTACAGGATAATGGAGGGCTTTCTCTGTGGGCATATTCAAGAAATGAATATGACAAATAAATAAATTCAAACACAGACAATATGATTCTGATATATTCAATACAAGGCCTTTCCTACCTTAGAAACATTTAAGCATGAATACAAAATACATACTATTTTAACTGTGAGATGTCACATTTCACATCCACTATAAGTCCAATTATTAAGAAATAACAATGTAATTGGAACAAATCACTGCAGATTACCTTCTAATAATAGATTAGATTTATTTGAATATAAACTCAAGTTTTGGTAAATGTAAATTTGTTATGGTGTGTGTGAGATACATCTGCCCACAAAATATAAAGCTACTTGAAAATCCAAAATATTTGTTTAACTATATAAAGTAAAGAGAAATGCATAATTTATCAAAATAAAAATAAGTTTTAAATGACCACCTAAATATCTAGCCCCAAAGCGTAATGTAAAACAAGTTGTCAGTCATGTATATGATAATATACTATCACAAAGAAACAAGAATGTTTTTGACATTGATCGTGATTCTTTTCCCTATTGCCTGTCATGTCAAATTTGTCGAAAATAATGACTTACAGTAGTTTAGTTCCAGTCATTCTTAACCTTGTATTTCCCTAATTTGCTGTAAGAGCAGCCACAGAGTGTTAGAAACCATGCTTGCTGACATACCAATGGAACATATCAAATCACAGCTCTGTTCACATAGTTTGTTTTCAGGTCTCAGGAAGCTAAGGGCACAAAGAATACTCTCATAGATAGCTCTAATTCTGTTAAGTTTTACAAAAGTCACTTCTTAGAATGGAATGAGTACCTATTTGTTCATAAATTTCAAATAGAATTTTTTTAAAGTTTTTTTCTGATTAATTTTTTATTTATTTGTTAGAGACAGAGACAGAGACAGAGTGAGTGAGTAAGAGAGAGAGAGAGAATGGGTGTACCAGGGCCTCTAGCTACTGCAAACAAACTCTAGGTGCATGCACCACCATGTGCATCAAGCTTACGTGGGACCTAAAGAATCGAACCTGGATCCTTAGGCTTCACAGGCAAGTGCCTTAACCACTAAGCCATCTCTCCACGCCTCAAATAGAATTTTAAAATAAATTTTTATTTACTTATGAGAAAGAGAGAGACAGAGTGAGAAAGCGAGAGAGGCACACGAAGAGAGAGAATTGAGCATACCAAGGTCTCTTGCTATTGCAAATGAACTCCACACACATGCAACAACCACTTTTTGCATCTGGCTTTACATGGATACTGGGCAATCAAACCTGGGTCTGCAGACTGTGTAAGAAAGCACCTTTGACTGCTGAGCCTTAGTACCTCAGACAGAATTTTTGGCTGTATTGGCCACTGTTTTTTTTTTTTTTTTTTATTTATTAGTCAGTTCTGTATTCAGCAAATACAGTCAGTTTGGTACCATTATTAGGCTCATCCGTGACCTACCCCCTCCCCTTGGCCCCTCCTTGTTGAGGTATACGGGTCATGCATTGTGGGCCACTGTTATTTTGGTAGTGACCTCTGCCATGATAAATGGAACATCATTACGTAGAAAGAATGTGATGTGGAAAAGATAAGTTTTGAGAACACTAATATTTAGACATTTTGGTCACATTCATAACACATCATAGGGCAAAACAAAAGCTGAATGCCCAACCTGTTGTTTAGGATACAGAAGCAGACTTTAGGTGAGAAGTTTTTTTCTCAAGATCCAGAGAGTGTAAAAAATCAACAACAGTGTATACCTGTTTTAAGGTATATTACAGAGCTGGAGTAACAAAACAGCATGGTGCTGGCACAAGAAACAGACACATAGATCAACAGAAAAAAAAAAAAAAAAAAAAAAAAGAGAACCTAGATGTAAACCCAGGCAACCACAGCCATCTGATATTTGACAAAAATGCCAACAATATTCACATAGAAAAGATAGCCTCTTTAACATATTGTGCTGGGAAAATGGGATATCACTATGTAGAAGGATGAAAATAGATCCTTATCTCTCTGTATGCATGAGAATCAGTTACAAATGGATCAAAGACATCATACCTGAAACTCTGCAACTGCCAGAGGAAAAAATAGGGGAAATGCTTCTACATATAGGCACAGACAAGGACTTTCTGAATAGAACTCTAGTCACCCAGAAAACAAGTCTACTAATCAACCAATGGGACCCCATGAAATTAAAAGCTTTTATATGGCAAAAGACACTGTTAATCAAGCAAAGCAGCAGGCTACAGAATGGGAGAAAATCTTTGTCAGCTCTGACAGCATTAAGACCTAGATATGCAAGGAGCTCAAAATACGAATGAGAAATCAACCTAGTCAAAAATTTAAACTATTGGACAGATGCTTCAGTGGTTAAAGGTGCTTCTTTACGAAACCTGACTGTCTGGTTCAAGTCCCCAATGTCCACATAAAGCCAGATGCACAAAGTAGCACATCTATCTGGAGGTTCCTTGCAGTGGCAGGAGGCCTTGGTGCCCTGGTACACCCATTCTCTCTTTCCCTCTCTCAAATAAATAAACAAAAACTACTTTGAGAGTCTATGTCACTGTAGTGAGAATGGCTATCATGAAGAAATCAAATGAGGGCTGGAGAGATGGCTTAGCGGTTAAGCGCTTGCCTGTGAAGCCTAAGGACCCCGGTTCAAGGCTCAGTTCCCCAGGACCCACGTTAGCCAGATGCACAAGGGGGCGCACGCGTCTGGAGTTCGTTTGCAGTGGCTGGAGGCCCTGGAGCGTCCATTCTTTCTCTCTCTCTCTCTGCCTCTTTCTCTGTCTGTAGCTCTCAAATAAATAAATAAAAATAAACAAAAAATTATAAAAAAAGAAATCAAATGACATTAAATGCTGACGAGAGTATGTTGGTGGGAATGCAAATTGGTATAGCCATTATGGAAATTAGTATGGGGGTTCTTGAGACAGCTAAATATATCTACCATATGACCCAGCTATAAAACTCCTTTGCATATACCCTAAGGACTCTATACTTTACTATGGAGATACTTGTCCCCCCATGTTTATTGCCACCCTACTCACAATAGCTGGGAAGTACAACCAGTCTAGATGCACTCTCATGAACTGATGAATGGGAAATGAAGATGTAGTACATATATACAATGGGGTTTAATTAATGGGGTTTAAAGAAAAATGAAATTATGAAATTTGCAGGAAAGGGGATGGATCTGGAAAAGATTATAAGTCAGGTACCCCAGGTTCAGAAAGTCAAATGCTAGAGGTTCTCTTTCATGTGTGAACTCTAGCTTCAAATTTTTAGATTCGTGTTTGTAAGTTGGAGTAAGATTCAGTAGTAGAGGCCAAGATGCTAGAAAGGAGCCATGAGGGAGGGAGAAGAAGGGAGGAATTAAGGGAAAGATATAATAGATATGTAGGAATGGGGCAGAACACTAGGAGTGGGATGCTCTAAGTGGGGTAGGGGGTGGGAAAGAAGAGGAGTGGGAGGCGGGTTAATCAGAAATTAAAGATGTGGGCTGGAGAGATGGCTTAGCGGTTAAGCGCTTGCCTGTGAAGCCTAAGGACCCTGGTTCAAGGCTCGATTCCCCAGGACCCATGTTAGCCAGATGCACAAGGGGGTGCATGTGTCTGAAGTTCGTTTGCAGTGGCTGGAGGCCCTGGAGCACCCATTCTCTCTCTATCTGCCTCTTTCTCTCTGTCTGTTGCTCTCAAATAAGTAAATAAAAAATAAACAAAAATTTAAAGATGCTATGAATAAGTCATATGGAAACCCATGTTTTCACTAGCTAAAAAATACAGATGTTGAAAAAAAAAAAGAGTGAGTTTGGGCAGAAGTATCCTATGAGAGTGGATAATGCTGCACCCAGAAGCTACAGATTGTTACAAGAAAATTTCACGGTCAGTGGATGGATATTTACTAGTGCAGTGTTGGTCAATGATGACCCTATAACAATAAAGGCTATTGCCAAGGCTCTTGGTTGCCCACCAGACCTAAAATGTAAGACCATATTGCTGAAGACAGTAAATGTTTGGATTGCAAGACAGTGGGAAAGCAACTTGGAGCTGAACTGGAAGCTTCCTACCTGCTGACTAGCTGTCACAGTGCTGGAGAGTGCAATGTAGCGTAACCTATTGGGGAAAAATGTCATCAATGGTCTTAAAAAGTCCTGTTAGCTAGACTGCTAGACACCCAGGCAAAATGTGCCAATGGGCTCCATGCTGGCATGTCTATTGAGGGGAAACCTGCTGCTTCTCTGATTAGAGCTGAGGCCCGCTTCATGGGAAGGAATTCATGCCTGAAACCTGAAACCTAAAACCTTATCAAAAGTCTATTGCTGAGGGCTGGTGAGATGGCTTAGTGGTTAAGCACCTGCCTGTGAAGCCTAAGGACCTTGGTTTGAGGCTCCATTCCCCAGGAGGACCCACATAAGCCAGATGCACAAGGTGGCACATGCATCTGGAGTTCGTTTGCAGTGGCTGGAGGCCCTGGTGTGCCCATTTTCTATCTAACTGTCGCTCTCAAATAAATAAATAAATGAATAATTAAAAAAAAAGTCTATGGCTAAGGAGGTCATAAGCCTTGGGTGGTGGAGGGGGAATTACTGTTATTTGGCTAAATGGATATATTTCACCTACCACATTGCCCTCTAAATATTTATGCCCATATATTATAACTGTCACTTTTGGGGAGACTCAAAATTTGTCAAAATGGAGCCAGGCGCGGTGGCACACGCCTTTAATCCCAGCATTTGGGAGGCAGAGGTAGGAGGATATCTGTGAGTTCGAGGCTACTCTGAGACTACATAGCGAATTCCAGGTCAGCCTGAGCTAGGGTGAGATCCTACCTTGAAAAACCCAAGAAAAAAAAACAACTTGTCAAAATGCTAAGACAGTGGAGTGCTCTAAGTGAGCTATTTCAATCACACTCTCCAAAGCTCAGAGACCATTGTGGAAGAGGTGGCAGAAAGAATGTAAGAGCCAAAGAAAGGGGAAGAGTGTTTTGGAATGCTGTTTTCCATACATAATGGGACATTGGTATTCATAAACCCATAGTGGCTCACATTACCTACACAAAACCTGCATAATATGAAGGCAAAAGTTAACATCAAAATAGAAGTGTGAATAGCTAGAAAGAAGAAGGGAGTCAGTAGAGGGGGACAGAGGAGGGGGCACAAAGGAGTGTGGTGGGAGGAGGATTTTTTTTTCCCTTTGGTTTTTCAAGGTAGGCTCTCACTCCAGTCCAAGCTGACCTGGAATTCACTATGTAGTCTCAGGGTGGCCTTGAACTCACGGTGGTCCTCCTACCTCTGCCTCCAGAGTGCTGGGATTAAAGGTGTGTGCCACCACGCCTGGCTGGGAGGAGGATTTTTATACGTATGGAGGTTGTCAATGAAAAGTTTAAAAAGGTAGAAAATAAAAATCATATAGTATAATAACAAAAAAAGCCAACATAAAAAGCCACCAACAGTGGTATCCATACATAAGTTTTTCCATATGCACAGAATAAGAAGGAATCTTCATGTCTGTTACCCATTCTTCTTCCCTAAACCTGTTGCCAAAGGGAATAAAATAGTCTTGGAACAAGTTATTATTTAAAGTTTTAGAAAAACCTCACAAAGAACAAATTCTCCCTAATATAACCAATTCATAAAAGTTTAGTATGCAATTAAAATAAATTGCATTAATTTTAGAGACTTTTCCCTCAATAAAAATAAAATAAAAATGGCTTATTTTAATGTTTAAAAAGCATGAACAGTTTTGACCTATCTTAAGTAAACATGTCATATTGTAAAGGTTTTAACTTTCATGTATAATTCCTGATAAGCAAAACCCAACAATTTCAAATTTCAGGAGCATCAGAATAATTTTGCTCCTGAATGGAAAGTACAGGGTGGGAGATTTTCTAAGGGCACAATATGGAACAAGTCAAAGGGACTGAAGGCTGGTCTGTACTCAGCTGAATACAGATGAACTATGACTGTTTTTCAATCATATCTCCAACCATGGGACTTCATTGTACTTCAAGAGGATATTATGGCTTAACAGTTTGATCTGTGCATTAAAAAAAATTTTTTTTCTGGCCAGAAGCCAAACTTAGACTTTTTGGGGGGATAAGAATAATGTATCTATTTCTAACTTCTGGCATGCTTTTCTCTTTGGACTGCATCCCTGACAGACATCTGTATTTTGTAACTTTTCCTACATTCTGGCTCTGAAGATAGACTCCAGGATTTAGCCCAATAATTCTTTTGTTTGAATTCATTAGTGTGAGAATCCTAGAACTGAAAGGGACATTGGAAGGTCATATAGACATCAACTTGTTGCTCTGGACAAAATAAACCCCGAATCATGAAAATAATTGATGTTTAAAGACTGGTAGAAAATGTTCTGTGACAGTTATTCTTTTTATGACAATGGTGTTTGGTGGTTATCATGGCTTTTTATAAAATAAACTACTATAGAGCTATATTTTTACTTCACTAAAGGGATGTTAACATGGAAATTAATCATTTCCTATCTGCAGAACTGCGGCAAGAAATATACTAAGCGTATATGATATGACATTAGCATTGCTTAACTAGTAATACTGTAAATACGACCGATGAAATTTTCATTCACGTTGTATTACTTTTTATCTACCTTTTTGAGTTAATATTTTTAGGTTAATTTTTCATTATAACGACTCTCCAAGTTTACATATAACTGTGTTCAGTTACTTGTTATATGACCTTAAGCAAGTTAATCTGTTAGCAATTACCTATCAAATTCCAGTGATATATGTAATATACAAGATTTGGGGAACAGCAAAGCAAAAAAAAAAAAAAAAGTAGATTAGCTACCAAGCAGCTTCTGGAAGTACAGGAATTGCCTCATAACTGCAGTGGAAAATTCATCACAACCTTTAATTTCTGTGGGTTATGGAAGCTGCTGCCACTATTCAGAAGGCTGATGGTCCAATAAGATGGGCTAGGCTGGGAATACCAGATCAATTTTAGCACTGTTGAAGACAGTAGAAGTGATGATATCTTGACTTCCTTTGTAGTTTGAGTAGTACCATCAATAAGTGGCAAGGTGATTAGATATAACAAAGACAATAGGAGATTGTTTCAGTCAGGTTCGCATTGCTGGTAGAAACCACCCAACCAAGAACAGCTTGTGGGAAAAACAGGTTTATTTTGGCTTACAGGCTCAGGGAAGCTCCACGAAGGCAGGGGAAAACAATGGCATGAGCAAAGGGTGGACATCACCCCTAGCCCATATAAGGTGGACTACAGTACCAAACACTGGCAAGGGGGAGCTGGCTATAACACCCATAACCCCACCCCCAACAATATACTCCCTCCAGGAGGCATTAAATCCCAAATTGCCACCAGCTGAGAACCTAGCATTCACAACATCTAAGTTTATGGGGGACACCTGAATCAAACCACCACCAGATTATTACATATATATATATATATATATAATATATGTTTGTTGTTTTCAAGGCAGTGTCTCACTCTAGCCAAAGCTGATCTGGAACTCACTCTGTAGTCCCAGGCTGGCCTTGAACACAGAGTGATCCTCCTACCTCTGCTCCACAAGTGCTGGAATTAAAGGTGTGTCACCATGTTCGGGTGTAATAGGATATTGATAATTACTAAAAATGGATGAGCAGGATACAGTTTATTATACTAATCTTGCTATTTTAATTTTCTCTGTATTTGGAATTCTTTGTGATAGGAACAGAATTTTTTTAAGAAAATGATGAAAAATGTTTCCAACTAAAATCTATTGAATAATGAAAATATTGTTAAGAATAATACAATATGATATATATCAAACAGAAAAATTTTAAACTTTTGAAAGCAGAATGGAAATATGATTTATGTTTAAATACTCGCATACACAGTGGAAGTCATAGTGGATTTAACAAGGATTTTTGCTACTAGAAATGCAAAGAAAAGTTAAAAAAATCTCTATAATTGAGTTTGATCTATTAAAAGGTTGACAGAAATCTTGAAAATATCATGAATACAAAGAATAGAATGCTATAATATAGAGCAGTATAGAGGGTTGGATTTGGGGATCATAAAGTAAATTGGATAAATTAAATTCACAGATGTGGAAATTCCCTACACCATAGAAGACAAGAATTTATGATTTTGGAGGCCTGAAATTGTTGTTCTGTTCTGCTGTTGCATTGTTTGTCCAGATAGACATCTCTCTCATTTCTGGAGTCTAATACAAAGTTGTATGACAGAAGCATTAGAAAAAAACACTTGTCATTCTTTAAAATGTATAATTCTACTATGAAAAGTTAAAAAGTCATTGTTAGTGGAATTCTTTTTGTTTTTTTTTTTTTTTTAGTTTTTCAAGGTAGGGTCTCACTCTGGCCCAGGTTTACCTGGAATTCACTATGGAGTCTCAGGAAGGCCCTGAACTCACGGTGGGTGATCCTCCTACTTCTGCCTCCTGAATGCTGGGATTAAAAGCGTGTGTCACCACACCCAGCTTGGAATATGATTCTTTATGGCACAAGAGAGTGAGAGCATAACATAATCTAATGCATTTGAATTTCAAAGAAATAATTTTGTATCAGTATTTTCTTTCACATTTGCTTGAAAGATATATGGCTTCTACAGTTTACTACAAATGTATTATCCTGCACTCTGAACTATCTTTAAATAAATATCAGGTAACACATAAAAATTTTTAAAACTGACTTGATGTTGGAACTCAATATAACAGAAATAATTTTGATGAAACCATATCTACATATGTTAGAAAAGGACCAATTTGTATTGTATCAAAAGAAAACAGGAGAGGAGAGAGACAGACTATGAGGCTGTCTAAAAATTTAAAAAGCACCATGACTAGTAAATATATAAATATAGCTTATGGTCCTTGCAGTATTACTTGAATAACTGCTTGATAGACTGAGATTCTTTATCTTGATCCTAGATATTAGACATTAATGATTTGATTATTTTATTGGTTTAAGGCAATTATATTAATATGATATTTATACAGATACTTTAACATGGAATGAAATAAAATGAGTCAATATTTTAATTCAATATATAAGTTTTAAAGAGGTTGAGGGATTGCTCAGAAAAAGGACATAGAGTTTTGTGTGTAGAAGTCACATCTATAACAGGATAAGCTGTGAAAAAGTTGATTTTTAAGGAGAACCCTAGAAGTGGCCTATATTAAGGGTTAGTTTAGAATTTTTTCAATATGTTCAAAAGAGGGTTTTTAAAACAGAAAAAAAGTAATTTATCTGTCCACCTTTTACACATTCTCTCTCAGACACACAGGTGCGCACACAATTTTAAATAGGAAGGGACTTTGAAAGCTTGCCGTTTTATATTAAAGAGCAAAAAGACTCTATAATCCATATTTGGTTTTCAGAGTTGAAACAACTTTCTCATAGAAGAAACAAAGACATAATGTAGGGAAAAATTTTGGGTAAGATTAATGAAGTCATTGTTCATATTTAAGGAATAGTTAAAAATTGACTGTAAATATTTCATTAAAGCTGATCATTTTGCTGTGTTTGCGTGTGCATGAGTAGTATGAGTGGTGGTAGCACAGTGTGAGTGTGGTGTTTATGCACATGTACACGAGCACACTCCATGCATGCATGTGTAGAGGCCAGAGGAGACCTTTAGATGCCCTCCTCTATCACTCATCCATGTACTTCCTTGTAAAAGAGACTCTGCATATATTAATGCGACTCTCTCTTTTCAGATGGTAGTGACCGTGGGATGACTCAGAAGGCACCATAGTGCTGAGAAGTGACAGAGGAGTGCTCAGCACTGAAACATCTCAGTCACACCTTCCAAGGCTCAGGGTCCATTGCGGAAGAGGTGGCGGAAAGAATGTAAGAGCCAAAGGAAGGGTAGGACTCCTTACAACATGCTCCTCCAGACACAAAATGGCCTGGATACCAATGACCTCACAGTGCCTGGCATTACCTACACAAGGCCATTATAATAGGAAGAAAAGATGATGACATCAAAATAAAAGAGAGACTGATTGAGAAGGGGAAGGGGAAGGGGATATGATGGAGAGTGGAGCAGCAAAGGGGAAAGGGGGGGGGAGGGAGGAAATTAATATGGGCTATTGTCTAATTATGGAAGTTGTCAATAAAAAAAAAAAGTGGCTGGGCGTGGTGGCGCACTGTCTTTAATCCCAGCACTCGGGAGGCAGAGGTAGGAGAATTGCCATGAGTTCGAGGCCAGCCTGAGACTACATAGCGAATTCCAGGTCAGCCTGGGCCAGAGTGAGACACTACCTCGAAAAAGAAAAAAGAGAGAGAGAGAGAGAGAGAGAGAGAGAGAGAGACACTCAATTCAGAGCTGCTGTTTTGTGTTTTGTGAGCCCCATTGAATCTCTGGCCTGTGTTCCCCACAGGACTTGGGTTTCAGGTATACACGGCCACAGCCAGGCGTTTACATGGGTGCTGGGGAATCAAATTCAGATGGTCTCAGGCCCTCTTAGGCCTTCATGCCTGCATGTGAGTGGTCTTATCTGATGGACCATCCTCCCAGAGCCAGGATGAATATTTTTCAATCATCAAACATAAGCTAAAGCCGGGCGTGGTGGCACACACCTTTAATTCCAGCACTTGGGAGGCAGAGATAGGTGGATCTCCATGAGTTTGAGGCCACCCTGAGACTACATAGTTAATTCCAGGTCATCCTGGACCAGAGAGAGATCATACCTTGAAAACAAAAACAAACAAACAAAAAAACCCAAAAAACATAAGCTAAAACTGTGGATGTAGCCAGGCATGGTGATACACATCCAGCACTTGGGAGGCAAAAGTAGGAGGATCACTGTGAGTTTAAGGCCAGCTTGGAACTACAGCATGAATTCCAGGTCAGCCTGGGCTACACAAAAAGAAAAAAAAAAAAGTTTAGCCCGGCATGGTGGCACATGTCTTTAATCCCAGCACTCAGGGGCCAAAGGTAGTAGGATCACTGTACTGTAAATTCAAGGCCCAGCCTGGGATTACAGTGTGAATGCCAGGTCAACCTAGGCTAGAGTGAGACCTACCTGGCCAAGAAACAAAAAACAACAATAACAAAAAATAAAAATAAAAAACACCCCTGTGGATATACTCACAATCATTGCAGTAAAATATGCAGCCTGAGAGTTGACAGTAGTAAAAACTCCTCTGAGAATCTTACTTTAGCAATGTGTAAGTGAAATTCAGAAGAGTAAAGAACAGCCCTACATTTCATCCCTCTCTACTGAAATGCTTTCTGCCCTCTGATGAGTATTTCCTTGAGCAGTTAGAAGAGGCTGTCTCTTGTGTTGTATATGAAAAGCAAGATTCCAGGATTTGTTACATGAGAACAGGCCACCATGCTTATCAGAATAGCTAGGCTTCCAAAGCAGTCTAGTTTTAGCATGTGATTTAGTTGTTTTGACAACATTCTGAGTGTCTCAACACTACTATGTGGCAGAGGAATCAATGAGAGAATAGTTGTGAAAAGATAGTTGCTACCTACAGTTATTTATGAAAACTGAGGCTTTCAAAGCATTATGACATGGAGATATAGGAAACAGACACAAGATTTTGGTTTAGATCAATGCTATAAAATGAAGAAGATATTTCCAGTGGCAAACAATATCAGCAATTAGAAAGAAATCAGAATATTATTTCATAATTGTAAAAATAAATGCATTACAGAGTAGAATACAAGAAAATGTGCTTGGGAGAGACTGCTTTAGGATGTATCTATGGATTGGTAAGATTTGAGACACACTGACCATGCGTGAAGGTGTATTTCAGGAAAGACATTTCCAAAATCATGCCTTGAACACCAGAGATTCAGTAATCCAGAGCTGTTCAATCTACAGCAAATATCCATCCCTATATTTACATGCATGTTCTGTTAGCAGAATGCCTGAGTCAGAATCCTGGCTTTGCTCTTCACCAATGGCATTCCCTTGGGAGACTTCTTTAACCTCTCTGAGCCTTAGCTTTGTAAGGAAGAATGATAACTATTTTTGTAAAATAAAAATGATTTTTAGTAGCAAGAGGACTGAAATTATTATTTTAAGCCTTGGCACAATGGCTGACACTAAACAGAAAGACAATACATGAAGGCAAAGAAATAAAACTAATTAAGAAATTGGCTCCTCCTGTCTTGAAACCTTAGGACCACAGTTTATCTTTTGTTCTTAGTATACTATTTGTTGGACACCATACCACAGCACATAGAGCCCAAATTCTCATTTTTGACATCTCTAATTTCTCCTACTTCTAGGGAGTGAATCTTATTATTCAATTCTCTACTGAAGCCCTCTTACCAACAACTCTCCCTTTGCTAAAACCAAGTATAAAGTCATAACATCTCTTCTAAATTCTAGCTTCTTGCCTTTGTCCTTCAATTGCTTTCACAAATACTGAGCAGTTCCTGCGTTCCAGTCTCTTAGACCAGAGAAGCATTCTTAAGTATGGGATAGGCTTCCTACTCTCATAGAACTTCTGGTCTATAGAGGATATTCAACAACTTGAACAAATCCCAGGAGGGAGATGGGCTGATAAAAGGGAAACACTGTACCGTGGTGCCCTCTTCATGTCAACAGTGACCTTGAAGTTATCCAATCCACAGCTTGCTCTTCGTCCCCAATTCAGTGTTCTCTGTAGACATGATGCCAGTGAGTTTTCTGACTTTCTTGAAATTTTTGTTATGCTGGGCTTTCCTTCACACTGGATTCTCCAATGCCTTTCTCTGACCATTCCTTCGGTAATTTGTATTGGTTTCCTGGGCTTTCATAACAAATTAGCACCTGCCTAGTGGTTTGAATCAACAGAAACTTATTCACAGTTCTGTTGGCCAGAAGTACAAAATCAGGATGTCAGCAGGGCACGTTCCTTCTACAGCTTCTAAAGCCATAGCCACCGCATGTGAGTCTCTACCGCTGTCTGCACGTGGTCTTTTCTTCTATATGTCTATGCCTCTGCCCAACTTCCCTTGTTATAAAGATATTAGCCATTGGATTACAGTTCATCCTAATGAAGCATGAATTTATCCTAATTTAATTACATCTGAAAAGACAATTTATACCTAAAGCCATAGTCTGAAATTCCAGGTAGAAATGAATTTGAGGACACTATTCAACCTGCCCTAATTCCTGATTTACTGGTTACTTGCTGGATGTAGTAAGCATTTAGTTTCGTCATCTTTGAACTTGTCATGCTGAGTGTGACTTCTATTTTACTTACGTGGCTTTAGTTTTTACTCAGGGTGACTCTCCAAACAATTTCTTATACAACTCTTCCTTTTTCTTGAATTGTCAGGTCCTATTTCCAAGCTTGTTGTAGTCATATATTGTGATTATTCCCCTAAAACCTTAAGTTGTAAGCGTTCAATACATAAGACACTCTGACTGCCCTTTCCCTGACATTTTCAGTTCCCATTAAAGGTGGTGTTTTATTCACTGAGTTACCTAGATCAACCCAAAGAGTCCTCTTAATATTCCTCTTCTATTACTGGCCATATCCAGAAACGGAAACATATTTAGTTTGCCTCCAGATGTCTCTCTTCCTTCCCATTGTAACTGTCATTCTTACTGTCTTTGAGTAATTGCAATTCACTTTGAACAGTTCTTCATGCATCTAATCTAGGGCATCTTAGAATTCATCCTTTTTTGGTGTAATTGGCCATAGCTATTGCTCAGAGCTCCATAACCATTTTAAACACTAGCCTCACAGAATGAACTACTTATGGAATAAAGTCCAAATGTCTCAGTGCATCTTTCTTTAAGCCTAACTTTTCAAGTTCTCCTACCATATTAACTTCCTTCTTTGAACTTTAATTACAGCACTTATTATATTAGGCTGGGTAATCATTACTAATATTATTTATTTCATGAAACTTAGATTTAAATTTTTTTGGAGATGATGCATTTTGTAAAAATTCAACATCATTACTCTTTGGTCTTTTCCTCAAGTGTGTAGAACAACAGAGTCTGAGATGATAAGGATCCAAAAATTGCAATTACCCAAATGTCCTTAAATTGATGAGTGGATACATGAATTCTGGCATGTCTACAATATAATATTACTAAACAAAAAGAAATGAAATACTGGTCCATGACATGAATAAATTTGGAAACATTACACTTAATGAAAGAATAAAACACAAAAGACTACATACTGTATGACTTGATTTATATAAGATATATATAATGAGAAACACAGAAAGTCAATTTGCAATTGCTTAGGGTAGAGGGTGGAGAGACTAGAAGGTAACAACCAAAAGGTATTAGGTTTTGTTTTGAGGTGATGAACATGTTCCAAAATTGATTCTGGTGATAACTGTATATCTTCAGAAATATACTAAACCCACTGAGCTGTTGTATCTTCTGCATGGGTGATGTATGCCTTAAAGAGCTCTATCTCAGTGGAGCTGCTAAAATGACAAAAGAGAACTAAGATCTTTCACTCAGATATAATGTTGGAAGATTCTTCTACAAACCATGTAAGAAAATCAAGTTTGATTTCTTTTCTTTTCTTTCTCTCTTTCTTTCATTCTTTCTTTTTTTTTGAGGCAGGGTCTTGCTGTGTGAATAAGGCCTTGAACTTACTATGTTGTCCAGATTGGCCTAAAACTCATCATCCTTCTTCCAAATCCTCTTAATTGCTAGGATTACAGGCATGTGCCACCAAACTGAGTTTTTCTAAACAAAGAATTCAATTAGAAATTGAAAGTTGGGGGCCGGAGAGATGGCTCAGTGGTTAAGGTGCTTGCTTGCAAAGTCTGCCAGCCTAGGTTCAATTCCTCAGTATCCACTTAAAGCCAGATGCACAAAGTGGTGTATACATCTGGAGTTCACTTGCAGTGGCAAGTCCCTGGCCACTGGCAAGTGTGTCCATTTTCTCTCTCTCTTTCAACTTACAAATAAATAAATAAATGAATAAATAACTGTAAAAAAATTGAAAGTCACTTTTCAAAATATATGCCAAGAATAAATGTTTTTTTTTTTTTTTTTTGAGGTAGGGATTCACTCTAGCCCAGGCTGACCTGAAATTCACTATGGAGTCTCAGAGTGGTCTTGAACTCACAGTGATCCTCCTACCTCTGCCTCCCGAGTTCTGGGATTAAAGGCGTGCACCACCACGCCCAGCTCGAGAATAATTTTTTTTTTTTTTTGATGAATGTGTTTACAAAACGGCAAGTTAAAGGATTAAGGAATTTGTACTTTGCAGCCAAAACTCAACTGTCTTCCAACATTCAATATCTAGGGGAAAACAAGAGGCAGACTGGTACTTGGCTACAGCAGGCCCAGAGCAGAATGCAGTATTGCTAACATTCATATAGTACTTGCCATGTACTAGACATGGTCTCAGTGAGGTATGGGCTACTGCTATCCTCTATAGTTAAGGAGGCAAAAGAACACAGACACTACATGCCTTGCCTGTAGTTATCAGCCCACTTAATATCTGGAATCAGAATCTTCATTCCCCAAATCTGTGCTCCTACAAACTCAGCTATATATTGCCTTCTTGTACTTCCCTTGTCTGTTTTGCTTTGCCCCTTGAAAAGAATGTAGCTTCCAAGAAATAATATATAATAAATAATGGTTTTACTATGAATTTCATAGGGGAAATACTCCTATTTAGTGGAGATTAAGTCATAGAACATGTATTCATATTTACTATTCCTTCATTTTGTTTTTTAACATCCAAAACATTTTTTATTGCTTAACAGTAAACATCAAAACACTGATTGCTAAACATAGTTCTTTGTTTCCAGAGAGAAAAAATTTCCCCCACTCTTAAATGCAAGTGTCTTTAATAGGAACAGAGAAATAGCCTAATAAAATTTCTACCACCAAATAAAGTGACAGGACCAAAATGACTTCAATATTCTTCCAGTTTGCAAATGTTTTCCATTTACTCTAAAAGCACTTCTTACTGACAGATTCCTTCCCCACCTCTTACTTTTTCTGAAGGATAGGAATGTTAGCATTTCAAACTATTACTTTTTATTTCAAAACTCACATTTATTTCTTAATGTGTTTTTTTTTTCTACTAATTCTACCTCAGCAAACTTTTCATCAATGAACTACAAGGTAAGTTTTCTTACTAGATGCCACAATAAATGATGCATCCCATAACCAGGCAGGGGAGATGTTGCCTACAGGCCTGGTGAGCACACCAGAGAGTGACACAAGTCCTCGGGGTTATGGTAACACTGCCAGCAGTGACTGCTGTGCTCTCCCAATATCTCTTCTTTTCTTCTTCCTCAGCAAATTAGCTCCAAGTTCCCTTTAACTAGGTGTGGCCAAGTGACCCAATTCTGGACTCTGGGATCTTGGCAGCATAGGAGCACAGGATGTGGGTGAAGAAATATTGTTAGGGGAGAAGGAATGCTGCTGTTGGTCCTTTTGTCCTTTGATGGCTAGAGTAGGTACAAGCTGCTTGAAATATGTGCAGCCATCTTGAACCATGAAGAAAACCAACCTCCCTCCAGCTGCTGCTCGTGGTGTTTTAGCTATCGGCACTCTGCGCTTCCTTCCTCTCATTATCTGAACCTCATCCTAATTGATATACAACTAAACAGCTCCAGCAGTGTTTATTGGACCATTGGGATTCTTTTATTTTTATTTTTTTGAGGCAAGCCCAAAAGACTGGCCTTTTTTAAGTAAGAGAGAGTGAGAATACATACATGTGTGTGTGTGTGTGTGTGAGAGAGAGAGAGAGAGAGAAAGAGAGAGAGAGAATTGACACACCAGGTCCTCCAGCCCTTGTAAATGAACTAGAGACATGTGAGCCGTCTTGTGTGCATGTGCCACCTTGGGCATGTGTCACCTTTGTGCATCTGGCTTACGTGGGATCTGAGGAGTGAAACATGGGTTCTTAAGCTTTGCAAGCAAGTGCCTTAACCGCTAAGCCATCTCTCCAGCCCTACTGTGATTCTCTACTAAACTGGCACAAACCTTACAGCTTATGAGAGCCTGTAAACTTGCTGAAGTTATGTGTCAGATCTCATGGGATTTTATGCACTTGTGTGAAAGAAAAGGCCCAGGAAAATGAAGCGAAGTTGTCAGATGCTCCTCTGCCTCCTTTCAGGAGTAGTGGCTATAGGCACGGCCTCAAAAAGCATTGTGTGCTTCTCAGTTGCATCCCTTCCTTCCACTGCAGTAAACACTCTCATATCATACTTCTCACTGAGCTTGCACCTCCCAGTCATCTCTCACTTCATCCTCCTTATTCATTTATTTTATTTTGAGGCAAAGTGTCACTCTAGCCCAGGCTGACTTGGGAACTCACTCTGTAGTCATAGGCTGGCTTCAAACTCATAGCACTTTCCCTACATCAGCCTCCTGAGTGCTGTGATTATAAGTGTGGGCCACCATGCCCAGATATCTTCGACTTTTCTTATTCCCTCCTTATGTGACCATATTAGGGTAAAGGCATGGATTTTCTTTTCCTCTATCTTAGCTATTCCTTTGTCATCTGAGACTCATGCCATGGATTCCCATATCTGGTCTCTCCTTTTCATTCCACGTCTACTAGGCTAGTATTTACCCCACTCCTAGACTGTCAATGGTTTGCAGAGCTATAAAATGTAGTCAAGAGAGCATACCACAAGAAAAGGATTTATGGATTCATAAGAACTTAGGTCTGAGTCCTAGTTTTATCCCCCTAATTGCTTTAGGATCTTAGTGAAATTATTTAATTTCTTAGAACTTTACTTATATCCCCTCTAAAGTAGAGATCACAGTACCTACTCCACAGGGTTATAGTGACATTGGATGAGACAAGATATAGAAAGTGGTAAGCTTGATGCTTTGTGCAGACTAGGCACTCAGTGAATGTGTCACCTTCTCCAGTCCTTCATAAACATGCCATGTCTGTAGCTCACCACTCTCTTACTGATTCTACCCTTGTTTAGCCTGTACTAGCCAAAACAAATTATTGTCATTTCCTAGAAAGGTTATGCTAAGCTTTCTCTATTCAGCTCAATTTTGCTTGTACTGATCTTTTTTTCTTCTATAATCTCTACCCCTGCTTTATTTCTTAAAGTCCCACGTATCCACCAAGTACTTATCCATCTCTTGTATGAGGCCTTGCTCTGATAGCGTCTATCAGCTGTAAACTTTCTGCGTTTAAAGACACATTCTTTGTGTCTTTTCCACAGCACATGACAGATTACACAAGCCTGGCCTTAGTCTGTGGGCTTGTTCCCCTGAAAAGGCAACAGGTGTCTTGAGAACAAAGCTAGAACCCTTTGTATTTAGGTTATTCACAGCACCTAGCCCCAGCTCTTTCATCTGTGTTTACTGAGGTAACTCAAAATTCTCAGGCAGGGAGCTTTTCATGCGCCCCCCCCCCCATGATTTTACTACACTATGAAAACAATGATTAAAAGCATATTCAGGGAATACTCTATTTTAGACCTTTCTTTTTTGTCCAGAAAAGGAGGCAATGACTTCTGGATGTAAAACACTTAGTAGCTGAGCCAGCACTGTTACCCATCATTCAAAAACATTTGTTACTGTGTCCACTAGGTACATAGGATTTTTTCTTTCTTCATTTTCTAAGAGTCTGGCTCAGTTTCTTACTTCCTCCAAGCCCTCCAGACTTTTTTCTTTTCTGCTTTCAACAACAATGAATCTCATATCTGGCTTTGAGTACTCTTCCTAAAGATGATGGATAGGAGCAAAGCCTTCTGGGACACATTAGTACAGCTGCCAGTGGGCAGGAGGTAGTATAAAATAAAAAGCTCAGGATTCTGGGAACATATGTGCAGCTGTAAGTGAACCGCCCAACACTGCTGAAAAGAAACTCCCAAGGATACTTCCTTTCATTCCTTTTAAGATATGTGTGAAGAGGCAAATCAAATTACATTGCAAATACCTCTTCACAGGGTTCTCTTTCTGGAGTGTCACCATGTGCTAATATCTAACCTTTGCCTGTCAGGTCCATGTGCTTCAGAATTAAAGGAGCCTTGTAAAATCAAGTTTAAAGCAGCAAAAGTCTTTTCTAATTTATTTCATGATATCAAGTATAAACACCTGACCTGGAATATTTTGTACATAATTATGAAACAAAAATCCATACCACCATAAGATTTAGTGAAGTCTGTGCATGAATAGTGAATAAAATGTTATCAGAAAAATCAACGACAAATCACCACTAAACTACATACTTTAAAACATCACACGATAAACTCAACTTTAAAAATGAGAAATTTGCAAAGCTCTCAGACCTTGTTAGAACTGGGGCTCTGAGAACTGCCACACCATGTATCATTGCTTTGAAAAGGAAGTGCTGGCCAAGATGCCATACTGGGAAAAAAAAACTCTCCTCCTGTGTGTCTTGCAATGTTGGACCTTGTCTAACCTACATGTACAGCAAATTCTAGGGAGGACAATGAGAGGATTTAAAGTGGCATGAATCCTTTCTGCAGATGCAAAAAAAAATCTTTGATGTGTGGAGAGAAATAGCTCTGCCAAATATTTGCAAAGGGAAAAGCAGGAAAACCAAAGTAAAAAGGAGTGCATTGTTTTGTTTCCTTTCTTTATCTTTTCTAAGGGAAGCAGTCCTTCTAGAAACCCTTTGCCAGTGATAATCCTTCTTCCAAAGTCACTCCTGCTGGTTACCCACTTTGCAGTTGAGCCCTGGTCCTTCCAGAGGCCCAGCTGTATCTTGTCTTGGTCTCAAGTATTCTCCACTGTATCTTGATAATAATCTTCCTGATCTTTTGCTTAATGTGTCTTCATTGGGGTTTGTTACCTGCAACTGACATACTCCCTCCCACAGAAGCTACTCACCATGAGCAGTCACTCTGCTGGCAAGAATACTCCATTTAGAAATTACATGCAGAGCCAGGAGCAAGAATTAAATTACTATGATACTAACAAATTATAAACACAGAAATGACTCAACAATTAGGGATTTCTTTGTCTATCACAGTAAGTTCCAGGATCAGCTGATGGGATGATGACTGGTGAGAAAAATAATCACAACAGCTGTCACTGGCTATCACAATAATTGACTGAGCCCTTACCTAGTAGGGCACCATGCTAGATGCTTTACATGCATTATCCCTATGCCTCATAACTCCTGGAGTAGTGACAGTAGTAGTTTTTTGGAAAAGTCTGCACTTAACAATAGAGATATGACTTGGGAAAGGCTTGCTGGGAAGACAGATAGTCCCAAGAGAACACTTAACATGATAAATATGGCATGATTCAAGGTCTAGCCCAGCATTTTGAAGTCTCAGAGGATGTCAGTGCTATGCTAACACTGACTAGACTCAGGAATCCTAACTCACGCTAACAATGTTGACTGGATTTGACATAGCCCTGCTCCTCTACATCAAGGGGATACAGCTGTCAGGAGAGCCAGACATTGTCTTCATTTCCTTGGATGTTACCAGAAAGGCTCTTGACATTAAATGTTTTTGTGACCTGCCTGACCCTCAGTGCCAATCAGTTCTCCTTCTAAATAAAACTTTCTTTAGATATCCCAGCACTCAACCAACCTTACATTTCCTTTTATTATTTTATTTTATTTATTAGAGAGTGGGGGTATGAATGAGAATATGGGCATGGCAGGGCCTTCGGACACTGCAAACGAACTCCAGACGCATGAGCTGCCTTGTGCATCTGGCTTATGTGAGTCCTGGGGAATTGAACCTGGGTCCTTTGGCTTTGAAGGCAAGAGCCTTAACCACTAAGCAATCTCTCCAGTCTCCATTTTATTTTATTGATTTGAGTTATTCTGTATATCTTTGGGATAATTATTTCATGATTTGATAGTTTAAAGTAAAAAATAATTTTATTTTCCTTCTTTTCATTCTTTCCAATAAGGTGTCACTCTGGTGAATATCTATAAGATTTTGCTTCTACTTTTTAACATATAAGGAAAGAATGCAGGTTTTTCAGGTGTGTCTAACCTGTGACCCATGGGCTACATGCATCTCAGCAAAGTAGCCCAACACATCTTCAGATTACATCACGTTGCTACATCAAAAGGTTGGATACCCCTGTTAGAGTAACAAAGAACATAGGTTTTAGATTCAGAAAGACCAGAGATGGAACTTTGCCTCTCTCATTTATGATTTTTAGCATTTAAGAGTAGTTAATTAAGGGCTAGAGAAATGGCTCAGAGGTTAAGGTGCTTGCCTGGAAAGCCAGATGCCCTGGATTCAATTCCCCAGCACCCATGTAGAGCCAGATGTACAAAGTGGTGTATGCATCTGGAGGTACCCCTGGCACACCCATTCTCACTCACTCTCTCATTCTTTTTCTCTTTCCTTCCCTCCCTCTACTTTTCTGAGTTGCAAATAAATAAATATTTTAAAAGTTAATTAAATTCTTAGTCTGTTTCCTCAATTATAAAATGCTTATCTCATATAAAATTAAAAAAAATTCAGTGTTTCATTTTGACTTTTACAACCATACTAGTGTTATTTTAAAAACTAACTTTCTGACTTTTGAATTGGGTCCAGGAAAGTGAACAGGGCATAAGTGCACTGATTTTTGTGGCTTACTGCTCTTTCTCCACCAGAAATAATAAATGACAATTTGTTTTTACCTCTTCTCTTCCTGTAATCTCTTTTGTGGACTCTAGTCATGACTTTTAATAAAAGAATTACTCACTAATTTCAGAAGATTTCACACAGAAAAAAAATATGCAATTTGGGAACCTTTGACATCTGAAGGGTACATTTATTTAATTGGGGAAAAGAGACTTGTTACTAAGGCTATAAAATGTCATATTATGCATACATAAAAATTTTTAATAGCAAAAGAAGAGGGACTAGCTGGAAAGAAGGGACTCAGTGGAAGGGGCATATGAGAGGGGAAAACGGAGGTTGGTGGAAGAGAACTATGATTATGGAATATTGTGTGTGTATATATATATATTCAGTAAGGTTTAAAAAATAAATAAAATTTCACAGGATTTCCTTGATTAATAAGGCATTTCTAAGCTTTAGATTTTGAGTTGTTATTATTTATTCAATACCCTTCCTTTCCTCTCCTCTCCTCCCTCCCTTCCTTTTTCCTTCCTTCCCTCCCCTAACCTACCTACCTTCCTTCCTCTCCTCCCTTCCTCCCTCCCCTAACCTACCTACCAACCTTCCTTCCTCTCCTCCCTTTCTCTCATCACTCTCCTCCCTTACTTCCTCCCCTCCCTCTCCTTCTTCCCTCCCTCCCTCCCTTCTTTCCTTCCTCTCCTCCCTTCCTTCCTTTCTCCCTCCCCTAACCCACCTACCTACCTTCCTTCCTCCCTCCCTTCCTTTCTCTCCACCCTTCCTTCCTTTCATCCTCCCCTAACCTATCTACTTACCTTCCTTCCTTCCTTAACCTACCTACCTACCTTCCTTCCCTCTTCTCTTCCCTCCCTCCCTCCTTTCCTTCCTTCCTTCATTCCTTCTTTTCCCTCCTTTCTTCCTCTCCTCCCTTCCTTTCTCCCTCCCTCCCTTCCTTCCTCTCTCCCTTTCTCCCTCCCTTCCCTCCTCTCCTCCCTTCCTTTCTATTTTGTGTTTTGAAGTAGGGTCTTGCTCTAACCCAGGCTGGCCTGGAATTCACTATGTAGTCTCAGACTGGCCTTGAACTCACAGTGATCCTCCTAAGCCACCACATCTAGCTACTATTTATTTTTATGTATTTGTTGAAGTAAACCTTTAGATATTTTCACTTGGCATGTAACAATGAGCCAATCTAAAAATCACCTTTCTCCCAGAAAAAGCACCACAATGAATCTATTTAAATATTAAAATATCCATAATACCTATTACCAATTTTATTATACAGTATGGGTTAAAAACTTTAACTCTGGCTGGGTGTGGTGCGTACACACCTTTAACCCTAGCACTTAGGAGACAGAGGTAAGAGGATCACTGTGAGTTTTTGGCCTATCTAGAAAACAAAAACAAAACAAACAAACAAACAAACCAACACAAAAAACCCAAACCAAGACGAACTCTGTCTGAAATGTGAATATTTTTTAAATGGAATCCTCAATGGATATAGTGCTCATCGTATGATGAAAGGAGAGAGATAAACCTGATATATTCCAGATACAATGGCATAACTTTTTTATATTTGGGTCATTTAAACCACTAATATTCCTCTCAGGTTGATGGCATTAATTTAACCTAACAATGCTCAATTTTATATCTTATAAATGTTAATTTTATTTTGCCTTATAGAGCCTAAATTTGTTGACAAGTAAGTATATTATTAACCTTAATAGTTAAGTGATAAAAATATAAACTGACCAGAAAATAAGCTCATCTTGGTTTCTATGAATATTAATTTCATCATTTTTATTCAGTTTTTTTTTGTTGCTGTTGTTTTTCTGAGGTAGGATCTCACTCTAGCCCAGGCTGACCTGGAACTCACTATGTAGTCTCAGGGTTGCCTTGAACTCATGGTGATCCTCTTACCTTTGCTTGCCAAGTGCTGGGATTAAAGGCATGTGCCACCATGCCTGGCTTCATTTTTATTCAGAATCTATGGTTAGTTGAATATTATGAACATGTTTCCAAATTTTTCATTAAAATTCCAAGATAAACTCCATATGGTAATATGAATAACTTGTTGATAAATCTCATTAATAATCACTGAATGGTAGAATAAGCAGATGAATCTGAGATATCTGTAGTGTAACTGAACTCTGTGAAGTCAATGTTTTAGTGAACTAATAGTCGTGAAGGAAAATGCCTTAAAACTCAATTCTATTTTTAAGACTTAGGCCAAGGAGATTAATTTATCTTAATATTAAGGAAGTAGCCTGTGTTTAGGAGAGAATAATTTTGGCCGAATATTCAATGATCTCACCAAGAGCCTGTGTCACATCAGGACTCACTGTGTTTATGGAAGATGATACCACTGAAGAATAGTATGATATACCTCAATGCAGAAAACCAAAATTCATGTGTTAGCTCCATATAATAGTGATCAATAATTTAATACTTTAGAATAATATGAAATAGGAACACATTCATATATATTCGTTTTCACTTTCAGTTGATTATTGAACACCTCTATTCCAAGGGATACAATAAAGAATATAATGATAAATATGATTCTTTTTGTTGGAAATACACAATCAAGGAATGAGATAAGATTTTTTTTTAATTTTTTTGTTTATTTATTTGAGAGTGACAGAGAGAAGGAGGCAGAGAGAGACAGAGAGAGAGAGAATGGGCGCACCAGAGCTTCCAGCCTCTGTAAACGAACTCCAGATGTGTGCACCCCCTTGTGCATCTGGCTAACGTGGGTCCTGGGGAGTTGAGCCTCGAACCGGGGTCCTTAGGCTTCACAGGGAAGCGCTTAACTGCTAAGCCATCTCTCCAGCCCTGAGATAAGATTTGAGTAAGGGCTGGAGAGATGGCTTAGTGGTTAAGGCACTTACCTGAAAAGCCTAAAGGACCCAGGTTCGATGCCCCAGGTCCCACATAAGCCGGATGCACAAGGTAGCACTTGTGTCTGGAGTTCATTTGTAGTGGCTGAGGGCCCTAGCACACCCATTCTCTCTCTTTCTCTCAAATAAATCCAATAAAAAACTAGTGAATTTAGTTTTTAAAAAGATACAGATATATAAGATAAAACATGAAGAAGATGAAAAATTACATAAAGGTGGTAACATCAATGCTCCAGTATTTCAGAGGTGGGTGGCAAAATGTCTTAACATGGCATCTAGAAAAGCCTTCAAGGAACAGGTATCACTTTAGTTCTTCTCAAAGTATGCACAGGATTTCAATTTCAGAAAAAGGAGGAATTCAAAGAAAGAAGTGGGCTGGTTACCACCTGGTTTGGGAAATACCAAATAGGCCAGTTTCAGGTCTTTATAAAGGCTGGGGTCTATGTGGAAGAGTGATTGAGTCACTGAAGGTTGTCTTCAGGGAAGTGTTCAATCCATCTCTTTAAGACCTATCTAGCAGGCTAAGATGAAAGGAAGAGAGACTGAAAGAGACTGAGACTTCATTTAGGAGTCTCTTAATAATCTAGGCAATTGTAAGAGTAAAGAAGGAAATCAAAGGTAGTAGCTTATTACATGTCAAGGCATTTATTTAAGCTTATTAACTGTAACATTTCAAAAACAATTTGAAAGGTGGATAACCTTCTATGTTAAGCCAAGGATTGAAGCTCAAAGAGATAGACAGTTTGCCTAAGGTAAATAAGTCAGTAAAAAGGGGCCAAAAGATGAGACTTCAAAATCATGGTATTTGTATTACACAAAATTGACAAAGGGTATTCCTTTCATAAGTTCTCTTCCATTAAGGATCAGTTGTCTAATCTCCTCAAAGGTGAAACAGGGCGACCTTTTATTTTGTGTGTGTATACAGTACAACACGACGGTGTGCTATATGTATGCCACATGCTCGTGTGTGGAGGTCAGAGGAAGACAATCTGTAACTCTCGCTATATTTCCCTGAGACAGTTTCTCACTGAATCTGGAGCTGCTGGTTGTTTTTGTTGGTTGGTTTGTTTGTTTGGTTAGATTTGTGACCAGGGAGTGTTACAGGCCACCTTTTTACAGGCCTGGCTTTTTATGTGGGTGATGAATATCAACTTTAGATCCTTGTGCTTGCCCAACAAGAACCTTACCCACTGAACCATTTTACCAGCCCCATAGGGAGACTATTCTACCCTAAAAAAAAAAAAACCACAGACCTTCCTGCTAGGCTAACCTTTGGATATGTGACAGTGTCTCATCAATTTCTTGATGCTCAGTTGCAAGCCTGGGGTCTGGTACGATAGGAACATAGGAGAAAATGTGCTGAGTTGAAATCAACCCTGTGACTAATGCTCCAAATTTTCTATTTTTAACAAAAACAATATGATTCTAACATTGCAACATAGAGTTTCTATCAATGAAGCTCATCTGAACCCTTACACTAAATTCTGCTCCTACTAGGTAGAACATGAGGACAGCCTTTCTGTCTGCCTTGCTCAATTCCTTCATCCATTCTGAGGATTCTAGATCAATCCTCTCCCCCCCCCCAACCTCTCTCCTCTTTTACTCTCTCAACTTTGAGTAGCCAAACCCTGTCTTGCTCCTTGGGCCAGTATCCATTGTCTTTGAGCTTTGCCCAACTCTTGGTTCCTTATTTCTTTAAAAAAGAACTACAAAACATGGCATAATCTTTATAATAATGACAGTTTTCTGAGAACTGCCAGGCATCCTGCATAGAGTACTTCGCTTACATGCTGAGTCCATTCCCTGGACTCCTGGGGCCTCAAATCTGAATGAGTCTACATATCCTACAAAGATATCCATCCTATGGTAACTCTCACTATTATATATATATATATGTATAAATGGTACACAAGTTTATGTATATATCTTTGATACAAGTGATATTAGAAATAAATGAGTACACAATAAACAGTTTCTTAATAAATGGTTACTCTCCGTTGGAGAATCTGCTTCTCTTTTTCAGATAGATGTAGATCCTAAGGAGAGAGCCACCCCATCATACCTCAAAAGGGCCCCGGCTGAAACTAAGAAAAATTGGAGAAACAAGCAAGGGCGCTGTTTTCATGATGAACCGGATACCAGCACAAGGGGGAAGGAGATCAGCACAGAGAAAAATCAACTCCTACCAAACCAGAGAGCCAGAGCCTCAGAGGTCCCCAACACCTCATCACTGAAGCAGACCAAAAATGAACCCAACATGGCTCAGGGAAATTTTGCGGAAGAGGGGGTGGAAAGAATGTCAGAGCCACATGTTGGGTCATGATATGCAGAGACATTTAGTTTACCCATAACTGTGGGCTAACTCCACAATGCGTGACCCGTATACCTCAACAAGGAGGGGCCAAGGGGAGGGGGTAGGTCACGGATGAGCCTAATAATGGTACCAAACTGACTGCATTTGCTGAATACGAAACTAACTAATAAAGAAAAAAAAAAAACATACATACCTGTAACACATCACTCAGGTCTGCTGTGCTGATATCGGGATCCTCTGTGGTATTGAAAGGCACTGGAGTTATTCGTACAAGGGTGAGCACTCGGGGTTCTGGATACCGCCATAACATCATCCCGGGGCTCTCTTCTGTTTCATTATAAAACAAGACTTCATAGACACCAGGCAATTTTAAAGGTTCTACCAAATGAAAATAAAAATCACTGTATGCTTTTAAAGGGAAAAAGTTGATAAAAATAAAAGCTTATAAAGAAACTAATAGATCACTTTTATAGGCTTGAGAAGGGAAGAAACTATGACTTTCTCTTAGAGACTGAATGGTAAGGTATTATGTTTGTGCTGCAAGTATGAATGTACATTTAAAGCAATATCAATATGCTATTTAATGAACATGCTTTATTAAACATGCACATAAACACATACATGCTCATGTTGAAGTTGGTGTCACTTACCAGCATCCTGTATGTATTGAAAGAGACCTGTCCGTAGGTCATCTGAACTCTGTTCACTTTTAAAAGCTTGATGCTTTTCCAGAGTTGAAGGCATTTGAGGCATTGTTTCAGGATCCTGCACTTCAAAGTTTCCCTCTTTATTAAGATATCCATTGAACAATTCATGCAGAAGAACTAGACAATTCAAATGTTCTTGACCCCAGAATACCTTTAAAATGACATGAAAAATTCTAGTGGGCTTTAGGTATAAACATTTTTTGAGGATAATTAAGTACAATCATATTTGAATTCATGTAAAACTATAAATCATATCCAGTTTAATAACTGATGATAAAATATAATTTTTTAAAAGCAATAACTTATAAGATGGAATTTTATTTCCTGAATGTATATATGACAAGAAAATCAATTGTACTACATATTGTGTGAATATCCATAAATTTTAAATCCTACATTAATGATGGGAAGAAACTGACATGAAGTACTAATTGTGAATTCATTCAGCAAAAAGGATAAAGAACATTGATTAAAGTCCCAAGATCAAAACATGCAGACCCTTCAAGTCAAATGTTAGTGAAATAATAGTAAAAGTTTCATGGAATAACATACTACATTTTTACATGATTAAAAATCCGGAACATGAGGCTCCTCTCTTCGCATTTTTACTCTTATAGAGAAAGCTAACCAAAGGGCTTTATTTTAGAAGTCTCCCAGCTTTGGTGTTTAGTGAGAGTACTCCTATGCACAGACCTCAAACCCCTCTAGGCCCAACTGTTCAGGAGTTACAGGTGAGTTGCAGAGCACAAAGACAGAGTTTCTTCTCAGGGAGCAAGTAAGTTTTTTTCATTTGCTTTTGAATAATAATGTTCTGTAACAATGCATGATCAGTAGGCACAGTAATTAATGTCAAAGGATCAAGAATTTATTTATTTATTTATTTTTATTATCTTTTGGTTTTTCAAGGCAGAGTTTGGCTCTGGCTCAGGCTGGCCTGGAATTAACTATGTAGTCTTAGGGTGGCCTCGAACTCATGGCGATCCTCCCACCTCTGCCTCCCGAGTGCTGGGATTAAAGGCGTGCGCCACCAAAGAATTTAAATAATAAAGTTTCTCTGAATGTCTTGGATAGCGACATTACAACCAATAATTCTAACAGAACCAACAAACACAGCAAAGGCCAAGGAGTATACAGTGGTAGAAAAGAACAGCCCATCTTCCTTGTGGCTAAATTCTGAATCATAGGTTCTACTCCCGAAGTTAAGGCATCTCAGACATGAAAGTAGGAGATGCAATACTAAGTCTACTTTTTATTGCATCAATATTATTATTATTTTGTTATTTTTGAGGTAGCATCTCGCTATAGCCCAGGCTGACTTGGAATTCACTATGGAGTCTCAGGGTGGCCTTGAATTCACGGTGATCCTCCTACCTCTGTCTCCCAAGTGCTGGGATTAAAGGCATGCACCACCACACCCGGCTTTCAATAAATATTATTCTTATTGGATGATGAAAAGTAAAGACAAACAAAAAGTGAAGGTAAGGAAGGAGGCACTGTATCCCAGCCTTTAAGTTTTCAAGACAGTAACTAGTTTGGTTTTTGCCCTTATCACTGTTTTCAATATGTACTTATTTTCTGCACTGGACAAAAAAAGGATACAATAAAATTACCTATAAGGTAACACTGAGTTACAAGATTATTGAATGAAACCAAGTATTTCCAAAGCAATATGAAATTTGTTTTATTGTTAGTAAAAGTTGAGGCAATGCATTTTTAAGATAAAAACAAGTAACTTGTGTTTAATATATCCCCATCACTGAGAAATTAGTTATCTGACTTTCCTATTATTGTGAATCTTGCAACTATTTGTATTCCGATGAGATCAGGAACATTCAGTGTGGCATGGCTATAGTCAATTTTTTTGCATTCATATCAAGTTTCCATTCCTGGTTATACACCTGAGAGAAATGAAAACACATGCTCCACAAAAACTTGTATGTGTATGTGTATAACATAATTGTTCATAGTAGCCCAAAGTGGCAACATTCTACAAGTCTCTCAAGTGATGAATGAGTCGTAAAGAAAATTCCCTGAGATTGACTGTGACAATGACCATACAGTTCCGTGAATCTACTATAAAAACAATTAAATAATACTGTCTAAATAATGAATTATATAACAGTAAAGCTGAAAAATTTAATAATACTTATGCCCTTTCTCACCATGCAAAAATTTAAAATTTAGCAGTTAAAAAAAAAAAAGAAACAAGAACTGGGTGTGGTGGCGTATGCCTTTAATACCAGCACTCAGGAGGCAGAGGTAGGAGTATCTCCATGAGTTCGAGGCCACCCTGAGACTACATAGTGAATTCCAGGCCAGCCTGGACTAGAGTGAAACCCTACCTCAAAATACAAACAAACAAACAAACAAAACAAGCAAACAAACAAGGGTCCTAAAGTCTTATGGGGAGAGATATGGCCAATCCTTACAGACCTGTAGCAGACCACCTCTTAAATCAATGGATATTTTTGGTATGGAATGTTCTGAGCCTGGGTTGCCACTGTGTTTACACCAGTTAGCTTCTAGACTGGTAGTAGCACAAAAAGGTCCTATCAGAATCCGACTTCTTTCTTTGAGACTTGTTTTCAGGAGAAAATCATTTATGCTGAGTAGAAATGATGACCCAAGAATTATTCCTAAAAGAAATTAAGAGAGGTATATATTATAATTCATTCTTGACAAAAAGTAGTTTGGGAAGGGATTAGGTATATTTTTAAGTAGTGTTAATTCACCTTTAGTCAGAGCTTTTTTTTTTTTTTCCCCAATTGGCTTTTCCCCCTAGTTTCATGCATTATAGAATCCTAGTTATGAAGTAGGTATACCTCATTCACATTCCTAACAAAGCAATATTTGCCAAAACATTATGACTTTTTCCATGTGTGAGCATTTTAAATTTTATGGTAGAGACATTTTCATTAAATTGTGTGAGTTTTTCAAACAACTACATTAAGAATAAGAACAGCTGCTTCATTTGTCTATTATTAACATTATGTGAAAGGGCAATTTTTCTGTGATTTCTTACAGCAATAGACTACAGTATATTACTTAGCTACACACTCAAGTTTTGGACTGGCTTATGCTAAAATTCAAAACAATCAAAATATGTAACATGTGTTTTCTAAAGAAAAAAAATTTAGCTTAATCCAAACTTCACACATCATAACCACTTGAAGTTTACAAAGTCTTAAAAACAGATAGTGGCAGGTTAGATTTATGAGGAAAAACTATATGCTATAGTTCAAAGTAAATACACCCAGAAAAGGAATACACTTTAAAATGTAGGTTTTCTTTTGAACTTAAAGTAGGAGTGTGGATCAAAACCTTTCCATAAAACCGATGGCATACTTTAAGATATTTAGATGCAAGGTTAGATTGGTGAGTTCACTTTCCTCCCAAGAAGCTCATATTCTAAATTGTCATTGTGAATATTGAATTTCACCAGACCATGTTTGTAATGCTCAGGGCTTATTTTGCTAATGCTATTTGATACTTCAAAAAGATGAAAGATTAAAAAACACCTTGGGCCCATGGCATACACATGTTTCAAAGTATAGTACCCACAGTAATGTTCCATTTCTGTGCAGATTTGAGAAGTTCATATATGTTATATGTTCTTACTGTAAAAATAAAACACCCAAGTTTTAATTCTCCTCAGAAGTGTTAGTGCTAAGACTTTTGTTAAAAACTTGCCATGATGAAAGTCAATTTCTTGAAGTTTTTCATCAAATAGGTCATGCCACTGAACTTTCCACTTCAGTTAGATGACTATTTTGATTCAAAGATACATTTCATTTAGAATAAAGAAACTCAGACAAAAAACAAAAAACAAAAAACAAAAAACAAAAAAAAAAAAAACCCTGGAGATAAGGGTTGGAAGATGCAACAGCATTTAAAGGCACTTTCTTCCAAAGCCTATAGGCCCATGTTTGATTCTCCAGTACCCACATAAAGGCAGATACACAAAGTGGCATATGTTTCTGGAGTTAGTTTGCATCAGCAAGAGATGGTGTGCCCATACTCATTCTCTCTCAAATAAAGAAATAAAAATATTTAAACTAGAGATAAGCTCAAAACTATCAAAGAATTAAAAACTATTTTTCTCAATGGAATTAAGTTATAATGTTCCAACAACTACAGTATCTGTTGGCTTCTCAACAGTAAATATCTGCTAAATGTAACATACCAATTCGTCACCCAAAAATTGTCATAATGGGATTTTAAAAAAGTGAGCATGAATTCAGTACAGTCACCTAGAAAATGGGTATTAAATGATGGTTAGGATTATATTACCCATTAGCCTCAAAGATAAGTATCTTTTACTAATCTATATAACATACCCAGAATCAGGTGGGAGTCTAAGTGTGAACGCCCAGCTGCATCCCAGTATACCAAGTGTCAATACCAAAGGCTTCTTATGTTGTTTCTCATATTGTCACAACTCTTCAGGAACCCAGATAGGAAAATTTTAGGCCCTATTTGAAGGTTCATAGTAGTTTTAAAAAGTTCTCAAGACACCCTTGTCTTTCATGACCTTGAGATTTTTTAAATGTATTTATTAGTATACAAAGAATTAGGTTTCATTACGGTGTTTTCAAACATTTTTTCCCTTCCCTCTTCTTTTCCTCACCCCATACTTCCTTGTGCCTTCACTGCAATAGTCTCCTTTCTGCTTTTATAGTACCTGTTTTCTTTCGTCCTCTCCTCCCTTCTCATCTCCTGTCACCTCTCTTGGTCTCCTATCATAGCCTATACTCACTTTCACATGCCTTTATTTACATACATATGAACATTAAAAAGTTAGCATCTGGGCTGGAGAGATGGCTTAGTGGTTAAGGTGCTTGCCTGAAAAGCCCAAGGACCCAGGTTTGAGTCCCCAGTACCCATGTAAGCCAGATTCACAAGGTGGTGCATGTATCTGGAGTTTGTCTGCAGTGGCTGAAGGCCCTAACATGCCCATTTTTTTTCTCTCTCTCTCTCAAATAAATCAATAAAATATAAATTTTTTAAAGTTAGCACCCACATATGAGTAAGAAGATAGCATTTTTTGTCTTTCTGGGCTGGGATTACCTCACTTGGTATAACTTTTTTCAATTCCATTATCCTACAAATTTCACAACTTTATATATATATATTTTACAGCTGAGTAAAACTCCATTGTACATATACAACATTTTCATCCAGTCATAGTTGATAGAATTCTGGGCTGATTCCACTTCTTTGCTATTGAGAATAGAGCAGAAGTACACATGGGTGAACAAGCATCTCTGTGGCAGGACAGATATCCTTTGAATATATGACTAGGAGTGGTATAGTTAGGCCATATGGTAGGTCAATAGTCAGCTTTTTGAGAAATCTCCATACTGATTTCCATATTTTACACTCCCACCAACAGTAAATTAAGAGTTCCTCTTCCCTATAACCTCACCAGCACTTGTCACTTGTTTTCTTGATGTCACGAGTATTCTTGATGGGAGATGAAATCCCAATGTGGTTTTAATATGCATTTCTCTGATGGCTAAGGATAATGAACAGGTACTCTGTTGGCTATTTATGTTTTGAGAACTGTCTTTTCATTTCTGTAGTCTACTTACTGATTGGCAGTTTTATTCCTTGGTGTTTAATTTGTGCAGTTCTTTATATATTCCAGATATCAAGGCCCTGTCAGAGGAATAGCTGCCAAAGATTACTGCCCATTCTGTATGCTTTACGTTCACTCTGTTGACAGTTTCCTTCTCTGTGAAGAAACCTTTAACTTTCACATAATCCCATTTGTTGGTTCTTGTGATTATTTTCTATGCTACTGGAGTCCTCTTCAGAGGACTGTACCTATGACGTTTTACCTTTATCTATGACTTATAGTGTATTGTCTTCGTTTTCATCTACTATTGTCAGTGTTTCTGGCTTTACATAAAGTTCTTTGATCCATTTTGAACTGCTCTTTGTGTAAGGTGAAAGAGGTGGATCTAATTTCATTCTTCGGCAGGTGGCTATCCTGTTTCTCCAGTGTCCTCTGTTCAAGAGGCTGTCCTATTTCCTGTGTGTGTATGTGTGTGTGTGTGTGTTTGTGTTTGATGCCTCTGTAAAAAAAAATGAGGGATCCATAGCTGTATGGATATACTTGTGGGTTTTCTATTCTATTCTATTGGTCTATGCATCTGTTTTTTTTTTTTTTTTTTTTTTTGTGCCAATACCATGCTGTCTTTGTTACTGTGGCTGCACAGCATAGTTTTAGATCAGGAATTCTGATACTTCCAGCAGTGTTCTTTCTACTTGTTACCTTTGACTATGCAAAGTCTGTAGTATTTTCATATGAATTGTTGGATTATATTTTCTAATTCTGAGAAGAATGCCATTGGGACTTTGATGGGAATTGAACTAAATCCGTAGATTACTTTTGCTAATTTAGCCATTTATACCCTATTGACACTACCAGTCCAGGAGCATTGAAGGTCTCTTTAACATCTGGTGTCTTATTTATTTTGTGTGTCTTAAAGTTTTTCTTATGGAGGTAGTTCACATTTTTGGAGAGCTATTGTGAATGGAATATTTTTCTTAATTTCTTTCTTAGCTACTGATTTTGAATTTTGATTTTGTATCCTGTAACTTTTCTGAAAGTATCCATTAAATCTAAGAGTTTTCTCTAGAATCTGTAGGGTCACTTAATACAGAATAATGGCATCTGCAAATAGGGACAATTTTACTTCTTCCTTTCCTATTTTTATTCCTTTTATGTTCTTCTCTTGTCTTACTGTTCTAGCCAAGACTTCAAGAATTATATTGACTAAGAGTGGAGACAATGGGCACCCTTGTCTTGTTGCAGATTTTTAGAGGAAATGTTTTAAGTTTTTCCCCATCCAGAATAATGCTGGCTATAGGATTATTATATGTAGCCTTTATTATTTTGAGGTATGTTCTGCATTTTCCTAATTTGACCTTGGGAATTTTTGAACATTGTAGCCTGTAGCACATTTGTCAATCTTGGTTTGCTTGGTATTTTCTCATGAGCAGTTATCTACTTTTGGCAAGATGTACAAAGAAAGGATGCCCTTAGTGCTTGATACTGGGGGATGTGATGCTGTTTTCTTGTTGCTGGGCATAATAACTTAAAGGGTTAAGGTATGTATCAGATTTGCCACACTATAAATTATCCCTCTGTAAATAAAATACCTTGAGGGATGAATTTTTGGAGATTAAGCAAATATGGAATGCCATCACACATGCATGGTCATCAGAGGACAATCTTAGCGTATTTGCCCTCTCTTTATACCTCCTTTAAGACAGGGTCTCTCTTGGTGGTGTTTTGCTGCTGTGTCATATGTTAAACTAACTGGCCTGTGAGCTTACAAATGCCGCTACCATTTTGTGTCCATCTTTATGTGGGTGTTCTGGAGAATCAAATTTGTGTCTACAGGCTTGCAAGCAAGTTCCTTTAACTGCTGAGCCATCTCCCCAAACTCTACATATCTGTATTTGTTTCTGTATTTATGTATCAGTAACTTAAAAAAATTTTTTTTGTTTACTTATTTACTTGAGAGCCACAGATAGAGAGAAAGAGGCAGAGAGAGAGAGAGAGAGAGAGAGAGATAGAGATAGATAGATAGAGAGAGAGAGAGAGAGAATGGGAGCGCCAGGGTCTCCAGCCACTGCAAATGAACTCCAGATGCATGCACCCCCTTGTGCATCTGGCTAACATGGGTCCTGGGGAATCGAGCCTTGAACCGGGGTCCTTAGGCTTCACAGGCAAGCGCTTAAACACTAAGCCCTCTCTCCAGACTCAGTAACTATCTTTTAAAAGTAAAGTGACATTGATATCTCTGGCTCTAATTCAACATCACAGGGTGGTTTCTAGCCAGCTCCTTTTCTTTATTTTGAACTTATTTCCGTGACCATGAAATACACATGTTCTGATGTGTTTGCTTCTAATGTTCCCTGAAACATCACTTGAAATGACTGATCAAAATTCAAGCAAAAAACCCAAGACAAATATAAAGGACAACTAAAAGCAATGGTAATTATAGAGAATGGTACCAAGAAGAAAGACTGGTATCTCTTTAAGACTTGGCTTGATAATATGACACAATTTTGTCTGAAGCATACAGATGAATGAAATTAGCTTTTTCATCTTGTGACAGTTTTAACTTATATAAGAATATTTATAAGCATATATAAAATACTATCTTTGCAGAAGTAACATATGTATTGGACCTAACAAGGTCCAACATGTGTATATTGCAATATGTATAGATTATATTACATATTTATACTATGAAGAAATGGCTTCAAAAATATTCATATTATAGTGGCTAAATTTATTTCTGAGACTTTGCCTGTAAGATCTCATTCTGAAATGATAAAAGTTCTATCATTATATTTCATGTATACTCAAAGTTATATAACTTTTTTTGAGAGTTAAATAGATCTGATAGAAGGCTGTTAATTCCCCAGACATATACAATTTTGTAAGTATTTATTGACAGGTAAGGAAAGAATGAAAAAATATCTAGACTTGAATTTTTACAAAACCAAATGTGGAATGTTGATAGTTTTTGTTCATTGTAAGCACTATTTAATCCATGAATTCTTTCCTCCTGTTACGCAAATGCTATCCTTAGTTGTAGAGACTAGGAAACCACAATTTTCAAGAGAAAAAAAAGTGTAATGATAGTGTGTTAGAAAGATTTGAATTACTATAACAAAATATTTTAGATACTTAAATTTGAGAAAGGGTTTATTTTACACCACAATTCTGGAGGATCCATTTTATGATTTGAGGCTTCATTGTTTTGGGCAGGGATAAAACTATTTACTTCATTGAAGATAAGCACAGAGAAAGAAGACGATAATGGAGTCTCATGATACCCTTTGAAGATATGCTCCCAATAGGTCATAAGCATTTATTAGGCCAAATATTCTAAAGGTCAACAGCACCTTCCAAGAGTGCCATATTGGGAAACAAACCCTTAAGCAGATGGGCATTTGAGGGAACCTTCAACATTCAAACTGCAGCCAGACAGGAACTAAAAATGGCACTGAAGTAGGAAGTCAATGATCAGAAAATCTCTGAGACACTGGAACCTCAAGAAAATGGGCCAGACTCAGGTGAGCATGGAAGAAGGCAGGAAGAGGCAAAGATGAGACTGAGATCCAGCGACTCTGTAATTGAGATAAAGACTGAAACAGCTATCTCTGTACTCTAGTAAGGGCAGGATTGGTGACTATTTGTCTGTCATAGACTGAGAGCTTGCTACACTTCACAGATTTCCATGTTGGAAATTCAATGGATTTTGTGTTGGTTCAGGGATGAGTATGAGATCCAATAAATATCAATAAGGTGTAAAACTACTTTGCAAAGGAGCCCTTCTTTTTGCTTTTTGGTTTTAAAGTTAAGAAAAGGACTGTGCTGAACCTGCTTAAGCCATCAATGAGCCTGAGGCTGAAGCTGAATGAGGTGCCAGGAAGAAACCTGACAGGCTCTGCCTTGCCTGGGACAGCATGGGTTTAGAGCTCTTCACGTTCTTGACACTGCTTTAACCCATTTTAGATTGGCTTTTCTGTCTCTTGTAATCCAGTATTCCAATGATATGGATCTTTTAACCAATGGGATTTTGCCTTGTTTTTTGTTGGGGAGGTGGTTCTAGGTAGGGTCTCACTCTAGCCCAAGTTGACCTGGAACTCTCTATGTAGTCTCAGGGAGGCCTCGAACCCGCAGCGATCCTCCTTACCTCTGCCTCCCGAGTGCTGGGATTAAAGGCGTGCACCACTACACCCAGCTCCCAATGGGATTTTGAAGGGTCATCCTCAGTCCACTGTTTTCCTATCAGCTCCTATTTCAGCGAACTCCTTTGCTTTTATGGCCCTAATGACAATTTCTATCTCTTTTGGTTGAGCATCCTTATAAGAAGGCATAACTTCTCAGGCAGGTTGTACTTCTATGCTTCTAAACCATCTAGGATGGATTAGATTTACGATGGATTCCCTGGCTCACCTTCAACTTGATGCTTATTCATAATTGAACTGACATACTGACATGCTTGAGTTATTTACCATACACTTGGTATGCCAAGATAAAGTAAGTAATTTATAACTTTGTCACACATCAGGTTGTGTCTCGCTCTAGATCCCATCAAGGAGCATCAACATTTCTATTACTGCCTGCCGAGTACAAGAGCTACTGAAGGACATGAGGAAGTTAGGCGTGATTCATTTTTGAGACTGAAGAGATCTAATTCCATTCATCCCCTTGTCTTTGCTGCCCAGGATACATGGTGCACATCAACCAACTATGTTCCTCAGCGAGCGGGCCTGGTTATCTGTGATGCCACAAACAAGTTCACCTCTAAACATCAGCTTTTTTCTTTCTTTTTCTTTTCTCCCTCTCTCTCTCTCTCTCTTTTTTTTTTTTTTTTTTTGAGGTAGGGTCTCACTCTAGCTCAGGATGACCTGGAATTCACTATGTAGTCTCAAGGTGGCCTGGAACTCATGGTGATCCTCCTACCTCTGCCTCCCAACTGCTGAGATTAAAGGTGTGCGCCACCATACCCAGCCCAGCATCAGCTTTTAACAGCACACTTCACACTATATTTTTTATAAAGGTGTACACCCTGGTCACAGAAATATCAAGTTACCTCAAAATGTTTTTAATTTTGGTGTAATTGGCTAATAAGAGACTATCATGCTTTCTTAGCAGCAAAAGGCAATGATGAATTTTACCAAGGTCATTTGGAGATAGTAGAACAAATTTTACCCTTTTTTTCACAAAAGCTGAACATAATCTGTGGGGCTCATAACTGGGCTATGAATTCTCCTTTCCCCTTTCTTCCATTCTGATAAGCTAGCCTATGGGACATCATTCCTTTTTGCCTTTTTTCTCAAGAAACCTACTAAAAGTATCTTTCTTGGGATAAAATGAATCTTGTTTTATATATCAGCCACACACATAAACCCAGGGCCACAGAATACTTTGAGTGTGTTACACTAGATAGCTATTCATCTAAAATCTGGTACAAATGTTAAGACAAAGTGAGTTAAGGCATGCATGTGTTTGTCCTCCTAGTGGTCAAATGCATGGTTGAACAAAATGCCTAACAAGGAAAAATTAGTGTTACCTTTTTAACATTACAATGCAGAAAAAAGCTGAATAATTTTGTAAAGTTCTGTGTATTCACACAAATATGAGAAAATGTTGACATTTTCTTCTGCTGGTAAGTAAATAGACATTTGATGTGCTATCCATCACATTTCTTGTATACTTTTCTCTATAAATTTTCAAAAACTATAAGACAGAGAGTGACTTAAAAATTTAAAATATCATGAAAAGTATAAGATATAACATCACAACCTTTTAAAGCATGATTATTATTTGAATTACTAATCAAATCATTTTTAAAGCTTAAATTTCTAAAGGATATCTTAGGCTTTTAGCAAAGTTGATGTTTATCTAGCTTTCCCTCATAGTGGTAACAGAAAATCAGAGTACAATTTTCAACAACTAGCACATTATTAGTGGGACAATACTCGATTTTTTTATTATTGTAAATATTTATATTTATTTTCAAGCAGAGAGAGAGAGAGAGAGAGAGAGAGAGAATGGGCACACCAGGGCCTCCAGCCACTGCAAATAAACTGCAAATGCATGTGTCCCTTTGCACATCTGGCTTTACGTGGGTACTGGGGAACCAAAGTCTGGTCATTAGGTTTTGCAGGCAAGCACCTTAACCACTGAGCCATCTCTCCAACTCAACACTAGATATTTGAATTTCATTAGTTTCTTCTGTTTATCTTCATGTCTTAGGATCCATTGTTGCCTTTAGTAATTGTGTGATCAGGTCTCTCATTTACAGAATGCTTTTCTGTGGGATTTTTCCATTGACCACTTTCAAAAGTGTGTTTATATTTTGAGTTTTAGAGAACTAATGGCAAATATTTAATTAAACTAAATGAGGTGAAGCAACATTGTGAAGTGATTTCAGAAATAACTGGTGTGATAAACAAAATTTGTTTTGTTTGCATACAGACATATTTCTCATTGAGTATAAAAGCTTAGTTCAAGGAACAAATAGTTTTATGACCTTTAAAATACTCCTTCAGAAGACTAATAAATGCAAACCACTTGTTTGGAAAACATTTACAAAACACTAACAGCCCATCACCATCAGTATGTACTTGGCCCCCAAGTAAGGTCCCACTTTCATGCTGACTGAGCAAATCAAGTCTGAATGAGGCTCCTGTACATCATTAGGAAGAGCCCTAGATGATAACAAGTGCTGGCAAAGCTTTTCCAGGTATTTGGCTTTATAGAGCTGGAAGTAATCTTAGGCTTCTAGAAAATCAGCAAGCATACATTAGAAACATACAGAAGCTGATTTGCATAATAGTTAAGCATCAGGATACCTTAAAAATGTGAGGAAGATACAAGTTTTAAGTATGATCCATAAAGATATACCCATTTCTTGTCTTTCAAGTAACTACTTTGAAGCTCATAAAGTATGGTATTGGTGAGGGGTGGTATTTGAAGGAATAACTCAGCAGATAAAAGTGCTTGCTCTAAGCTTGAGTACCTAGGTTCAGACACCCAGAACCCACACAAAAAAGTGGACACTAAGACAGGCATCTATCTGTAATCCTAGCATGCTTCTGGTAAGATGGGAGGCAAAGACAAAAGAATCTCCACAAGCTTGCAGGCCCTCTAGCCTGGTGAATAGAATGGTGAATGAGACTCTGTCTCAAACAAGGTAGAAGTTGATGCCTGACATCTGAGATTTGTCCTCTGACCTGTACACGTGCACCATGCCACAAATCTACATGCACATGTGTACACACACACAGAGCACTTGGGAATTCTAACCTTGAAAAAGCCATCGCCACTAAAAGAGAATATGAAAACTGATTGGGTTATATTTATAAGTCTATATAAATATATTGTACCTTTTAATGTAGTAAATTTAAATTTAGGATAGAAAACAAAACAAAGAATTACATGTACCCTAGTATTCAGGCTGCAAGGAATGACAGTGTTCAATGAAGTAATAATATGCTAATAATAAAGTGAAAGCACCACTGGGCGGCCCACTCACTAGTATGTACCTCTTCTGCTAGGAATCTATTGCCTTCACACAGGGTTGACTTCCATCATCTTCAGGAACTCTTACTCACTGGTGAATAAAAGCTGAGATGCTTACTCTAATCCAAATCTCAACTTCTGTAGGTAACAAACCAAAACAATAACAAGAAGCCAGAAGACCAGGTTTTTTTCTTCCACAGAAAGAGAAAGCTTCCCATGAAAGTTGAAATGTCTACTGAGCATCTGCTTATATTTGGTCCTTGGCTAAGAAAGTTTTTTTTTTTTTTTTTTTTTTTTTTCCTCAAGGTAGGGTGGTTTCACTCTAGCCCAGGCTGACTTGGAATTCACTATGTATTCTCAGGGTGGCCTCGAACTCATGGCGATCCTCCTTCCTCTGCCTCCCAAGTGCTGGGATTAAAGGCGTGAGCCACCACACCCAGCAAGAAGGGTATTTTTGGAAATGTTTAAAAAGTTCTAGGATCTTGGAAAAACCAAAATAAAAATATCGAAAGGTGATACCCCTTACTCCCCTCCAATTTGCCACCATTCTCACTGTTTTGTTTTTTAAATATTTTATTTATGAGAAAGAGAATGAGAATGGGCGTGGCAGGGACTCTAGCCACTGCAAATGAACTCCAGGTGCATGCGCCACCTTGTGTATCTGACTTATGTGGGTACTGGGGAATTGAACCTAGGTCCTTTGGCTTTGAGGGCAACCACATTAACTGGTAAGCCGTCTCTCCCATTCCATGCTCACTGTTTTTACAGTTGTGAATTTATTAGAAAAAAAGAAACTTGATTTGATCATGTAGCAAAGCTTTAAAAAAAATCAAAAACAGATTGACACATTTGACTGCATATGGAAGAGTGGATGACATTTTCTTACAGAGGAAAAGAATGGCAAATAGGCACCTGAAATACTTAAGATGAGTAGCTGATTAAGTAAATACAAAACTTTTGCTGAATCCATTTCTTCCCTTGGGGTAAGGAGGAGGTCTCACTATATAGCTCAGACAGGCCTTACTCTAGATCGTCCTGCCTCAGCCTCCCAAATTTACTGTTGAATTCCATCATGGCTAGCTGAATCCAGGTTTTTTTTGAAAGTTTATTATAGGAATGGGAGTATGGGTATAAACTTAATGTTGAAAGCAAAATGACTTGCTAGAGCTCAGAAACTGGTCTTGATCTACTGATACAACACAAAGATCAGGCATCATGAGAGGTCCACTCTACCTCAGAATATTCCTGGGAAAATCAATTTATCTCTAGGCTTACCTCAGTGAGGCAGGCAGAACTAGCTCAGGGGTTATCTTGGGATTCTTTGACTCTTAGGGGGTGTCTTGTAGTAATGTTAGTCCATAGGATACTTTTAGCGTCTCAAAGAACCTATAAGTCAGGACTCTGAAAGACAGGGCTGTGGAAATTTACTAAAGTTCTCATTTTTAGTTACTATTTTATCAAAGTGGTAAATGATTAGTCATCTAATTATAAATAGAATGTGTTTGGACCATTAGGAGGACAAGTCAAAAGCATTCTTGGTAAGGAAAAATATGACCTTAAAGATAATTTTTAGCTGAAAAATTTAATAATATATGACTTTATCATCCAAGTACTATATAATTTTGTTGAGAGAGAGATGGAAAGAAGATACAAAACAGTGGTATTGGGCTGGAGAGATGGCTTAGCGGTTAAGCGCTTGCCTGTGAAGCCTAAGGACCCCGGTTCAAGGCTCAATTCCCCAGGGCCCACGTTAGCCAGACGCACAAGGGGGCGCATGCATCTGGAGTTCGTCGTTTACAGAGGCTGGAAGCTCTGGCGCGCCCATTCTCTCTATCTCTCTCTCTGCCTCCTTTTCTCTATCGCTCTCAAATAAACAAACAAACAAAAAAAAAATTAAAAAAAAACAGTGGTACTTATTGAGCACTTTTTTTTGTGCCAAGCAATGTGTAGGATACTTGCATACATTATATCTACTAATTCTCAGGACGGCTCTGTGAATGATTCTTGATTTGTTCTGGAAGATGAACTGTTAAGCAGCTTTCGCCACAGTCAATTTGTCAGTAAGTAGTAGAGCTGGAATGCAGATTCTGTCAGTCTCCTTTAAGTACTAAGTTGCTTTATCAAAACTACTGCTGTTAGCTAGCTCTTAGTAATTTCATTTCCCAAGTGGGAACAGCATTGTAAATAAATGCTTTCCTATCCTACTTTCTTGCACAGCCTCAGAACGTTATGTGAATGCCGCCTGCAGGTCCAGGGGACTAGCCAGGGTGTAAAAGAACATCTCTGGTGTACATTCAATCACTCATTACTGCCAGGGTTGCTTTGCCAGAAATCTTCCTAGCAAATGGCCTGCTGGCTTACATGGACAAAAAGACAATTTTCTATGACTACAGGCAAAACTGAATGTTGTCACAAATTCAACCACTTGGGAGAGATTTACTTCTAACCTATTTTTCTGTGTTCTCAGGGGTAGGGCTCTGTCAATACATGTCTATTTCACAGGATACTAAGCTAATAAGGTGCTGTCATTAGGATGCAAAAGGTCTCTAGTACTTAATTACTAGGGCTGGAACTTTTCTTCCTCAGTAATATTTTGCACATGCTAATAGCATTTTTGTTGTCTCAAAGACTTCTTGTCTTCTTGTTGTTTTGTTTTTAATTGAAATGCACCTAAATCAATGGCTATATAACCTTATCATACATTTGTTAACATCAGGAGAAATAAAGAGCATTGATATTTTTCCTCCCCCATCATATTCAAAATGCATAACTTGAGTCAACAGCTTTCTAGCAGAGTCTAGATAAAGCCTGGAATTTGGCAACTAAAACTGAGAGTGAGGTATAGACCAATATAGACAGAGACAAGATATGAAAGTGAATGCAGATGGAACATTATAATAACTGCACTGGATTTCTCATTAGAAGGGAACAGGGTCTTAGGACAACTTCATACTCCCAAAGAGAACTGTATTTATACAATTAAGAATTCTTTTGTTGCAAAAAAGATTTTCAAATATTGTGTGTGGACTCATGTAGGCTTTGCAAAAATACAATAGATGTGTAACACACGGTAAACAGAAAGTAATGATCTTCAGCAGGCCAAATCCTTGAACTTGTCATTAATAAATGTCTCCCCTACATGCAGCTACCCAGGCTGCTGGAAGCCTGTTTTCTTCAAGTACTTCAAACACTGAGATCCAAGAACATTTATTATTTTAATCCATTACAGGCAGTGCTTGATTTAACTTTATTGGTTGTGGTGGTGGTAGTGGTTATAAGTGGGGGTACAGCAATGTTCTTTTACACATCGTTTCAAAAGGGCTTAATTATATTTTATAGTTCGGGCCAGGAATTCTGCTTGTTTTTTGTCTAACAAGGTTCAAATGGAGTTCAGGTCAGTGATGAATCAGAAGAAAAAGTCAGAGATGGTTATCTCTCTGCTCTGAGCTCATCTCCCTCTAGGAAGGCTGGGCAGGTACACTGTGTTCACCATCACACAGACACCGCTTTGCTAGCCTCACTCTGTGGCTAACTAGAAAGTTTTCATTTCTCATGCAGCCTTGAAATTAATACATCAGAGATTCAATCCAGTTGTTACCTTCTATTTCTCTGAAATTACTACCCTGTTCATTTTAAAGGCTGTTTACTCTCAAACAACTAAAGAAAACCCAAGCACAAAAACAGAAAATGGACCTGAAGAATGATGATCATGTAATAGACATTTTGAGAAACTCATAAGCCTGGGGATGTAGCTAAGTTGGTACAGTGCTTACCTAGCAAGCAAAAAAAAAAAAAAAAAAAAAAAAAAAAAAACAACCCTGAGTTCCATCTCCAGTGCCACATAAATTAGTGTGGGGCCACACACCTGTAATTCTAGCCTTGGGTGGTAGAGGCATTGAGGACCAGTTCAAAGGTAGCTTTAGTTATGTGGCAAGTTTGAGGACAACCTAGACTACATGAGCCATCTGTACCCAAATACAAAAACAAAAAAAAACAAAAAAAAACCCAAAACAGAAAGAAAGAACAGAGAAATGCATAAGCTCTTCGCCACAGAAGAATGAATATGCTTCAAGATAGAATATGTACGAGGCTGCATAAGCATAAATTGCTTAAACAAAAGAGTAAGTGACTATACAGATATTCCTAGTAGCAAAATCTACTAGCTTTTGAAGATGAAACATTCATAAATTTTATTTATTTCTTGAAGGTTTCAAAAAGATATTTTCTAAGGTAGAGATAGTGTTTTTATTGTCTAGAAATCTATCTACCATAGCAAAAAGAATAAACTTTACATGTTATATGCTGAGATCTCATATAGTAACGACTTTTATTTTTTATCTTATTGGAAGTAAAATCGGCCAATATGTTGGAGAGAAATTATAATTTAATTAGTTTCTATTTCTTTTTCAATTTTTAGAGCTTTCTATTCTCCCTTTTTATTTTGAATGCCTCAATAGTTCAACAGAATGTAGAGAAAAATTACATCATTGAAGAAAATCAGTAATTTAAAGCTAATTTAAGGGTAAGAAAGAGGTAGATGCCAGTTCCTCAGTAGCAACTTTGAACCTTGTTATAAAGTAATAGGAGGGAATCTGAGCAGGATTAATAGTGGTACTCATTCGAGGGACAAGGGGGTATCACATTTCACGGACTCTAGGCCATCTGTTCTGCCTGCCTACATTTTACCTCTCCAAAACCATAAACGCACCTCTACCTCAGGGACTATAGAAAGGCATTAGAATTCTTCTGCTTTTCATTATCACAAGATTTGGTAACTCATTTCATTGTCAAGATAATCCCCTTTTACTCTTTCTTTTGCGCTTGCAGAGTAAGCCAAAATGACAAATAAAACCCCAGATGTTACAGACCCAATGAAGCCTCCACCTTTCCTTGAGTGTTAGGTTTAAGCTACTTGGGACACAGTGTCAAAAATGACAGGACCCCAATGCCCACACCCAATATTCATTAAAGGTTTGTTATAGCTGTCTACAAGTTGTACTTAGAAGTTTGTCTTTTGGCTTTTACTGTCAAAAAATTCATTTCCCATTGTTCAGGCACTGGACAGAGATACTATTTATTTCTAAAAATAACAAGAGTCTTTGGGGCGTTGTAAATGGTTTGTTATTGCAACATACAATTTTAGGTAGTCGTATCTAATTTGATGTTTTATTTCCCCTTAGGCTAACTTGCATCTCTGCAGCATCCACAGGCTATGAGGACACCTTTAGATTTTTCTCAGGAGAGCCAGTTAACTATGGCATGTAAAGCTGGAGCTCTATTCTGCAATTAATGACCCAGTTTCACTTTTCAGTATATGAAAAGCAACTGCAGGCTCTTTATTTTACTAGTCCTGAATTAGGTGACCACAGATGAGGCATTTTGTATACATAGAAAATAATGTTGGCTATGCCTTCTCTTTCTCTTGTTTATATACAAAGGTAAGTAAATCTGGACGACAGGGGCAAGGGTGATAAAAGTTACTTTCACGGCTAACTTTGATAAGGAACTCAACTCACTGCATTCTGTGAGTGAAAAATCCTCAATGTGGTGTATTTTCCCAATTGTGGACTAAAATGCCAGCCAAGATGGCTTCACTTAGGCTCTTCCTTTGTGCCATTAATGTGTTCATATCCTGTTTCCGTGTCTATACCGAGGTTGCCAATATATAAGCACCCCTGAGCAAAAGCAAGACTGAGACAACCTTGAGTCCAGCAATTTCACAGCTCTCAACTGTGTGTTCTTGTTTGCTGAAATCCTAGGCGTGCCTCCCTAATCGAGCCATAAATTACACTGACAGGGAGCTCAAGTGTACAGCTCACTCCCCTCCCTGCTTGTGGAAGGAGATGCACTGCCAGCTTAGAATTTATCACTTTATACTTTGATTTGCTCCAAAATGACATGCTCCAAGCAGGAAAAAGGAAAAAGAGCCGGCACTTTGTGGATGTGTGGGGGAAGAGGTTGTTCTTAAAAGGACATACTATAGAATGAAATGGATTTAATGAATAGCCAAGAAATATCTGCCTTAAGATATTTCAGAATATAAGATATGACTTCTAAACGAGTTTTGTTTTGTTACCGGCAATGCACTCATGGGATTTTCTGCAATATTACATACCAATTTTAAATGTACACACATTACATCTATTAAAAGTCAGAAATTAGGGACATTTTTCTAATGACACATGGGAGAATGTAAGTATTCTAGCAGAAATATGAGTTAGGTTATTACAGTCCCTGCTGTACAAGCATCTACAGGATGGAGTAATAACAAAAAAAGAATCAAGTACCTTGAAATTCTCCTAGTTTAGGGTAGCAGAAGACTACAGAGGCTAAGAAGAATGGGAGATTTGTTTTTTATATTTTTTTGTACAATAGAAAATATTTATTCCACTTTGTTTCACATGATGAAGATGAGAAATCATTCAACCACTTCAGTGAACAATTTATAAATATTTAGTTCTGAAAATGAGTAAATTAATATGAACGTTTTTCAGATTACTTAAATATATTGACAATGTTTTGGGGAAAACCATTAACTTTATTGTTTTGTGCCATTATTATTCCCTTTTCTATATACTTCCCATAACCTTATGACAGCTCAGATGATAAAAATATAATCTTTAGACAAATTCAAAATTTTTTTTGCATTTTTGACAAGTGAGAGAGCATGCCTACAATACATTCCCCATGGTCTTTCTACAAATATTACTTAGCACATAAGATTCCTCTAGAATTACAAATCTATTTCAGCTCCTAAATTAAAATTCATCTGGAAAGAGCCATTTTTCCCTGTTTATATAACATTGTCACATAAAGAGTGTTAAAAAAATATTTCACTAAAAATAGCTTGCGTAAGTTAGGGATTAGAGTAGTTTCTGCTGCTATAATTGTTCCTTTGTAGTTTTTTCCATGATGTTTTTGCACAGTGTTTTTGACTGTGTTTATTAAAGTCAGCACATCAAACAGGATCAAAGAGAAAGTGAGTGAGAACCAAAGAAACCCCAAGTATGTTGTCTCATTGGGGAGCTATGCAGAATCGGATAAACAAGTGCAAATTGTTGAGGTTTTAATGAAAAATTTTCTACAATTATTTTATCTTAAGTCATTCTATACAATGACATCTGCAGAGCAGATGGCTGTACTACTCCAAGGCAGCCTGTGCTCCTTTTCCTTCTCTGTTCAATAGTACATCTGAGATGACTACTTTTGTCACTGTGCTCAATTTGGTTCAGCAAGTAATTTGAAAAGTGCAGCTGCTGCAGATGTTCACAATAGTTATATAAACTGTAAAATCAAAGACACAGTTAAGTATTTCTGTATTAGAGTCAACCTATAAAAATCCAACATTAACCCCATTGAGCTCAAAGATAGACAATAAAAAATTTGGTTGGATACAGAACAATCTCACTTGAAACCTAAAAACACAAATATGGCTACTGGTAGGAATTTTATATGTGTGTGTATAACTGTGTGTGTTTTCTGGTATTTTTTAACACTTATCAAAACTATACCTAAATTTATATTTAATATAAACCACAAATATATAATACCAAGATAGTCAACTATATAAAGAAATTAATGTGTAGTGCTTTAAGTATTTTTTCTTTTAAAAATACAGTTAAAATTATTTTCAAAGAAGCTATGGAGGGAGCCAGGCATCCAAGTTCAAGGGCATCCTGGGCTATATAATTCTGGGCCAGCTCAGGGTGAGACCTTGTTTACCCTTATTCCTCTCCAAAGCCATGTAGTAATCTCTCAATTATAACTTTCTAGAAATTAGCCTTTAGTAACAACTAGAATTTCATACAATTTTACTTCACTTAAATATAATTGATTCTGTTGAATTTACCTTTGTTAGTTGAGCATGCTGTCATATAAAATTAAAATAAAATAAGTTTGGTATAATCTCATGTTGATTTTTAAAAATTAAATGCTGACTTCAATTTTGATTTAATGTGACACACACACACACATGCACACACACACACTTTTAGAATGTCCTGTGGACACTACCCAGCAGGTAGGTAAGAAGTATGTTCTTTAGTCAAAGCTAAAGTTTCTATTTCTATGTTTAACTAGATAAAGAGCATAATTGTAAAAGGAGAAGGGGGTCTATAGTTTTTCCAGTATTAAGGAGGAAAGTAATAAAATCAGACTATTTGTATGACTCAGCAAGAGGTTTTTAACTATATTTTGGAGATAATCATTTGCCAAGGATAAAGACAATCAAGAGTGAGCAAAATGCAAGTAACAAGTGACTTTAAAAGAGAAGGACTTAGAACTGAGTACAGTATGTTTGAATTCTTGCATTTGGTTTGAGTCCTAACCTCTTCCTACTATGATCAGGGCACAGGGTTTGGAATGGCATAGGGATGAGTCCAGTCTTTGCTGGCCTGAAATTTATTTGTGGATAGGTTGGACACGTTAGTGTTCAGTGTTACTTTAAAGACAATAAAGAAGCAGAGAGCTTTTAGCTGGCTGAGTTGTAAGTATTTCCAGTGAGAAAGAAATAAATCATCTATGTTTTGGCCTAAAATTGACACTGTTCAACTATAAAACTTTAAAAAAAAAAACCTCTTAAACTACTGTGCCCAAGCTGGCGCTCTAAAACTATTATAGTTAGTCTCCAGCTGCCACTTAACTGCATTTGGTAAGCAATTAAGGGGCATAATAGCTTAAGGACTTCACATATCCAATGCACTATTCATAGTCCTCATTCTCTTCTCTACAAATTAGAGTGGAAAAGAGATGACTCTCCTTTGCTACTTTTACTTTCAGAGTAAAATTTCTGGCTCTGTGCCACTGACTTTCACAGTAGGAGTTCTGATGATTGAAAACTGTTATTTCCACCTGTGGGTTGCTTTTTCTCTTCTCCATTCTCACATTCCTTCAGCCAAACCTTTTTGACTTAGTGTGAAAAAGTACATAGCAAGTCAGTGATAGTAACAGAGGAGAAAAACATGGATGGCATTGCCAGTTAACTTCTTACCTCTGCACCGTCAATGACCTTTGGCTTGCAGTGAGCCAAGCACAGGAGCATAGCCATACAGTTTCCTGGTAAAATGCCTCAGTGGCATTCTTGAAAAGGTGAGCTTCACTTCTATGACACTATGTGTAGCATTACTTGCCTCCATAGCAAGTTTTCTTTTTTAAGTACATTGTTACCGGTAATATAATACAGTGCATTAGAGCCACCTGTATGGCTTATTGAAATACAGATTGTTGTGCTCCATGCCCACATGTCTAATTTAGTAAGCTGAGGTGGTCTAAGAATTTGCATCCCCAATGAGGTCTAGGGCAATGCTGACACTGCTGGTTTTCAGGTTACACTTTTTGATATCCACTATTCACAGTTGACAAACCTTGATATGCTATTGTTTCACCACAACAAATTTACATAAAAAGAAACTAGGAATTAACAGCTTTAAAGACAACTATAGAAATGTGCTTCAAGAAGTGCATAGGAATGGTTTCAGGACTTTAAAATACCTAGGCTCTTAGTATTTGTCATAAAACTATCTCTGCAATAATGTTGTAATTAAAGCAATGTTACCATCTCTAATAGCCTTTAAAACTTTTAATTTCTACATAACACTAATCTTTAAAATGACGCACTTTTCATATGACAATAAACTATTTCTTGCTCATTTAAACGCTCTCCCTTCCTTCATTCCCCCCTCCATTTTTCAGTGACTTACCAGGTATTTTTTGTGCTGCTTTGACACTAAGACTTCCACTGAGGTTTGATAGAGATGCTAACAGACATGGTTTATCAGGATGGGGGACAGGTTCCATGGAGACCACAATCTGAGTAGTATGGACAGAAATTTTTTGAAAGTAGGAAATGGCTCTCCACATGTTCTCCTGAACTGAAATCTTCTGTGTGCCATCACAGTGAACTTTGGGCTTAGACAACTTTCCACGGTAACATCTGGAGACAGCAAGCTCATCCTTGTTCAGTGTGCTGTCTGACAGGGTGGAAGTCTCTTTGCCATTTGCAAAGCTGTGTGCAGTTTTGATCTTCCTTAAGAAATGATTTATCTGATCCAGTTTGGTAAAACTCAGATTTGCTTTCAAAGGTTTTGATACATCCAAGTTAATGTCAGCTGTAAAAATGAAACAGATAAGAGAATTACTGGGTCTCTCTCTTATTAAATACTCATTAAGGTACCAGAATGTTGTATTTCTTTTACTCATTACTATTTTTTCCATGTAGTTACTTAAGGAACACTAACCTTAGGCTACTTAACTGCCTATCCTGCTGGCTACACACTGCTGAATGTTCCTGACACAACGAGGGCCACACGTTGAAAGTCATCCATTTCCACTTCAGTCCTCCAGCAGTACCCCAAATGAAGCAGAATTTCCAGTCAGTTACTTATCTGAAACTGACATTTGTTCTCCCAGGAATAAGGACCTCTCTTACTACCCACAGCCATATTTGATAAAACGATGATAGTAATCAAACTAACTCAACTGACGGAAGGCCAAGTTTATCGAGAAACTTTTAGCAGAACTGCTATAAGCCTAAGTAAAACAATGTGCTCTTCTTCTGCTTTCATCTTATTTCCCCTGATATTACCTTTTCCCTTGTTTGTATTGTCAATAAGACATTAGACTGCAAGTGTCCCATAGGCAAAGCCTGTCATATAAACATTGTCAGAACCAGGTGGCTAGCATAGTGGTCAACTGTATGTTCAATAACCACTGGAGCTTAAATAAACCCATCAACACTTATTTCCCTGGGGTGTGGAGCCGTAACATAATGCACAACCCCAGATAAAGCTAGAAAAAGAAATGTTATTTAGTGCATAAAGTTAATATTTTACATTTTTCTTCCTAAGGATGTTAGCACCTGTGGATTTCTCTCGGCATGTGCATGCTTACATAGGACACCCCTTTAGCTTGCCCCTGCCTGCTCATTCACTGTGGACCCTCATGTGGTCCAGAAAGGTTCTGAGATATGTTTCCAATTTTATCCCCTACAGAGGGTTGACAATGTCGATCTGCCCGTATATTTGTTAAAACAGGTCTCAGTCTCATGTATCCCAGGCTTGCTTTGAACTCGCTACAGAATGGAGGATGATCTTGAACTACTGATCCTTCTGACTCTGCTTCTTGAGTGCTGGGATTACAAGTGTGCATCACTACAGCCAGTGTATGGGATCTAGATCTTAAATCTAGCTGAAGATAGAACCCAAGGTTTCATGTATGGTAGGCAAGCCCTCTACCAACAATACTTCCAGCCTTCACTGCATTTTTCTTTTCTTGTTTTTTTTTTCTCTTTGTGTGTGTGTGCATGTGTGCATACTGGTTGGTATGTGTGTGGGTGCATGCACATTCATGTGTGTATACATGCATATAGAGGCCAGAAATCAACATTGGGTAGTTTCTTCAATTCCTCTCCACTTTCTTTTTTTGAGACAGAGTCTTTCACAGAACCTGGAACTCACTGACTTGGCTAGACTAGCTATCTAGCAAGCCCCAACAATCTCCTGTATCCACCACCCCAGTGCTGGGATTACAGGCTTTTATATGGGTCCTGGGGATCCAAACTCAGGTCCTCATGTGTATACAGCAAACATTTTGCTGAGTGAGCACCTCCCCAGCTCATATCCTTGTAGTTTTCTAAACAGAAAACATGTCCTAACTTAAAGGAATTATTTTTTCCAAAACACCTTATTTACATATAATACATATGTCACATAATTTGCCTTTTAAAAGTATATAATCTAATGTCTTTTAGTATACTTACAAGGTTGGGCAACACTTACTCCTGTCTAATTTCCAAACATCATCACCAAATACACATACACCTACCATTTAGGAGTCATTCATTACCCTTCCTCCACTTCCAGCTGCAGACAGCCACCAATCTATGTCTTTCCAGATTTGCCTTTGGGTACATACAAATATAACCATACAATATGTGCCTTGTTTCCTTCATATAGCATAATGTTCTTGAGATTCGCCCATGTTTACAAAAAGATCAGTACCTCATAATTTTTGTGAGTGAAACACATACACACACCATTTTGCTTTTGACAGAATGCTGATAAATATTTGTGTTGTTTCTACCTTTTGTTTTTCTTTTTGAGCCAAGGTCTCACTCTAGCTCAGGCTGGCTTCCAACTCATACGACCCTCCTATGTTAGCATCTTGAGTGCTGGGATTAAAGGAATGTGACACCATGCTTGGATCACCTTCGCTATCTGACCTTTATGAATAATGATGCTAAGAACATATGTGCAAATCTTTTTTATATTGTTTGTTTATCTATTTACTTAAGAGTGTCAGAAAGAGGAGAGAGTGGGGAGAAATGGGAGAGAGAGAGAGGAAGTAAGCGAAAAGACAGAAGGAGCCCACCATGGCCTCTTGCAACTGCACACGAAGTCCAGATGCGTATGCCATTAATCAAACCTGTAATGGTAGGCGTTGCAAGCAAGTACCTTTAACTGTTGAACCACTGCCCTAGCCCTTGAACAAATATTTGTGAGAATGTTTTCAATTTTCTTAAATATCTATACCTAGAAGTGTAACTTTTGATCATATCTGATTACATCCAAAGTGATTTGATTTGTTTTGAACACTTTTTATGTGTTTATTAGACATTTTGTATACATTCTTAGAGACTGTATATTCAGACTTTGCTCATTTTAAATCACATGATTTGTCTTTTTATTATTGAATGTGGTCTTCATTTATTTTGGATTATAGTCCCCATAAGAAGATGCATGATTTGTAAATATATCCTTCCAATTCTGTGAACTGTCATTTTACTTTATTTTGACTATCCATATGCACAAGAGTTTTTGCTTTCAGCATTTTCTTAGCACATAATATTTTAACTTTTGTTAAGCCCAATATCTGTATTAATGCTTATATAGCTTAATCCATGGTCATAAAAATTTACATTTATGTTTATTTTAAGAGGGTTGTAATTTTACCTCTTGCATTTAGGTCTATGATCCTTCTTGAATTAAGCTTTACATAATGCATGAGACAAAGGTCCATCTAATTCTCTCCAATGTGGATATTCCATTAACCAGCTAATTTAAAACAATTAGAAGACAGGTGTGGTGGTTCACACCTTTAGTCCCAGAACTTTGGAGGATGAGGCAGGAGGCTCACTGTGAGTATGAGGCCAGCCTGGGGCTATACAATAAGTTCCAGGTCAGTTTGGCCTAAAATAAGACCTTGTCTGGAAAAGACCAAACAAACAAACAATAACAACAAAAGCACCCAAATTAGTTCAATGACTGTCACATGGATGACAGCATATCATTCCCTACTCCATTTCATTATTTATAACTTCATGTGTTGCAAAGGCTAAATGGCTTAAATGAGCCTATGGCTCTTGTATGTAGGGGAAGTCCATATGAACCAGCTTTGGTCCAATATTAACCAGCTGTGTGCTGAATCAGACTCCCTCTTTCATAAAATCACAGTGTGGTTTTCATGTTAATATTCTAGTCATCACAGACCCTCCATCCTAACAAAGTAGTATACCATATATAGTGAGCCCTTCAATGGTGAGATCAGGGTGGTTCTTATTCAGAATTTGAGAAAGATGGAATGCAATTTCTAAATTATGGTAAAATTGTAGGACCACTTCCAACTTTACTAATATCAAAGGTTGTAGCACATGAAAATTATGAAACTATACTATAGTTAGTTAAGGCAGCACAACTCAAAAACACAGGTCAATGTGGTAAAATCTTAAATACATCATTATGGGAATTCTTAAATACACCATTATGAGAATTAATGTATTATTTCACATAACTGCTCATATTCAGAAAAAGAAACATGTACTAAAAATGTAACATTTGCACATTTCACCTACAGATGCATTTGAGTTATATTATTGACTATATTATAACAAATATAACTTCTTCAAATTCTCTAAAATCAGAAATATACAGTACACAAGTTAACTTGAAAGGACAGTATTCAAGAATAGTATCACAAAATTGACAAGGCTATCACTGAGAAAGCACATTAATTATATAATTAAAGTTTCCTTTCTTGTTCAATCTTTTCAGTCTCTACGAGTTTATATAAATGTTTAACCAGGTCCCAATATATTTTAGAAACAGGAAAATATGAAGCAAAATTGTAGATCACCACTATATATATATATATATATATATAGTCTTTAAAGCCTTGGTGAAGTTCAGAACCATTACAATTCTACAGAATGCAAAAAAAATTGAAAGTTTATTTAAATTTCTTACATAAACTTGAACAGTGTTCTTTAATAAGAACTTTGTGGTGCCATTTCTGAATGGCCTTTCCTCATACCAATATATTAATAGAAGAAGAGGACCTTAGCTGGCACCTCAGTCACTTGATCTCTTTATTATAGAGTCATGACTGTTCTATATATATATCACATCTTCAATTTTTAAATAATCTTAAATTTGGAATTACAAATAAAACTTAGTCACCAAGCAGCAAAGTTTGTAGATAGAAAATGTACAGCTACACACAGCACAAAACAGCTGTTAGTACTCCAATTAGAAATGGAAAGGTTAGTGTAAGCATTTATATCATTCACTTTTCAATATTTGGTATGTATGTTGTAATACAAAGTAACCTCTGCGTAAGGCGCCCACCAGTGGGCAGACTCTCTTGTCCTAGGGCTCCTTGCAGTGAGTGCTGAGCCATGCTTCTTGCAAAATATACCTTGTCTTATGTGTATACACTAACGTATGAGGTACACCAAGAGACGGGAACCATATATCAGACTGAGAAGCATCATCAATTAAGTAGCATATTTTGTTAGCATAAAATATACCAACATTGTGAATCCTTCCACTGAGATCATGAACTGACACACCTTCTGATTCAATACATTTATATTCATAGTTTTGTTTTAATGTAGTTATAGTTTTAAAGACTTTTACATCCTTGAACTAGAGTCAGGCACTTTTGTGGTAGAAAATCAGTGCCTCCATTGTGCATATTTACATGAGGACAAGGATGATAATTTTAGAAATGGGAAAATTCTGCAACATGAAGTATAACATTTTTAAACATAAAAAATCAAGCAATATGCTTTTATTGATCTTCTTTTATCCTTCAAAATTGATAAAACATAGTAATCTCATCATGAAGACAAAAACATTAAAGAGATTACAATTTTTTTCTGACAGAGACACTGTGACAATTATAAAGAATAATGCTTGGGCTGGAAGGATGGCTTAGTGGTTAAGGCATTTGCCTGCAAAGCCAAAGGACCCACGTTAGCCAGATACACAAGGGGGCACATGTTTGCAGTGGCTGGAGGCCCTGGCGTGCCCATTCTTTCTCTCCCTCTCTTTCTTTCTCTGTCAAATAAATAAATAGATAAAAACAAATAATAAAAATAAAAAAGAATAATGCTTTATGAAAGCTGCAGACATAACTGAGCAAAGACCCTAGGCAGAGACTGTTAATGTGGAGTTTTCTCCAATAATCAGATTCTTGGACATGAGAGTTTTGCATTTTTTCATTATAATCAGTGCACTGTAATAAATGGATTATTTTCAAAGTTTAAAAGTTTAAATTTTAGGAATATGAGTAATACAGAATGTCCTGATCATCCACCTCTCTACCAGATCACATTTCTTACCATCCCTAGAATGTATTCCGTCACTTAACTTTACAAGTAAACCCGTGCCTGTCTATTAGGACATCCTAATTCCCCTTCAAAACTTTCTGAACAGCTACCAGGAAACAGAATGATGGAATGACTATTGAGTTAAAAGGAGATTAGAGAAATACAAATAAATTGCAGCTATTTTATGCTTCCATCATCTCATAAGGTGACTTAATAGTGAAAGGCAGAGAATCACATTACAATGAAATCAGAGAGGGAATTCAAGCCCCAGAGGTGATTCTCCTAAGTTTGTGTTAATGCACACCTTGTGGGGGACCAAATATCAACTGGGAAAGTTTCCTGAAAACTGTTCCAGCTATTTTCTCATTTAGAATGTTCCAACTTTACTTGACCCATTAGTCATCATATTACTTACATTTATGATGTATTATGAAATCTATTACCAAAAACCCAATGGGTTCAATATGGCTTATTATACTCAAATCATAACATTTATGATAGAAAACTTCTTGGTTAAGTGTTTCTTCGTTTGGAATTTTATTTGCAAAAGATAATTTTTTTTAGACAAGTAAGGCTTAGTAGGAAAACATTTAGTGCACACTTGAGTGTACAGACACAGGAATGGTGGCATTTTTATTCCCCACTATAGACAGGTAAATGCAGAACACATAACTAACAAATGTATAATAGAGCTTGACTTTATAGATAATAAATTTTAATAAAACCTTTTTATTATTAGGTCATAATATATTTTTTGCTTATAGCTAGCTCATAATATTTTTTTCTCTTTATAACAATTCAAATTCAGATATTTGTATAGTAACCAAGTAAAGCATTTCCTTTACAAGATGATAGCAGACAACGGGGACTGAGTATTCACAGGTGTAAGGGCTAGAAAACCTGGAATGTTGCTAAAGACAAATTTATGTGTTTTTACTGATGATGTGACATGTAAAGTCCTCAGTAGTGGAAGACACGAGTGCTTAAAGTAATGATGATAGCATGTCAAACTGTGTACATGCTGTCCCATGTGCTGGAGGCATGGCTTGACACAGGCTTCAACCTGCACCAGCCAGCAGATTTTCATGGTGCTTATTATTGTGATTTAGAACCAATGTCCCAACCCATACCAGTACATAAAAGCTACAGTTTTACAAAGTAATTTCACTGACTTTCTAAAACAAATGTATTTATGTAGAATCATCTAAGTGAGCTTCTCTCCTCTACAGTTACCATATAAAGTACTTGGAACAAAAAGAAGGTTGAGGGGGCTGAAGAGATGGCTTAATGGTTAACGCGCTTGTTTACAAAGCGTAAGGACCGAGGTTTGATTCCTCAGAAGCCAAATAAGATAGATGCACATGGTGGCAAATGCATCAGGAGTTCATTTTCAATGGCTAGAGGCCCTGCCATGCGCCCATTCTAATAAATTTTTAAAAATGTTAAAAAAGAAGGTTGGATCAGAGATCATAGCACAATTGATAGGAACAATGCTTCTATCACTAAAAATTTTAAAGAAATCTGAACACCATAGAAAGGAAAGATGCAAACAAAAAATATGAGTAAAATTTTAATTTGATGTACAATTTTTCAATAATGAAACATATCTACTACACAGATAGAGATACTGTCTTGGGGTAGAATTAGTCAAAAGTAGACCTAAACATTTGGAAATTGCCAGTATAAAAGAGATAGTTGAAGATGCTCCACAGAGATAAGTGTCAGGACTGTGTCCTTGGGAAAACTCAGGATTAGAGTATAAGAGTTTAGAAAAACAACTGCATGCAAGCAGAAGTTAGGAGAAGATGTCTATTTGTTTTTTAGTTTTCTACCCCATGTTCCTAGAAAGATATCCACTAGTCACTCTCATTCTCTTCTTTGGAGGAAAAGAATTCTCACAAAATTTAACTCCACGAATAAATTAGAATTCTGAATGAGTGCCACTGCTCTGATGTCACTCTCGCTGGCTGGTAATCATTCTCCACCCCTCTAAGTAGCCTCTGAGACTCTTAAGAGTCCTATTACTAAGCCAAGCAGCAGAGAAGTGAGGTTCCTCTGAAGGTACCACTATTCATCCAGACCTTCAAATATTTCAACTCGATTCTACATTGTGGGAAAGTAACTGATATGGTTGATTTTACTATGGAAAATGTTATTAAAATGAGGTTTCTTCAATAAAATAGTTTATTTACATCAGTTTGTTAAAATCATATATTTTTCTTATTTCTTCAAAATATGTTTAGAAAAAAGAAACTAAGGTTGAAATGACAACAAACATTCCTGCATTTAAAATCTTTGGTCTGCTCTCCATTTGAAGTCTTAACTTCAAGTTTACTACTTCATTTAGATAAAGCATGGGGAAAATAAACCATGATAGTATGCTAACTCCAAAAATTGGAACCTATCAACTCAGGAAATGTAAAATTCAAGATTCTTAGGGTTTTATTAACTGATTTACATTTCTTTTTTTTTTCTTTTTTTTTTTTTTCTTGGTTTTTTCGAGGTAGGGTCTCACGCTAGCTCAGGCTGACCTGGAATTCACTATGCAGTCTCAGGGTGGCCTCGAACTCACGGCGATCCTCCTACCTCTGCCTCCCAAGTGCTGGGATTAAAGGCGTGCACCACCACGCCTGGCTTGATTTACATTTCTTAAATGTACAGAAAGCACTAGTGTGGCTGTAAAACTGAATCAACCTAGAGGTAGGCCTTCAATGATTTCAGTAGAACCCTACCACTATTTCTGGGACACAAAAGGGACAAAAGTTACATTTTAGGGTAACATTAAATGAAATTAGACTTAGCTTGAGATATTTTACATTGCACCTCCCTGCCTTTAAAAATCACATTATTATCTGGGCGTGGTGGTGCACGCCTTTAATCCCAGCACTTGGGAGGTAGAATTAGGAGGATAGCTAAGAGTTCGAGGCCTCCCTGAGACTGCATAGTTAATTCCAGGTCAGCCTGGACCAAAGTGAGACCCTACCTCGAAAAACCAGAAAAAAAATCACATTATTTATTCTTCATTTTCTTCTTTACAAAATATCGGGGGCTATTTGTCATCTTTAGATACTTTTTATTTATTTGATGGTTCTTGTTTTTTTGAGGACAGGATTTCACGTAGCTCAGGCTGGGCTTAAATTCAGTATATAGCTAAAGACAATCTTGAACTACATGAACTGTTGATCCTCTTGCCCCCACCTCCTTACTGCTAGGATTATAAAAGTGCATCATAATATCTGGCTTTTCTTCAAATATCTTAATCTCCCTGAAGACATCAACTTTAAGACACAATTGAATTCATGCCCACTGAGTAATGGATTCAGTGACAGCATAACATACAAGAAATGTTCAAACATTTAAAAACTATTTGGGGGGCTGGAGAGATGGCTTAGTGGTTAAGCGCTTGCCTGTGAAGCCTAAGAACCCTGGCTCGAGGCTTGATTCTCCAGGACCCACGTTAGCCAGATGCACAAGGGGGCGCACGCGTCTGGAGTTCGTTTGCAGTGGCTGGAGGCCCTGGCACGCCCATTCTCTCTCTATATGCCTATTTCTTTCTCTGTCTGTCACTCTCAAATAAATAAATAAAAATAAACGACAAAAAATTTAAAAAAAAATAAAAATAAAAAAAATAAAAACTATTTGGGATAAACATTCTAAAATTCCTACTTTATATTCATATACAAAATCCTATCTGAATTGTGTGTTAGTTAGTATACCTGAGGAATCTTTTAAAATATTTTATAACACTTAAACACATTTTAATTCAAATCAAAGAGGTTTGGAGAATGCAACAGTTTAGGAGGCTTGGAATTTTTTAAAAGGAGAAACTAAAATCATTGTAAGATATAAAACAGTAAGTTAACCTATAAAACAAGATAGTATTCAAAATAGGATTATGATCAATTAAAGGCAAATAGATGTAAAAGTAAAAGAACAAAACCAGAGATAAAGTCAATCCAAAGTTGAAATAAGAAAAACTGAAAACCAAACAGGCAAATTAATTAACAAATTAATCAGGATGAAACTGAATAATTACTTTTATTAAAAGAAAAGGACCTCAGTGTCTTTTTCAACAACGACACAACATACACTTAACTAAAAGAAATGTGAAGGTGTTTTCATAATTTTGTGCTTGATATAACCATGATATTTAAATTATATGATGAATGGGGTATGCTAATTATTAACTTATAATAAACCACAAATAACTCAGGAATGTTGTCCCAATATTGTATTTTAATCTTTGCATTATTTAAATGTCATTTTATGGTTAAAGTGGCAATGTTCAAAATTTTTGTGCAAAAGAACAATGAAAAAAAAAATACAAAGAAGCTCACATGGTTTTGCAAATGACCCCAAATTAATTAGAAAAATCTGCACCCTTAGTTCTTCTCACGTGTCAGCTCTAGTTAAATTAAAAAAAAAAATCTCATTTCAAAGTTAAAGAATCCTATGGTTAACAATAATTTTAAACTCGGATCAAGTGATCACATTCCTACACTACTGTGTGATGTAATACCAAACACTTCACAGCTGAATTTGAATTTGTGGGAAGTATGAATGACTTTTCAATATAAGAAGTATCTGATCTAACACTAATTTTTTCTCTCTAGGCTAACTGTGCTGGGAACAGGTGGCCCTGCTTTCAATTATGGGGGCTAGCATGCCAGTGTGAGGCCTGGATTAGTTCACCTTCTCATGGGGAATTTTCCTCGGTTGGGAATGGATTTATTATGGCTTCACACATGGAATAGAGCTCATGTCAGCTGAGGGCAGTGACACATCATATGATTCAAATTAACCTGCTGTGGACTGTTCCGCAGGGCTTAGATTGTGTATTAAAATGACGACATTTTAAAAACAGCTTGAAAGAAACCAGGATAGCTAAACTGCAATGGTTCCAATTTGTTCCAACTAATCTATCACCTGCTGGAGATATTATTCTAGTGGGTTTCTGGTAGCTGCTGTTTTCCAGGTTTCCCCAAACCACTGACCTTGCTAATGGGTATGACTGTTCCTCTGAAGGGAGGAGGTTGGGTATGGGAGAGCTTTGAAGAGTTTTTGATTTAGAAGTTGGGATCCACCATGCACATAGGGTACTATTAAGTGAATATGGAAAATAAAGGAATACTCAAGAAACTTGAATTGTTTTTCTAAATATAAATCCTAAAAGGCAACACTTATGATACCTTGCTTAGAGAAAACAATCCCTAACAATTATGGCGAAAAAATAAATTTAAGAGCTATTATGTTCACACATTTTTGAGGAAAATTAAAGGTTAGTCATTCATAATCAGTATTTCCTCTACATTTCAGGAACATAATTTTTATTGTTACTGTAACCTAAAGTCAAGGACCAGAGGACAATAAAGGGAAACATACTAGTTTAGAGGAGATGTAGCAGTAAGAAATTCTTTAGGAATGACAGATGTACACATGGATTAAAAAATTAATGGCAGGGGCTGAAGAGATAGCTCAGTAGTTAAGGCACTTGTCTGCAAAGCCTAATGATCTGGGTTTGATTCCCAGTACCCACATAAAGCCAGATGCACAAGGTGGTGCATGCATCTCGAGTTCATTTGCAGTAGCTAGAGGCCCTGGTACACCCATTCTCTCTCTGTCTTTCTCTCTTTGTCTGTCTCTCTGTGTTTGCAAGAATTTTTTTTAAACAAAAAAAATGTAAAGGCAGAAAAAAATTTCAAATGCTAACACTTAATTATACCACTGCATTAAATAGAATAATATTTGTGATGCCTTTATTGCTATTTGTAGTGTCTTATTTTTCAAAGAATAGGAAATAAATAGTATTGGAGAGTATTCTAAACTGAAGTTTGTTATTCAGTCCTACATAAATGGTAGTTCTCTAAACTAAAATCTAGATGAAACAACATTTTCTTGAGTTGCCAAAAATCCCTAATTCATGTGTTAAAAGGTTTTCGTGCATCTTATTATCCATAGTTAGTCCTACTATGTATTACATCTTCTGTGATTTCTAAATTAATTGCAGAATGGCAATTAGGCAATGTAGTAAGATAAGATAATTAGATAATATGTGAAATATTATTTACTTATGTACTATAATTGACAACCTGAGTTTGTTAGGTTACTGTTTTAGAGAAAATACCACAAAGTTGTTATATTTATTCAAACTAAACTTCTATAAAATACAAAAGTAAGTTGACAAAAGTACTTTTGGTAAAAACGTTTTAGTTTGATGAATATAAAATCATTTATTATGCACTTTTTTTTGGTTGTTGTTGTTTTTTCAAGGCAGGGTCTCACTCTAGTTCAGGCTGACCTGGAATTCACTATGTAGTCTCTGGGTGGCCTCGAACTCACGGCGATCCTCCTACCTCCGCCTTCTGAATGCTGGGATTAAAGGAATGCACCACCATGCCTGGCTTACACTGTATTTTTTTTTTAACAATAAAAGTTTATATTTTGGCTCTCAAAAACTCTGATTTTTCTACTTTTGGAGAAATAACAATGTGAGAAATATATATGTATGTATGTATATTTGTATATATGTTTGGAAAAATAATTTTATTTAGTACATAAAATTTTACTACAAAAAGTAAAATCGACAGACTAATAAAATAAATATAATTAATTTATGTACATAATCTTATGTATGTATTCCTGAATTCCATCTAATCATTTTATTTTCTTCTTACAAGGTAAGGAAACTAAGGCACAAAAGAGTTAACCAATTGCTTAAGAGCACATAGTTGACTAAAAGGAAAAGGAAAAATAAAATAATGGGTCATTTTCAAACATCCATTCTTAGGCTGGAAAGATGGCTTAGCTGTTAAGGTGCTTGCCTGCAAAACCTAAGGACTCATGTTTGATTCTCCAGGTCCCACGTAAACCAGACACACAGTGATGCAAGTATGCAAGGCCACACATGCGCATGAGGGGGTGCATGTGTCTGGAATTTGATTGCAGTGGCTGGAGGCCAATTTTCTCTCTCTTTCTAAAACATCCATTGCTTAATGGTCAACTACTTTTTGTTAAATTTGAGGTAATTTGTCATGTCTATTTCTATGTGTAATTGTGTATTGGCCTTTAGAATGGGTAGCCCAAAGAGAGTAAGCCTTTGGCAAACAAATAAACTATTCATTTTTTGGCAAGGCATGTCAAACTCACTGACAGATCCCATATACATGTTCATCTCATCTCACAGAAAAATGTTTGTATATTTCTTACCTGGTCCATTAAGAAAATCTTTGATTTGCAGTGTAATAAGGGAAGGAGGAATGCCACTTTTGCTGTCTGTTTCTCCAGGCACTGTCTGTAGCCACACAGTATTATAGTCAAGGGCTTCTGGTAGAGTCTTCCCAGGATCTGAAGAGACAAAATTGAAATTAAACACCTCAATTAAATCACAAACTTCTTATTTTGGTGTATGAATCTGTGAGGATAAACAAGAGATAAATAAGAAAAAAATGGTTCATTGATTATATGACCTCATTGTTTTTCTTTTTTGTAATCAAGTATTTCTACAAAAAGGTGAACCAAGCTGGACATGGTGACACACATCATCAATTCCAGCACTTGAGAGGCAGAGGTAGGAGGAGGACTGCTGGGAGTTCGATGACAACTTGGGATCACAGATTGAGTTCCAGGTTAGCCTGGGCTAGAGTGAGATACTATCATATTGAAAAACAAAAGCAAAACAGATGAACCAAGTTTATACAATGCAGAATGACAAAACTAAGCTTTCCCAAGTTTGGCCAAAAAGGAAAAGGCATTTCAAGTCTTGTGTCGTATAATGAGTGAGGGTAAGGCCTGAATTCTGAGTTGCTGACTATTAATAGTTCAATGTTTGGATTTCTCTTCAGACAGTAGATTGGAAACAAATAAAAGAAAAATAAGGGCAATCTTGTCAGCTTAAACATAAGCAGACATGTTAAAAGTGCAGTGGATTAGTACTACTTAGGGGTTGATTTGACCTCTTTCAGAATTTTATTGACTTTGCAGTCACTCTTTACTGCTAAGCTTTTGAAGTTAACTTCAGTAGCATTCCCATAACCTTCCTTAATGATGAAGCTTTCTTGTTTTTCCACTAGTTCCAATCACGACTGCAACTTAAGTTTTTGACTTTTTTGTTAAATATATATTTTAACTTTTTTTCTAACATTGTATATTTTAAAGGCATATTTGGCTATGGGTGATGGCAAAAATTTTGCTTTTTAAGGCTTAAAAATCTGTAGTTTTTTGAGAGAGCTCTTTAAATAAAACTGACTGTTGTATCTTGGCTCATATGTAGTAGGCTTTTAAAAATCTTCTAAATACTCAGTTTTTCTTTACTTTCATGATTGTTTTATTCTGTTTTAATGGCCTTTGAATGTCAAGTTTATAAGAATGTTCTTGCCATAGAGCCCATCTAATCCATTTTCAGCCTATTTGAGATGTGTTATTAAAGTATTATTTATTTAGGCTTTATTGATTGGCTTGCTTTCAAGAATAGCATCTACATATAGTGGACTATACTCAACATATGGCTACGTAGTATTATTGTCATATGTGAACTGAGCATATAAATTCTTCCTTGGAATTTTTGTTTCTTGACCTTATCATGTGATCCTTATGAAATTTGGCACATATGAACCTTTATATGATTTCAAAGAAAATACTGAAAGCGATTGATCATGACATTAGATCTATGTGGTAAAGATCAAACACTAAGCTGGTGCATTCTTCCCTTTTATATGACCAGTGAATTTAAAACAGTAAGAATTCACATAGTAGACCCATTACACAGTAACACTATACTATTTCCCCTTTTAAATACAGTGTTTGGGAGTGGTGGAAGGATGACAGAACTTGGCTGCTACTAGGGTCTACGCTCTGGCTGGGAGATGTATGAAGCAGTAGAGCCTGAGTCTGTTGCCAGGATCTCATCCATCTGTAGGTTCACAGTATAACTTTGAAAAGTAAATGGTTCATTGTAGATTATACAAAGAGATAGCATGCAGAGAAAATCATCAAGAAGAGGAATTATCTGACAGAGGAAAATATAAAAGTGATAAATAATAATGGTAATAATTAGTAGAGATGAGTTAAATGACTGTATGATACACTGATATGATGCGTAGAACACTGGTAACTAAAACCTAGAATAAGAAAACAATGTCCAGGAACTACATATTTCAACTCACATGAAGATGTTATATGTTATACTTGTGACATTAAAATAATACAATCTTTTAATACATTTATAAATTTTCTATACTTTTCCAGAGATAAGGATTCTAAGTAGCAAGACAATGTACTCTGTGGGAATATAAGTACATCAACTACTACATTACACATCAATAACAGTAATGATAAAGCTAGAGAATATAAAGACTGACAAATTATTATATGTCCATATAAAACTTCTACCAAAGGATAGCAGGAATAATAAGTCAAATAAGATAAAATGAGGCATGACAGTGAGAAGAGAGCTATCAATATATAAAATATCTCACACATGCAATACAGAAATGAACAGAAAAATAAACAGAGGATAACAAATTAATGAATAGAATGATCCATAAAAACAAATAGTACATAAACATTGAAAGATACTAAGTCTTAGCAATAATTAAGCAAAACTTCAGGGAAAAAATTTAATACAATAAGAACACTAAAACATTATAATGCAGGTGGTTTGCCCTGTAACCAGGCTCTTCTAGAGGGTAATTTCATATTATACAGAAGGTTTTAAATGTGTATATCATTTGATCTAGCAAATTAGTTTGTTTAATTTCAAAGAAAAAACTGGGCAAGTGTACACATAAATCCACATATTGAAGAACTGCTTATCATTTTTCTATTGCTTTTTTTCTTGCTGATTTGTAGGAACAAAAATGTTCCCTTTGAATATGCCTGCTGTCTGTCACTTGTATTCTAATGATTTGGACAAACATACTTTAACAGATGTGGGAAAAATCTATTTTAACTTTCATTTCACCAACTTATTACTAGATAATTATTATATCTATTCATATAGCTATCTGAAACTAAATTTTAAAGTTTTTCTCTCTATCTTTCACAGGTTAATCCTCTGGAGAGAACTTAGGATAAATAGCAGACATCTTCTCACCCTCACTCTTAATCAGTTAAAATGAGAAAAAAATAAGGTGTTAATTAATTGTAATAGGTAAAAGATTAACTGATAATATCTTAGATGAAGGAAAAATGTACCCTCCTGCATATGGTGGGTACAACTGAACATATAGTATTTTTGCATCAACAGATGAGAGAGCTAAAGTTTATCAAAATTTCTAAATATCTATGCCCTTGGAATTAGAAAGGACATTTGTAGACCTCTACTATATTATAATATTTATAACACATAGAAATGTGCCAAGAAGTTGACTATACAATCACTTGAAATATAAAAATTTAGGGAATGTGAAACTAAATATCTACCTACAGAGACATAGTAAAGAATGAATTCTGACCATGCCATGAATACTGCCCAGGATAGTATGCTGCTGGTAAAGAGCATGAAAAGGGTCTCATGCACCGGTACAGAAGATGAGAAACAGGATTCCAGTTTAAGACCTCTCCACATATGAGCGCGCGCGCACATACACCCACACACACACCCCTTTATTTTTATATACTAGAGAATGATTTAAGAGTAGGATCACTATGGTATGATCCTAAGTACATATTTATTACTGATTACAATTTATTTAGGACTTTACCAAGTATTTGTAAAACTTCACAGAAAGGGGACAGGAAAAGTGCTTCAATGAGTTTTTGAGGTTCTTGCCACATTGGTTTCTTCTTTACCAGTTTTGGGAAAAATCTCTCTGTACTACCCTGTAGTCATGGGGGTCAGCTGAAGTAGCCATAGCAGAAAGATGAGTCAGAAGCTCAGAGAACTGTGCCAACTTTCAAGTTTACCATTTGGTCCTTTAGGCTCTAATAGCTAGATGCAGAGGAACCTGGATTTTAGACTTCCTGAACTGTCTTCAATTCATTGTCTCTTTCATACAATCATGAGGACTAGAAAAGGAGATTTGCATTATATATTTCTCAAGTCTGTATACCTGGGAAAGGATCAGATAAACTAAGATTAAAGGAGCTTGTAAATATCATAAACAGAGTGACAAACAGAACCAGCTGTTTCATATTGGAAGCTCCTTCAGGCTTCTTTGTACTTGGTAAACACTTATTTACTCAAGTACTAGATGCTCTCAAAGAAAATAAACTACCAATGGTGATGGGCACACTTACATTCTTGTCTCTAAGCCGAAGAAACAGGAGAAAGTTGTACTTTATGAGAAACAGTGAATGGGAAAAGGGTCAGAATAAGTGATAAACTACTCATAGCCATAAATCTCATTCAAGATAAGAATTCACTTCGGAAAGCCATTTATCAAGAAAGGTATAACCTTTGCTTTCCTTTTTGGGCAGATCTGGCTGCCAAAGCAGATACTTCATCATATCACAGTAATATCCACAGAGACAACTCGAGAAAGCCTTCTCCAGTTCATCACTGAAGTCTTTACAGAAGCCAATCCCTTGTTAATAAAATAGTGACTTTCATGAGGGTTGATCATGGTTTTATTTGTGGTATTGGTACATTAGTTTGCTCTTCTTCAAGAAACCTTAATTTCACTGAATGACTGACTCTATTTCCTTGTCTCTTTCCAAGAAAAGGGTAAGTCTTGAAAAATAAGCTTTCATTAAATGGGTGTTAGTTTACCACATTTAAACCATTCCTCACCTCCCCAATCTGGGGTGTCTCTGTATTGTCAAAGCTGGCCTTGCACTCCTGGGCTCAAGCAACCTTCCTATTTCAGACTCTTGAGTAGCTAGGACTATAGATGCATACCACCATACACAGCTTAATTATGTTTTTTTTTTTTTTTTCCCAGCAAGTAAATAACCTGTCACCCAGCTCCTGGCACTAGTCTAATAGCATCCTACCCAATATACCTTCTGAATTAACATCATGCTTTAATTCCCAATCTTATTGATATGAATAATTAAAATCAGTGTTTTACCCAAACTATTATTGCTGATTTAAATATCCATAGCTGTTTGATGTCAATTGTATTGGCAAAATTTTCTTTCTGATTGTAGCACATGATTCAGGAATCACGAAGTCCCCACAAGCATACTAAAACAAATGCTTGCATGATGTAGGACCATAAATGGCCTCAAGGTTCACTTCTGCCTTCACATTATCAGTTCCAGAAAGCCTAAATGATCTGTTGTGATGTCCTGAGGTCTTCAAAGAGCTGTTTTGCAGGTTACAAGCAAACTGTATGGACCATGGCTAATGAGCCCAGGTCTGCCCTAGGCTTCCAGACACCCAAGGTGGTGTTGACAACTGTTCAGGGAGATAGATTCTTAGGTCTGAGGTGCACTGGGCTGTACGTTTATGAAACAGTAAGTGATGTTTGATAAATTTTGTGGAGGTTTAAAAACTAGTTTGTTACAGACTTAAGACTTACTGAGCATAGCTTTGCTTTCAAAGAACTTTCTCTCAGTTTGTTCCGTGTGAGAGTTTGTAATCTAGGAGTATACATGGAGTCACCAAAGGAGCATGGATTTTGGAGGTAGTCATATCTGAGTATAAGTCCTGATCCTTTTAACTGTGTAAACTTAACTTATATGAGTACCCATTTGTTTGTTCCAAAAATAGGGCTAATAAACAAAAGTTGTAGAATTGTTGAGAAAATGAGACAATGTTTGTAAAGTGGGTTGTATGGAATGTGTCATGGTAAGAGTTCAATAAACAGTCACTACTTTGTTTCCTATAGTCAAATTTAAACAAAATGAATAAGTGTATGCAGAATACCTTTCAGTTATCTGCTTTTAATACTTTAATTTTTCTTTTCTTTCTCACCTAATAGAAGATGAATATAATGGAAAAAGATTAAAAAGAAAAAGAGTTGGGCATGGTGGCTCATGCCTTTAATCCCAGCACTTGGGAAGCAGAGATAGGAGGATCGCTGTGAGTTTGAGGCCACCCTGAGAATGCAAAGTGAATTCCAGGTCAGCCTGAGCTAGAGTGAGACCCTACTTAGCAAAACCAAAAAAACAAAACAAAACAAAAAAAACCCCAAAACCAAAAACAACAACAAAAAATAAATGAAAAAGCTTTCCACACCAGCAGCAATCACATTTAGTTTTAACCTTAAAAACCAGTAAGATGCTTTATATTATTATTATTATTTTTTTAGTTTTTCGAGGTAGGGTCTCACTCTAGCCCAGGCTGACCTGGAATTCACTATTGAGTCTCAGGGTGGCCTTGAACTCACGGTGATCCTCCTACCTCTGCCTCCCGAGTGCTGGGATTAAAGGCATGCGCCACCACGCCCGGTTATATTATTTTATAAATGAAATTAATTTTCAGAGCCACAACTAATAATCAACACATTTTACTTCCCTATTAGTATTTCTACTTGAGACAAAATTCCAGATGTGACAATTTTCTTTTACTTTAGTTCTGGTTATTATCAAAATTATATTTTTACACCCTTTCCCTTCCCTTAGAAGAAGTAAATAGTCTGAAAGCCAAAACAATCTACTTCCTATTTTCTAAACTAGAAGTTATAGTAGCACCTGGGTATATGTAAACAAGATAGAAAAATGGCACAATAATTTACAAATTAAAATGGTGAGTATAACAAGATTTCAATTTCATAACTTTCTTTCTCAAGGAACATGAGGCAGGTTTCACAGCTAGCCAGAATGGCGTAAAAGAAAAAAATACATTAAAAGGGGGTCAGGGTAGTACAGAAACGTTTAAAAAATTCCTTTCTTTTTCTCAATTCTTGAGAAAAGATGATCTTTTAGCTTAATTCTCTTATGTGGAATTAAGAAAGGACAAAGGTGCTTATTAGGAGAACTTACAGAGAATTTCAAGGAAAACATATTAGAGAACCTGCCCTGCTCGATTTATTTGCCTCTATTTCTGAAGCTGATGATACTGAAATTTTCAAGGAAACTGTCAGAAGCTGTGGCTATGCCTGACTTTCACGAAGTATAAAGGCACACCAAGGATAAGCCCCTGCAAGAGAAGCAAGTCACCTCTTGATACTGGACGTGTAAAAGGCAAACCTACAAGCTTTAAGTTTCTGGTATTTTTGTATTTTTTTTTATGACTTATAGTTTCAACGACTAGCCTTTCCTTTTTCTTTTTGAAATGTAGTCACAGAATCAAATGTAATTGGTAAGATCTTTCCTATGACACCTGAAAATTAAATTGTGAAGGAAGCAAGCTCCTGAAAATACCATAGTCGTTCAATGTCTGGGCAGAAAAGTAATTAAGAAACTAATTCTAAACTGCTTTGGATTCCAGGCAAGTGGTATCAACTTTTGTGAACACCCAGACATTAGGTTAACTACATAAGCACTGCACCACCGTCCCCCTCCTGGCACCACTATCTGCTCTGCTAGTCTGTACCTACTCTACACCTCTTACAATGTGATGAGAAGGAAACAGGATTTCCTGACTTGAATTCAGATCTGTACTCCATAGGAACAAAAAACAAGGGGATTCAAGTAGTTGCTCCAATGTTTTACATCTGCTCCTTGCATCTTTTAAAAATACATTTTGGTAATGGTAATGAATATTATATAAAATAAATTAATAAAAACAGGAATAGGTCTTATACATATTGCTAGAAGCAGGTTCTTTCTACTTAATGATGTTAAGTATAATGTGTGAAATATCAATTCAATGAATTCCTTTTGGTTCGTGATATTCTACTCTGTGATGTTCATGATATCTTTTTCATTTGATTGTTTCAACATTAAATTACAATATGTGTTTCCAATATTTAATAGGATAAGGTTTGATTAAAATCCAGTGCAAAGTCAAACAGGATACTGATCTCTAAAAAACATGTAGTCACACATTCAAGATGAACTTAATCCCAACTGTAAATATTTTCTCTGTCTTAGGAGTTTTATAACATTAATCTCAGTGTTAATGATTCTACCTTTTCTGATGTTTTATTTTTATTTATTTATTTGAGAAAGAGAGAGAGAGAAGGAAAGAGGCAGATAGAGAGAATGGGCATGCCAGGGCATCCAGCCACTGCAAACGAACTCCAGACACAAGGGCCATCTTGTACAACTAACTTATGTGGGTCCTGGAGAATCAAAACTGGGTCCTTTGGCTTTGCAGGCAAGCACCTTAATTGCTAAGCCATCTCTCCAGCCCAATTCTACCATTTTTTTTATTCAGTTTTAGAAAATGCTGACTAAAATGAGAGTTACAAAGGCCAGAATACCAATCAGGTCCCAAGATGAAGCGCTCCCTCCTGCTAATAAAAATCGAAGTCTCAATTTACAATGGGACTATACTTTATATATCCAAAGTCCTTCACAAATACCATCACATTTGGAGCTGAGATTATACCATAAAAGCACAAAGGCCGAAGATTACTGTACCCACTTCAAAGATGAAGATATTAAAGCATCAAGAAATTTAGTTACTCCCTCAAAAACACTCCGGCATCAGAATCAAGATGAAAAGCCAAGTCTTCAGAATTCTTTTCTAATATGTTTCCCCAAATAGTAGTAATTCCCCTCAATGACTGGGTCATTTTTCATTTAACCTTCTCACCACCTACCTCCTTGACACATTAGAGTGCCTCTCATTTCAGAGATGGATTTAGTTGCTGATCCCTATGAAAGTAGTTTCATTTTATGTTACTGATCAAGTAAGAAATGCTCCCAGCAGCTAAATTTTCAGATAAATGTTGAAGTTGTGATCATTACAACATTAAAATCACAGGTTAATTCTAAGCTTTACTAGGGACATTAACAAAACCTTTAATTCTAAAGAGTCATGTAACTCAATCCTTTTCTTAAAGTCCTAATAACTGAATAGAATCAAGATATGATTTATGAGGTGTAAGAAGCTAGCTTATGATTTTTCAACTATTGGTTTACTCAAATGTCTTTGGCACATTTTCTGCAGTTCTATTCACAGAAGTGAAATAAACCAAGTAATGTAACTTAAAAAAACTTCAAACTATACAAATAGCTTAAAAAACACAGAAACGGCATGAACATTTTGTTCAATTATAACAACTATTTTAAAATAGAAGTCAAGGAACTAAAAGTAATGATAGAAGTAACCACAATAATATTAACATTTGTTAAACTCTGCACCATACACTTAATGAAGGAGAGGGCACATATGCATTGTCTAGTCCTTATGACAGCCCTAGGAGGTTTCTACTAGTATTATCCCTGTACTACAGATAAAATGAAAGTCAGAGACATTAAAATAACTTGTCTCAGACCACACAGATATAAATAGCAAAGCTGATATAGGAACTATGGACTGATTATCTCCAAACCCAGAGCTTTTATTGGAGTATAGTCTATGTTTGTCTGTTTATGGAACCCAAATTTATAGCTATAGCATTTATGAAACTTTAAAATGGAGAAAATATCCTGGGCTAGACATACCATACCTTTGATCACTTGCTTTTTCAGTATGATACATTCCAATAAACTTTAAATTCTGTACTTTAGTATAGCTAATGTTTGAAAAGTTTAAGTCAATAAAGAAGTTGCAAGTGGTCAAAAGCAATTGTTTTCAATTGGCTTCTTTGTTAGGTCTTAGCACACATTAATGAGTAATAAGATACTGGGCTGACTATATACTAAGGAAGTATGGTGGTTATATGAATTCCCTTAGAATGGCTGTACTCCTTCACAATTGACCAGATGGCACAAACACTTCTTCAAAAGCAAACAAAAAAAGCCCTAAACAAATAAGAAGAAAAATGACATTCTGAGGCTGCCCTGGGCTGCATAGTCAAGTTATGAGGCAATTTCAAATCTGGACTCCATTACCTTAAACAAAACAAATACAATTTTTAAAATATTTATAAACACAACTAATACGATTATGTTAAAAACAACTACATACATCTTTATTTAAATGAGAATTCCAATAATACAGCTGCTACATATAAAGGTATTGGCAGAAGATATCATTTCTGTTAATGGTTGCCCCAGGTGGGAAAGGGCATGAAAAAGTCCATTGACATTTTAATATGTAAAATTTACATACTAACAGATGTATTATTTACTTGTACTAGTTGGAAAAAAAATCACTTGGGGTTGGTTATTATTGGTAGTCAAAAAGGAAATTCAAGTTGATAATTTAGATATAAACATAATCTTTCACTTTCTTGATTAAAAGAGTAAAAATACAGTACAGCATATACTTAAAAGATATAGTAGGCCTGGAGAGATGGCTTAGTCATTAAGGCACTTGCCTGAGAAGCTTAAGGACCCAAGTTCAATTCTCTACTACCCACATAAGCCTGATACACCGCACATGCATCTGGAGTTCCTTTGCAGTGGCTAGAGGCCCTGGCGTGCCCATTCTCTCTTTCTTAAATAAGTAAATAAATAAAATATTAAAATAAAAAAGATATAGTAGACTATTTAAGGATCATTATATTATGCATATTGGAGATTATTATTAATAATATGTTTAAAATAACAAGTAATTGTCATCATTCTATTTATATTTAGAGAATAGATGTTCTTATAGGTTTTCATTGTCATGTATTATGGGTAGACTCTACACACAAACACACAGGCCTAGTGTGGTGGTATACAACTCCATTCCCGACACTTGCAAGTGAGGATATCTCTAGTTGCAGGCCCAGCTTGGGCTTCATAGCCAGATCCTGTCTCAAAAAAGTATGAAAATATAAACACATAGGCAAATATATACATATATGCAAATATGCACATACACATATACATATATGTATCCTGAAGAAGATGGGTTGATAAGAGGGACAATTTCACAGTATTTCCTCTTTTAAACTGATTTACTTGAAAAGGAAACTAAGGAAAACCTACAATTTCATATTTGGGTATTTTTTTTTTTTTGCTTAGTGGTAACAAGGGTAGATAAACTTAATGCTGACTCTGCCCTGGTAACTCTGCAGTTACTATTCATTATTATTATGGCTGTTTAAATAGAAGCCCCCATAGATCCAGGAGTTTATTAAAACTTCTTGGATTCCCAGCCACCTGGCTGGAGGAGGTATCACTGGGCTGATCGTCGTCCTAAGGTGTGGTGGTGGATTTTGAATTCTAGTCCAAAGATTACAGAGTGCTTAAGTTCTGTGTGGAACTCCTAATTGTGTAGGTGGTGTGGTGTGGCTTTTCTCTCTCTGCTTCCACCTGTGAAAGCAGGCCAGCTTCTTCTGCCATTAAGGAACTTCCCCTGGATCTGTAAGCGTCAGTAAATCCCTTCCTCTATTAACTATGCCTGGTTTGAAAGTTTATCTCAGCGACCTGGAAGCTGTCTACTACAGTCATATATTCAGATGTAAAGATACTAAAACATGACTTCTGGATGAAATCTTGTATTAAATTTCTCAGAATGCCAGGTCCTGGATAACTGATTCAAAAATATTTTAAAATTACAGATTTCTTGGTGCCAGCCATAATGGAGTAAGTTCACTTCTGCCTAACTTGTGTCCTGTTTACAATACTCCATTCACAATAATACAAAAAGCAAATAAAGACCCAAGCACTTTGAAAATTAAATAAGAACAACACAAATTAGAAAGGGGTATCACTTGTGGCTATGATATATATTTGTTGTTTCTTGCTCTGTTTTCTTGTGCTTTCACTTGTGAGTGTATCCTGAGTTGTAATGGCAAGAAAGTAGTCAAAATACTAACAGAAACCTTCTCTGGGAATTAAGCCTTTTCTTAATTTTTCTCTTGGTTTTGTAGAGAGAAAGGAAGGGAAAGGGAGACAGAGAGGGAGAAAGAGAGGGAGAGGAAGAGAAAATGCATATAGAGGAGATGATGGCTATGCTAAGGTGGCAGTAACATAGTCATTAAAGAGTTAATGAATGGAAATACATAAGTTTTTGACAGAAAACCAGAGACAACAGAAAATAACAAAGTAGAAATTTTAGAACTAAAAATTCAATGAAGAGCCAGCTTTAGCAATGAATGATGTTCATGATCACGTGGTTTATGTCACTTAAGGTCATAAATATCTGAATTCTAGTATCAGATTTTCTGAGATAACCAAGTCTTCTTGTGCATGATTTTTTGCAATAGTCTTAAAAATTAATGAGTGGAATGAATAAGATATTGTGAATTAAATAAAAATCTTTGAGGTATGGAGAGATGGCTTAGCAGTTAAGGTGCTTGTCTGCCAAGCCAAAGGACCCAGGTTCAACTCCCCAGGACCCATGTAAGCCAGAAGCACAAGGGGGTGCATGCATTTTGAGTTCATTTGCAGTAGCTAGAGGCACTGAGGGCCCATTCTCTATTTGCCTCTTTCTCTCTCACACAAATAAATAAAAATTATATATATATATTATATATATATATATATAATATATATGTATATATATTTAAATCTTTGATAATATCTATTTGTACTTATATATAAAAATATTATTTTTACTCTTAAAAATTGTCTTCTAAACAGTCTTTTTAAAAAGGAAAACAAAGTCCTTTTTAAAAACATGTTATTTATTTATTTGAGAGACAGAAAGAAAGAGGCAGATAGAGACAAAGAAAATGCGAGTGCCAGAGCCTTTAGCTACTGCAAACAAACTGCATATGCATGTACCACCTCATGCATTGGCTTTATGTGGGGAGAGGGAAACCAAAATTGGGTCCTTAGGCTTTGCAGACAAACAGCTTAACCACTAAGCCATCTCTCCAGTCCCTTTGTTTATGGTTTGCTCCATATGATGCATATAAACACGAGCACATGTAATAATGGTTTATAACCTACACAGAAATTAGTAAACAATTATCAGTAGTAGAATTTTTCATAATTATTTTTTAGCTCAAAAAATAAATAAAAACATATAGCATCCTCCAAAACCCAAACAGTGTCTCCATAATAACCTCAGGTGTGTTCCAGACACTGAAATAAAGCAATCATTGAGAGGCATATATGTGCTAAATTTGCTATAGCCTGGTTATCACTTATTACCTTTTTAGTAAAAGATTAATTTTAATATCCAGTAAGCATGAATACTGTAGAAAGATATAATATTCTTATTTTTAGCTTCCACTGCCTCTTGGCTTTCCTTGACCTTTCTTAAAAGAGTAGCTTCATTGTGACAACCTGTTTTGTTCCTCTAATGACACTAATGACAGCCTGAGTTCAGAATTCAGAAACAGAGATAGCACCCTATCACCTCCCTCTCTTCTTCCTTCCCACTGAGAGGTGAAATAATAGACATGATACTTTTCTTTTTTCACAATGCATAAGATTACTATGTTGTGACCTCTGCAGACTATCAGGCATGGAAAAAAACCTTTTAGGAGGATGGAAAAGTGCTACAAGAAAACTCTGTGGATAACTAGATTGGTAATGGTAGGACTTTGACAGTTTATTCAGGCGGACCAACTGAAGCCAAAATTTTCCCAGGTCAGTATTTGAAAAGCAATTTTAATAACACTTAATAAATGTATGTATTCAAAATAGTAAGTAGCAAATTAATATTGTCCTAGACTATAAAAGAAAATTTGCATCTTCAAAAGTCAACAAGGGGTGTGCCGGGGCTGGGCATGTTTAGTCCCAGCACTTGGGAGGCAGAGGTAGGAGGATCACTGTGAGTTCAAGGCCACCCTGAGACTATAGAGTGAATTCCAGGTCAGCCTGGGCTACAGTGAGCCCATACCTCAAAAAAAAAAAAGAAAGAAAGAAAGAAAGAAAAAGGTGTGCCTGTACAGTCTGCTCTCCTCAAAGGCAATGGGCCCAAGTCTTGACCCTGCACTTTTCCAGTACTTGTCTAGTTCTCCATTGGGGAGAGGCCTTTTCTACCTTGCTTCATCTCATTTTCACTGATTCTAGTACTTAAGGTTCATACATCTTAACTCTGAACAGTTCACTTTCTTCTTCTCAAAAAGCTTCCCTAGTTCTACTGATCATTACAATACAGGATGTTGTCTGGTTGTAAGGAAGGCATGGGTAGAGCCACAAAAGCCTACTAGGTAACACCACTAATAAATACTTTTTTTTTTAGATATATAAAAAATCTTTAATTATTGTACTTTATTGATTTTGGTTGACTACATGTAATTGTATAGCTTTGTAACAAGATGATTATGTAAAAAGAACACCAAAACATTAAACATAAAGTTGTTTCTGTTTAATAACAAGCATGTGTGTATGAATGCAGGCACATGCATGTGCCTATGTGTGTACAGAGGGTGACACAGGGTGTCTTCATCAGCTACTTTCCTGTTTTGGAAAACTGAGGCAAGGTTTCTCACTTGAGCTCAGAAATCCTAACTAGGCAGCCTGTCTTCACCTCCCACAGTGGGATTATAAATAGTCACTGTGGTGGTTTGATTCAGGTGTTCCCCACAAACTTGGGTGTTTTGAATGCTAGGTTACCAGCTGATGGAGATTTAGGAATTAACACCTCCTGGAGGCGGTGTATTGTTGGGGATGGGCTTGTGGGTATTATAGCCAGCTTCCCCATGCCAGTGTTTGGCAAACTCTCCTGTTACTATTGCCTACCTTATGTTGGCCAGGGGGTGATATCCACCCTCTGCTCATGCCATCATTTCCCCCTGCCATCATGGAGATTCCCATGGAGCCTGTAAGCCAAAATAAACCCCTTTTTTTTCCAAAAAGCTGCTCTTGGTTGGGTGATTTCTGCCAGCAATGCGAACCTGACTACAACAGTCATTGTGTCTGCCTAGCATTTATGTGGGTGCTAGTGACCTGAACTCAGGTTCTCATGCTTGTGAGCCAAGCACATTACAGACCAAGCCATGTCTCAAGCTTCAGTTATATGATATGGAAGGTATATTGATGGGCATTAATATTAAAAAATAACTATGCTTCCCATATACTGGAAATTTTAAGTACCTCTATATTCAAGAAAGAGTCCCTGTTTTACTCAGCTCCACAAGAAAGACAAATATTCAAAGGCACAGGTATTTACAGATTTTGTACAGAAGAGAAGGCTAGTCTGGTCTATACAATCCCCAACATATTGGTAATCATTAGCATTGTAGTATATGTAAAGATCCTTACCTGTACACTTGTAGTCAGAGGATACTCCTTTAAGCACAGCATCAAAAACAGATATTTCCATTCGCTGCTTCCTGTGGTGACAGCTCAGAAGCAAGGAAGGCTGGGAAACAATGAAGAAGAGGAATGGGTCTAGCTGCAAGTCACCTGTGCCTCTTCGACCAGGCTGCCGAACAACAGTTATGCCAAGTGCTTGTCGAGCAGATGATCTTGTGGATGCATGAAGGCTTTCCAGAGAGAGAGCACCTATTTTTTTCCCTGAAGGAAAAGAAGTGCTACTGCTTAAGAGATCTTCTGCTGTCACCGTGGAGATGCTTGCTTGGTTGAGCTTGGCATCATCTAAATCAGCTTCTGAGAGATTTGATGAATTCCTGCCTGTTTTTCCCTCTTCCTTGTGTTCTTGTGAAGTTGATTTGGGCAAGGTCTTGGAAGAATAGGTCATTAGTGAGATTCTACTTGCAGTAATAAATATGTCAAAGGGAATAAAATTTAGATTTTTTACAATTGATGACTGGCGAGAGGGACGGGCAATGCGGTGCTGACTGGCACCACTGTGCTGTTCTATTTGCACTATTCGGATTTTAACGCTGTCACTGCCAATGCCACTGTCTGGAGCACCACTGTACCGAGAAGAGGTTTCAGCTACGCCTCCTTCAAATGTTTCCAATGCTTTCTGTTCTTGTTTAGAGACCTGTAAGAAAAACAATGAAACATGTCCAACTAGTTACTGCATCAAGTGTTATTTTATCAGCAATGTTTTATATATATATATATATATATATGTTTAAAGTGGGACTTAAAATGAGTCTAGTATGTTTTATATCATAAAAGAAAGCACTTTAGTGCTCAGTGAAAAAAACTGGGGCTTGGGAGATGTCTCAGTGGATAAAGGATCTAAGTTAAAATTTGTCAGCTCTCACATAAAATCTGGGCATAGAGACATATGCCTGTAGTCCAAATGCTGAGGAGGTAGAGATAGGAAGGAGGAGGATGCTAAGGCTTGCCAACTAGTTATTCTAGTCAAATCAGAGAGCTCCAGGTTCAGTGAGAGATTTTGTCTCAAGAAACAAGGTGGAGTTGCAGTTGAGGAAAACATCCTATCTTGACCTCTGGCTTCCATGTATGTACTCACATCCATGTGTACCCACCTGTGTACACATACATATATGCACATTAAACAAATGTGAAAAAAATCACCTTAAAATGCCAAGGAATTCTTTTTCTCATTTTTGATACAAGGTCTCACTCCTGAGACTCACTATGTAGCCCAGGCTGGCCTCAAATTCATAGCAATTCTCCTGCTTCAGGTTCCCAAGTGCTTGGATTACAGATTTGATCTACCATGGCTAGCTGAAATGCCACAAAGTTCTTCAAGAAAAACTATCAAGAATATACTTCCTTCATTAAAAAATAGCTTCTGAGTGTCAAACTTTCTTAATTTGGATTAGGCATTTAAAAAAATGCCTCCTCAAATAATTATTTTAATATTTTTTATAGTATTCTTCCAAATAATTCAATAAACAATTTCCAAATCATTTCCATTGTTAGTCACATGAGTATTGGTTACATTGTTCTGTATCCTTGTTATAAATAAAGATATTGAGTAATAAGAACAGGAGAAAATTGTCAGAAATCCTAAACCTTTGAAGAACAAAGAACTATAAAATAAATGAATGCTGTTTAGAAAATGTTAATTTTCCTCTTCTTCAATAGGTTTGGAAAAAGGGGTATATTTAAGGAGCCAAGTAAGATCAAGTAATTAATTAATTAAAGTCTTTCAGGCTAGATTTTTCCTTAACATGTTCCACCAATAACTCCTTAAGCAGAGAGGAAAGAACTAGGTGGTTGTGGCAGAAGCTGTGATCACATGAGCAGCATGACTCCAAGTCCTCCAGCACCCTTTCCCTGGATCTCCCAACCACCTGCTCAGCACTGGAATGTTTCTCCTGCATTTTCTTTGGGGTAATAAAGAAAGATCACAGCCAGGCATGGTGGTGCATGCCTTTAATCCCAGCACTCTGGAGGCAGAGGTAGGAAAGCAGTGAGTTCGAGGCCACCGTGAGACTACATAAGGAATTCCAGGTAAGCCTGGGCTAGAACAAGACTCTATGTTGGGGTGGGGGGTGGGGTGGGAAGAGAAGAGAAAAAAAGAAAGAAAGAAAGATCACAGTAAACATGGAAGGTCCATAAAAACTCCTCCATATTTCCACTCCATTAGCAAATATGACCAACAACATTACTTGCACATGTCCTTTCAGTCTTTTCTGCTCCCAAACACAGGTCTCCTTGAGTCATACAACTTGTTAATGATAGTCACAGAAGAGAGAAATTTGTAACTCAATTTTTGACATGCTATAGTATTCTTAACTATTTGTTATTATTTATAGGAGGTTCTTGCTGTGTAGCCCAGACTCGTCCTGAACTCAATATGTAGCCCATGTTGGCTTTGCACTTTCAATTCACCTTAGCATACATAATGAGCGCTGTTTAATAAGAATTTGTTAAATGCTGTACAATATTTTATTTTGTATTATGAATAATTTGTTTACTCCATCCCATTTAGTTGGAAATTTGAGCTTTCAATTCTTGCCAACAAACATCTATGACAAATAGTAATTTTATTTTTAGGACAGGCTTCAGAAGTGGAATTACAAGGTAAATGGTGAAGAAAAATTAAAGTTTCTAACTCTAAACACCTATTCCAAATGGCTGCACTTATTTACACTGCCATTAGTAATGGAAAAATATTACCAAAGCAGTGGGTAACTAGATGTTACTTATTAGTTTTTAGACCCTTAATTTAACTGGTCATAAAAGCATTCTGCTACATACTACAAATTATAAGTTGTTTATCAAGGGCTAATGTGAAAATGTTATAGAACTAATAAAGATAATGAGGCAGTAGTTACTAAAATCTTTTCAAGTTATTTTGTTTTATGATTGATTATATTGTGTTCAGGAGGACAAAGGCACTAGCAATTTAAAATAAAACAACTTATCCCTCTCTTGGAAGACACAATGCTTCTGTAATTCATTCTATCTATATTGTGCTTTTTACCTACCCAGAACATCCCTGAGCTGGTCATTGCAGAAAAACAACTACCCATCAAAACTCCTTTTTCTTTTTAATGATCTTAGTACTTTACATGCTTCTACTGTACTCCACTAAAATGTCTGTGACATTAGAAGTACATAGTGTTAGAACAATATGGCTAATGCCATACAATATCTTAGTAATGATGGAACACATATACAACAATGGTCATACATGATTAAACTGGAACTTAAAAACTGCTATATTATTGTGAAGTTGTAGCTGTCTTAATGTCATACAACAGTTGATTTCTTACTGGTGACACTGGTATAGATAAGCCAATGGGACTGTTGTATAAAAGTACATACACTGTGATACTGATAAGTGGTTATTACTGTTCTCAGTATTTACTACACAATATTTCCTATCATTATTTTAGTGTCTAATTCTACTTATAAAAAGTTACTATAAATAATATGTTTTAATGCATATAGCAATGTCTTATATATTGTATTTACTACATCTCTTGGTTGAATTATTTTCTCTCATATTTGATTGTTGATGGATTAAAGAGAGCAATAGGTTATTTCACACACACACACACACACACTTTAGCTTCACAGTGGACTACTCCATCTAGGTTTGTATAAGTATACTCTATATTTATACAAGGACAAAATCACCTAATGGTATATACTTCTCAAAGTATGTCCATTATTAAGTGAGGTATATGTGTTTAAAGGCTTTGGAGTGCGACAGACCTGAGAATAAGTGTAATAGTGTCTAATTATATGACTCTGGACAAATTACAAATCTCTGTATAAAATAGGGATAATTATTCCTGCTAGAATTGTGATAACTTGATAATGCAGTCTTCCTCAGTTGTCATGATGCTGAGCATACAGGCATGGGCAGCTGCTATGTCTGCACCTTTACTAGGAGAAGCACTCCTACAGGGAAGACAGTGAGCCACGTCACCCTGTGTGTCGTAAGTAGCAGTGGAGTCCTGGTGCATGGACAAGGATCCAACAGTGTCTGATGGTATTCTTGTTTCTGCTATAGTATTAATTTAAAAAAACAACTGCCTTGCAGACTGAGTTAATGATTGCTAAGATACAAATACATATGTATAAAGACTTCTCAATATTGTATTCTATAACGTCTTCCCTAGATCTATTTATGGAGCCTCTCCTAATCTGCATCCTTATGAGTTGAACACATTTTAAGCAATTCCTTTCAGTCCCTAGACGTCTTCCTTCTCACATTGCATCATTAATACGCAAGATTGCTACAGTAATGAATAAATCAATGTACTTAACACATGAAGCAGGTACTCAAATAGGATAGGTGAAAACAATTCCATTTCCTTATAATAAAGATGTCTGTAAACCTTCCAGGTACTGCTTGTCTTCCATACTTTTGTGCTTTTAAACTTTTAACACTGTACTCTATCTCACAGATTGAGAACAACTAAAGATTAAACAGGTACAACTGGGTGTGATTGTTGTTTTCCACATTATTACTTCATATTGCACACACTTTCTTTACTAAGTATTGTAACGCTCCATCAACAGCTCAGGAAACAGGCTTATAGAGCTTATTCCTTAGATCCATAGGAAGACAGTTAGTAGGCAATGGGTAAAAGGAAATAGCATGTCAGTATTTTTAGAATATACCATGTTGCTTCTCACGTAGTAAAGCTCAATAACTATATGATACTGAGCACATGAATAAACAGAGTTCATTTGAGGGGTTCAGTAAAATAAAGTCAACTTTTTGTCAAGAAAACAATTTGAAATCCTTATTGTTTCTACAGTGAAAATTTCAACTATAGCTACACATCCATTGCCAATAAGAAATTCCCAAATAACTAAAATGTAATATAATTACTTATATAGGCTAGTATTTATTTACTATATTTTTAGGCACTATAAACAAACAAAATATCTATATGAGTTTAAGTATAATATCATTTGGTTGGCAAACCCAAATCAAGACCTCATATTTCATAAACCACTCTTATTCTTTCAATGAGGAAACCCATCACAATCAATTACATGAGGCTGTAACTTCTATGCTTATAGAATTCTCTTCTGATTTATGGATTTGTACCTGAAATCTAGTCTCTTATGCTACAAACTGAGTTGTGCTGCCATAGGTTTTAACATGAAGAAAATAAACCACCAGTAGGTAAAGAAAAGTTAGTATTCTGCCTGATTATGATGGAGAATGTGGCATTAGACCCAGTACATGTCAAGTAGCCTGATCTTAAGATGTAAATTACTGACAAAGACAGGATAGCAGCTCTCAGCTTGGGTCACTGAACAGAAGTCACTACTCAACTGAATGGAATTTGAACCAATGACCCGGAGACCCAGAGAAGAAAGGTTCTGACTCTCAGTAGAAGGAAAAAGGTATAACTTTCCTAGTATTAGAAAATTAAATCCTCAAAACTAAAATGCTTTGTTAAGTGCCCGGAGTTCCTCCATTTTTCTAAGCTTCCATATTATTCATAGCACTGAAATGAATAAACTGAGAATTCTGAGATGTGTTTCAAAACCCACTGGCTTGTTACCCATGTACTGCAGATTGTCTTTTCTACTGAGGAAGACCTGGCCTACTGCTGAAAAACATTTTACAATTCATTATGTATGTTGAGCTTAAACTTGGGCATCAAATTTACCATTCCTTTGAGGAAACAAGAAGTCCACATGCAATCACTCTGAAGATAGTTTTTGCTTTGTTCTTTTCCAAGGGGCCTAGGAAGTGGTGGAAAGTAGCGGTATCTGCTGCTGCTGTGAGGGCAGTGTAGATTTTTGGGCAGCACTGTTACATCAGCTCTCCCACTCTACCTAACTTATTTAAAATGAACAATAAAAGTTTTCTTTAATTAGCTACTGGTGTGCATTAACATGATCATGATTAAACCATAAAAACCAACTGTACATTACTCTGGTCCCCTGTTCCATATGTTTTGAATTATTCTGTTTGAAAATGTACTTTGCGTCCCTTTTAAAAGTTCGACCTTCTGCTTTCAGAGAATTAAATGCATATTACTGTAGTGAAGAAGATAATGTTTCAGACCTCCAGGCATATATTAAACACACTGGCAGCACTTGAGACAAAATGCTTTACTTATTAGATACTTCCTATTCTAAACAGTGTCATCAAAGGCTAAAAACAAAATCCATATAAAAGCTGCACAATGCTTCCACACAGAACCTGTGCCAAAATCCCTGTACTTTCCAACTAATGAGGAAAGGATGTGTACTCTTAATATATGAATGTAAGATTTTCCAAGCATTCACTTTAGGAAACTAGGCTATTGATTCCATATGGGTTATGTTAAATGAAACTGTATTGGTAAAATAACCTTTAAGATATCTGGCATGATAACAATAATTAAACAATATGCAAAAGACTAAAACAAAAGGGAATTTGGTTCCACAATAGCTAATTAAAATAAAATGCAAAAACACAGCATGCCATCCATCAAGATAAATAGTTATTGTTTAAGAACTTTTAAAAATACTGTTAAAATATACTTTTAGATAAAATCTGAAAGAACTGGAAAAATATTTGTGGCTTAAAAATAGATAGTTTGGTGAAGAAAAAAGTTCAGGACTCTGAAATTTTATGTGGAGATAACAGCTTTAAAGCCTTGAGCACAACCAGATGGTACTTAAATCAGAGGAATTCTACAGTTTCACTATCAATGGGTTTCAGTATGAGTACGTTTTCAATAGCTAGGAAAACATGTCAAGATGATAGTTTACTCCTTAGATCATTTCAGCGCATTTTCTCATCCTTTCACAGCTATGTATTATACAGACACTAGCCACCATGAAGGAGGTGATGAAAGCTATACTAGAAGCTAGGGATCTGTAGCTAATTCCTCTTCTTAGGAATCAAGATAGGTAAGTTTACTAGTTCAATCTGAAGTCTGGTAAAACCCACTGTCTCAGGTAGTGAATATAACCACACTTGAAAAATGGGACAATGTCAAAGATGAGTTATAGTATTCTGACTATACCAGTTAGATGTTTTTCAGTAGCACAGAAGGAAAAGTTTGATTGAAGAGTCTTGTTGGATCATATCATAATGTTTATGAGCACATTCAAAGTCAGCTCAAGTCAGGGGTGGTGGTATATATCTATATTCCCAGCAACCAAGAGGTTACAGGAGGGATGATTTTGACCTCTAGGCCCATCTGGGCTGAGACCCTGTTTCAAAACAAAGGCCCATAACCAAAACTGCCATCAAACCAACCCCCAAATAGCACTGTTTATGTTGCAAACAGAAGCTCAAAGTTTTATAGAAAAATGTGTGGAAACTCACCTCTTGAGAATTGACAAGGACTAAAATAATTTTTACTTGGACAACTAACAATAAAAAGAATACAGCATCTATGCCAGTACCTTTTACATATTATTTCTCTAGATTTCTCTATCTTTCTAAAAGTAACTATATCACAAAAATAAACATAGCCACAGATTTAGCTGGGTGTAGTGATCATGCCCATACTGTCACTTTCTCAAAATTATAGTTACATTACAGCCACACTGAAACAATTCTTCTAGCAGCAACAGTCATACAGTAACCTTAAGTATCTTTTTCCAATTATGAGTTCATTTTTTCACATCCAATGGATTATAAAAATGTCAAGTGTAAAACCACAGAATCAAACTTTCAATAACATCTGTATATCACTGTGACATGTATCCTAATTTTACTGCCCTTACTAAAATGTAGTTGTGTTTCTAAACAAGTAAACACCATGCCTGTCTTATAAAATCAAATACAAAAAAAAAAAAAAAAAAAAAAAGGTTACAGTGTTTTAATGGTTTCACACACTGAAATCATGAAGGACAATTTTTACTTACTTGAAAAAAAATCATTGTGCCTAATTATCTATTATTTATAAACATGTTAATTATTCTGTTTTTTTTGAGGCAGCGTCTCCCTCCAGCCCAGGCTGACCTCTTGGAACTCACTTTGTAGCCCAGGCTAGCCTTGAATTCATGGTGATCTTCAGCCTCCCGAGTGCTGGAAGCAGAACTACAAACATGTTTCTTCTATATGGAATGATGTGGTATACTGGAGCTGTCAAAGCCTTTGATAGAAAGATTGTCTACACTGGAAGTTTGATATAAATATAAAATTATATTAATTTAATCAAGAAAATGAGAGTATATTTTATATTTTCAAATTTTCAGTAGTTTATTATAAATCACAACTACTCATCATTTTATGGATAAAATATCACTCAACTCAGTGATGTGCTAGGTGAAATTTATCTTAAATTAAATAGCATTAAACAGAGGAGATTAACTTCAGATGAAAAATTCTCCTTCAGTGAATAACCAATGTTATTTTTTCACGTAAAAGTCAAGGTTAAGCTGGGCATGATGGTACATGACTATATTATCAACATTTGGGAGATAAGAGTCAAGAGGATCAGGAGTTCAAGGCTATCCTCAGCCTCATAGCAAGTTTAAGGCCATCCTGGGTTACATGAAATCCTACATCAAAATTCTCCACTCCACAAAACAGTCAAAATTAAACAAGCATGGTATAAACTTGGATACTGATGCTGTCAAATGCTAGAAAACAGAGGCCTTTAGTATTTTATATCTCTATGCCAAATGATATACAAGGTCCCACACAAAATAAATTGTTCCCATTCAGATGACAAAAAGTTTTTTGAATACAGTACCAATTATGCAAAAGAGGAGAACTAATGATACCCATCATTGCTTAACAGACAGAATGGTAAAGTGTATTACAGCTTCAAGCTTGCCCTTTCATAAAGTTACTTTTCCAGTTCTTCGAAGTAGCATTGTAGGCCATGACTGCCTGCTAAGTATAAACTCAGATACATTTCAAGACACTGGTTCAAACAGCAAAATAGAGATAGTTCAGACAAGGTTGTCTTTTGTGTTAGCTGATTATAATATCTAGATCATTATTAGTGCCTTTTAAAATATGATAGACTTCCCCTCAAAAAGAATATATAAAATTTACTCTTATGGGCACAAGTAAATTAAAACCCTCTCAATATGTTTGTTTGCCTCTTTATCCATATAGCTGATTTCATAGCACAAAATTATTTACAAAGCTTCAAGTTCATGAAAACATTATTTCTAAGCAAAACTTTGCATTAGAGTCTGAACAATAAAACAGTTCTTATCTTTCCCTTTCTTTGCTTATACCTATCTCACATATAATAAAATAGGAACAGGCTGGGCATTTTATACAGATTTGATTTATTCTAAGCTCTGAGTTTAAAATTTTACTTATTTACTTTTTGTTATAAACATGGTTTTTAAAAAAGCAAAATGACATACTTTGGGAACCTTAACAAGGAGACCTCTACACCAGAAATAACAACCTGATTTAGAGATGACCATGATGTCTTAAGAAGTAGCTACTGTGTGTGTGTGTGTGTGTGTGTGTGCGTGTGTGTGTGTGTGTACAAGGTAATTATTCTCCATACTGTTGAAATCTAAGGTTCATTCCACTGATGTCAATGTGAAAACCATTTTTTTTCTCATGGCTGCTTGAAGATTTTCAATAGGATTAAGTCAACTGCAAGTCCTCATTATATCAGGCTTTACAATTGTGTCTGAACAGGAGTCTGTTTCTCATAGAACTTTACTCAGAGACTGACTTAGATTGGCTCCTTAGAGCTAGTCTGATTTTACTAGAAACAACTGTATCACATCAGCCACTCTCATAAATTTGCTCTAAGATGGAATCAGTTCTAACCCTGAAGCAGATGAAAGTTTACCAAGCATACACTCTCCCTATAAGTCACACAAAAGTTTGCATTTAGCCTCTGCAGTAGTTTAGTATACTGCCACTAACTGTTTGAGTGGGCTTCTGCCTTACAACTATGCACTAAATTTTGGTAAGAAAACTGGGGCTAAGCTTGGAGAAATGTAACCAACCAAGAAAATACACACAAATCCTTATTTGATTATCACCTAAAGTACATATAACTCTTTAAAGAAATTACATAGAGTTCAGGGAAATAAAACAAAAAAGAGCATGCTTTTAACACCAAGTTTCCCTAATTGTCATTACAAGTTGAAATGGTTAAACACATTCATAGTTCATGTCATTCAGTGGCTGGTTATTATTGCCTTCGTGACTATTTACTTAACAAAATTCTAAACTGATTTTCATTGTTAGAAATCCTATTTACTAAATCAACTTGGGCCAGTTTAATTAGTTTCTTTAAAATAGTTCAAACGTCACTGTTCATTATTATCTTCCTGATTTTAATGAAATCCATTCAGACAGTGTAGAACAAAGAGTCATCTGCAAACTTCATTGACTATCCTCTAACTTCCTAATAGTTGATCAAATCTCAACTGAATTAAAGCTATAGTTTTTCTGTTATTTATTATCAATACATTAAAAAATAATGATGCAAAAGACTTGAAATGTCAAGTAAACAAGATGACAGAAACATTGTTTATATCCTACAGCCAATTCTACTTCAACTAGAGAAGCTTCCATTCCTCTGCTGCTCCAAGAAAGTCATCACTAGACTCTTCCACACAACTAAGATTATATTTGAACTACCTAAATCAGGTAAAAGTTCTAACAATAGCTCTTTCTTCTCAGCTAACCTCAAATTATTCATGAATTCACATACTCTGATATGTCCCAGAAACTCTTGCTGTTCTGAGAAAGTAACATTTTACATAGTTCTAAATATGATTCAACATGGACTTTGTTTTATTTCTGGCTATGGGGACTACTTGAGTAACAGTTTAACAGTTAGTTTCTTTCTCAAAATATCAAATATCATCTTAAACACTGATGTAGTAATGAAGTATGGAAATGCCTCAGAACGCTTCTTTAAAGATAAATGAATTAGAAAACAAATTTTAACCCTACCTAGTATATGATTACTAGCTGAAGTTATCAAAATGTGTATAGTCAAGGTCAAGGCTTAGACTACATTCACAGTATTATGTCCAAAATAGCACTAGTAAGGAGGAGGGCTCTTAGCCTTTAAAGCTAATGACATTTGCTAAATTAGCTAGAAATAAGCACTTCCTGTTTTTATATTTTTTTATCTATCTATCTATCTATCTATCTATCTATCTATCTATCTATGTATCTATTTAGAGACGCACAGACACATAGAGAGAATGGATGCACCAGGGCTTCCGGCCACTGCAAACAAACTCCAGATGTGTGTGTCACCTTGTGTATTTGGTTTACGTGGGAACCAGGGAATCAAACCTGTGTCCTTAGGCTTCGCAGGCAAGCACCTCAATCACTAAGCCATCTTTCCAGGCCCTTTCTGTTTTTTAACCTGTACCTCAGACAAACTCCCAGTAATTCTTCTGTATATTAATGTTTGAGAAACACTTCTGAACCAGAAAGAACTAAAAACCTTTGAAACAAATGAATTACAGAAGAATGCTTGAGAAAAATGAAGGTGATGGGAGATTGGGGGCATAGGAGCGTGAAGCTAGCATCACTAGTTATAAACAATTAAAGGAGATCTGAAATCAGACAATATCTGAATAGAGCATATATGGATGACATAAATTACCCCAGTTCAGAATATGGTGAATAATTTCAACATTGGGGTACCCTCTTTAATCCAGCCACCACAGCTTCTCTATTCAAATTATCTGCTTTAAAACTTCACACTCACTTTCTTGTCTTTACAATGCCATTGATCTTGTTCTTGCAGCCTGGACTGCCCTTCCTCTGAGATGTTCCTGTCCTTTGTGAAGCCTTCCATTGCTCAGCACATGGCAATGGCTCTTTCATATACTCCTGTAGGACACACAATTTCTATCACTCATTTGGTACTAAGCACCTTCTTCTGTAACTTTCTTCTGATTTTTATACCTTCTTAAACTACATCTCAGAATTTTCAAGTCCAGGAATAGGCCACATACATTAATGTAAACCTATTCTCAAACAATATACACATGGAGATATCTGTAGGTGGAAGTGATGATGGAGGTTAGTATGGTAACAATGATAACCTAATTGGTTTCCTGACAGTCTCTAAAGCAACAATAGCACTGCACATATAACAACTTACTACATACTTAACATGTGCCTAGCACTCTTCTACGTCACCATATCCATCAACCCTTCTCATCCTGGGAACAACCCTATGAAGTATGTACTATATGTACTATTACTTTTCCTATTTTGTGATAAAGAAACTGAGGCTCTGATATTAAGTAACTTGTTCAAAATTACAGAACTAGTAAGTAGTGAAGTTGGGGTTTGAATATCAGCAATAACTATAGAGTTCATTTATTTAAAAGTGTTTTTATTGTGTGAAGGTGTACGTGCATACACACATACTGAAGGTCAGAAGACAACCTGAAGGTGACAATCCGCTCTTTTCACCTTTAAGACAGTGTCTCTCCTTTATTGGTATTGCCCCCCAATCTGGTCCATGCACTTCCCGATTCTCCTGGATCTGCCTCCCATTATTGGAGGCCTTTGGGATCACAGACATATGTGCCACTTTATATCAGGCATTATGTGGGTGCTAGGGTGGATCAAACTCATGTCCATAGTCATGAAAGCAAGTACCTTGAACTCCTGCAAGATCCCTACCCCCTAGAGTTCTAGCTCAGGCTGACCTGGAATTCACTATGTATACCACAACTCAAAAAGCCTTATAATTTCTGTTGTCAATGCATGCCTCTCAATTAGATGACAAAATCAGTAATTGTAGGTACTAAGTAATGTGGTTCAGTGCTACACACCTAAGGCTAGGCACTGATGTCCCATTAATAAATGCTCTGTAAATGACTGAATGGATGAAAAACCAATAAAAGGGGACTAGAAGAGAGGAGTAGATAAGTGAAAGAACAGTGCCATTATGAAGGCTGAAGGGAGCCAAGGAGGTTTTTTATTGTTGCAGATTTCAGACAGATGGCTTCCCCAAGAAAGCCTTCATCACTATATGAATTCATTTTGAAATGCTGAAAGAAAAAAAAAAAAGCAAAGTAGTGTGACCCAAGTGTCTGCATTTTAGCAAATCACTGCATTCGAGAACAGGAAGCAGTACTTGGAGTTAGAGCGCTGCCCAGGGAGCTGAGGCCCTGGCTGAGTTCCACTGTTTCCACTAAGTCACACCTTGTGCAACTATGCGCAGGGAACTGTCTTTGTTCATTGCTTCTCTTTGGTTTTTGTGGAGTTCAAATGGAGCAATCTGGCCCAAATTCAAATTCTCAATCTATGCATGGGAATGAAGGCTTGCTACAAGCTGAAGATGCTATGGAATTCAGTGATTTCAGAACCTTTCAAACCCCTGTTTTAGCCACAATACCCTGTCTTCAAAGAACGTCTTATGGGGAAGTGGATGAGGGATTTGTAGGAAAGGGGTGATCCACAATATGTAAACGATAATGGAAAACTGCTTCAAGATGACTGTCACACTCATATATTGAGTGTCATTTGAAGGCAACAAAGTCAGTGCTACCAATCAACAGCCCTTCCCTTATTTCTATCATTATTTTTGATTGATAAATCATTATTTTGATTATTATATTCATTTCGGGGTATACCATGAGGCTTTGTATATGTTTATAACAGGGATAAGTAAAATGGCTGCTTAATAAGAGATATCTGAAATGCACTCTCTTGGTAATTTGTATATATGTATATATTTATACATTTTTATTGAATACAGACATCCTACTGTGCAACAGATCTCAAAACCAATTCCTCCCACTGGAAACTCTGTACCCTTTAATCAACAACTCCCCATTTCTTCTTCCTCAATCTCATCTTCTGATAGCTATCATTTTATTCTTCTTATCTATGTTCAACTTTTATAGATTTCACATATAAGCTAGATCATGTTTTCTCTGCCCGGCTTGTTTTAGTTAGTATAAAGACCTGTACATGTGCCACAAAACAGAAAACCTTGTGCAAGCTGAATAGTTTTCAATTGTACACATGCACACACACGTGCTCACACACCCCTCATATTTTCCTTATCCATTCTTTCACTGATTCTTTTTTTTTTTTTGCTTCCCATTTCTCAAGTCTGAAATTTATTTTCTTTGAGAGAGAAGAGATGAAAGTAAAGGTAGTTCTTCATTTGCTTTGTCCATAGTGAATGAGTTAGTGAATAAAAGGCAAGCTAACCACTTTCAGAATTAATTCAGTTCAGTAGCCTATCTTGTGAATGAAAATGTCTTTTATGGATTATGACATTCATTCCTTATCTGAATAATGCTGCAATGCTCATGAGACCACAGATGTCTCTTGGACATACTGATTTTAGTTCCTTTGGCTACAAACCCAATAGAGAGATCATTTGATTGGTCTTTCGTACAATGTTTGCAAGACTGATCCATGTTATAACATTCACTTCATTTTTTTTTGGCCAAGTAACATTCTACTGTATGGATATATTAAATTTTATTTACCCAATCATTGGCTGATATGCATGCTTCCCCTTTTTAGCTATTATGAACATTTATTCATACACAAGATGTTGTGTGAACATATATCCCTTTTTCACTGTCATATTTAACAGTGGGAATTGATGAGTAACTAAGGTTTCATTTGTCAGTCTGTTTTCCAAAAGCAGTGGTACCAGTGTCTCACCTCCACATCCACATTTGCCACCGCAGTGTAAAGTTGATCTCACTGGTGGTGCAGATTTGCATTTCCCTGCTTTGCCAAGTGCTTATCTGACAGTTCTGACTTTCTTTGGAAAATGCCCATACAGATCTTTGCCAAGATTCTAAATTAGGTTATCTTTTTATTATTGAGATGTAAGGTTTCTTTTACACATTCTACATGTACATTTTTGTGTTAACAGATGTGAAACTTGCAAATATTTTCATCTCTCAATATGCTCTGTGTCCCCTTTGAATCCTAAAATCTTCTGCATATGCTTTATTAGTCAACAAATCTGATCTGTAGTATTATCCTGATTACTGAATTTCATTTTTTTTTTTATTTCAGACTTTTACTTTCCAGAATCATGAAAGAGCACATGTCTGTTGTTCAAAGCCACCCCCTCCACAAGAGTAGGAGCTTTGTCGTGGCCTGTTACCTAAGTCTAAGGACCTGAATGATATTCTTTTCTTTTTCTTTTGGTTTTTCTAGATAGGGTCTCACTCTAGCCCAGGCTGACCTGGAATTCACTCTGTAGTCTCAGGGTGGCCTCGAACTCACAGCAATCCTCCTACCTCTGCCTCCCGAGTGCTGGGACTGAAGGCATGTGCCACCATGCCCAGCTTCTGAATGTTATTCTTAAACTTTGTTGTATTTTGTCCAAATATACCCTCCCCTACTCCCACATACTATATTGGTCTTTGGATTTTAATTAAAGTGACAGCATTTTAAGAGCTAAAGTTTCACACTATGTTCTAAGAACTTGCTAACAAAAATTTGCTTGTCTCAAATTAAGATCATAACAAAAAATGGCATATGCAAGATTTTCACTGATAGAAAATACTCATAAATGTGAAGAAAATGAGGGTTGTTAGCCTGAGACTGGAATGAGCTGCATAAAGAGACCCTCTTTCAAAAGAATAAAAGTGAGAAGAATATTACTGTTATTTTTGGCAATAGATACAATGATGGAGCAAAGTTTCTGAAAATGTAAAGGCAGTGGGACAGTGACACAAGGCACTGGCAGATACTTTATTTTGATATGCAGTGTAGTTCATGGAATAGCAGTTGGCTTTGTAAGTTCTCAGGAACATATTTTACAAATGGCAATGATGGATTTTCAGGCCTGGTTACACCTACCAGGAAAATGACGCAACCACTACTCAGCTCTTCCAGCCACAGTTTTTACTGGTATGTCCCATGAGTTACACTTTGGCACACTTTTAAACATCACTAGGCCACAAGCTCTGTCTAAATGAAACATTTTTACAAACTAAACAATTCAGTGCTAAAAACTAACTCTGTAAGTTAAGATCTAATACTGTTTTCGTTCCAAGGAATGGGTTATTTTACAGGAAAAAATGTCCTTACTGCATCAAAACAGTAGTGTTTTAAGCCAAAAGAAATGAGTTCCCAAGAGCATTAAAGCAAAACTGGACTGGCCACCAATATAACACACATGCCATCTGTTCCCATCCCGGTATTCCACAGGCCCATATCATGGGGTATGTAGAAAAGTAGTTGACATTAGGTCAATTAAATTAGATTGACAAACAAATTCTGTTTCTCAGACATATTCAATACTACAAGTTCTTGAAACCTCAAGTCTATATTCATATCATTAGCAAATGAAAGGAACAATGGCATGGAAAGTGAGGAGTATGAGCTCTGCATGTGGAGAAGGTTTGATGGCTAAAACCCTAAAGCACAGGTGAAACTTTGACCTGTCTACATTAGCTAACCTGAGTCCACACAAAGGTCTGGTGGCAACAATCCTACCAGGCCTGCTCAAATGACTGCAAGGAGGCCAAGGTGGCTGGAAGCAATGGGTAGTGTAATGGGAGAAGAGGTCAGAGTGATGGAAGATTTGTTCTACGGAACCTGAACACTCACCAGTTTTCCTCAGTGGGAAAGAGACACTGAAGAATGCTTTTGAGTAGGAGGAGACCAGATTTACAGGTAAAATTTAGGCTTAGTATCAAATCTTAGCAAGGAGAGCAGGAAAACTGAATGGAAATAATCTCAAGATAGCTGGATGTCTATGAGGATTTCCTAGCAGTTCCTTTCCCAGTCTGTTCTCACTCAGTGTCTAAGGCTGGGAAGACAGCTTCCTTACCCTTGAAACCATGGAGTAGTAGCACATATGTAAGAGGGAGTCAGTTAAGTACTTAGTTCTTGTGTGTACACCTTCCACTGTACTCCTTTTTAAATTTTTTTATTTGCAAAGCAGAGAGAGAAACACACACACAGAAAGAGAGAGGGAGAGAGAAGAGAGAGAGAGAGAGAGAGAGAGAGAGAGAGAGAGAGAGAGAGAGAGAGAGAAAGAGTGTATGGGCATGCCAGGGCCTCCTGCCACTACATATGAACACTGGATGCATGCACCACTTTGTGCATATGGCATTATGTGGGCCCTAGGGAAATAAACCCAGGATATCAAGCTTTGCAAGCAAACACTTTAACCACTGAGCCCTCTCTCTGGCCCCTGCACCCCTTTATTTTTGTATGAGTAGCTCTTCAATGAGAGCTCAAATGCTCCACTACCCTTCTCTGATAGCTATAGGTTGTTCTCACAAAACAGTTAATAACAGTGATTTTTTTAAAAAAAATAAGGCCTTATGTAGTTGAGAATGGCCTTGAGTTCCTGATACTCAGGCCACCACATACCAAGTGTTGGGATTACTAGAGCATGATACTACACCTAGCAATAACAACTATTTTTTTAAGTCAAGAAACCTAGAATTTGAGACCATGCATTTCCCTCATGAAGAAGTTGAATGATATAAGCATAAGATGTCAGTATCACTCCAGCAATTTACCTAGAATGTCATTTGCATTAAAGTTGTTGCTGCAAGAGAAGAATTCTGGTTTTCAGCTTTGTTTTGTTTAGATGTTTTAGAGTCACCATCAGTGGCTTTTATGGCAATACTATCATCCTTATGAACTCATTTTTCCCAGTATGAAATCATGAAAAATTTTAAACATGCAAAAAGTTGAAATAACTTTATGGTAAGCATTAGTGTATTCCCCACTTAGAATGCTATCTTGTTTAAGTTAACTAAGTCATGGATGTTATCTTGTTCACTTGTTTTAGTACCTTGTACTGTGGGCCTCAGAGGATGAAAAAGAACACATTTATTTCATTGTTTATAATAAAAAGTAAAAATAAAACATTTACAGCTATTTTTGAGTGCTTCCTATGAGGTAAAACTCTTACCTACATTATTTTTAATCCTAGCATATTTCTACAGACATAGAGAACCTAGGCCTAGAGGAGAAATTAAGAAAACTGGCCAAGTTTTAGAACAAGCATTTGTGTGCTAGTGATATATCCTAACTTATACTCTTTTAATTACTCCACAATGAATCTGAAAGCCAGATGACAAAACAGAACAAAGGAAGACAATGGAAGCAGAGATGACTGACCACCTGCTCACCATGTTCTATTTTCCCCTGGCCTGAGAGAATCTCTTTCTTCATGATGACCCTCATACCAGCAGGAAAGTGTGTCCCACAGAACGCAAACCTCACACGCAGTGTGCAGAGATGGAATAGGCTTAAGGGTAATCTTCCTTTCTGGTGATTGATTCAACAGGTCTAAATAAGTCTGATATGGCATTGCCTCCATAATAAGACAAGGGTCAGGAAGAGGCAAGAGACACAAATTGATGTTAATGATTGTGGAAGAGATTTTCAGGAGTATTTTGTAATTGAATTCCAAACATGTATGCCACTGAGCGTGCATGTGTGACCTTGCGCTTGTGTCACCTTATGCCTCTGACTTATGTGGGATCTGGAGAATCGAACATGGGTCCTTAGGCGTTGCAGGCAAGTACCTTAACCACTAAGCAATCTCTCAGCCCCAGGACGACTTAAATAAAAACTTCCTCATTCCTTTCAGACAGCTTTGGAAGACAACTCTGGACAACATGAATACAGTATTATAAATATTACCATCAGGAGAAAAACCAATCAAAGCTCGATGCCAAATTACCAAGGAAATGAGAACAGAACAAATTCCAAAAATGTGGGAAGCTCCTTTTAACTGATGTTATCTTTAAACTCTCCCCTACCTAAGTTTTGATATACCTAAAACACATTTTCCTATTGTGTAATTATTATGTGTTTTCTTATGTCAGTATAAGAAAATTGCTAATACCAGTATCAATGTGCCTTGCATGGTGGTGCACACCTTTAGTTCCAGCACTCAGGAGACTGACGTAGCAGGATTGTAAGTTTGAGGCCATCCTGAGACTACATGGAGAATTCCAGGTCAGCCTGAGCTAGAGCCAGATCCTACCTTGAAAAACAAACAACAACAACAAAAATTACTGATATGTCACACAGAAGAAGATGCAGGTCATTTTTCTTTTTCCTTGTGTCTTTCCAGAAGGAAACATATGGTGCAGGTAGAGTGAAGTGCATTTCTCCAGGTATGCATGTTAATATTGTCCACCTTGGAAAGCAAAATGCAATTCACCAACATGGTAACATTTCTCAGAAAGTAGAATATCAGAACAAAGAAGCATATACCAGCTGAGAGATCACTGGTCTGCTGCCAGTACTGGACATAAGGATCCAGACATAAGGGGTAATGGAGAGGAATAAATAACACATTTCAAGGCTAAGTAACCATGCCTTTGCTTAAAACAACAAAGCTCAGCAGAAATGAGGGTAGAAAAGATATTCCATCTTCTAGGGTCTTCTTAAAATTTTCACTTTAGTGTTTACAGATTTTCATTGTAGAGGTCTTTCACATCCTTGGTTAGGATTATTCTTATTTTATTTATATTTATTTTTGAGGTAGGGTTTCACTCTAGCTCAGGCTGACCTGGAATTCCCATGTAGCCTCAGCATGGCCTTAAACTCACAGTGATCCTCCTACCTCTGCCTCCTGAGTTCTGGGATTAAAAGGTGTGTGCCACCATGCCTGATCCTAAATATTTTTTAAAAATATGTATTTGAGGTTACTGAGGCAAGAGAAAGTAATAAAAAGAATACAAATAGGAAAGAACTCAAGTATTCCTGTTTTCAGATGATGACTCTTTACTGAAAAGAACCTAGAAATACCACCAGAAAACTTAGATATGATAAACATGTTTAGGCATGGCATAAAAATCAATGAACTTAATACCAAATTAGTACACCTAGGAAGAAATTACTATAATAAGTCTTGATAGCTATATTCTATATCACTAAGTTCTCTGTGGTCCTACAGTTTTAAACTGCCTTCCATAAGAGCTGAGAACTGCTCCTTGGTCTAGTTTAGAGATGCAGTGTGAGAACTTAGTCCACCATTGTTGGCACTGAAGAGGGAGGAACAGTACAGTGGGCCATGGAATGCAGAAGGCCTCTGGGAGTGAGACAAGGAAATGGACACCTCCCTAGGGCCTCCATACACAAACAGAGCCATGTAGACATCTTGATTTTAGCTAACTGAGGCATTTGTACCAGACTTCTGTCCTGAGACCTATAAGACAATAAAGTACTGCTGTTCTAAGACACTAAATGTGTGGGAATTTGTTACAACAGCAGAAGAATATTAACAAAGGGGTAATGTTAGTTTCCACCTGAGACTCCTTGAGAACAATTTATCATAATATTAAGGAAGTTTCAACTTCAAGGCCTCTTAATTGTTATAGGCTATTCTCAAGGTCTTGAATCTACTGTTATATTTACTATACATGCTCATTCACAGATGACTAATAGCATAGCCCAGAAAACCTAGATATATTTTCTGGAACATACTAACAGAGTACTAGAGGATTTATTCCTGATAAGACATACAAAAATTCTTCAAGTTCATAAATATCTTTTGTGATTATTTGAAGATTCTCTCAGCTTAATATGAATATGGCCCTATGAAGCACAACACGCATGAGAAAAACTAAATGTTTTGGCAGACCCAAAATTCATTTAAATAGAATCAGTTATGAAGTACTTATTTCAATTAGAATCACCTATAGACTGGGGAAGTTTAGGTTCATCTCCTCTACCCCCTATAAAAGGTCAAATTTCACTGGAGCAGAAGAAAGGCACAGTTTCGGGTTACTTCTAGAAAGAAATTTTATAGGTCATACAAAACCTCCTTTTGCTGATTAAGATACTGAAGCTATGAGGCTTAGAAATGCCTTGCATATTAGGGATTAACTACAGTTGAAATCCATACTACCAATTTATTTGAGAGCTAAAGATGTATTTTACTTATGTATTCTAATACACAAATCTAATGAGAAGAATTTTGCATGATTAATGTAGGTACTCTTCTTTCAACATCAATAGCCTACAAATTAACTGGACAGTACTACTTAGAACTGTCAAGGTCTCAAGGTCACTGGGGCATGATGGCACATGCCTTTAATCCCAGCACTGGGAGGCATAGGTAGGCAGATCACTGTGAGTTCAAGGCCAGCCTGAGACTACATAGTGAATTCCAGGTCAACCTAGGTTAGAGTGAGAAACTACCTCAAAACAACAACAACAACAACAACAAAAACCACCACCACAACAAAAAAAAAAACTGTCAAGGCCATTTTTAAGGAAAATATGAGAAATTGTTATTGTCTAGAGAAGATACAGACATAGCCCATTCTGCAAAAATGCATTAGTAGAATGTCCTAAGTGAAAACTAAGGGAATCCAAATAAAGTATGGATTTTCATGAATAACAATGTATAAGGTAATCTTATGTAATACTTTCATACCTTTATGTAGATACAAAACCAAGTTTTTGGTGTTCTTTTTGAAGTAGGGTCTCATTCTAGCACAGACTGACCTGGAATTCACTCTGTAGCCTAGACTGGTCATGGACTCAGGACAATACTCCTACCTTAGTCTCCCAAGTGCTGAGATTATAGGTGTGAGCCACCATATCCGGCTTAAAACCATTTCTTAAAAAATGCTGAGCCAGGCATGGTGGTGCATGCCTTTAAGCCCAGTCATGGGGAGGCAGAGGTAGAAGCATCCCTGAGTTCCAGGCCAGCCTGGGACTACAAAGTGAGTTCCAGGTAAGCCTGGGCCAGAGTGACTCAACTTTGAAAAAACAAACAAAAAGTTAAAAATGTATTTTCTAAACATCTAAAATGAACAGAGCCCTTAAGCAATGTAGTATCTTAATGTCTTTCTTCTTTGGGCTGCCAGAAAGTTAGAGCAAAATCTGAGGTCCAGGCCCTGAGGTAGAAATCAGGTTATTTTACTTCATAATTTACTATTATTTCTATACATTTCTATAGACTCATATCTATGTTTGGTAGTTAAAGTCAAGGTGGGATTAGCAGGTTCCTGTTCCGTGTGCAACCTCAAACCCTACTTAACCCTCCACTAGATGACTTTACAGCCTATTTCAGAGTCAAAAACAAAAATGTCAAATGGGCATCACAGCTTCCTAAAAATTTAGTTACATCTATGATCATTATTCCTCTGTTGTTACTTTACCAGATGTACATACTAAAGTCAGCCCCTTTGACTTTTAATGGTATACTATTCTCTCACTATTCTATAAACACTCTTTCTTATTTCAATTTCTCTCAAACTTAATCCTTTAACTGATAGTTCAGTGTGCTTGTTTTCTATCAGTGTTTAGAAAGAAACAACCCTTTCTTGAAAGTTTCAAGTGCAAACAGTCCAGTTTAACATTTTCACATGGGGGCATAAAGGAAATACCCAACTGGTCAAAAGTTCAAAAACAAAAGGCACCATAGTGCTGCGAAGAAGTGACAGAGGAGTGCTCAACACTGAAATGTCTCTATCACACCTTCCAAGGCTCAGGGTTCATTGCGGAAGAGGTGGCAAAAAGAATGTAAGAGCCAAAGGAAAGGTAGGACTCCCTACAACGTGCTCCTCCAGTCACAAAATGGCCCGGATATCCATGACCTCACAGTGCCTGACACTTCTTACACAAGACCATCATAACAGGAGTAAAAGATCATGACATCAAAGTAAGAGAGAGACTGATTGAGAGGGGGAGGGGATATGAAGGAGAATGGAGTTTCAAAGGGGAAAGTGGGGCAGGGAGGGAATTACTATGGGATATTGTTTACAATCATGGAAGTTGTCAAAAAAACAAAAACAAAAAACCAGGTTCAAAATGGGTGTGGTGTGGTGTTGCATGCCTGTAGTTCAAGTTTCTCAGTAGGCTGAGTCAAGGATTAGTTGAAACAGGCCTAGGTAAAACTGTGAGAACCTGGAAGCAGAGAGAGGAAGACAGGGGAGGAAAGTACAAAATACAAGAAGATAGTGTTCCAATCTGTATTTAATTCAATACTTCCAATCTGTATTTAATTCATTCTCTGAACTCTCATATCAGTTAGTGACTTATCTCTAATAGTATTCTGGTATTTTCAATGACAAAAAGGAGAGAGAAAATGAATGAATACAAGAAGGTTAGATTTAATACTTCTTAGCCATAGGGAAGAATCTTGGACAATCTGAACAACAGCCCCAATATCCCAGGCTGATTATAGCATTAAAGGCCACAGAAATTTATACATAAGCAGGAATGGAAGAAAGAGAAACTATAGAGCAGGTGGGCAAGGCCCAAGGAAAGTGAATTCACCACATAGTCTCAGGGTGGTCTTGAACTCATGGCGATACTCCTACCTCTGCCTCTTAAGGGCTGAGATTAAAGACGTGTGACACCATATCTGGCTGACAGTAACATACACGTGTGTGTGTGTGTGTGTAGGTCAAAGGACAAACTCAGGAGCTGTTTCTCAGAAATTCAGTACACCTTTTTGTGAGGCAGGGTTTCTCATTGGCCTGGAACTTTTCATGTAGGCTATATCGGCTCAAGACCAAGCCCCAGGGATCCTTCTGTCTCTGCCTAACCAAGGCTGGTATTACACACTTGCCATTTCTGTATGGACTCTGGGGATCAAACTCAGGTCTTCATGTATACAAGACATGTGTGTTACTAAGGTACACCATAGCCCTATGACAATTTTTAAGATGTAACTTCAACTTGCTTCACGGACTGCTGAATAGCACTTCCAGTAGCTCCTTATTCTTTAGATGCTTATAGAGAAGCCAAATGCGGTAATAGCAGAAAGTCTGGGGAAATATAACTATATATTTGGAGTAGAAATATCAATTATTTTAGAAGTAGTAAAAGAGCCTGGACTAAGTATGTATATCTTGTAATACTAATAATTTTTTTCTTGCAAGTGAAATTTTTCCTTTAAAAAATTAAAGAGATTACTGTCACAGTAAATGAACAAGTGGGGGACAGTTTACCAAATGAATCAATTCCAGAGACTAATGGCAAATGAGAATTAAGGAAGTGCCTAAAGCCAAGTGGTTACGGGGGAGGAAGGAATGTGCAGTTACTGTGTGTGCTGACTCTTCTTCAGGGCGTGCGGAGCACAGATCAAAGGACTCCCACATTACACCTTCAAAGATGTTGTCCGATTCTCGGCTCCTAAAAACATGGTTTACATTTTGCTACAAAACTTTAACTCCCTCTAAAGCACTGATCTGAAACTAAGCATGAGTTATACCACCTCTGTAAGTAGGCTTAATAAGATGATTACTTGCTGTTCAGTAATAATGACAATTACTATAGCCAAATGAACATAACCCAGGGCAATCTCAGTCCTCCTTTCTATTCAATCCACCTTAAAAGGCATGTCCACTGCTTAAGAAAACAAGCAGAATAATTGTAGTTGCTCAAAATGATATTCAATACAAACATTGAAATTCCTCAGGAAAAATACACCTAGGCCATCAATGTTTTGTGGTCCCATGACTACAGACAACTCTTCTCAACTTGTGAAGTTCAGCTTTGGAGCACACCTGTCATTCTCTAGCACTCTGAACTTCACATCCTCTGTCACTGACCAGTACTGCAGCTTACTCATCATAATATGTATTAGGCCCATCTCCACTACATACGTGGTTAATCCTCAATTTCTTTAGATTCTTTTGGGATGTCTGTTGTATGCACCTTATCTTTTCTAGTTCCAGGAACAGAAATTAAAGCACCATGAATGAAGTAATCCATTCATTAGTTTATAGAGCAAAACATTTATTCAGCAACAATTCTGTTGTGTGTTTAGTATATGCCTAGGGTTTTAGAAATCAGCTCAGACTTGGAATACTGTTGCCTTTACATTACAGAAGGCCAAGCATTAGTGACTTCACCATTTTAATTATTTTTCCAATATAATATGAAGTGCTAGACCATACACTGATCCATTCCATCACTCATATCTCATTATAATTTTATCTATCCATTTCGCTATCTTGTGTGACTTCTGTCACCAGGTGGTCACAATCATGTTCTCTGCCACTGTTCTAAGAACAAAGTGAAGACTGTTCCAGAAATCTGTAGAACAGTACTCTTTATAACACATTGACCAGAACTGAGTCAGGCAGACAAATTATTGGTTTTGCCTATTTTGTGCATTCACCTACTCTTCTCTTGGAAAGCACAGATCAGGGGCTGGAGAGATGGTTTAGTGGTTAAGGCACAATTAAGGTATTTGCCTGCAAAGCCAAAGGACCCAGGTTCGAATCTACAGTACCCACATAAAGCTGGATACACAAGGTGGCACACGTGTCTGGAGTTTGTTTGCAGTGGTTAGAGGCCTTGACATGCCCAGCACCCGTCAAATAAATGAATAAAAAGTGTAAAAAACACAGCAAAAAACCCCACACAGATCAGTTTTCTGCCTGTGACAGTGATTGAGGATGAGAGTAAAAATATGGTTAACGAAAGCCTTGCAACATATGACTGCATCATTCACAGGAAAAACAATTCATTCTGCTATCAGGGTCTTCACATGACAAGCTGTTCTATATCAACCAACAACTGGGTATGGAAGATGAAAAGCAATTAGCCATGCAGTGTCTCACGGCTACTCTATAGGGAGAAGCTATATCAAACTCATGGAATAGAAGAATGTAGCCCACTCAAATAAAGGGGAAGTCTAAATAGGCAGAGTAGCACATGGCAACAATGCCAGCACTTGGAGAGGCTGAGGCACAGTAATTGTTGAGTTTAAAGGCAGCCTAGGCTACATAACAAGGCCTTTTCTCAAAAACAAAACAGTAAGGAGGTCTACCATCCATTTTTTTAATGTTTTTATTTATTTCCAAGGAGATCGAGATAGTGAAATCTATCATCAGTTTCTGTATGTTGAACCACCCCTGCATCTGTGAGGTGAAACATACTTAATCGAGATAAATATTTTTGAGGTTTTCTTGAACTTGGTTTGTAAGAATTTCATTTAGAGTTGTTGCATCTACATTCACCAGGGATATTGGTCTATTATTTCCTTTGATTTTTGTGTCGCTATGTGTCTTTGCTATTAGTGTACTGCTATCATCATAGCAGGAGTTAGGAAGTAGTCCCTCCTTTTCAATATTATGAAATAACTTGAGAAGTAGCAGTTTCATATTTCTACAAAGGTCTGTTAAAGTTCACAAGTGAATCTGGCTAGCCCTGAGCTTTATTTATTTATTTGTTTTTGGTTTGAAAAAAAAATTTTTCCTTCTCAAAAATAATTTTTTTTTTTAGAAAAGCAACGAAAGTTAGAACACCAGTCTTTCATGGGCTATAGCAGATGGCCAAACACACCTTATTTACATTCATTTATTATTTCCAACTCAGAGGAGGTGATTCTAATATTGCAATATATGAAGTTAAGGAATTCATTTTGGTTTGAAAAATTTTAAACTACAGTTTCAATCTCTTTTCTTGCGATAACTCTCTCTTTTGGGTTTAACGTTGGTAGGTCATATATGTCAACAAATTCATTCATTTTTTTCCAATTTTTCGAGTTTGGTAAAATACAGATTTCTCAAATATGTCCTTATGATTCTTTTAAAATCACTGGAGTCTGTTGTAATAATTACTTTTCATCTCTAGGGTTTTCTTTATCTTTGTTTTGGTAAATTTGGCTATCTTATCTTTTAAAAAATATTTTTGTTTATTTATTTGAAAGAGGCAGATAGAAAGACACAGGGAGTGAGTATGGGCACACCAGGGCCTCTTGCCACTGCAAATAAACTCCAGATGCATGTGCCATTTTGTGAATCTGGCTTTACTTGGGTACTGGGAAACTGAACTCAAGTTATCAGGCTTTGTAAGCAAGCGCCTACCTATAACCACTAAGCCAACTCTCCAGCTCCTATCTAACATTTTTTTTAAAAAAAGGTTTTAAAATCTATTTTATTTATAAAGAACTAGCATGATCTTTCACTGGATGGATGCATGTGCTATTTTTTAGAGAAGAATATGTATTCTGTAGAGTTTTGATGGCATGTCCTGGATCTCTCTAAAGTCTCAGTTGATGATATATTGATGGCAGTAAAGTATCCAAGTCATCTAGTATTACTGTGTTTTATTTATGTCTGACTTTATGTCCAGTAGATTTTGCTTTGTAATATTTGAAGCACCAATGTTTGGTGCATGTATGTTTAGGATTGTAATAGCCACTTGGGGAATTGTTTCCTTGATCAATATGAAGTGGCCTTCTTTGTCTATTCTGAGTATTTTAAAGTCTATTTTGTCAGATATTAGTGTAGCCACATAACCTTTTCCCTAGTTCAATCTTTCTCCATCTTTTCACCCTAAAGAGGTGTGCCTGACAGTAAGATGAGCTTCCTGAAAACATCAAAAGATGATGTCTTTTCTGATTAAGCCAGTTAATCTGTGTCTTTTGGTTGGGAATTGGGTTGACTGATATTCAGAAATATTACTGAAAGATGTGAGTTAGTCCCTGTCATACTGATAATTTTCTGGAGTTAGGCTTTTTGTTAGTCCTCATTTGCCTTAACAACTTCTCCAGCTTTTTTTTTTTTTTTTTTGTGTGTGTGTGTGTGCTGTTGTATTTTTTTTTTTTTTTTTCCATGAGAGAGAGCACAAGAGCGAGAGAGAGAATTGGCATGCCAGGGCATCCAGCCTCTGCAATCAAACTCCAGATGCATGTACCACCTTCAGTGTGCAATAGTCCATCTAGTATTCTTTGTAGGCCTTGCCTCATGCCCATATATTTATAAAGTTGGATTTTACTGTGAAGTTTTTCTTTCACTTCCTATTATGAAGGATACTTTTTCTATGTACAGTAGCTTGGGCTGGTATCAGTCATGATTTAACATTTAAAATACTCTGCTCCAAGACCTTCTGGTTGGTTTAGCATTAGTCATGTTTTCATATTTAAAATTCTCTGTTTGAAGACCTCCTGGCTTTTAGAGTTTCCAGTGGAAAATCAATTTCACTCCGAATGGCTTACCTTTATATGTGACATGTTGTTTCTTGCTTGAAGCATTCAGTACCTTTTGTTTCCTGTGTTTAGTATTTTAACTATAATATTGCTGGATTTTATGTGTTTGGATTTTTTTTAAAATATCTCTATTTTAAAATGTTGGCCTATAGATCTTTTTTGTTGTTACTATTGTTCTAGAACAGGGATTCATGTAACCTAGGCTGGTCTCCACTTGCTATGAAGACAGGAATGACCTTCAACTCCTGATCATCTTAGAGCTGCCACCAAAATTCTGAGATTATAGGCATGCAGCAATATACCTTACTGGTCTATAGTTTTCTTTCCTTGTAATACATAGACACTTTCTTGAACACTACTTCAAAGCTTGTTTTTGGTTGTTGTTTGGTTCTGTTTTGAGGTAGGGTCTCACTCTAGTTCAGGCTGACCTGGAATTCACTATGTAGTCTCAGGGTGGCCTCGAACTCATGGCGATCCACCTACCTCTACCTCCCAAGTGCTGGGATTAAAGGCGTGTGCCACCATGCCTGGCACTTCAAAGCTTTTCACAAGAGATGGGCACAGGATTCACAAAAACACCACTTTTACTACATCATGCCACTTAGTCAAGTCTTTAAACTTTGGATTCCAAATGTCCCTGATGAAATACATGCTTCACATAATAAGATTTAGGCTTCTTAGAAAGATAAAAATAAGTCATGTAATCATGGCACAATTCTATATATATTTTCATCTATGTCCAATTATTCATTTACTGTCTATCTTCCCTACTGAAAAATGTACACTAGAGCATAAGGGAAAATAATTTACCTGTTTTGTTTAATGTTATCACCTTAATATTCATAACATTATGTTTGACACATAAGAGGAGCTGAATATTTATTAAGTAAAGAAGGTTCTTGTCTCTATCCAGTCAATTCTAATTTATCCATAATGCTAGATCACTAATAACATGGCTTGGAGCCTTGACTTACTTCCTTGGATTCTTAAAACACTAACTGTCCAGAAGGTACATTCAGCACTTTCCACACACTTATTTCTCAATTCGATTATAAAATTTTAGAAGGGAGTGAGCATAGTGTATTCATTTTTCAAAACACTTCTCATCTCTAGGAAGTAAAAGGTATATAGTGGGGCTGGACAGATGGCTTAGTGGTTAAGTGCTTGCCTGTGAAGCCTAAGGACCCCGGTTCAAGGCTCGATTCCCCAAGACCCACGTAAGCCATATGTACAAGGTGGTGCATGCATCTGGAGTTCATTTGCAGTAGCTATAGGCCCTAATGCGTCCATTCTCCCCCCCTTCTGTCTCTCTCTGTCACTCTCAAATAAATAAATAAAAAATAAACAAGAAAGTTTTAAAGTAAGAACTCAATGAATACTGCTGAGTAAGATTAGGATAGACATACAAATAGAACCTTAGGAAAACTTAATATAATGTCTGGATTTCTGGAAGAGAAACCCATAACTGAACATTGTGGTTTGACATTGAAATAGGCTTATATGTTTGAACATTTGGTCCCCTGTGTTATAATTTTTTTCAAAGGTTTATTTTTATTTACTTATTAGATACAGAAAGACAGACAGACAGACACACAGAGAGAGAGACAGAGAGAGAGAGAGAGAGGGAGAGAAAGAGAGAGAGAGAGAGAGAGAGAGAGAGAGAGAGAGAGAGAACGGGTGCACCAGGGCTTCTAGCCACTGCAAATGAACTCTAGACACATGTGCCACCTTGTGCATCTGGCTTATGGAGGACCTTGGAGAATCAAATCTGGATCCTTAGGCTTTGCAGGCATGTGCCTGAACCACTAAGCAATCTCTCCAGCCCCAGTGTTATAATTTTGATAGGCTATTATTCTATTTAAATCTAGTAACTCAAAATATTTAATATTTTAACATAGTGGAATATATATAATGGAAATATAACTTTACTAAATTATATTCACATAACAAACTGCTTGCTGGCTTTTTTTTTTTTTTTTTTCGAGGTAGGGTCTCACTCTAGTCCAGGGTGGCCTGGAATTCACTATGTAGTCTCAGAGTGGCTTCGAACACACAGCAGTCCTCCTAGCCCTGCATCCCAAGTGCTGGGATTAAAGGTGTGTGCCACCACACCTGGTTACTGATTTCTGAATATAATAAACTTTCTCTAAAATTCTTTATATCAACTTTAAAAATTACAGTCTTCATTTATCTTTGTAAAAAAGTCCAAATATGAAAAGGCAGAATAAAGACTTTTTTTTTCAAGGTAGGATCTCACGCTAGCCCAGGCTGACCTGAAATACACTCTGTAGCTCTAAGCTGGCCTCAAACTCACAAAAATCCTCTTATCTCTGTCTCCTAAGTGCTAGGTTTAAGATTGTCACCACACCCAGACCTCAAAATAGAGATTTATGAGAATTGGCTTGCTGTGGAGGGTAGAGGACAGAAGTAATGTTATAGAAGTTTCAAAATACAAAAAATTAAAGTGTTAAACATTATGTAGAGCAACTGACAGGATTGGGACATGTGCTTGGGAGCAAGACAAAACAAAACAAAAAACCAAACAGAGATTTTTGAAAAAATGGGTCAAATAAATTTTCCTAGGACTAACTTCAAGGAAAAAAATAAAAATTATAAAGTTGAGGAAGACCATTATATTCTTTTGCTTCACTATGCAACAAGTAGTACTTTAAAGTGCCTACAATAAAACATCCAAGGTCACTGAGAATAGAGTGAATCCAGAGAAAATAGTCTACTTTAAAACCACTTTTCCATATTTCATCAAGCAGTACTTAATTATTGAAATTCATGCACTGCTTCATTAAAAACCCTCATTACAAAAATAGACTAAGAAATTCTAGTTAACACATTACTTTTAGTATTTTTGTTACATATTTATGATTTTACAGGCTAGATTGTTACCTTTTGTACTTTCAACCTTAATCTCTAATATTTTACAAGTGATCTTTCTTTTTAAAAAATATTTTATTTATTTGACAGAGAAAGAGGGACAGAAAAAGAAAGAGAATGGGCATGCCAGGGCCTCCAGCCACTGCAAACAAACTGTAGACGCACGTGCCACCTTGAGCATCTGGCTAACATGGGTCCTGGGGAATTAGGAACCTGGGTCCTTTGGCTTTGCAGGCAAACGCCTTAACTGCTAAATCATCCCTCCAGTCCCCTGATCTTTCTTTATGATATACTTTTTGCAATTGGAAACAGTTTAAAATAATGCAGAATTTTGTTTTTTAACTATTTCTTATAATGTCCTGTATGCTGTTGACAGTTTTAATAACATTTACAGTGATTATTTTCCTTTTCTCATGATTTAAAAGTGACATGAATTATTTCTAAGAAAACTTGCATGAATTTACACATTTGAATTTCTTTATTTATGCTTTGCAATAGTTTCATGAAATTTACTGGCAGATGTAATTAGACAATCTTTCTTACTAATTCTAATTGTATATTATAATTTTATTAAAAGGCATGTTAATATAATTGGGCCTTTATGTCACCAAAATAATTTTCTACTATGAAATACAATTTGGCTTTTTGAATATAAATATTTATTTCTCTTAGGCCATCATGTTATGACTAGAGTAACAAGAAAACATTTATTTAAAAAGAGGAAATTACATACTTTGGGAGCCATATATCATGGAAGTAATGATGCTGGGAAGACGATAACGAAAATCAGTACAAATATGTTTCTTGATCCAGAGGCTTCATTCCACTGAAAGTACTTTTCTCAGGGCAAAATATTAGAAAAAATTTGCCTAATATGAGAAACAATTTTTCTACATCATCACCTGATCATTTCATTACTTGAGTGTTATTCATCAGGAAAGTCATCCACCTTTAGTTTTGGAGACAGGGTCTTATTGGCCTGGGGCTCAACAAGTATTTTAGACTGGATGATCAGTGAGCTCTAGGGCTCTGCCTCCCCAGCTGTGGGATAACACCACCATGCCTGGCCTTTTCATTAGGTTTTGGGAATCAAACTCAGGTTCTCATGCTTGTGATGCAAGCACTTTACTGTTTGAGCTACCTCCTCAAATTCTGGAAGTGGTTCATTTTTTGCAATCAACTCAAAAGTCTTATCATGTACCAGTTATCCACTTAATTTAATATTGGATGTTGGTTCAAACATAATATTTAAGCTGTTCTATTGTTTTCCTTTTATTTTCAATAATATTTCTATTCTCTCCCCTTTGTTTTTATTATAGACATGTTTCCTCCACTACACAAAAATTCACCTAACATATTTATAAAGATTTTAAAATTAATATTTCAAGGAAAACCTTATCAAAGAATCACAGGGAACTATTAATCCTCTCCCAAACAGTAATACATGAAATACATAAGATGTTTTCTTATTGAAATATATTCCATAAATAAATACATCAACATAGGGTCATGTGGTAGACTTAGAACAGACAGAACACTTACTGGTCTGTAGTTCACAGGTCCCTTTCACCATTCTTGTCAAAGACAGGTTTTTCTTTTTATTTATTCTTTTGAGAGAGGGAAAGAGGCAGAGGGGGAAAGAGAGAGAGAGAAAGAGAGAGAGAGAAAGGGCATGCCAGTGCTTTCAGCCACTGCAAACAAACTCCAGACACATGTGCCACCTTACGCACCTAGCTTACATGGGTCCTGGGGAGTAGAACTGAGGTCCTTTGGCTTTACATGTAAGAGCCTTAACCGCTAAGCCATCTCTCCAGCCCAAGAATAGTTTATTTTAATGTCAGAATGCACATTTTAAACAAGTATAAATCCCTTCCTCCATCTCTCCAAATAGAGGCTCAAACTAAATTAAGAAAAATATATCTTGAGTTCTCATAGTGAATACACCAAACTAAATTATCTTTATGTCACTACCAGAAGTGATTTATACACACACATACACACACACACACAGATACACACTCCTTTATCTCTGGGGATATTATCCAATTATACTTTCTCATTACTGCCTGTGCTTTTTTAACTGTTGCAAATACACGTAATGTAAAACTTATCATTTTAAAGTACACATAGAAGGTTACTAAAATGGAACAAAGAGCCACAGACACACTTTACAAACAGCGAAACAATAACAACCACAAAATGCTGTGGTTTATGAACTGTAAGGGATTATTCAAAAGTTATTATAACAGAATAGTGATTAACTCTGAGTATCCCTTTAGTTAATAAATTCTGATCCTAATAATAGGCAGCAGAACTATGCAGTTAACAGTCAGTTTGCTAAGTTATATGAATTCCTAAAACAAATCAATATTCAGTGAATTAGAGTTCATTGATATGAGATTCATAAAACAAGCACAAATAACATGGTAATATAAAATATTCTTGCTTATCTCCACTTCCTCTATGAACTTCACTGAAAATGCATGGGAAATACTTTTAATTTGCTTATTTTCATGCCATATATAATTATATATTTTTTTGAGGTAGGGTCTCATTCTAGGCCAGGCCGACATGGAATTTACTATGTAATCTCTGTCTGGCTTCAAACTCACAGTGATCCTCCTACCTCTACCTCCAGAGAGCTGGAATTAAAGGTGTGACCTACCTTGTCCAGTTATAATTATATTTTTATGGAATTTCTAAAACACATTACAAAAAAGTCAGTGTTTTGGAAAATACATATGGCCATAGTAATTTTAAAGTATATATAGAATAAATAGAAATTATGGGTGATAAAAATGATTAGGTTAGAGAATCTCTAGAAATACTGTAAACTTTACAATACCTAACTTTTTTAAAATCAAGGAAGACTGAGAGAAATATAATAGTACATGATGGGAAGAGAGCTGACTTGAAAGATATAACTTCAATTATCAGTTGTCTCATTATTTAGTTTCACCTACCCCTTTAAGGCCACAAAGCCTCAACGTTCTTATGAGGTTATTATAACATACTTGAAGATAATGTGAGTACATGCATATGATAGTTGCCTGGCCATAATGCCTGGCACTGTGTGGCTCTCAGTGAATAACAACTACACTTCTTTGTTCCCTACATTCTTAAAAAACAAAGCACAAAGATTTTTGCATAACTTTTGGCAAGAATAAAAGCAACATCTTTTACACAGGCAATCGTTTCTTACAGATGATTTATCCTTAGTATAGATTGATGAAAGTAAAGGAATAAAAAGCCAGAAAAAATATGTTGAAAGGCATCTAACAAGAAGCACTCTAATTAGTGTTGACCATCTTTGTGGTTGACACAGGCTTCCAATGAACACTGGATCAAAATTAAAACTCTAGGTAGACATTCATGTTTTCAGACTGTACATTCTCCATGGGGAATGAATTCTTCTTCTTCTTTTTATTTCCTTTTTGGTTTTTTGAGAAAGGGTCTCACTCTAGCCCAGGCTGACCTAGAATTCACTATGTAATCTCAGGGTGGCCTCGAACTCATGGTGATCCTCCTACCTCTGCCTCTCAAGTACTGGGATAAAGGCATGCGCTGCCACGCCCAGTGAATTCTTCTTTTAAAAAAAAACATATTTGTTTATTTATTTGAAAGAGAGAAAGAGAGAGAGAGAGAAAAAGAGAGAGAGAGAGAACATGGGCAGGCCAAGGCCTCCAGCCACTGCAAATGAACTCCAGACGCATGTGCCCCCTTGTGCATCTGGCTTATATGGGTCCTGGAGACTTGAACAGGGATCCTTTGGCTTTACAGGCAAATGTCTTCACTGCTAAGCCATCTCCCAGCCTGGGGAAATGAATTCCTTACAAGTTATTATTGAAGGTAGTCCCATAGTACTCTCACATTGTTCAATGCATTTGAGTATCATATTTTACACATGCCAGCAAGGTAATAAAATCTTATTCTTACTAGTATCTTCTGAGATCAGCCCACAGCAATTTAGTAAAGTTTGCATGATAAAAGAGGAAAGAAAACTAACCAAATTTAATAAATATACCATTTCAATTTAAAATGATTTATGGCTATCTTTTAAATAAAGTTAAATATAGACTAGTTCGACAAATATTTTACAGGTACATACCACTATAGAAGAAAGCATTTAGTTTAAGTTTTCCTACTGTAAAGTTGGCAAAAATATAGTAAATCCAATAAAATCAGGTAATTACCTCTGTGGCCTTGTTTGCCGGTTCTAGTCCAGTCATATTTGCTACTATTAACTGATGTAAGAGTTGAACTTGAGCCACACTTAGGAAGAAGTCCAGGTTTGTGGTTATATTCACTTCCAAGGAATGGCCACACACTAAAATTTCCTACAAGGGAAAAAAATAGTTGAATACAAACAAAATAAATTGATAGTCTTCACATGGCAATTTATCATTCTTACTGGATCATTATTACTTCCTAAGTCTCCTGGGTTTCAATGACATATGTTAATGAGAAAAGCAAAACTAGGAAGTACCTCTACTAACAATGTTTGACAGATTAATTTTTTTGGTATGTGAGTACAGTGTGTGTATGTACATGTGTACTGACACATGAATATATGTGGGGCTATGTGCATGCATTTGCATGTGTAGGCCAGAGGTCAATGGCAGGATGTCAGATGTCTGTTCACATATACATAAACAAAAATGCATGTGCATGGTGCATGTGCATGTGCATGTGCATATTGTGCTGTAAATGCACAGGCCAGAGGAAAATTTTGTGTGTCATTCTAAGGAATGCTGTCTCTTCCTTTGAGACAGTCTCTCTTTGGCTTGGAGCTCACCAAATAGGCTAGATTAGCAAGCTACCAATTCCCAGAGATTGTTTTGTCTCTGCCTCCCTAGCATTGGGATTATAGCTACACGTCACTATGCACAACATTCCACATTTCTGGGGATTTAACTCTGGTACTCTTGCTTGTAATGTAAGTGCTTTACCAAATGAACTATTTCACCAGGCCTCAACCTCATTTTTCAAAATAGGATCTAACTGAACCCAGAGCTCACTGATTCAGCTAGATGAGCTAGTCAGCAAACAACAGGGATCATGTTTCCACCTCTCTGGCCCTAGGGTTACATTTTACATGGGTGGGGGATCTGAACTCAGGTCCTCATGCTTGACAGGTAATTTACTTACTGAGCCCTCTCTTGACGTTCCTCATGGATTAAGGTAGTAAGTATTTATAAGGGCTTGCTCTGTGGTAGGCCTTGTACTAGATATATAGGGCAAGAAACATGAATTTTTAACCTTTTCATATTCATTTTTTTCACATTTCAAACTGCTATCATTTTTTACTACATAAGCATTGGCGTAATTCTGTAGCAGAACCTTATTCACCAATTCAAATGCACAAATATTAATTGGGCATCTCCTGCATACCAAGAACTACGGCAGAGTGCCATGGACCTCACTAGGAATATCACCACAGAGAGAAAGGCTAGCCTTGAAGGGCAACATGTTCTTGGGGCAGACAGATGTGAACAGGCCACTACATTTGAGAAATTGCAAACACAATGGTATGAGCATTCTCCAAAGGATACAAAAAATAATTTATAACAAACCCGAGGACTGAGGCCAAAGCCTAGACTAATTTTCTTTCTTTTATAAACTGCTAAAATCTTGGCAGTAGTAGGCAGATGTCCACTTCTTAATTGGTGCTGTGGTTAATAAATGAATCACTTGGATATTTATCATTAGAAAACCACTTAGAGGTAGAAAAAAACAATCCAAAGCCTTCACTTAATAAACACAAGTCCTGTCTTTTTTGCATGAAGCATATATGGACAGTGTTCAAATGCTTGGATATGTCCAATAGACCTTTTCTTTATTAGTGTCACCCAAAGGAATATATTTAAGGATACCATGGCTTATCTAAATATACTCTGGATATGTCAGAAAATCTTTTTTTTAAACAAAGCAATAAAGAACAGCACGATTATTCTGTTTTATTTGTTAAACAAAGTTTCCTCTGCAAATTTTCTGCATTCAATCATTATAATAGAATTATTATTTTATTCTTTAAGTCATGTTGAAAAAGAAAAAAATAATGATTCAGAAGTCTTATAGTTTTTGTATCTCAATTGACATTGTAATATTTCTTGACAGGGAGAAATTCTGTACTAAAAATATCTTAGTTACATTAATGAAAACTAGTAAATGATTTATCCTATCTTAGTAGGTTAAACTGTATGAATACAAGTGCTAGAATCATTTCTGTCTGGTATTATTACCTATTTTGCATCTGTAACTTTTATCTATTTTGATCAATTTCATTATTGGAACAATCTGCAGGCCAACTGGAGTATCTATATGCAACAACTAGGAAATGCATACAGGAATTCTCCAACAAGGAATTTTTTTTTTTGGTGTATATGTGTGTGGTGTATTGTGCTTGTTCATGTGGGTATGTGATGTTACAAAGGTAGAGGTCAGAGGACAACTCTGACTGTTATTCTTCACTTTCCACCTTGTTTGGGGGAGGGGTCGCTTGTACACTGTGTTCACTTGTCTAGTTGGCAGGAAGAGTCTATGGGAATTAGGTCTCAGGTACTCAAACTTCAACCTGTAACCTGAAGCTACTGAAGCTAAGCATGGGCTAGAATTAAGAATCATGATCTATTGCTTCTTGCCTCTCTCATCCAAGAATAAGGAACTTTCTAGTAATGCCTTTAAATTAAATGATCAGTTAATTACTCTGGGCTTGTATTTTATAAACACACTGATATTTTTCTTAATAGTGTGATGACAAGTATATGAAAATACAATAAAATGATAGTTTTAAGAAAACAATATTAGCTCAAAGTGATTCTAATTTACTTATTTATTGATAGCACTATCACAAACAAATGACCTCATGCATGCCCGGCAAGTACTCTTTCAAAAAGTTATACCATCAGCTCCAATATTTTATTTTTTGAGATAAATATAAACAATTGTGACAATTTTAAAATGTGATGCCAATGGGTTAACCTTAGTTTATATTTTCATAGATAGCAGTATTAGTAATGAGGAAAAACAACTCATAAATTGCACGAAATTTCAATGAGCTTAGTTAATAAGTTGCCATATAAAATACTAAGATTTAATCTTTATACAAATTTGTGGCTGCAGTGGTTTGATTCAGGTGTCCCCCATAAATTTGGGTGCTCTGAATGCTAGGTTCCCAGCTTATGGACATTTGGGAATTAATGCCTTCTGGAGGGACTATATGGTTGGGGAGGGCTTATGCGTGTTATACCCAGTTTCCCCTTGCCAGTGTTTGGCATACTCTCTTGTTTCTATGGTCCACCTTATGTTGGCCAGGGAGTGATGTTCACCCTCTGCTTATGCCATTGTTTTCCTTGCCATCGTGGAGTGTCCCCTTGAGTCTGTAAGTCAAAATAAAGCCTTTATTCCCCAAAAGCTGCTCTTGGTAGGTTGATTTCTACCTGCAATGTGAACCTGACTGCAAAAGTGGCTATTCAGGAAACTGACCTAACCTCACTTTTGCAATAAGACTATTATAATACAGAATGAGTTAACATATAAAAAATATTATTTTTTAAATTAGAGAATGAATGTAAGGTTTTATTATCTTGAATTAATACACAGAAGCTCTCCAACAATGGAATTACATCTTAATAAACACTTGCTGAATTGAAAATAAAATGGTTCAAAATTTATTAAATATAATTAATCTACTAAATATGCTAGTTTAGCAACACAGTACACTGTGGAGTTTGTTTCTTTTTATGACTATTTGGTTGATTAGGAGCTGCCACTGCCATTGTACAGTACCATAGGGCTATAAGGGCAGTATCATTCACCATATTACTAGCCCAAGAAATGATCAAAATAGTATTGAATATATATCACTTTCCAAAATTGAAAAGGTAGAAAATTATAAACTAAACCAACCAAGTACAAACTTTAATCTAGTCCTAAGTATGTAAATCTATTTCCAATTTTTCTGAACTTTTCATAACAAATCCAGATACTTGTGTGAAAGAGAAAAAATTTATGTGTGTGACATACTGGAGTTCTTTGAAAAACTTTTCTTCTAAGTCAGGGTAAGTTACATTATTTTCACACTTCTATTTTAGGCTTAGAGACAGTATGCCTTAGGAATTAGAGCCAAAACCTGGACCCATCAATTTATATTTGGTATGTCACTTAATTTTTTCTGACTTTAGTTTCTTCATGTCTAATATATGGACACTAACAGTATCTAATTATTTTATAAAGATGCTGTGGAGGCAAAATATGGTAATTCATGTAGATCTCACTATGTAAGGTAATCGTGTGAGATATTCCCATTATCTATATTACTGCTATTTTCAGAGTGTAGAGGCTGGAGCCAGACAGTTCATTTTATACCCTGCTCTACTTCTTCTTAGGTGTGAAAACTTGACACACTGTTTTTCTCTCCATGCCTCAGTTTCCTCATCTATAAAATCCAAATACTAAGAGTACCTGATAGGATTGCTATAACAAGTCAGCTATATATGGAAAGACATAAGTGAGTAGTACTGCAGAGTACTCAGTTAATATTAATATTAGATGGTAACTGACATCAATGATGAGCTAATTTGCTGTCATGTAGGCTGGAATTGTGAAAATACCTCATATACAAGGAGGCATTACTCTACTATTTATACTAAAATGAAATCTACATTATTTCTAACCTCTGTATGCATATTTTCTGGGGAGATTATTTTGGTAAAAATGATGGCAGGTGCTCCAGTTATACGAACAGAAAAGTCTGTCAAAATAGGGGTCAATATTGCTCTCCTTTCTTGATGTCGCCGTATGCTAAAAGATAAAGTAAAAAAAAAAATTAGTTTCTTCATTTTTTACAAGGATAACTTTCATTGATTTTGTATAAGCATTTGTGCTATAAACATGTACTTTAAAAATACATTATTTTGAGTGGTTATACACATATATTTAAGTCATACTTACTTAATCTAAGTTCGATCAAATCTACAAGAAAAAAAATCCTAGCCCCCTCCTAAAACACTATGTGAAATTCAGTTATAATTAAGAAATTTCATGTTAGTGTCATATCAGGATATATCAAAGAATTGTTTTCCAGGTTTTGATTCTTTTACTTCTTATAGTTTCTTATCTCTTTTGTTATGATCAGTAATTTTACCTTTTCTGAATAATTCTGAATTAATTACTTTTAATACATTGCACATTCCATTTGACAACTGCCATTTTTTAATATCATAAGGATCATGAGTACCTTCTTTCTTAAAAACAAAATTAGTTTATTTATTTGCAAGCGAGAGAGAAAGAGAGGCCTCCAGCTGCTCCAAATGAACAGCACTGTGCATCTGACTTTATGTGGTACTGGAGAATCAGACCTGGGTGGACAGGTTTTGCAGACAGGTGCCCTAACCACTTAGCAATCCCTCCAGCCTGAGTACATCCTTTTAATCTTTGAACTCTTTTATATATTTTTTTGGAGTGGGTAGAGGGTAGCTTTGTAGTTTTCCCTGACCTTGAAATTGTAGTGAACCTCTTGCTTCACCCTCTTGTATGTTAAGATCATAGGTAAATTCTACCTCACCTGGGTTCTTTTGCTTTAAACTTAAAGAACCACTTGAGTTTATGGATTAGTACAGCCTATATGGCTCATTAAATGGCTTTAGAAAGTGAATGCTTCCTCAGAACAACCCTGTATAAGAAGCAATCTTCACTGCTAGTCCCACATGAACAGTGAGGAAAGGAAGTTCAGGTCTGGATCATCCAATGAGAACAAAAATTCCAGAATTGAATGTGGAGAAAGTTGACACCATAGTGTGTGACCTCTGCTTTAATTCTTCTCAACATGTTCTCACCTTTGGTCAGTTATTTAGCAAAGGATCTCTACTTGGCATCCACAATTGCTAATGAAACTGGAAAACATATTGAGAAATAAAAGCTTGTGCTAGTATAGTGCTAGGCGACAGTCTATAATTTGTTTCTATTTAATGAATTAATACATCACTGTGCTTATGTTTGACTAGAAATTATACTTCTAATTTATCTTCACACCATTAATTTAATATTCTACATGAACGTAACTCTATTATTCCCTTACATTATAAAATTATGGTAAAACTGAAATCATAGAATTGGTATAAGTCATCTCATGTGAAAGTATAGATAAAATCGAAGTCTTTCTACATTTTGTTTTAAAATCAGTGTTGTCTGGAGACCACTAATATCTTTTGTTAAATGTGCAATAGGCAGAGCTTTACAGTAATCTGCCAAAAAAGCAAACTGAATCATCTGGTTCTGTGACACATGGGTATTACATTTCAAGAAAGTCAATTTTAAAGAATTAAGAGATCTGGAAAGTAGAGAGTAACAGGAAGAAGTATTAAAATCTGTGACTACAGAGGTAGGTTTTAGGTCCAGAGAGACACCATAATTATGGCCTAATAGCTCATATTCCATAAAATGACCAATGTGAGAAACATGTAACATGATGTGCTCCCATAAGGGAGTGCTAAAACATAGGATGTATTAAAAATACCTTAAATGGAAAGGATGGCAGGGAACCAAATAATAACAAACATTAACTGAAATAATGATGAGGTAAAAAAGTACTTGTCAGTATCATGTATTTTTCCTTTGTGTGATTTAATTATCAGTGACAAAATATGAAAGACCTATTACCAAAGAAGTAAAAGAAAATTTAAATCAAGTTAATAATCCTAAGTAACTATAATTTTTCTACTACAAAATAATAACTTTTCTTTTGTGATATCTCTGATAAAAATTTGAAATAGTGGTATGTGTTAAAAATTTTCAAAATTATATGCAGCAATATTTGCAATGACAAATCAAAACAAAGAAAAGAAACACTAAAGGAAAAGCTTCAACTAAAAGTAAAATATGGACAGTATCTTACTAATATTCTGAGGGTTTGAATTAAAAAGGAACTGAAACCCCAGGTGTCAATACAGGTTAGTAATGGCTTCAGGGCCTCAGCACTCAGTTTATCAAGGAACTAAATTGAGATATTGAACAGCTTCGCAAGATCTGGGGGCCAGGAAGGGCCAATGAAAACATCAGCTTTTCTGAACAGGAAAGAATGGGGAATAGTCCTGGTTTTGCAAGAGAATGTACTAGAAAAAAAAAAGTGCTCTCTCTAGAAAAGTAAACATAAAGGGACCCACTTTGTTTGTGTGGTTGGCACTAATTTATATTATCTATGTGGTCCAGAAATGTCCTTTATAGTTATTTTGCATAAAAATGGTGCTAGGTTTTCCCCAATAGTGCAGTTTTGAAAGGCATGTACGCCCCAGCTCCTTGGTTGCCCAGCTGCCACAGGTGTAGGGCAGGTAGGCCCTGCTACCCTAGCAGCTTGGTTCCTGAGCAGCTCTGTGGGTCTGGTAGGTCCCAGTTCCCCCATGGTCCATGTGTGGGCAGATAGGGAACCACCAGATCACCACACAAGATGTGTTGGGGTAGGCTCACGAGCAGGGATTCGCCTATAATCATCTCTATGCCAGATGACTTGTTTGGGGGGGGGGTCTCATAACCATGTTGACCTAGATTCAACCCCCCCAAGAGATTCTCACTATTCAATTGCCATGCCTGCCTCCAGTTGCTAGAGCCAAGTCCACCACCAAGCCAGAGGAAGCAAGTACCAGAGAGATAAGAGGACCCTCCCTGTTCACCGAGTTGGCCAGGCACTCCAGGACACCACCTACAATACCCAGGAAAATGAATGCACAAGAAAGACTGAGCTCACTCAGGCTTAAGACCATCCAGTGAAACCCTGTGCATATAACACCTTCCCACTCCTACCATGACCAAATCTGAACAGCATATTCCACAAGAGATACCAACTGCTACAGTCTTGGAAAAATAAGACAACTTCCTCAAGATTGGCAAACCAATGCAAAACAAAGAACACAAGGCACCAAGCCTGAAGATACCCACCTAGGACACCTAGCCCATTAATGGAAGCCTTCATTGCAAACCTAGAGGAAATTCCAGCCACAGAACCCCAAAATGAAGCTATAAGTACATTCAACAAGCTTAATGATGCCATAAACAAAAGGATGAAAGAATTAATTGAGAACCAAAATAAACTCACAAAAGAATTTAGAGTATGGATGAATGAAGAAAATCAACAAAAATAGTTCAAGAATGAGCTCAAAGCATGGTTGAAGGAAAAAGAAAAAAATTATCAAAAAGAATTCAATACATGTCTCAAAAAATGAAGATAATAAAAAAGAACTTGAAGGAAGGTAAAGGAAATGGAGGAGAACCAACAAAAATGATCTCAATGGGCAGAGGAATAAAATAAAAATGATATAATTAAATGTAGGGATGAACTTAAACAAACAACTAGCAATTCTACTCAGGAAATGAAATGGGTTGGACTCAGCAGGTAAAGGCACTTGCTTGCAAAGCCTGAAGGCCCAGGTTCTATTCCCCAGTACTCATATAAAGCCAGATGCACAAAGTGAGGCATCCATCTCGAGTTCATTTGCAGTGGCAAGAAGCCCTGGTGCACTCAATCCTCCACCCTCTCTTACCATCCCTGTGCTTGCAAATAAATAAAGAAAAATATTTGTTTTAAAAAGAAATTAAATTGGGATTCCACAAAGAGATGGAGATGCTGAAATAAAGTAATAAGCAACAAAAATAACTCTTTATAAGGCACCCAAAAAAGTCTCACCAACAAAATATAGTCAGAACTTGAGGATAATACAAAGGAAATAGCCCAGCAATCTAAAAACAGTGATTAATTCCAAAAAAAAAATGTGAGCAAAGTATGAGGAAAATGTGAGGCACCCTAAAGAGACTAAATATTCAAATCATTGGCATACAAGAGGTGGAAGAAATACAGACCAAAGGTATAGAGAACATCTTCAATAAAATTATCAAAGAAAATTTCCCTAACCTCAAAAAAAATAAATAAAAAAGAGCTTTATCAAAGTACAAGAGATGCTCAGCAAACCAGACAGGACTAAAGAAGAAATTCCCCATGCCACCTTATAGTTAAAACTCTCAACACTGAAAACAAAAAAGTTCTACAAGCTACAAGAAAAAATAGCTTGTTACATACAAAGATAAACATCAGAATTATCTCTGATTTTTCAATGGAAACTAAAAGGAAAAAGGGATTGGAGTAGAGCATTTCAAATCCTAAAAGACCATGGATGCCAATCTAAAATATTGTATTCAGCAAAATTACCTCTCAAAAATTGAAGGTGAAAGAAAATTTTTCATGATATCTTTATATGAGCACTAAGCCAATCTTAGAATTATCACATAGAATAAACCAAATTAAATAGATGACCAATAACACCCAAGACTACAGGGATAAAAAATAAAAACCATGAGTAGAATCGACATGAAAACATATAAAGTAGAAGAAAACACCAAACTACAAAGCCTCCAACTTGACAGGGATTAACTTGCAGTTATAACTCTAAACACCACTGGTTTCAATGGCCCAAACAAAAGACACAGGCTTTTAAAAGCTGAATCAGAAAAAATAAGGAATCCACTTCAACAGTAAGTACAGGCATCACTTTAGGGTGAAAAATATTCCAAGCTAATGGAAATAAAAAACAAGAAGCGGCGGCTATACTGATATCAGACAAAACAGACATCAAACCAGAAGATTTCAAAAGAAATGAAGAAGGCTACTTCACATTCATCAAATAAATAATAAATTAAGGGATTATTACAATCATAAACCTATATGCACCAAACACACAGGAGCAAAAAAATTTTTTTGTGGGGGGGGTAGGTTTTCGAGGTAGGGGGTCACTCTAGCCCAGGCTGACATGGAATTCACTCTGTATTCTCAGGGTGGCCTCAAATTCAGGGTGATACCTCTGCCTCCCAAGTGCTGGGATTAAAGGTGTGCGCCACCACGCCCAGCCCCGAGCACAAAGTTTTATAAAGGAAATTCTGTTAGATAATAAAGCAGAACCCCCAACACAATTATATTAGGAAACTTTAATACTTCATTATTATCATTAGAGGGACCATCTAAGCAAAAAATTAACTGTAAAAAAGGAAGTTAAACAATACCACAGATCAACTGGACTTAACAAACATCTACAGAATGTTCCACCCTAATTCACAGAATATATATTCTCAGCATTTCACGAAACTTTCACTAAAATAGATCATGTATTAAAGAACAAAACATGTCTCAACAAATTCAGGAAAGTCAACATAATTCTATGCTTTATATCAGACCACAATGCAATAAAGCTGAAGTTTAACAAAAAGTGAAACAATATGCTGGGCGTGGTGGCACACACCTTTAATCCCAGCCCTCGGGAGGCAGAGATAGGAGGATCACCATGAGTTTGAGGCCACCCTGAGACTCCATAGTGAATTCCAGGTCAGCTTGGACTAGAGTGAAACCCTACCTCAAACAAACAAACAACAACAACAACAAAAAAAAAAGTGAAACAACAGAAAGCCCACCAACACTTGGAGGCTGAACAATTCACTATTAGAAAATGCATGGGTAGTTAAAGAAATCAAAATGGAAATTAAAAAATTTCTAGAACTGAACTATAAAGAATATACAACATTCTAAAACTTATGGGGAAAAATGAAGACAGTCTTAAGAGGGAGGTTTATAACACTAAATCCTTTTATTATAAAAACAGGGAGATCTCAAGTCAACAAATTAGCCATCCAGTTGAAGGCATTGAAAAGTCAAGAACAATCCAAATCCAAAAGGACCAGATATAAAGAAATAATCAAGATCAGAGCAGAATTTAATGAATTAGAAGTAAAAAAATTAAAAGATGGATGAATAAAGGAGCTAGTCCTTCAAAAACAAACATGATTGATAAACCCCTAGCCAATTTGATCAAAAAATCAAAAAAGAAGGCTTAAATCAAAAGATCAGAAAGGAAAAGGGGGATGTTACAAAGACCCTAATGAAATTGGAAGAATCATCAGGCCATATTTCAAAGATCTATACTTGACAAAAATGGAGCACCTGGAAGAAATGGATGAATTCTTTAACTTATGCCACTTACCAAACCCAGGGCAGATACACTGCTTGGTTAGAGATGTAACATCAAATGAGGTTGGAGATATTATTCTATACAATTTAAAAGGAGGGAATACTTCCTGATTCCTCCTATGAAGACAGCATTAAACTAATAATACTAAAATCAGACTGAGACAAAAGAAAGAGAATAAAAGAAGGATATTCCTGATGAACTTAAGGCACAAAAATTCTCATAAACTGAATTCAAGAACACATCAAAAGCATGATCCAACTCAACCAAGTAGGTTTCATCCCAGAGAAGCAGGGTTGGTTCAACATATGGAAATCTACAAATATCATATACCACATAAACAGATTCAAAGTCAGGAAACACATGATCATCTGAATAGATGCAGAAAAGGCATTCATCAAAATTCAACATTCTTTCTTAATTAAAACCCTGGAGAAGACTGGAATGAAGAACCATATCTCAACATAATAAAGGCAATATACAACAAACCTAAAGCCTTTATCATATGAAATGGGAAAAAAACTTGAAACATTTCCATTAAGGTTTAAAACTAGGCAAGGTTTCTCACTCTCACCACTGCTTTTCAACAAAGTACTTCAAGTCTTAGCTCAAGTAATGAGACAAGAGAAATAAGTAAAAGGGATTCAAATTGGAAAAGAAAAAGTCATACTAGCCCTATTTGTAGATGACATGGTTCTATATTTAAGAGATCCAAAAACCTCCACCAAAAAAAACTCCTAGAAGTGATAAATGCTTTCAGCAAAGTAGCAGGATATAAAATCAACACAATAATTTTAATATCTATTCATTCAGTCTTTCCTGGGTGGATTCACCTAAGTCATTTTCTCGTTGTTTCAATGTAAAGCAGTCAGGCCTACTTAGCAGCAACTTCAATAACCTATAACCTGATTCTGTGCCAACAATTTTAAACTCATTTAAAATTTTCCAACTTTAAATCTTAAATCACTTAGTACCATATCTTCCTCCAAGCATCTCAAATTACTTTCAAATTTTTTTTTAAATTTATTTGTGAGTGACAGAGAGAGAAAGAGGCAGAGAGAGAGAGAGAGAGAGTGAGAATGGCCACGACAAAGCCTCCAGCCACTGCAAATGAACTCCAGATGCATATGCGCCCTTGTGCATCTGGCTAATGTGGGTCCTGGGGAATCGAGCCTCGAACCTGGGTCCTTAGGCTTCACAGGCAAGCACTTAACCGCTAAGCCATCTCTCCAGCCCTACTTTCAAATTTAACGTTGCTTAAACTCTCTGAGCATGGGCAGAATAATGCAACCAACTGTTTTATGCCAGCAGCCCAATTCCAACAAAGTTGCTGCATCTTATCTTTCCCTTTGAAAGTTGCAAAGCCAACACAACTATCTCTGTACTTAGAATTTTCAAACTCATCAGAATAGCCCATAAAACTTGGCTTACCACTCTGAAAGCCATCTTCAGTTGCAAGTATCATGTCTATGCCCATTCCTCCAGTACAAAAGTTTCAAAAGACCAAAATTCACATGGTCAGATTCATTTCAGAGCCACACCCACTCCTGGTAACAAATTTCTGTTGTAATCAGCTATACATTGCTGGGATAAACATCCAAACCAGACATAGTCCATGGGAGGGAGGGAAACAAGCTTACAGATCCAGGCGAAGTTCCATCAAATGGTGGAAGAAGCCGGCTCCTAATCATAAACCCAAGCAAGGAGACACTATCAAATAGGCAGCATGACAAGCAAACAAAGCCAGACCTCAAAACCTCTCTGCACACCTTTAGGCTGGAATCAAGATCTGACCCCAGTGGTAGCCTTCCTGTAAAAGGAGACTGCATGCCAGCGGCTGAAGTTGCAAACTCAATTTTAATAAAACAAGTCTATGGAGGACATAAATTCAAACTACCACATACCTGATTTCAAGTTATAAGGCCACAGTAATAAAAAGAGTATAGTACCAGCATTAAAAATAGGCACATAGGGGCTGAAGAGATGGCTGAGCAGTTAAGCGCTTGCCTGTTAAGCCTGAGGACCCTGGTTCGAGGCTCGATTCCCCAGGACCCACGTTAGCCAGATGCATAAGGGAACGCATGTGTCTGGAGTTCGCTTGCAGTGGCTGAAGACCCTGGCGCGCCCATTCTCTCTCTCTCTCTCTCTCTGCCTCTTTCTCTCCCTGTTGCTCTCAAATAAATATAAATATGCAAAAAATATTTTAAAAAAATAGGCACGTAGATTAATGGAATAAAATCAAAGATCCGGGTTTTAGTTTGGGTAAGTATAAGCTATCCCATCTTTGACAAAGGGGCCAAAAATGCTAACTGAAGCAAAGACAGCATCTTTATTAAATGGTGCTGAAGAAATTGGGATGCTATATATAGAAGATTGAAATTTGGACCCCTCTCCTCTCACCTTGCACTAAAACCAACCTAAAATGGATTATGGACCTCAATATAAGACCTGAAACTCTAAATCAACTAGAAAAGAAGGTAGAGAGAGCACTCCAAGATACAGTTGTAGGCAAAGACTTTCTGTTAGTGCAGCCTTGTTGGTGCAGCCTAAGGCAAAGACTTTCTGAACATGAGTTTAGTAGCCCAGGAAATTAGGAAAACACTCAACAAGTGAGAACTCATGAAACTCACAAGTTGTACAGATAAGCAAACCTCAATAGACAACCTATTAAATGGGAGAAAATCTTCACCAGTTATACCCTCAATAAAGGTTTAATATCTAAAATCTACAAAGAACTTAAAAGTGTAATAAAGCTGGGCATGGTGGTGCACACCTTTAGTCCCAGCACTCGGGGGGCAGAGGTAGGAGGACTGCCATGAGTTGGAGACCACCCTGAGACTACATAGTGAATTCCAGGTAGCTGGGGCTACACTGAGACTCTACCTCAAGAAAACAAACTAATAATAATAATAACAATAACAACAACAACAATAATAAAAAATCAAGCACCCCATTAAAAAATGAGTTAGGGAACTGACTGGAGAGTTTTCATAGGAAGAAATAGAAATGGCCATTAAACATCTAAAGAGAAGTTCAACATCTCTACTCATGAGGATAATGGAAATTAAAACAACTTTGACAGCTGGAGAAATGGCTCTGGAAAAATGGTTCAGGTTATTGAAGGGACCAAACTGATGCCATGACAGTGTTCAGAAAGGTGCCACCCTAACTAGGCCTGAGTTCCAGTTTCGCGAAGAGGCAGACAAGACTTCTGAGAAAGGGTGGGCTGTTAATCAACAGTGATCCTGACATGTGGCCGGAAAAGATAACCACCCAAGGGCTGAGTCAGTTCCTGGAAACATGGCTTTTTGCAACTTTTCTGCCCCAAACAATCAGAGATGCACAACTGTAATTGCTGCTTGCCTAGCCAATCATTTAAAACAATTACCTAAGCCCGCCAAAATTCCTCTAGCTGTGCTTAAAGGGATCCTGTGAGCTCCTCTCAGGGTCGCCATTTTGTATGAATGGTTGACCCCCGCATGCTGGCTGACTCTGCAGAATAGACGCTATTTGCTTTTACATGCTATTTGAGTCTGGGGTATTTCTTCAATGATTCTCAGACCCTTACAATTATGGCATTTGCCTGTAAAGCCTAATGACCTGTGTTCAAATCTCTAGTACTCACATAAAGGCAGATGCACAAAGCAGCGCATACATCTGTTGTATGGTTGCAGTGGCTAGAGGCTCTGGCAAGCACATCTCTCACACACACACTCTCTCTCTCTTTCCCTTTCTTTTGGCAAAATGATAATAATAATGATGATGATGACTAGGTGATTCTATCTCACTCCAGTCAGAATGGAAACCATCAAAACATCAAAGACAGGGCACACTCTCCTGTTGCTATTGTCCACCTTATGCTAGCCAGGGGGTGATGTCTACCCTCTGCTCATGCCATCCTTTTCCCTGCCATCGTGGAGCTTCCCCTCCAGTCTGTAAGCCAAAATAAACCTCTTTTTCCCACAAGCTGCTTGGTCTGGTGACTTCTACCAGCAATGTGAACCTGACTGCAACAGTAAAGTGGTACTGAGGAGTGGGATTGCTGCTAGGCACCTGACTGTGTGGCTGTGGCCATTTGGAGCTGATTTTCAAGAGGAATGTGGAAGGATTTGAAACTTTGACCTAAGAGATGCCTTGCAGCGTTGTAAGTACAGCTTGATGGACTATTCTGGTCAGAGCTGAAAGACCTGAATGCAGTAAGAACTATGGATTGGCTTACGAGGGTGAGAAAGAGCTTTGCCTAGACTGGGCTGGCAGGTTGTGTGAAAAGCTTGCTGTTATGCCTATGTCCTGAGAAGTTGTGCAGGGTTGCTCTGCGTAGAAATGAATTGGTATGAGCAGAGAGATATGGCACAGAAAAAAAAAAGAAAAGAAATCTTTGGGCCTAAACTTCTGCCCGTTCACCTACAAATTGTTTGAGAGATTACAACCTTTGAGATTGGGCCAGCTGACCTGCACTGGGGCAACAGGAAGAATGTAGACTCTTTTGAAAGGGCCTGGGTGCTCAAGGAGTGTCCTGTTCTTCAAAGTCTGCTTTAATCCCCCCCCCCCGGATTAACAAATTGGCACCCTACCTGGTATTGTGGAGTATAAGAAATGCAGGAAAGAGAGGGTCATTGAGTTTGCAACATGTTCTTGTGTTTTAGAAATGGCCAAGGGCAATGTGAAGCAGGTTTGCTGGATACCTGCACAATGGAGCCATGAGAATGAACCGTGGATTGCACTGGAGACCCAGTGGAGATGCCAGGACCACGAGATGGCTGTTAAGGAAAGTTGCCAGCCCCGATGAAGTTTTCCAAGACTGTGAGTAGCCTAGCTGTAGGGGCGGAATTTGAAGTCCAGAGACTTATTGCTGGTTATAGTTATCGGACAGGGAGATTTGTCACTAGCTAGAGTTGTTGGACTTGAAGCTACAGAGTTTGATGTTTGCCCTGGCTGTTTACAATCTTGTATTGGTTGAATATTTCTTTGCTATGCCCAATGCCATATTCTGTGGTGTGAATGTTTCTACTGTGGCATTATGGGTTTTTTGAGGTTATTTTTTGGTATTATGGATCAGTTAAAAATCTTGGACTATGGGGTTGTATGAACATCACTGGAATTGATAAAAACTATGAGGACTTCTAAAGTTAGATGAATGCATTGCATTTTACAACATGGATGTTTATCAGTTTATGGGGGCCAGGGGTGGGATGTGGTGGCTTGAGTCAGGTGTCCCCCATAAACTTAGGTGTTCTTAATGTTAGATTCCCAGCTGATGGAAATTTGGGAATTGACACCTGCTAGAGGGAGTGTATTTGTTGGAGGCGGGCTTATGGGTATTATAGCTAGTTTCCCCTTGCCAGTGTTTGGCACACTCTCCTGTTACAATTGACCACCTTATGTTGGCTAGGGGGTTGATGTCCACCTTCTGTTCATGCCGTTGTTTTCCCTGCCATCGTGGAGCTTCCCCTCGAGTCTGTAAGCCAAAATAAACCTCTTTTTCCTACAAGCTGCCCTTGGTCAGGTGACTTCTACGAGCAATGTGAACCTGACGCAACAACACCCATTCTCTCCCTGTCCCTCCCTCTCTCTCTCTCCCCCTGCTAATAAATTAAAAAAAAAAATCAAAGACAGCACATGATGGCAGAGTTGTAGGGAAAGAAGAACCCTTAGCCGCTGCTTGTGGGAGTCCAAACTTTTACAGCCACTATGGAAATCAGTATGGCAACTCCTCAAAATGCTGAAAATACAACTACCAATAGATCCTATTGTAACTCTTTTGGGGATATACTCTAAGGACTCTACTACATACCACAAGACATCTGCTCAACCATTTTTACTTCTGTTCTATTTATAATAGCCAGGAACTGGAATCAGCCCATATGCCCATCAACAAATGAATGGTTAATGAAGATGTGGCACATATACACAACTGAATTCTACTTAGCAGTAAGGGAAAATGAAATAGATTTTCAGGAAATGGAGGGTTTTAGAAAACAAATCAGGCTGAGTGACGTCACATAGGCTCAGAGACGTCACATAGGCTCAGAAAGACAAATTTTACATGATCTCTCTCATATGTAGTTCCTATCCTGGACCAACTTTAGTTAATTATAAGCCATAATAAATATTAATAATATGGGCATGATACTAGAATGAAGATAGGAAAAAGAAGAAATTGAGAGGGAAGGGAGTTGGGGCTACCTGACAACACTATCAGCAAAAGGAAAGAAAGAAGGAAGGAAAGAAACAGGAAGGTACTGATATGCCTCAGAGGTGGAGGAAGGAAGGGGGGAAGATACACAAAACTAATGGCAACATGAATCAATCCCATAGAAACCTTCTTTGGGATACCATTCTACAAGTCCTTACCCTCAATAAGGGGGAGGAAAGATGTGAATAGAAGAGTTCCATAAAAGGTGGAGAATGCATAACCCTAAAACCATGGGCTCTGGCTGGTAATCTTCAGGGCCAAATTGGGTTCCTGCCCATAGTCAGCTACTGTTCAGGGAGACATAAGATCCCCAAATAATACAAGCCATTGCCAAATGCTTGGCTATCTGAAAGAGCTTAAAGGTAAGGCCCTATTCCAGAAGATACCACAGTTTGAAGCCATGGAACATCAAATGATCATGATGGAACTAAGAGGGAATCCAGTTGCCTACTGGCTATCCATCATACTGCCAGAATTCTTCATGACATAGTAAAAGATAAATAATTATATTTAACAAGATTAAGGAGGGCTGGAGAGATGGCTTAGTGGTTAAGGTGCTTGCCTGCAAAGCCGAAGGACCCATGTTCTACTCTCCAGATCCCACATTAGCCAGATGCACAAAGGGGAGGCAAATGCAAGGTATCACATGTCCACTAGTTGGTACAAGCATCTGGAGTTTGATTGCAGTGGCTGAAGCCCTAGCTAGCCAATTCTCTATCTCTCTGTGTCTGTCTCTCACTCTCTCTAAAATAAAAACAACAAAAACATTATAGAAATATATTTTCCAAAGAAAATATATAAATAGCTAACAAGCACATGAAAAACCTCTCAACAATAAAAATCATTACAGAAATATAAATCAAAACTGCAATGAGGCACCTTCTCACACCCAAAAGGGTAGTGTTATATCAAAACTTACTACTAAATGATGAATAGGTCAATGAAGAAATCAAGAAGGATTCATAGAATCAAATGATAATGAGAACATAACATACCAAAACATTTGGGAAACAATGAAGGCAGTCATAAGAGGGAAATTCATAGCTTTACGTGCCTATATTAAGAAATTAGAAAGGTCACAAGTAAACAACTTAATGCTTCACCTTAAGGCCTTGAAAAAGAACAAGGCAAACTGAAAATCAGTAGACAGGAAGAAATAAAAAGATTAGGGCAGAAATTCCTGAATAGAAACAAAAAAGAAAATTCAAAGGATCAATGAAACAAAGAGTTGGTTCTTTCAAAGGATAAACAAGATTAATAAACCCTTAGAAATTTGACTAAAAGAAAGAGAAGAGACACAAATTAATAAAACTAGAGATGAAAAAGGCACCATCACAACAGATACCAGAGAAATTCAAAGAAGCATAGGGACACACTAGAAGAATATATACTCCACTAAGTTTGAAAATCTGAAAAAAATGGATGATTTCCTTGATTTATATGACCTACCAAAATTAAATCAAGATGAGATTTAACACTTAATTAGACATGTAATAAGCACGGAGATAAAAGCAGTTACAAAAAAATCTCCCAACTACAAAAAGCCCAGGCCCAGATGGGTTCACTGGTGAATTTTAACAGACTTTCATGGAAAAAGTAACACCAATGCTTCTCAAACTTTTCCATAAAATAGAAAAGGAAGAAACTCTACTAAACTCCATCTACGAAGCCAGCATCACCCTGATACCAAAATTAGACAAATATAGAACAAAAAAAGAAAATTACAGACCAATCTCCCTCATGAACATAGATGCAAAAATTCTCAACAAAATATTGGCAAACAAAATAAAAGAATATATCAGAAAGATCATTCACCCTGACCAAGTAGGCTTTATTCCAGAGATGCAGGGATGGTTCAACATATGCAAAGTGATAGATGTAAAACATTATATAAATGAACTGAAGGACAAAAGTCACATGGTCACCTCATTAGATGCAGAAAAAGCATTTGACAAAATCCAACATCCCTTCATGATAAAAATATCTCAACATAATAAAGGCTATTTATGACAAACCTACAGCCAACATAAAACTAAATGGAGGAAAACATGAAACTTTTCCAATAAAGGAACAAGACAAGGCTGTCCACTGTCCTGACCTTTATTTAGTATAGCCATAGCAATAAGGCAGGGGACACTCATAAATGGGATACAAATTGGAAAGGAACAGAACAAGTTATCATTATTTGCAGATGACATGATTCTATACACAAAGGACCTTAAAGACTCTACCAGCAAACTGTTAGAGCCAATAAACACCTATAGCCATGTAGCAGGATACAAAACAAACACACAGAAATCAGTAGCCTTCCTATATGCTAACAACAAACATACAGAGGGTGAAATCAGAGAATCACTTCCATTCACAATTGCATTAAAAAATAAATAAATAAAGTACCTTGGAATAAACCTAACCAAGGAAGTGAAGGATCTCTACAATGAAAACTTTAAAACACTTAAGCCAGAAATTGCACAAGACACTAGGAAATGGAAAGACATCCCTTGTTTTTGAATTGGAAGAATCAATATTGTGAAAATGGCAATCTTACCAAAAGCAATCTACACATTTAATGTAATCCCCTTCAAAATTCCAATGGCATTCTTCACAGAAATAGAAAAAACAATCCAAAAAATCATTTGGAAGCACAAAAAACTTTGAATATCTAAAACAATTTTCAGCAACAAAAATAAGGCTGGCAGTATATACCTGATTTTAACCCATATTACAGAGCCATAGCAATAAAAACAGCATGGTACTGGCACAAAAACAGACTTGTAAATCAATGGAACAGAATAGAGGACCCAGATGTAAGTATGGGTAGTTATAACCACCTGACCTTTGACAAAAATGCCCAAAATACTCATTGCAGAAAAGACAGCCTCTTCAGCAAATGTGCTGGGAAACCTGGATATGTGTCATAAAAGGATGAAAACAGATCCATATGTTTCTCCATGCACAAGAATTCAGTCCATGTGGATCAAAGACCTTAATATTAGACCTGAAACTCTGAAACTGCTAGAGGAAAAATTTGGGTGTGTGTGGGGGGGAACCTTCAACATATTGGTCTTGGCAAAGGCTTTCTGAATACAACACCAATTGCTTAGGAAATAAAACCACAGATCAACCGCTGGGACCTCATGAAGTTATAAAGCTTTTGTATAGCAAAGGACACTGTCAATAGAGCAAAAAGGCTACCTACAGAATGGGAGAAAATCTTTTCCAGCTATACATCTGACAGAGGATTAATATCTAGGATATACAAAGAACTCAAAAAATTAAATAATAAGAAATCAAACAAACCAATTAAAAATGGGCTATGGAACTAAATAGAGAGTTCTCAAAAGAAGAAATATAGATGGCATATAAACATCTAAAAACATGCTGAGATATCCCAAGCACACAACACTATCATGGTTTCAACTGGAAGTGGTACAGATAAACCCAGAAAAACAGAATGTAGTAGATCAGTGATTGCCATAGCCTGGGAAAGAGAAGGATGCAGAGAAACTACTTATTAGGAAAAGGATTTATTTTACTTAAGAGTGCAGAAAAGGTGTGAGAGCTAGTTAGAGGTAGTCATTGTGCAATATATTGACCTAAGATAATTAATTTTATGCTGTGTGAATTTCATATCGGTGAATACTTAAGAGCATGGGTATAACCCCCCCCCCCCATTTGTTAAATAAAGTAACAAACAGGAAAGGAAGGCATGTAAAGTTAAGGCCAAATTGCCATAAACTGCCTGGGACTATATGCCCCCTGATATAATTTGTGATATTTAAGACATGATAACTCACAAGGTTTATAAGTTGGCTAAATTTGAGAACAGAATGAAAAAAGAAAAATCAGGGGATGTGATACTGCTTGATAATGTGTAACATGCAGAGATTATGGTGCACTGAATGTTGTGGTTGTCATCCAAGTCCTCCTTTCAGTACAAAAACATACATTCCCCTGATGCCAAGTATGTTACCTGTTATTAGCACAATAATACATTCCTTTCCTGAAATTTATCTTGGCTGGCTTATACATGCTTTTCTATTTTAATTTTTTGTTTATTTATTTATTTGAGAGAGACAGACAGAAGGAGGCAGAGAGAGAGAGAGAGGGAGAGAGAGAGAATGGGCGCGCCAGAGCTTCCAGCCTCTGTAAACGAACTCCAGATGCGTGCACCCCCTTGTGCAGCTGGCTAATATGGGTCCTGGGGAATTGAGCCTCGAAATGGGGACCTTAGGCTTCACAGGCAAGCCCCTAACCACTAAGCCATCTCTCCAGACCTTATACATGCTTTTTTAAAAATCATCATTTCTACCTCCCCTGGGGCACTTCCAATCATGTGACAAGGAAGAACTACAATAATGCAGCTGACATCACAGCAGTGCTATGTGCTTGGGATATCTCAGCATATAGCATGTTGATCTCTGTCTTTAGGACTCAGGTAACTATTCAGATAATTAGGATGTAATATGCTATGTTTTATTTAATTTATCTAATCTATTATTGATGTCACTATTATTGTTGCCAAAACGCTGACAGAATTTTAGTGTTTTAAAGAAAAGAACCAAAGCAATTAGCATTGCTTAATAAATATAAGAAAGCCTACCCAAGATGTTTTTAAGAAATCTAATCAACAAACAACCATGCAAGTAATAAATACTATTTGTAGAAAACCTGATGAAAAACAATTCATATTTGCAGAAAATTATAAAGTCTTATAGTTTAATAATGTAAAATTAGCTTTAACTTCTAGTACCTTTTTTTTTTTTAGCACATGATCCCATGAGTGTCCTACGTGAGATGACGGTGTCTGTCCACAAATCTGAACAGCTCACATTGAGGAATAATTTCTTTAGACATGATCTTGGTTGGGCTAGAGAGTTGGCTTAGTGTTTAAGGTGCTTGCCAGCAAAACCTAAGGACCCAGGTTCGATTCCTCTGCTCCCATGTTAGCCAGATGCACAAGGTGGTATAGCAAGCACGAGGAGTTAGTATGTAGTGGCTAGAGGCCTTGGTGTATTCATTTTCTTTCTATATTTATCTGGCTCATTCTCTCTTTGAAATAAATGAATGAGTAAATAAACAAACAATAAAGAAATAACTAGCTGCTTTCAGTTGAAGACAAGAGGGAGGAGGACTCAGAGTAACTGATTTGTTGTTCCTCCTACTCTACATGAAATAAAACTTTACACAGTATTTGTTACTTTTTCCCCTTACTTTTAAAAATAGAATACAGAGGCTAAAAAAATAAAAATAAAAATGAATACAATCCTTGACCCTGAACATACTGGATCTGAAGTGAAGACGTAAATCCATCTTTTACCTAAAGTACATCATTTTGGCAAAAACCAAGTTTGGGGGGAAGAAAATGACACAATTCTAAATTGTACTAATTACAGAGGTAGGACAAGTGGGTTTCCAAGTGAAACAACTACAATTACAAATGTGTCTTGTTAGTAATGACAAACAGAGCAATATGAAAACACTTAGACTGGACATGTTCAGATTACCAACTGCTCTTCTAGCAATGAGATTAGAAAGAGCAGAATATCAATCCTTTCTTACCTGCTGGCCATATTCCACTCAAGGGCAGGATTTTGAGAATTCCTTTCATTCTCAGTAAGAGCCCCTCCAGTACCACCTTCTTTATCTGGTTTTAATTGATCCCACTGTGCAGTACCAATATTGATAGACTGCAAGTCTATTTGGTATTGTCTATCTTCAATTTCTGATCCAGGATCACGAAGAATTCCTAAATTCAAGGCTCTCCTGTAAAGGTAAAAAAAATTGTAATAATAAAAGCAAGCAGATGAACATTTTATGCTTATTTGACTTAGTAATATAGTCTCATTATTTCTTTTTCTCTTTTTGATTATTGATCATGTTTTATGTCACGGTGATCAAACACCTGAACAAAACAACTTAAGGAAGGAAAGATTTCTTTTGGCTAATGAATTCCAAGTTGTCAGACCGTCATGGGAAGGAGGGTTTGATGGATCATAGTAGCTCATGTTATGGTGACTAGGAAACAGAGAGAATGCCTAAACTAGATGGCTCTTTGCTTTGTCCTCTTTTATTTAACTGGCCCTAGCCTGTGAGATAGAGCCAATACCCTCTAAGACACACCTAGAGTCTTGACAAATCTCCTAGGCACATTTTAATCCTTTTCAATTGATAATCAAGATCATTAATCATACTAATTAATAAACCAGGTTGATCACATCTGAGATGGTTTTTATAAGGTTAGTATGATAGGAGACAGAAATAAGCTAGGCAGATTGGATAACAAAACACCAAGTGAACCCCCCTCCCCGCCCTTAATTAAATGTGAGAACTGTCATTGAGCCTACAAGGAGAACCTGTTTTTTTTTGTTTGTTTGTTTTGTTTTGTTTTGTTTTTGTTTTTCCTAATCTCTTTCTGCCCTGGAAAATTATACCCTCCAGGAAAAATTCTAGACCAAGGTTACATCCTTCCTAAATGACACAGACCCTGATCCCTACCTATTGTCCCATTTTACAGAAATCTGTGAAATCTGGTATTTGTCATGTCATGTAGAAACCTATATTACTTCCCATAAAAACTCTGGCCCAAGTCTTGCTTCCCCAACCCCCTCTTGTCTCTCTGGGACAAGAGCTGTTCCTTCCCTGATGGAGCTTCAAGAAACTCCCTCTTGCTGCCCTGTGCAGGAGCTCCAGCTTGCTACCTGCTCTTATGTTCTGGGCTTAAACCTCCTCTTTTCTCCCTCCTAAAGCTTTAAGGTATAATAAAATCTTTCTGAACCTTATCCTCTGGTCTAAATTTTAACTCAAAACATTTCCCCAGTTTAGGGTCTAAGTGAAACGAGACATAGATACAATTTGTAACTTACACATGATACTAAGGTACCCTGAGTGATACAGCAGGACTAAATGCAGAATACAACAAAGACAAAAATAAGCCAGCTGATATAAAACATAAAATAACTGTCTAGTATAATGAAGACTAGATTATATTTGTTGTTTTACAAGATAACAATTACATATGTTATTTTACAAGATAACCTGCAACACTCCTCATATGTAGAATTTTAAAACAAATTTATAAACTGCTCACTTATGGGTCAAAATCATAATAAAATAGTTATAATCTTATGCATTATAGGTTATGTGTTACAGTGACAGTAGCACTGCAAGGAAAACTTACTGTTTAACATATTAGTGTTAGCAAAGAAGGCTCAGAATTAAAAAGCTACACTGAAAAAGGTAACATGAACTTTAAAAAATAGAGTAGGACATAAAAGGACAAATTACCAAAATGAAAAAAAGCATCCAACACACATAAAACAAAACAAACAAACAAAAAAATGAAAACAAAAACAGATAAATCTCCACCATGCAATACAAGATAGAGAGATAAAGAAGGACAAATACAGTATATTTGCAATTAAAAAGGAAATAACTTTGATGCCATGCAGATTAAACAAACAACAGGACAGTGAGAAGCTTGTAGAGTTAAAAAGGTTACAACTTACAGTGAGGGGGAAAAAAATTTCTCCTGGTAACCACTGTTCCTAGAAATCCTTCTTGACACAGAATTAATAGAAGGTCATCTCATTTCTTATACTACATATAAAATTAGTTTTCCTTGTATAGTTATTTTGGTATATAGAAATGACCCTACTTTAAAACCCTGCAATATAAAAATGCCATAAGTACAATGTAGCAAGTGCTGGAAAGCAACAAAGTTCAACTTTGCTAGTCTTAGGACTACCTAAGTCATACCATCTTCAGCCTTCCTCAAATGAACTTGCATTCATTCCTTGAAAAGATAATAATTGGATATGGATATTTTCCCTTAAGTTTTGTGATAAGTATGCCCTTGGTGCTTGTATAACCACAGTTCTCAAATAGCTTACAGCTTAGTGGTGGGGTTTGAAAGCAATTATAAACAGATAATGCTCTATATAGAAGGCTGAGTACAGAATGCTGTCAGAAGCACACAGAACACCTGACCTAGACATGGGTCAATCAACCCAGTCTTCTCATTTCAAACAACTGAAGTGCCTCATGTATGTGAAAAAAGTTCACAGGCTCAAAGATATAGCAATAGCATATCTGGAAACCCAAAGAGCCCCTGAATGGCTAACATGGAAGAGGGCAGGGGTAGAAGTCATGTCATAGGCAACAGGAGATTTAAGCCTCAAGAAGGTCTTTACAAAGTTTGTAAAGTTAAGAGACCTATGCTAGTCTCAGCTCTGGAGAACAAAGATGTGTGACCCAACAGTTACCTTTACTTTGTAAATTGACTATTTCACCTTGCCTGAACAGACACAAATTATGGAATGACATAGCAGCATGAGTCTTAATTATGATAAGTAAATATTTAGAAAGCCTGGTGTAGAAATTGTCACATCAGAAAAGCTTTGGTAAGTGTTAGTAGACAAGTTATCCTACTTTGACTCTTTATTTTTCCTTGGAATACATTAACAAATAGAAGCAGAGTGCCTAGGAAGTAACAAGAAGAGACTCACTGCATACAGTATACACAAGGACTTGAAAAACCAAAAGCAACCAACAAACCAAAGACAGCAGAGAAACCACTGATCCATAGTGAGCCCTGTCAATACTTTAGTCAGCCTAAAATCATTTGAGTAACATGCTGCTTAGTATAAAACAAGCCCATACTTTCTAGGCTAAGAAAAAAGTTCATTTTGGGTCAACTAAAAATATATTTGCATCTTTAAAAAACAACACACTTTCTTCAACTTTTTCTTAGCTTCCTGAGAAGCACAATAAAAAATATTAATGCATTTCCAATGTACTCCTCAAATATAAATTTTAAATTCATGTTATAAATTACATGGCTAATATGAAGATTGTATTTTAAAGAACTAGGAACAATGTAAAAAGTTTGCATTTAGTTTGACTTTTATCTGATAAAATAATATATAATAAATTTATTTAAACTCAGATAGGAAACAAAGTCCTTATTATCTCATAAATTTCATATTATATGTTCCCAATGACTTATTTTTTATTTCTTTATAGAGAAAATACACTGTTACTGTACTAATCTGCCTTATTTTTGAAAAGTAGTTGAAGCTTTTCAAGTTGAAATATTCGCTAACCTTTATTCTTTAAAGTGCAAGAAATACTCATGCTTTGTTTACATATATATAATTGAAACCATTCTTATTATTATATAGAACATTCAGAGTACTTTGTTTTACAATACTAAATTAAGAAAATACATTCAAAATGTTTCCAAGTACCATGCATTAACTTTTATTAATCACTATTACAGTAGGATTTCTTCTGAGAGAAATATTTCACATCAAATTCACAATAGATTTTTTAAAAGTATAAATATGCAAATGTTTAAACATAGGTTTTAAAAACAATTTATTTTTAATTCTTCAAAGCTTAGAGGTTATTTTACAACTTTTAAAATCTATTTTCCAGGCTGGACAGATGGCTTAGTGGTTAAGCGCTTGCCTAAGGACCCAGGTTCGAGGCTGGATTCCCCAGGACCCACGTTAGCCAGATGCACAAGGGGTGCATGCGTTTGGAGTTCATTTGCAGTGGCTGGAGGCGCTGGCATGCCCATTCTCTCTCTCTCTCTCTGTCACCCTCAAATAAATAAATAAAAATGAATAAAAAATATTTTAAAAAATCTATTTTCCTTAAGCAAAGGACTTTATAACTTAAAACTAGATTGGTAAGACTAGAAGAAAAAAAAACTTGATTGCAGATGCCAAAATTGACAACTTATTGTACTTGAGAGCTTTGATTTAGTATACTGTTTTCATAGAATAAGAAACAATGACAGAATAACTTAAAAAGAATTTTAATGGAAAGATATTTAACTAGAAAGTAATCATAGGAAAGACACTATAAATCAATGATGTAAACCAGGATGCTTAATATTAGCAACATCTGTTTTAAAATACAATGTGAATATCTTATAAGAAACCCTATGTTATTATTTTATTTTCTAATTAATCTTTTTCTTAGAAATGTTTGCTATCAAAAATAGGAATCAAATTTTTTTGTCTTAAATTCACATATTTTTAAAAGCTCTATGAACATTGCTCTCTCCTTATTGTAGCCTTTAAAACCTCCCAGCAATTCAAGTGAGGAAGGAGGGTAGATCAAGACCCTCATAACTTCCTTACCCTTAACACACAAAGCTGCTTTATTGGCCAGAATGTAGGAGTTATAATTGTAATTGCTTTGCCCTTCCGAAACTCTTCTTTTATACCATTTGAACCATTCAGCAGGTGGTGTGGGAGGATAAACTAGTCTGCAATAGCTGGTCAATAATGTAATCATAAGGAACCAAAGAAGACTTGAAATGTATAACAGGAAACATAGCTTTAATGTTTTCCTTTTTAAATTGATTTAGTCTGGGGCAGGCCTTTTGTATGTTTACATAAGGAGCAGCTCATGCTGAACCATTTACTGTTCACTGCTGAATAGGCATATCTTGGGAATTCACTGTAAAGAAGTGAAGTTCATTCACTTAGAGCTCAATTGAGATCTACAAAATGTTAAATCAGCCAGAAAATAGGAATCTAAGAAGTAAAATTTTTGTGTCTTGAATACAGTAAATGTCTACAAATTTATCACTAAGTTTCCATAAGTCACAATAATCTTTAAAGTGACAGGACAGTGGATAGAAAGGCTGCCGGGGTAAAACCAAAGTTGAGCTCTCTGATGAGCGATTTAGAACAGGCCCTTCCTCCCTAATCTACAGACTGCAGAAGCACCCTAGGAGCTTGGCAAGACAGCTATGCTCCCGCATGTGGAGATCCCAAGCCAGTGCATCCAGGCCACACCTCAAGAATATGTCCACCTTTTCTCTCTCTTATTTAAAGTGCTACCCACATTGATTCCAAACACCACACTCAGATTTGACATCACATCTCTTTAATCTGGAACATTACATCTCTATTGTCTGAACTGAGGTAAGCACGGAAAAGGAACATTAAAATCCAAAGCGATTGCATTTATTACACGTTGAAATGTTGGTGTGCCTATTGCCTACTTCGCTGAACTTCTTAGAGGAGGTATGTACTCCTTTCTCGAGTTTCATACCATTGCTGAAAGATGGAACATATACTTTCTTTCTCGCTTTATCTACACAGTACTTAGCAAAGGGCTTCGAATGCAGTAGGTTACTCATGCATGAACACTGAGTGAATATCAAATATTCTTTACCCTGCCACTTCCTGTGAGGATTTTACTTTATCATTCTTAGTCTTTTTCATCTTTTGCCTTTTTGGCTAAAGCCATGTTCAAATTAATCTCTGTGTAAAAACTCACACAATCACAAAAAGGCAAAAGCCCCATGGTGTCACTCATCTGTGGTTCCTAACCTTGGTCAGCTGACATACCTGATAGGCAACTTGAGGCCCAGACAATAGAGGTGGAAGGGATTGGGGGGAGGGGAGGAGGAGGGTGGAGGAAAAACCACAAAACTAAACCCAAAATGAACTGGTACCATAGAAACCTTTGTCCTTGAAGTTACGCTACAAGATTGAACCCTCAACAGGAGTATGGGGGGGAACGCCTGGAAAGAAGTGCCCTGGAGAGGGTGGAATGGAGCCTGACCTTAAAAAATTTTTCCGCTCTGGTTTGTAACTCTCAGCACCAGAAAGCGGTTTCTACACACAATGAGCTGTTGATCAGAGAGACCTATGAAGTCCCAAAAACAAGACAGGCTTCTGTCAAAGCACTTGATTACTTGCCTGAGGGAAAAGGTAAGACCCTATTGCTGTAGACACCATATGCTGCCAAACACTGAGAGACCTGGCTGGAATCTGGAAGAGAGCCAGAAAACCAGACAGCTCATCTTGTAGTGGAAATCACTACATGAGCTACTGGGGGAAAGTGGCCATCAACTGTCTGAGCAACCAGAGGACTAAGCTACTCAAAAGCAAACACCCTGATAAGATGTACACACCAGTACAATGGTGGCACTCAGTGGAAAATAACCCATATCTGGAATTGGCAACCAGGTCACAATCCTTTGGAGACAAATATTATGCTCTCCAGTGCTTAACCATCACTAGTTTTTGGCTAAGAGATGGGCTACATCCATCAAATTCTCCCTAAATTAATAACACTTATCACATTTAACCTATGCTGACTTCACTCTCCACTGGAGAGAGAATCTGTTTTTCTTTCTCAGAAGGTAGACAAACTCGAGGAGATAAACGACCCCTTGCATTTCAGCCATGCCCCAGCAGAAACCACAGAGGAATTGGGGAGACAAGCATTGAGTGCTGCTTCCATACTGAACCTGATAATCAGTACCAGAGTGAAGGAGACAGAGGCTGAGGACACTCAACACCTACCAAACAGAGATCCAGAGGTTCCTAAGAGCTGATCACTGAAGTAGACTTAAAACTCACCCACCACGGCTCAGCGAATTTTGTGGAAGAGGGGGATAAAAGATTCTAAGAACCACAGGTTTGGGTCATCACATCCAGAGACATTGCTTCCCCACAACAACTGCTCCCATAAGGCATAACCCACAACCCCATGGGGAATACCTGCAACCTTACTGAGGAGAGCCCCCAGTGGAAGGGGACAGGGACGAGGGAAAGGATAGTATCAACACAAGAGGTATCCATATCAAGTATGTCCATAATAGTAATAATATTAAAAAAAACAGAGAGAGAAAGAGATTCTCCCTAGGACCTAGAAACAACCCTTAGACTATTACCATTTCTCTCACATTGTCTTGTAGCCAGAATCTTACACTTCTCTCAGCAGATTCATTACTCACCATATGTTTGCTCCTCTAATCAAGAACAACTAGGAATCATTCCTGAATCTCCTTGGAAACCTTGAAGGAAAAGGACCTCAATAATCTTCCTAATTACCATACCCAGTGGACAGTTTTTAGTCATTAACTCAGCAGATGTCTCTGGGCACATGGCACATGGCAATAGAGTGTGTCTGTGTCTTAGCAGACTGGATTCTTGGATTTGTAACTGTAGTCCTTCCATCTACCTCAGACAGTTTTGGCCAAGATTCCATTTCATTGTTTTATTTTACTCATTTGCAAAGTCAAGTCAATAGGGGAGTTAAACAATTTAGGCCATGCAAAACTACATTAGATAGAGTAATATATTATTAGAAGCTACTATTTTCATGATCTTGCTCATTCTTAAAAATATCAACTGTCCCTCCTTACTAATTTTTTTTCTCTTCAATGCTGGTACTCTCAAGATCTCTTTGTGGTTTAATTTTATGCTCGCTATGCATTCATTTGTGGTATAATGGATTCACAAATGCTGGTACATATATTTCTCAATTATAATTTCTTTGAATAAAATAGATTTCTACCATGTAAGTTTATAATTTCTGCACAAATCAATTCTATGTAGCATGGTTCACATTGGTAAGACAGGGTCACATGTTCATGGAGGGGGCAATATAATGTAGTCTTAAGTGTGTTAATTATAAAACACAATAATATTCAAATTTTAGTTCTATAATTTAACACATGATGTATCCTTGAGGAAGTCACTTAATGTCAATGAATGTCAGTTTTCCCCATCAGAGGATAATAATACCTGCCTTGCATAGGTTTCTTTCAGGATTGAATATGCTAATTTAAGAAATGATGTATCTAATAAATGGCATCTATTTATTTATTGTAAGAAAGAAGCTAGCTGGCCTGTTTTGGTGCAAAAAATCTTAACAACTGCTCTCAGTTTACTACAAATTACAAAAGAACACTGAAGATAATAGAAACATCTTAACAATTTAAAAAAAGGGGAATAACTTCCTGGATTAAAATTCAACATTATATAAGAAAATGACTTCTCTAAATCTTTAGTCTAAGTGCTACATTAATATTAGGAAATTCATCAAACATTTCATATTCTAAAAAGAAGGGGCATAGGTGAAGAAAGGAGCAAAAATTGAATATATTGAACTATTAATATTCAAAGCCTTTTAATGAAGTAGCACATGGATTTTTGATGGCATGATAAGATTCACATTTTTAAGCTTTTGTAAATATAAAATAAAATATAATAATGATAGAAGGATTTACTGAGTTTTTTCTACTATTTTTGTTATTATGAACTTCACAGTATGACCATATTACATACTGGTCATATTCTTATTAGAATAAACTCTTTGATCCCCTATCTCCTGCCGGCATTCCACTGAAGACCCTCCTCAGTGGGGTTATTGGTATTCACTGTGAGGTCATGAATGTACCAGACAGTCTCAGTGTGAGGAAAATATCTTGATATAAACTTTTCCATCTTGTGGCTTTTACAATCTTTCCTCTTCCTCTTTCTATAAATGTTCCCTGAGTCTTGAAAGATGTGTTTTAAGTTTCTTTTAGTGTTGAGCTCTCGAGAGAAACCTCTGAATTTCTGCTTTGATGAGTTTTGAGTCTCCTCAATGTCTATCACCATCTCTTTGGAAGAGGTTGTCAGAATAGAAGCGAGAGCAGCCTGAATCTTTTCTTTTGGATAACTAAATTATAGATAAATTCATTATAATGTAAACATCTTTTTCTTCTGCTGTAAGTCTTAAAAATATTATTAACAGTTAGGCAAATGAGAAATTAAATTCTCAAGATATCTTTGTAGGAAAATATGAATTCCAAGTCTGTGAAAGACCCTGTTTCAAAAATGTTGGGGAATGAAAATGAGGCTTATCCTCTGGTCTCTACATGCATGCACTAGGTGCAGCACACCTTCACACACATGTACCCAGATACATGCAAACAAGCATGCACATGCACATAAAAAAGAAAGTAGTATTTATAAGAACCATATGTATGAACTGAGAAAAGAAAAACCAGCCAAACCCAACACATGTCATTTGTAGTAGTATAACCAGGAAAGTAGTAAGAAAACAGAATCAGTATTCAGTATTATGGGGCTGATGTTATAAATATATGATATAAATATAAATATATATATATATTCTATGTACATATATGTATATGTACATATTCTAAATTTTCATTAATATAACAGAGTGGTATGCACTTGAGTAAAACCTAGTAAAATGGGAATAATATTGTTGTATATACGAGATCCAATATATGAGGTCAAATCTGCAATAATATGGTACAGGATATGACTAAGTTAATTTTTAATAACTGCATATAAACAGGTCATCAAATTTTCAGATAATGAAGTTTGTATATATAATCTAATATGATGAATGAAAAAATCTCAATTCCTTTATATTTTAAAAAAGAACTAGTCCAAACTAGTAAGATGAAATTAAAGACCAACAAATACAAAATTCCATATGGGCTCAAATAACCAACATACAGGATATGAGGAGATAGCTTTAAAACACTTTGAGTGAAAACAACAGCAAAAACACATGGACAATTAGGATGGCTTATGAGAAAGAAAAAGAAATAGCAAAAGCATTCTTAAATACTTTTTAATTTTTACATGGTATTGCAGACAACAAACACATTCTATACCATTTCATCAAGCTTTTCTATACTGCACTATTACAATTTTAAATATTTTTCTTTCATTAAAATTCAAATATTAAATTTCAGAATGTCCTATTTGCAGGCTTTAAACAATAACATAAAAGTTATTGTTAAGATCAGAGAATTGTGAGAATATCATAATATATTACAGGCATGTTTAAATAAAATTCTCAGGCTAATGAGTATTCAGGTACTTAACATATTAATATTCAAACATTACATTTTAGAATGTCATACTTGTAGGCTTTAAATAATAATATAAAAAATACTCATTGACAAAATATGGTCAGAGAATTTCGAGAATATCATAATATATTACAGGCATGTTTACATAAAATTCTCAGATTAATAAGTATTCAGGTATTTAGCATAAAAGTTAACTTCAGGGGCTAGAGAAATGGCGTAGCAGTTAAGGCATTTGGCTGCAAAGCCAAAGGACCCTTGTTCAATTCCCCAGGACCCACGTAAGCCAGATGCACAAGGGGTGCATGTGACTGGAGTTTGTCCGCAATGGCCGGAGGCTCTGCGTGCCCATTCTCTCTCTCGCCCTCTCTCTCAAATAAATAAATAAATAAATAAATAAATAAATAAAGTTTAAAAAAAGTTAACTTCAGATATAGTAAGCAGAATTTTAGCAATGAAGTTTATTGTACTAACTGTAAACATAAGCTTCTTTTCTTTAGGTTTCTCAGGATTGTAATAAAATAAATACATCCAACGTATATTGTATCCTTATCAGAGAGTCAGCCTGGCTATCTCAAATGTTTCTACAACATGTCTTCATCACACTTGTGTTTCACAGCTCTCCAGTAAAAATCTACCATGGCTACAAATTACTAATAAACATGAATTACCCAGACTTTATACCAATTATGTCAGCATCTGCTCTCATTCAGATATTTTCTTCAAATATTTACTCAAAATTATATTTTTCTTTTACTCCTAACAACTGGCTTTGGTAATTAATAGCCTCCCTATTATCTATAGATCCATGTTGGATACATTATTTGAAAAATTCATGGAGATTTTCCAAGTGTTTCCTAATGTTCTTTTTTTTCCCTACTACCCAATCAATTCCATTTAAGTGAAGATTCACAATTGGACCCTTTCAATTAATGTATCAACTTAAAATGGTTACTAATAATAATGTTATTTAAAGTCACTATGGAGTTCTTAAAAGTGAAGGTTCTAAACATACTTTATTACTATAGAGACAGAAATATTTATATAACTTAATTAAACAGAAAAGGAAGAGAGTAATTTTCTAAATAACTTCTATAGAACAATATATATAAATCTCATATGAAATTTATATAGAATAAAATGCAATTAAGTTGATGATTCCAAATTTCTTGGAAACTTTAATAAAACATCTTTCATTTATTCTTAAAATATTATCTATTTATAATGTATGTATGCATAACAGTATGCATGCATACATCTATCAATTTATCTATGTATCTGTCTATCATCTGTGCATGTGGAGTGGGTACAGGGCTCCAGGGCCCCTTGCCACTACAGACACTCATTCCACTTTGTTTGTTTGTTTGTTTGTTTTGTTTTTCAAGGTAGGGTCTCACTGTGGCTCAGGCTGACCTGGAATTAACTATGCAGTCTCAGGGCCTTGAACTCACAGTACTCCTCCTACCTCTGTCTCCTGAGTGCTGGGATTAAAGGTGTGGGACACCACGCCCGGCTCTACTTTTTTTCTTTTTTAATCTAACTTACTAGGGAGGCTTGGGAAATGAACCCAGCCTGACAGGCTTTGCCAGTAAGCATTTTAAACCACTGAACCTTTTCCCAGTTCCTCCTTTTATCTATCAAATACTTTTTTATTACTATGTATTCATTTATTTTTAAGCTTTATTCTCTTTATGTACATTAATTCTATATTAATGATTTCACTATCAAGGTATAAACTATTTTGTAGTGAAAAATACATACAAATGATAGTAATACTAGTAAGATCAATTTATGTTGGCTTTCAAAGAAATGGCTTACAAAGTGCTTCTAGGCAAATCTCCATCTACAGAGTGCCATAGGTTGACTCTAGCTTACAATGCTATTATTTTAGAAAAGGGTGATATGAAGTAACATAGCTCAAAGTCACACCTGGACTAGAAATTTAGTCTCCTTTTATTGCCTGCTTTCTACACACAGGACTATGAAAATTAGCTCTCAAAGGAAAGCACAAGATATTTTATTAAATGTATTACTGTATTGACTTCAAGTCAAACTTAATGAAGACAGTACTTACAAGGCTACAAAATGGAGTTGCCTTAAAACAAAAGTCTGAGAAGGGAAGCCTATTTTAGATTTGGCATATGACAAACCAACTCCTTTACAAAGACTGTTGCCATAATTTATAATATATGGATCTGATTCAAAGCTGCAAAAATGACAAAATTTCAGGAAGAATAGAAACCAGAAAGATTCAAACTCACACACAATACTCATTAAGCAATTCTGTATTCACTAAAGAAATAAAGTGTTTTCTAAAAATGTAGCAATGATCCAGGACATTTTATATTAAAATATGAATAGTTTAACATACAAATTATAAGAATAAAGAAAATACTATCAATTAAGAATCTTCTATGCGCCACCTTGTACATCTGGCTTACATGGGTCCTGGGGAATTGAACCTGGGTCCTTTGGCTCTGCAGGCAAGCAGCTTAACTGCTAAGCCATCTCCCTAGCCCATGGACCTAAAAATTTCACCAGTACAATTACTAATGGAGAGCACATGCTACAGAAACTGCTATGTATGTGTAAAATGAGACTGTGGAAGCCTACTTATTTGCCACAAAGTGTGTTAAAGTTAAGTTAAAACTTGGTGTCTATCAACAGAAGTAAAAGTAACAGCTGGAATATGCATGCAATGCATTATTATTTACCAGTAAAAAAATTTATGAATGAAATTATGAATGTCCAAGTGGGGATCATATACATATAAGGAAAAGGTTAAAAGAAGTCTTAGAAAAGGATGGTAACAACATGTGTTGTTTACATACTAAATATGTCCATATCTAATAAAAAAGTCATAGAAAAGAGGTAGTCAGTAGATATATAGATGTATTTCTTTATACTGTTTACATTTGACTTAATATAGCTATTTCAGTAAAAATGCCTTAGCATTTTGAGTGCTGGGATTTATAGATGTGCACCATACTAACCACTGTTTCAGTAAAGGTATTGTTAATCGTGTTGATGTCAAATGTCCCTAGCAGAATAATGTATTTTAACTCTTGGCCTCCAGCGAAGGTACTATTTTGGGAGGTTGTGAAACTTTCTGGAGGTGGGGCTTAGCTAGAGCAAGTAGATCACAGGGGAACAGGTCTTAAAGTTTTATATTCTGATCCCAACTCCTGTCCTGTGTTTTTTAGACAGCTGAGACATGAACCTTACATTCCTGTCACCACATTTGTGAGCCACTCCCATCGCCATGCTTCCCCAGCTATGATGGACATACATCCCAACTATGAGTCTAAAATAAATTACTGTAAATGTTTTTGTCACAGAGTTTGTCAGACTCACGAGAATAATACCTAATATAGGTATACAATATTGTTGACAGCAATTGTGCCAATATTCCTTGTCTGTAAGGCTCACACAACCAAGAAGATTACACCTTAAGCTAGTTTCCACTTCGAACATTATATACTCTTAAGAGACTATGGGAAGAAAATGCTGATTTAAATATCAGGTCTTGGTCTGGGAAGATGGTTCAATGGTTAAGAGTGCTTTCCACTTTAGTGTAAGGGCCTGGTTGCCAATTGCCTGAGTTTGACTTTCCAGAACTCAAGTATAAAAGCTGGGCATAGTTATGCATGTCAGTAATCCTGGCCATTCAGGGTTTAGGGCAGAAATGGAGAATCAACGGGGCTTGTTAAAGAAAAACTGCAGCTCTGGGTTGAGGGAAAAGCCCATCTGAAGAAGTATGTGAATAAGTAAGAGATAATGTCAATTACAGTTTTCTCTTCGTCTACACATGCACAGCACAAGGATCTGCACACAAATATGTGTGTAAACCACACTAAGACATCACACCACAATACTACACACACACATAGAGAGAGAGAGAGAGACAGACAGACAGACAGACAGAATCTGGCTTTCAGGGTTAAGTAAGGAGGCTTAAAGAGCATATGTATCTACAGTGTGTTAGTACTGACAGTCCCTAACACTGAGTCACACGTACCACAGGATGATCATTCTATTATGATAAATAAATATCTTAATGAAAATGATAGGTAGTTATTTAAAATTAAACAGTATCCTTAATTTTAATAATGCTGCTAGGTATAGTTAACCATTCTATACATTAAAGTTGGTTGAACTTTAATGACCTGGACCACACCAGGGTCACAATTGGTAGCAGAACACTGATCACCATATAAAAGCCACTAAACACATGAAAGGAATTACAGTACAACACACATCAAACACTAGAGTCTGATGCTTCCTTCCTCTAATCCTACTGGCAGGAAATGGTCTACATATCCTTTGAGGTGACCAAACACATTTAAAAGTGGTCTCTTGTTAAACAAAGTCTTGGACATTGCTATTTTCTCTAAAAAGGAGTACAACTTCTGCTTAGCACAGTTGTTCCATTTGCAGCACAGAAATGGAGATCCACTTGTAAGGTACTGTAAGTACATGATGTTATTTATACTCCAAAGGGTTAACAGTGAATCAGGAAAGGTATGTTTTTACATTATGTAAGACAATGTCAGGCAAATTCATTCATAAATTATATAGATGCAACAATTTTATTTTAGCTATATACAAATGAAGCTTGATAGTATAACTTATGAACCTGTAATATCTTGTGAAACAGCTCTTCACCTGGATATATTATAGCACTAGAACAGGTTTTAGAAAAATTCTTTCACACATACCATACTTTAGCTTGTACAGTGTACAAATGATTTTGGTGGACTATTCATAAAAAAACACAACCATTTTGAATTTGTATTTTCAAAAAACTTGACAAAATATTGATTCAGCTAAAATGACAACTTTCCCAAGGGACTGCCTATTATGTTATAAACTGGGACAAAAGAACAAAATATGTTTATTTTATTCATTTATTTTATAATTTAATCATGTCTATAATACAATTTGCTTAACAGAATGACAAGACATTAAATGATTTCATTAATAGCTCTTCTGTCATTAAACTGAAAAATTACATGACAATGCTATAAATCTATACATGTTATTTTTATTGTTTTTGTTTCGACTTTGGGAAATTCTTAAAATTCTTAGTTCACTGGTACTATACCTCAGTTTTATCAGGTGTATTTTCAAATTACCTGCAAATACTGAGGTTCTGTTCCATTGAACATAAGCTTCAAGCATTCTATTCAGAACTGATGTGACTAGAACTGTGTTCAAGACAAAGACAAGTTGTCCACAGTGTTTATGATAAGCTGACACAGGGCAGGGATTCCTTTTACTGTTGTGCCAGTTTATCAAACCCACAGCTGCATGACAGGAATGCAACGAAAGGAGAAGTCCCAGATTCAAAGTACTCTTTTCTTCATGAAGATCTGTACTCTCATATACAAATACCATATGCATATGTATATGATAGTTCTTACGAAGTAATTGTAGCAACAAATAATCTAGCTAGAAATTGTTTCCAAAACTCATGTTATAATCAGTAATTAAGATTTACTATAGAACTTTACCTAATAAATGGAGATTTGTTTCTTTATACTAACATTGAGAGATTTACATGTGAAATACCATAGCAGATAAACATATATTACCTGATATTAAAGCACAACCAACTACTATTAAAGCTATGCTTTAATTCTGCTCAATATCATTTACATTTTAATTATATTATCTTACTGGGGCTCAAAAACTAGTGGACTTATGGATGAGAAATTTGTTGAAAAAATATTTTAACTGGTCAAAAATTGATATTGACAGTTATGTTGGGACTTATGGCTACAGAGGTCAGAATACTGGCATATGGAACAGTATAAGCAGGGATGGAGATTGCTGAGGTACTGAGTTGTGATAAAGTGGCTGTAAACATATGTGAAAATTCATCAACTGATTCATACATTTTCTTGAATGGAAGCTTTAACACAATAGAAAAAGGCACAGATCAGAAAGTATTTGCTGTCAATTTTTCTAATTTTTACAATCACTGTATTTCTAATTATGACTGTCAATGTGGATTGTTTTTCTGGTATTTATATTTGCTCAACATTCAATGTACAAATGATGGGAAACAAAAAGTATTTCAGAATAAAGGATATTTTCAACACAGAGACTACAAAGTGTCCACACAGAGGATAAATATTTCCATTGCATGAAAGAGGAAAGCCTATTGTTTAACCTAGGCCAATAATGTCAGTGGCTACAGAACACACACACACACACACACTCTAAAGAGAAGCATGGTGTGTTTTTCTTTTCTTTTCTTTTCTTTTTTTTTTTTTTTTTTTTTTTTTTTGGTTTTTCGAGGTAGGGTCTCACTCTGGTCCAGGCTGACCTGAAATTCACTATGTAGTCTCAGGGTGGCCTTGAACTCATGGCAATCCTCCTACCTCTGCCTCCCTAGTGCTGGGATTAAAGGCATGCGCCACTACGCCCGGCTTGCATGGTGTGTTTTAATAGTTATTTAAATTGGCATTTCAGAAAACAATTAATTACTTTCAACAGAAATTTGCAGGATATTTTTGGTGGCAGCAGTTTACTATTTATTAACAAGTGCTCATAAATAATGGATGCAAGTAATTGATTATTAACCATAAACATTAAATAAATGCATAGATGCTTGACTCCAATTTTTTTTCTAATTAGCTTCTCTATCTGTGGAGGAAATATACGGTACTTGACTGAAAATAGACACTATCCAATACAAGGTAAAACATATTTTTGAAAAAGTATCTTATTTTGCGGGGGGCTGAGGAAATGGCTCAACAGGTAAGGCACTAGCCTGCAAAGCCTAATGACCCAGATTTGATTGCCCAGTACCCATATAAAACCAGATGCACAAAGTAGTACATGAATTTGTAGTTCATTTGCAGTGGCTGGAAGTCCTGGCATACCCATTCCCTCTGTCGCTTTTCTCTCTCTGCTTGCAAATAAATAAATAAAAATATCGAAAATCAAACAAATAGCACTATATGTGCTGTTAGGGGAAAATGGCCAACAACATTGTGAACAAGCAGGGGACACTGCTTTATGAAAGCAACTAGTCTGACAAGATGTACACAACTGTGGAATAGTGGCACTCAGCCTGCTTGCAAATAAATAAATAATAAATAAAAATTAAAAAAATATTTTATATGCAAGGACACACAGGAGAGAGAGAGGGGGAGACAGGGAAAAAAGGAGAGAGGGAAAGAATGGGTATGCCACAGCATCTAGCCACTGCACACAAACTCCAGATCCACGTGCCACTTTGGCTTTACATAGGCACTGGGGAACTGAAGCCGGGTTCTTAAACTTTGAAGACAAGTGCCTTAACCACTGAGCAATCTCTCCATCCCACAGATCTCTTTTATATTAGAAATATAAACCCATACTACAACTCACATTTAGAAGTTCATTAAATTTAAAATTCATAAAAGATTTTTAAAACTTTCTATTCATCCATAATTCACTCCATGAGCCTATAGGTAATAAACATGCAAATTACTCTTTGATTTTAATATTCAATTATTACTATTAGCAGACAATGTGTAATTTCTCTTATATCAGACACTTAAGAGCATAGCAGTATATTTTTAATTTTTAAAAGACTTGTCTCTCTGTTAGTGGTTGTAGTGAACTATTGTTATATTCACAATGTTCTGAAGATTTAAACATTTTGATTTTTTCTAAGGTGTAATTACATGGTGCAATGTGTTTCATCTCACTTATCTTTAAGCCCAAAGATGTGTAGATAATAAATTTACATGAAAAAGTTAGTGCTTTAATAAAAGATACCAACTAAGATCCGAATATTCAATATCAGTTTATTTAATATAATCAAACTGCATTTGAAAGACCCATAAGATAGATTGTTTTCCAATGTAAAATTTATGATGGGAACTGAAACATATTCTATTATTCTGTAGCTTCTTTTTTAATATGAATTACCTGAGGAAAGTAAAACAGTATCATTAAAAGTAAAAAAACATTCCAGAGTTTATGACAGTAAAACATAGTCATTTCAAGACTGTTACTGAGGTAGCATTTGGCAGCAAACAGAAACACATTCATGGAAACTTGCATCCTGCTACAGGAAGCCACAAAAGACACAGTTACTTTGGTGAGAGCCAAATGTAAATCCAAAGCCTTCAACTAGATCAGCTGAAGAACATGACAAAGATTAAAACTCTGCCAAGAGTATTTTCAAACAAAGCTTTTAGGCAAGTTATTCTAAATATCCACTATTCCAAAACTCTCTGACTTATTAAAGGGGGTTATTTGAAACCAACACTAAGCATTATAGGATTAGGGTCATAATGTCACTAGATGTGAAACATACCTTGACAAAGACCAACACAATGGCTATTTTAAGACCATTTGTATATACAGAGGATTAGGAAGAAACTGGAGGTTGGAAGAAAGGAAAAGAACATAATTTGGAGGGGATTTGTACCATATAATCTCAATGCTGGAACTGGAAACTACAGCTCAGTGTTAAAGAAGATGATAAGCAAGGATTAAGAAGAAACTGTAAATAGCATAAAGGAAAAAAATGTCATAACTTGAGCTACATTCATCAGGAATAACACTAAGATAACCATCTCCAGAAAAACATTAATATTTTAAATACATAAAATTTATTAAAGAATAGATGCATTACAATGATGCTAAGTTCATGTTTAAAATGATCTTGGTTTCACCTCTGAATTTCTATTGCTCATGTGCTTTACTTCTCAATTGCTGAAATATGAGAAATAGCAATTGAAGGTAATCTCAGACGAGAATTTCAGTGATCACATCAGTGTAATGTTACTTCATACTATGTGCATTAATGTTCTGAAAAGTCAAAGTGATCATGATAAAATTTGTGGAGAGCATATAAACAGAAGAAATGCAATTAGATATAAAAATTACTTTAAAAAGTTAGTGTATGGGGCAGGGGTACAATTCAGAGGTTAAAGCACTTGCTGCCGAAACATAAGGACTATAGTGTGGAACCTCAGAAACCATATAAATGATATACATGTCAAATTTAAGTGTGGCAACCTGCCCTTAATCCTAGCACTTGGCAAGCATAGATGTAATCTTCAGAACAAAATGGCTAGCTAGACTTGCTCAACCTCAAGGGCTTGTTCATCAAGCTCTGGGTTTAATGGAGAGACCCTGCCTCCCCAAATAAAGTAGAACAAGCGAGGGAGACATCCAACATCAACCTCTGGCCTCCATATGCACACACACAGATACACACAGATAAAACATAACAACAGTGTCACTTCCAAATATATCTTTGACAATGGTTAACAAGGGCTATTTTTTAAAAACCTTTAACAAGCTGGCTCATTCCCGATTTTTAGTAATAAATGTATTTAAAATACCAGTAAATTACACATTAGTATCAATTAAAAAACTAAGATATTTTTATAGCAGTTTTAGAAACCTTTGTCAACTTCCTAAAATAGGAAAGTTTCTATTTGGGAAACATGAATTTTAGAGGATGAATACTTATGCAATTGAAATATTGGTCAAAAAGTGATAAGCAAGAATTGTTTCAAAAGTTGCTCATAAAAAGCAATAAGCAGATGGAAAACAAATTTGCTATGTATTATTTGAAGAATTCTACTATAGTAGGTCTTTAAAGGGTAAAAAGTAAATTGCTACATTTGTTTGTTTTTAGATAAGAGCTCATGTAGCTAAGCCTGGCTACGAACTCATGATTTTCCTGCTTCTTCCTCCCAAGTAGTAGATTACAGGTATACACCACCATGCTGGCAGCTACTCTATCTTTTTTAATTCTTTCAAGGTCACATTCAACATACTGAACTTCTACATGAACAAGGTACATCTGTTAGAAGCCTTGCTTATAAAAGATGCCTTTTAATCTGCCAAAATGAATATTTAATGTTCATGTTATATATGCAGACTTCTTTTTAAAAAAGAATGAAATTCACCCAAATTGAACTGGTACCATAGAATCCTATATCCTGAAAATTAGACTAAAAGGTGGAACACTCTAGAGGACCTTAGGGGGAGCCCCTGAATTGAAGGGCCCTGGAGAGGATGACATGAAGCCTAATCTTAATTTCTCCTATTTCTCTTTAGTCTCTTTCTTTTCCCTTGGCACTGGCCTGTAACTCCCTGTACCAGGATGTGGCTTACATCCACAATGAGCTGTTGATCAGAGAGACCTACTAGATCTCCCAAAACAAACCAGAGAGACTTCTGTCAGAGCACCAGAGGTTAAAGGTAAGACCCTACTGCTAAAGCCACTGAATGCTATTGGCATGAACCATGGAGAGACCTGGTTGGAATCCAGAAGAGAACCAGTCCCCAGAGAATTAGCCCGTCTAGTGCTGGAAGGCGCTACATGAGCTACCAGGGGAAAGTGGCCAATATCTGTCTGAGTAACTCAAAATCTAAGCAAGTCAGAAGCAAACAACCTGATGTGATGCTCAAATAAATGCAATAGTGGCACACCAACTGCTCTTGGACTGGCTAACAGATCTGCTCAGTGGAAAGGAAACCATATCTGTACTGGAAAACAAGTCAGAATCCTATCCAGATAACAATTCTGCTTTCCATTGTCAATCTCCCACTAATCTTGGGCTATAAGAGGGTCTACACCCTTTAAATTCTCTCTAACTTAATAATGGCTATCCTATTTAACCAGTACTGACTTCATTCTCTGTTGGAGAATCTGCTTATTTTTTTCAGATAGGAGCTGGACCTGAGGAGATAAACGACCCAGTACTCCATCCTGGTCCCAGCTGAAACCACAGAGGAACTGTGGAAATGAGCAAGAGTGCTGCTTTCTTAGTGAATCTGATATCAGCATAAGGGTGAAGGAGATAGACACTGAGGACACTCAACAACTACCAATCCAGAGATCCAGAGGCTCCTAAGAGTCCATCACTGAAGTAGACTTAAAATGCACCCAACATGGCTCAGGAAATTTTGTGGAAGAGGGAGCACAAAGATTGTTAGAGCCACAAGTTGGGACATTTTGTACAAAGACATTGCCTCTCCCCCATAACTGACTGCTGTCCCCATAATGGATGACCCACAATCCCCATGGGGATGACCTGCATCCCCAAAGGAGGAAGGCCTCTTCAGAAAAGGGGCAGGGAGGAGTGAAAGGATGGTACCAACATGTGTTGTTTACATACTAAATATGTCCATATCTAATTAAATTAAATTAAAAATATATTTTATGAAGTCCAAACAAAAGAATGAAATTCTTTGTGGAGCAAAACAAAACTTATAAGAGATTTAAAAATATTAAGTACTGCATGCACTAAAAAGGAGTAAATGTGTACAAAAAAGAAATGGTTGAAAATCCTAACAACAGACAAAATTTTAAAATAGTTATGGGATAAATTAGTCACAGATAGAATTGTAGGAGGGACGTCAGAAGACCCACAGACATTCATGGTATGAATAAAAAGCTACACGTAGAAGTTCAACAAGGTCAAACTAGCAGGATGCAGCTTGCGTAAGTAAAAGATGAAGGTTACGAAACCTGCTAATTAAAAGTGCTACAAGGAGGCTGGAGAGATGGCCAGTGTGGCGGTTTGATTCAGGTGTCCCCCATAAACTTAAGTGTTCTGAATGCCAGAATCTCAGCTGATGCAGATTTGGGAAATAAAACCTCCTGGAGGCAGTGTATTTGTTGGGGGCAAGCTTATGGATGTTATAGCCAGTTTCCCCATGCCAGCGTTTGGCACACTCTCCTATTGCTATGGTCCACCTTATTTTGGCTAGGGGGTGATGTCCACCTTCTGCTCATGTCGTCATTTTCCCCTGCCATCATGCAGCTTCCCCCCTTCGAGCCTGTAAGCCAAAATAAACCTCTTCCCTCCCCCCCCCACCACAAGCTGCTCTTGGTTGGGTGATTTCTACCATTAATGTGAACCGGATTGCAACAGCCAGCAAAGCCTAAGGACCTATGTTCCACTCCCCAGGTCCCACATAAGCCAGGCACACAAAGTGATGTAAGCATGCACACAAGGTGGTACATGTGTCTGAAGTTCAATTGCAGTGGCTGAAGGCCCTGGTGCACCAATTTTCTTTCTCTCTCATAAAAATAAATAAATAAATGTGACAAGGGGTGGAGAGATGTATGAACAGTTAAAAGTACTTGCTCACAAAGCCTGCTGGTCTGGGTTCAATTCTTCAGTACCCCCATAAGCCAGACACACAAAGTGGCACATGTGTCTGGAGTTTCTTCGCAGCAGCAAAAGGCCCACTTTTTCCTTCCTCCTTCACCCCTCTCTTGCACAAATAAATAAAAATATATTTTTAAACATTCACAAAAGGAAAATATTTAAAAATTCTTTTCATAAATTATTTCCTACTTGTTTTACAAAATATTGTATTATAATCTTATCTATTTAAAAATGTCCTTAAGTTGGCATTAAACTTTTGTTCTAATTCTAGAAGACCTATTTTCAAATGTTTAGCTTGAACTCATATTCTTAACTGCAAGAGGAAAGGGATAGAAAACCAACCTAATATACTATAAATTTTCCTAACACAGTTATTCAACTTTAATGTAATTTTATGTGATAAATAAATGTAAAAAAAAGAACTATTTCAAAATATAAAGCTGATTATTGAGTTGAATATGAGTATGAGTACTAAAAGACCCAGAAAAGAGATACAAGATAGAATCAAATTCCCTTATTTTATAATAGTGAGCAAGAACTGAACTAATAATTCAACATATTGAGGGAATGAAAAAAATGATAAAAATTATATAATCTGTTCATTTTATTAATCAGATATATCTATGGTAATAATTACATCTGGTAATGACTTATTTTAACAGCTAGTCACAGTATGAGGAAAACCATGAACCGAACATTCAAGTACCTTCAAGGATCAAGGCACACAGAAACAAATTTTAAAAGTTTTCATAAGCTGGGCATGGTGGCGCACGCCTTTAATCCAAGCACTCAGGAAGCAGAGGTAGGAGGACCGCTGTGAGTTCTAGGCCACCCTGAGACTCCACAGTGGATTCCAGGTCAGCCTGAGCTAAAGTGAGACCCTACCTCCAAACCTCCCCCCCTCAAAAAAAAGTTTTCATCATAAATTACAGCTATAAAGCTATGGTATTAGTTCCATATCAGCTTAAAGAATTTTATAAGAGCTGAAAAATATACTTAAAATATCAAGTTTTTCAGTGTGTTCATTGTTAACAAGAACACAGAACCCCCCACAAAAAACTAGTTATAAACAGTAAAAAGTAATGAAATGTATATGCAAAATTTCATAAATGATTTTCAACTTAATATTTCACACTGGTTATGTATAAGTTAATTAACATAAAGGCAGTTTTTCTTACCAAAAGTTCAAATACAGGCAGTAAACATATTGGTTAAAAACAAAGGTAATGGGAACTGACACAGTCTTGAATATGTCTGTCAGTTATTTTATATGCTGCACAGGAGAAATTATTTAATGCTCATGGGCTCAATAACTTTTTTCAAAAATACAAATAATAAATCATAACACCTATCTTACAAAATTACTGCATGGATCACCTGAGATGTAATAAGCACTGCAATGAAAACAATAAAGCAGAACCTTTATACAAAGAAGGAATTAGATACATTGTAGCAACTGCTACTTACCACTCTTATTATATAGCTGCACAAAAATAGGGCAATCACTGTTACAGAAGGCTGAAAAGGGAACATTACATTTTGGTAAAATGATTACTAATGGTTACAAAAAGTAACAGGAATTGAGACACTTTTAAAAGACAGAAGTTATACCTAAGAATTTTTAAAATGAGAAATAATGTTGAATAACAAATGATAACTATTTTAAACATTTATAATTGTAACAATGGAAATTTTTTTATAACAGTAACTCTTGAAAAGCTAAACTAAAAGAAAGCTGAAATTATATACATAACTATAGCCACAAAAAGCAGCATACTATAAACATTACTGGGGCAAATAAATAGTTAATTTGAACAAGTTCTTAGGTAAGGAAGCAATTAGTAGTAACATTTGAAGTACAGGGTGAGGTCAGAGAAGGGAGGAAGATACATGTTGAGTTACGAGACAGGGATTTTTATCATGTTAAAAACTAAGCACTTTGAGAGAGTTGATATTATCAAAGGATGTTTTCTGAGGGGCACATTAAAGCCCAAAGTCCCATAACTGAATTGACAGTACTGTTGAATTGTAAAAAAACAATTAGTTTAAAAACAGGCAATTACTACTATTATGATACCAGAGGATGACCACAATATATTATTAGACTACAACAAAAGCAAGCTAAAAACACTGTGTAGAAAACAATACATTATTTCAGACAAATATGTGCCTATTAAAAATGGGCCAAAACATAACTGATCTGCTCAGTGGAACAGAACCCATAGCTGGAGCTGGGAAACAAGTCAGAACAATATCAAAAACTGAGCCCGTTCTCCACTAAACTCTCTCTACAAAACAATGGTTATTACATTTACTTGGTGCTAACTTTACTCTCCATTGTAGAATCTGCTTCTCTTTGTCAGATAGATGCAGATCCTAAGGACAGAACCACCCCATCATACCTCCAAAGGGCCCCAGCTGAAACTAAGAATAATTGGGGAAACATGCAAGAATTCTGTTTTCATGGAGGGAACTAGAACAAGGGTGAAGGAGATCAACACAGAGAACAATCAACCCCTACCAAACCAGATATCCAGAAACACAGAGGCTCCTAAGACCTCATCACTGAAGCAGACCTAAAATGAACTCAACATGGCTCAGGGAAATTTGTGGAAGAGGGGACAGAAAGAATGTCAGAGCCACATGTTGGGTCATTACACAGTGTGACATTTCTTCCTACCCAAAACTGAAGCCTAATCCCACAAGGCAGGACCCATATACCCCAACAAGGAGGGTCCTTGTGGAGGGGGAGGACAGGGAGGAGGCTAACAATGGTACCAACTTGATGGTATTCACTGACTACAAAAATAAAAAAAAATGGGCCAAAACATTATAGACCTAACTATTAACATTAAGCATAAAGTAGTTCTCCCCATTCAGAACAACAGAGAGGTTTTCTTCATTGGTATAGCACACTTCAATTGAAATACAAATAAAAATGTGAGTCATCTAATAAATCAAAATGGCAAGTAGTCAAATTGAGTTTGTTTTTATGTAGGAAATAGTTATAATTATAATTTAAGTCAATATACCTAATACTGTAATGGCAATATGTAATCAATACAAAGAACAGTAATGAAGTGCTTTCCAGTGTGCACTTTATATTTACAAACATCTAGATAACTCTGTGTCTCAAGAATTCCATGCTCAACTGCAGGATGTGAACTACTTCTCTCCTTTGAATGTCCAGACTGAATTTTACAGTAAAATCTGCTCTTAATAAACTCCAACTATACTTCACTAAAAAAAGATCTCGGTTTTGACTCGCATGTTTGAAAGTAGAAGAGCCACATGTAGCTACTGTTTTGAGTGGTGTATCTCTAGTGGGATTTTTCTTTTAAGAAATGTAAAACTTTGAGAAACTCATTTCTTCTTGCCACCACTCCCACAGAGAAAGGACTGTGAAATACTGTATGTGTGTTTGGGGCTTCTCCAAATCCAATTTATTACTACAGCTGCTATGACTAGTAAATGTCCCTTGATTTCTCCTTCCCATATCAAACTTTCTTTCATACCCAAAGCAAATAATTTCAGAGTTGAAAAGAGCACACAGCCTCCAGTTACCTACAAAGGGAGTGCCCTCTCAGGTATTTAATACCACTGGGCTCCCAGCATCTGATACTTTGTAAGTTTGATATTTTTGAGATATAAATGTCAACCTACAAAGTTAGTTTTATGAGGGACTCATCTGCGTATTGTTACTGTATTAAATGTGTATGATTCACTGTATATCTTGCTTTACTTTACTACTATCAAATTCTAGAACATTTTTCTCACTACCATAAGAAATCCTACAACCATTATTAGTCATCCTCAATTTCCCTGAACTCCTAGCAAACAGTATTCTACTTTCTGTCTCTGTAAATCTGTATATTCTGGTTATTTCATCTAAATGTAGTCATATAATAATTGACCTTTCCAGTTAGGCTTCTATCACACTGCATAATGACTTCAGGATTGAGCCATCCTAGTACACTTATCATTACTTAATTTCTTCCTACAACAGAGTAACATTCTATTATAAGGATATGTCACATGATGTTTTCCCATTCATCAGAACAATGGAACTTTGTGTTGTTTCCACTTTTTGTCAATTATGAATAGTGCTGCTATGAACTTTTGTGTGGACATGTTCTCAATTCTCCTGGGTATATACGTAGAAGTAGAAGTTCTACACCACAAGATAACTAAGTGCAACCTTTATGAGGAACTTCCTCATGCTGTACAGAAGCTGTACTATTTGACATTTCCATTAGAAATGTATGAGAATTACTGTGATATAATAAAGTACGTATTTGACATTAGTGCATATTCCTGACATATGGCTCCATTTTTTTTTTCTTTTGGTTTTTCAAGGTCAGGTCTTGCTCTATTCCAGGCTGACCTGAAATTCATGATATAGTCTCAGGCTGGCTTGGAACTCAGAGATCCTCCTACCTTGGCTTCCCAAGCGCTGGGATCAAAGATGTGCCCCGTCACGTCTGATAGGTTCCTACAGTTTTTTTTTTTTTAATTTTTATTTGTTTATTTGAGAGCGACAGACAGAGAAAGAGGCAGAGAGAGAGAGAGAATGGGCACACCAGGGCCTCCAGCCACTGCAAACGAACTCCAGACGCATGCACCCCCTTGTGCATCTGGCTAACATGGGTCCTGGGGAATTGAGCCTCGAACCGGGGTCCTCAGGAGTCACAGGCAAGTGCTTAACTACTAAGCCATCTCTCCAGCTCGGTTCCTACAGTTTTTAATCTCCAGACTTATAAGAATCTTTTGAGGTCACTGGTGGCTGTAGTCAGTTGGTTCACAAAAAGAGCAAGGCAAAATAAGAGTTGGAACTTTCACCCCTACCCTTCCATATCTGGGGAAGGAAGAAGAGCTGAAAGTCAAAGTGATCACCAACAACCACTGTAATCAATGTCATTCATGAAATAATGCTCCCATAAAACTTCAAAAGATTGGCTGGTGAAAAAGTTTATCCTTTTGTTTGCTAGTTTTCTCAGACAGGGTCTCAATTTCTATTTCAGGATGTCATCAAACTCATCATCCTCCTGTCTCAATGGGGATCACAGGCATGCACTATCAACCCTGGCTTGGATGCGCTTTAGGAATGCCAGCCCAGAAAGAGCCCCTCCTCCACACCTTTTTCTATGTGTCTCATCCATCTGTATTATTTGCAGTATCCTTTATAATCAATAGGTGAAGACGAGTAAATTATTTGCTTCAGTTTTGTCAGCAGATCTAGAAAAGTTAACAGAACTTGAGTAAGGAGTATAGGAGCCCTGATTTACAGCCAGTATATTAGAATCAAAAGAACAAACTGAGGCTTTTGATTAGAATTGCCAGAGGAAAGGGGCAGTTTTGGGGTAACTAAGTCTTTAAGCAAAGGGATTCGATGCTATGTCTAGGTAGATACTGTCAGAATTGAATTAATTTATGGGATGCTTTGTTGGTATCAGCTAAAGAATTGCTCTGTGTGTGTGGAGACAACTTTTAGACATCAGAAGTTTGCATGAGTGTTACATCAAATGTGTGCAGTCAGGAAAACAACTTGGATTATTTTTAACTATCCTTTATAGTTCTAATTTCTCCACACCTTAGTCTTTTTCATTATAGCATTGTACTAGGCATGAGTTTGACTTGCATTTCTCTAATGAGTTGATATTTACTGGTCATTTTCATATCTTGGATATTTAGCTACTAAAATCCTTTGCCCATTTGTATACTGGATTTTATTTTAATTCATGAGTTGTAAGAGTTCTTTACATATTTAGACACAAACTTAAGGCAGGCAAACACAGGGAACTGCTTAGCAACTCAAGACTCTATTTGGCTTGGACAGTAAAACATCCTTTTCCTAAGGATGCACCTAACAACTTGTACTAGGACTCCTACCTACATCAGGCCTGCTTCAAATGATGGAAAAGTCTGTCTTCCTCTAGAAACATTTGGGAACACATCTTTTTTGGTCAGTTTCTATTCAAATATGTCATATGATATTTCCAATATCTTGGAGTGACCTGGAGTGGTTTTGGATACACATGTACAGTAAGGTAAACTGTACCCAAAGTGAATGTTGAAGGAGAATCCTTTCTATCTATACCTATTCATAACTGAAGGTACAGGTATGAAAAATTAGATGCACCATGGGAAGGGATATGCATATTACAGAAGATGTATAAACCAAGCCTATCAATCAAAATAAAGAACCACGACACAGAGAACAATCATCTCCTACCAAATCAGATATCCAGAGACACAGAGGCTCCCAACACCTCATCACTGAAGCAGACCCAAAATGAACACAACATGGATCAGGGAAATTTTGCGGAAGAGGGGCGGAAAGAATGTCAGAGCCACACATTGGGTCATGATATGCAGAGACAATTCCTCCTACCCATAACTGTGGGCTAACTCTACAATGCATGGCCCATATACCTCAACAAGGAGGGGAAAGGGGGAGGGGGAGGACATGGAGGAGGCTAACAATGGTACCAACTTGACTGTACTCACTGAGTACAAAACTAATTAATAATAAAAAATTATAAAATAAAAAAGGACCACCTAAATAAACTATGCCCCCAGCAACTAGCTCTTCCTTTCCCTAAAATCCCATAAAGGGAAGCTCAGGCAACTACTAAATGGGGATCATAAGTACTTTCTACCTCAGGTGGCACAGTCCTTCTTGTTTGTACACTATGGCTTTGCTCTTATTAAAGTTTTGGTTTTTTGCTATTTCAATTTTGGCATGTGCTTTTTCCAGTTGTTTGAATAATATGCTGTAAACCTGGAAAAACCTATACAGCGACCACTGGTAGCAAGCTTATTATAAAATACATGATTTTAAAGTACTTTCTAATATTGTTTGTGATTTTACTTTATCTGTTAGTGAAGTAAAAAGGCAAGATTTTAGTAAACTTCAATTTATCTACTTCCTTTGTCCCTTGAGTTTTGGTGCCCTGTTTAAGGAATCATTACCTAATCCAGGGTCAGAAAGATGTATGCCTATTAGTCCCTTCAGTTTCAGACCTACGGCTTTTACATTAAGGGTTATGACTCTTGAGGCAATTTCTGTGTAGGTGTGATGTAGGGGCCCACGTTACGTGCATATCTAGTAGACAAAGTATCATTTATGGACACAACTATCATTTATCAATGGTCTATTTTAGCACCTTTACCAAAAATACTGCTTCTTCCCTGTTCCTGAATTCTCAGTTCTTCACTAATGCATAATCTATATGACACTATCTTAATTTCTGTTGCTTTGTTCTAAGCTTAAAAATCAAAAGTGTAAATCCTCCAACTTAAAATCTTTTTTCAAGATTGTTTTGGCTACTTAATTCCCAAACATTTTTAGCACCCTAAAATGCATGACTTCCTGTTTTCTCTTCTCCCAGACTTTGGAAAGTAAAAATCTACTTTCTATGTGTTTCTTGACATTTCATATATCCAGGAATCATAGAAATCTTTTATGTCTTGTCAGAACAGGCTAAAAGGCAAGGACCAAAACCTAAGCTTGACCTCTGACCTTGACCCTGGAGCACACATATGCCTGTTTCTCTCTCAACACACAAACACACATACATACACACACACACTCTCTCTCTCTCTTTCCCCTTTCCCCCCCTCACTCTCTGTCTCTCTTAAGAATAATTTAGCAATACAATTCTTAGGCCCATCTGAAAACAGACGCTAGGCATGGTGTTACATACCTATGATCTCAACACTTGGGAGGCTGAGGCAGAAGATTCAAGAGTTTGAGGCCACCCTGGTCTACACCATTGAAAAAAGTCATCTTCTCAGTGGTAAATCCATTACCAAAATCAGAAGCTTTTCAAACCTGCAGCATTTACTAGAGAACAGTAGGCATTTGTTATTAAAAAGCCCAAGACTATGACATCTGACAACCAGACCAGCAGGAGGAGTAAGATCCTTGTTCATCTGTGTTTCTGTGACTTTTCTCACTTGTTATTATTTGCAACTGTACTTTTATGTCTGGCAGTAGTGCCAACTTCAATATGAATTATATATTATTTTTATCATGTTGATTACACATGTTCACCAGTTTAGTTGTCCATATATGCTTGGTGTGGTTTGCAAATATTCAGTGACAAAATCCAGAGCACAGCCTTTTCACAGAAAGTGTTTACTGTGAAATTTCTCCTTAGAAGTTTGCTTTTCTTTACAGCTTTGATCCATATGACATCCACAGTCCTACATTTCAAATAATGGCTTACACTTAAATTAAGAAAATGTTTCACTTTGATACAACATGACTATAGTAGGATGTGGTAGTTCTAGAAAGGACTTCATTTTCTTATGTGATTAGAGACTTAGTCTAACATGAAGGCTGCTAAAATTTTCCAAACTAAGCTTCTTCAGTTTTATGGCGACTTGGTACTTACATTCTGTTATTCATCAACACTTCACAGAAATTCTTGATTTGTCTGAATGAATTTAAAAACCCACAACTGAAGAAAATCAGAAAAACCTGGTTTTAAATATCAAAAGGTCTTGAATGAAAAGTATTTCTACAGGCCAAACTAAGTTTTATTGATCACTGTACTTCTCTGCAGGATGAAATTGTTGCAAGACTGAACACAAGAAAATAACTTACTGGTAAATATCTTTCCTTAGGACAGATCTGCCAAGAGGATTGTCAGCCTGGGGAGCCATAGCAACAGAACCAATCTTCAAAACCATGGTGTCTTCTTTTGCTGCCTGATTAACTGTAATAAAGGACAAAGAAATGAGTACCTTGCACATCTGCATACAACTTCATGAACAGAGAGAAATATTTGAAGGAATGGGGTGTAAATACACTAAGATAAGACCAATAAATGAGGGAAAGTATAAACAACAAATTATGTTTTAAAATATTGGATGCATTTCTCTTATTCTTATTTCCTTCAAATTCTATTATGTGGTTTTCTGTTAAATGACTAATTAAAATAGCAATAAAAATAAAAACTCCACCCTCAACATCAGAACATATAATATTAAGAATATATATGTAATAAAGGTGCCAAATGTTTATCTACATTCACAGTCTTCTACTATTGTGTATCTCTTCCAAGTGACTTTTTCCCCCCCAGGGAAAAATAAGTTTTATTACCCTCTGAGCAAGAGTGATAGTTCCACCTCTTAACTTCCAGGACTTGATCATTACCCAAGTGCCAGTAGTATTTACTCTAAAGGTCTAACTGTTCAGAAACATGAAAATATTTATTTGCCAACACAGATCAGTGGCTGACTGTAGGTGGAGGGTAGGTATGAGGGAATCCTTACAGATGAAAAAATATTTTAAAACTGAATCAAAGGAAAAACATTACACACCTGAATTCACATATATGTATAGGAGTCACTGAACTATATATACTTAAAAAGACCAAAGTAGCCGGGAGTGGTGGCGCATGCCTTTATTCCCAGCACTTGGGAGGCAGAGGTAGGAGGATCACTGTGAGTTCAAGGCCACTCTGAGACTACAGAGTGAATTCCAGGTCAGCCTGGGCTAGAGTGAGACCCTACCTCGAAAAAACAAAACAAAACAAAACAAAACAAGACCAAAGTATATAGTTTGCAAGTTATTCATTAATAAAGGGATTAAATGAAACCTACCCCAAGTGATCTTTTAATTCTAGACTTTTAAAACTCTACTGCTGTTTTACAAATATATTAAAAAATACCAACAAGTCACCAAATTCTGAAAAACAAATTCTGAAAGCCACTTAAATCAATGTGATTAACTAAATATACACATGAACACCAAATTAAGCCCTAATTTTTCAGAAAATCCAAAAGAAATATGTTGAAGATGATAGACTAATTATCTCAACTGAGAGAATATTTCAACCTGCTAATTTCTCACCTTTTGTGAAACTGTTTGGGAACCAGAAATGTCACATCTGTTGACAAGTTCTACCTAAGTCTAAAAGCAAGCTTATCAGAAAACATGAAGCTAACCAAAATGGTAAAAGGATATAATTAACTGAATGGTTTTGTGCTGAATAAGAAAAAATATTTAACCATGTTATACCAAAGTTAATACCTTTCCTATAACTCACTAGGTTGCTCAACGTTTTTTCTAAGGACTATATGGGATGGATAGATATGTTTTATGGTTCTATTCATTAAATATGACTCTATTTTCCTATAGAATTTAAATATAAGGGATGTGTAAATATTTCCTTTTTTTGACTAATATACAAGTGCCTGTGTTTGAAAGAATAGATGTAAGGCCAGGGTCATAGCCTAGTGGTAAAGTGCCTGGGTTAGATCTCTAGCAATACCAACAAAATGTGTGCATTATGTGTGTGACTATGAGTGTGTGTATGTGTGTGTGTGTGTGTGTGAGAGAGAGAGAGAGAGAGGGGGGGGGGGAGAGAGAGAGAGAAGAGAAGAGAAAGGATGAAAGAAATGGAAAGGAGGAATGGGAGGAAAGAAGGAAGGCAGGAGAGAAGGAGAAAGGGTAGTGAGGAAGATAAAGAAAGAAAAAAACCCTAATAACTTCTCTCAAGGAATTATGATCTGCTACAAATAGAACACAAAAGGACTGGCTGCAAGACATCAGGAATATCCTGAACAGAACATGCCTACAAAGGCATACAATCTGTATTTCCCAAACTGGTGCCCAAAGAATGCAAAAGCTAGCAGATTACTTCCAGCTGCTTCGGCAGAACACTTGGTATGGTCTGACTTAGATTAATCTACAAAAAGAAGGTTAGAATCAAGAAAATCAGAAAAAAAGCAAGAAAAGATATTCAGTGATAGAAAGAAGGCCACAGAATAAGATGAGTACAAAGGGAGTGGAGGACAGTAAAAAGGTCAAAAGGTAGAAGGAGGGTTGGCAGCAACAGGGAGAAACAAGAAAAGAATCCTCACAATAAATATTAGAATATGTACATCACAGTAAACAAAATACTTACAAATGTCCAAAAGAAAAGACCAAATAGAAAGCTACTTCTCACACAGCTACACAATTTTCAAATGACAAAAGGTCTGGATTGATTATAGATCCTTATACTAGGAACACTGTTTACATTTTTACAGATTTTGCATTTTATGCTGAACTTATCAAACAGTTCCATGTGGGTAAAACCTCTGATTAAGCAGCAGGCATCAATTAAATCAACAGTAAGCCTGGAGAATAGACTATACCACAAAAGTGCAATTAGTATACTTGCTAACTGTTCTTCCAGGCTACAGATACTACCCACCATATGAAAGTCTGAATAGTAATAGAAACATTGTAGTAAATGAGGTGCACATGGAAGGAAAATGACGTACTTGGTATTACATACAAAGCCAGATCCAAGAACAGAATTCTGAGTCTGTTAGAGCCAACAGTGCTCTAACAGAAGATTAAACTATGAAGTTACAGATATATGTGTTTATAAACCAGATTAAAATAACTAATGTTATTATAGAAAGTATCCAACATTTCAAAATATTTCACTCATCTATAAGCAAAAATAATAAAAATATGTAGTTTTATAAGAAAGAGCCTTGAGTCATTTCACTTACTTTATAGTTGGAAAAATATGCTTTTCTTTCTGGGTTTATTTCACCTGCATTTAATAGTTGGGCCATATGAGGAAATGTACTCTTTTAAAGCATTTTCAACATGAAAATGAATGTCTTCCTTCTTTGCTTTAGCTATATGTTAAAAAGTGAACCTCCTGAAAAACACTCTTACTAGATCCAAAAAGCACTCCTCTATTCTCACATGAAAACCTTAAGCTGGAAGTGAAACACCTGTAGAATGAGATTCTTGATAATAATGACACATACTGCCAACAGTATTTAAGTTGAAAATCAGACTGTCAACATCACTTCTTTAAGCCAGAGAATATTAGACTTCATGATTAATTTTTGGACATGATTTAGAAAGTTTTACATTAATGTAAGAAGAATTGTAAGTTGAAAAGTTTATACTTGTGGAGAACAAAAATATGTACATGTGTACAGGTGAATGTGTGTGTGTGTGTGTGAGAGAGAGAGAGAGATAGAGAGAGAGAGAGAGAACAAATAACAAGAAAATCGATCTCTTGAATCAGGATCCAAAGAGAAAAATTTTCATGCAATATTGTCACTGTAAAATTCTATTGTCCATGACTAATTGTCTATAGTCAAATATGAAGTAAAAGAGTTTGGGAGTCTTTTCCTTTAAGATTCTTATAATCTCAAATGAGGAAAATATCTAAAGTCTCAAGAAGTTGAACTGGCCATTGTGTAATATGATACTATTATAAAAGCCAAAACTATCAAGACAGTCTTTCATAAAGCTATTTTAAAAAAGATTCATTTACTTATTGCTATGTTGGCAGCAGAAAACAAAAAGATTCAATATAGGTGTGAAATGCAGTGCTCATTTATCTAAGAAGGGATAGCTCTATGATATGCACAGATGTCCATGAGTATGGATATTTTTATGATACAGTTTCATCTGACGTGCCCATTCTCTTTCTCTCTGCCTCTTTCTCTCTCTGTCACTCTCAAATAAATAAATAAAAATAAACAAAAAATTAAAAATTCAAATGACAACAAATGCTGGTGAGGGTGTGAGGAACCCACATCCACTCTTAGTGGGGGGTATAGACACATATAGCCACTATAGAAGCCAATATGGGGGTTCCTCAAAAATCTAAGAACATCTGGGAGTGGTGGTGCACGCCTTTAATCCCAGCACTTGGGAGGCAGAGGTAGGAGGATTGCCATGAGTTCGAGGGCACCCTGAGACTCCATAGTGAATCCCTGGTCAGCCTGGGCTAGAGTGAGACCATACCTCGAAAAACCAAAAAAAGAAAAAAAATCTAAAAACAGACATACCATTTACCCAGTTATACCACTCCTGTACATATACCCTGAAGACTCTACTCTTTATTACGGATACTTGCTCAGTCATGTTTGTTGCTGCCCTATTCACAATACCTAGGACATGAAATCAGTCCAGATACCCAGCAACTAATGAAAGGATAAGGAAGAGGTGGTACATATACACAATGGAATTCTACTCAGCAGGAAAATGAAGAGACCATGAAAAAAAATTGCCCTAAGTGAGGTTATACAGGCCCACGAAGATAAATGGCACATGTTCTCTGTCATATGTGTACCCTAACACAGCATAGTTTGACTTGTTTTTAAGTGTAGTAGTATTGGTAAGGAAGGTAGAATGAGGCTTAAAAAGAGGGAAAGCAGGAGAGGTGAGAGAAAATTTGACACGCAAGTGGAAGGGCAGAAAACAGAAGATGGGAAGGTGGAGGACAGAGTAAGGGAAGGAGCAGAGAGGAAGATACATAAAAGTAAAGAGAGCATGAATCAGTATCATGAAAACCTTCCTCTAGTTTATCCTTAAATTAAAAGATACAGCTCTTTTTTTTTTTTTTTTTTTTTTTTTTTTTTTTTTTTTGGTTTTTCGAGGTAGGGTTTCACTCTAGTCCAGGCTGACCTGGAATTCACTATGGAGTTTCAGGGTGGCCTCGAACTCACGGCGATCCTCCTACCTCTGCCTCCCGAGTGCTGGGATTAAAGGCGTGCGCCACCACGCCCGGCTTTTTTTTTTTTTAAATTTTTTAATTTTTATTTTTTGGTTTTTCGAGGTAGGGTCTCACGCTAGCTCAGGCTGACCTGGAATTCACTATGTAGTCTCAGGGTGGCCTCGAACTCATAGCGATCCTCCTACCTTTGCCTCCCAAGTGCTGGGATTAAAGGCGTGCGCCACCACGCCCGGCAAAAGATACAGCTCTCTTAATAAGAGGGGCCAGGGGGAATAGTTTGGGCAGAAGCCCACTGTAGGGGTTGTAAAAGCTTTACCCTAAAACCAAAGGGTATTGCTGGTAAATTTCATTGCAAGAATTGGTTATCCTCCACAACGGTCAGGAAGGCCAATGGAGGCCCCAAAACAATGCAGTCCACTGCCAAAGCACTTGGTTACCCTAGGTATAAGGGTAAGACTTGATTGCTGAAGATATCACAGACTGCGGTCATAGGCTCTTGAGAGATCATGCTAGAAGTGAGATGGAAGCCAGATCCCTGCTAGGGGACAATGGACACAAACAGCAAGCTAGAAAATCAACCAGATAGACAATGTGTACACACTGGTGCAGTAGTGGCACACAGACTCTGGCTGGGGTAGTCAACTGCTCTCTGAATGAATATGAGGCCTGCTCAGTGAGAGGGAACTCATACTTGGTACTGAAAATCAAGACATAAACCTATGTATGGCTTTGAAAGTCATAGATTCTAGAGGGAAACTGCCACTATTCTTTGGCTAAAACAAGAGGTTATGTCCATCAAAGTCTTATAAATGTCTACACTTTTCTCTTTAACCAATGCTGTTGTTACTCTTGGCTAGAACATCTAATTTTACCAATGGCAGAGAATACCAGGGAGACCCAATACTCATCAGTAAGGCAAGAAGAGAAAGCTGACCATCTAGCATGAGACAAGTCATCTCTATCACATCTGCCAGAGCCCAGGAAACATGATAGAGGAAGAAGTGGATTAAATGTGACCGTTGCTGTCACTACTAGCCTGAGGAGACTCAAGTCATCTCAGCACAAACTTACAGGCCCTCAGGAGATGTGTAGCATGCCCTCCAAAGCTCAGGGAACATTGCAATCCTTCTGCTAGACTTTTTTTTTTTTTTAACATGTATACAAATACAACTAGCAAAACCACTAAAGTTCCAAAACTATACATGCTAGAAAAGGACTAATCTAAAAGTCAACAGAAAAGTGTGAGAGATTATATTGTTGTCTAAATCAATGAGCCCCATCTCATATGCACTTCTTAAAGATGACCTGAGAAAGGATTTAAGCATATAAACTCTGCAATTATAAATTAATACTCCATCCCAACTACCACCCCCCAAAATATGAAAGGAAACAAACAAACCAAAACAGGTTCAAAAATACAGTTTCAAAATCCAGATTGTTGCAGTTATAATTAAGCTGGGATTTCCATAACTGAAGAAAATTTAAAACCAACAACAAAATACATGATAGAGAAAGGTAGTTAAGGAATATATTAGGAGCTAAAACAGGACAAAAATGCAAAACAAAAATATGCAATGGAAATAAAGCTATTTTTTATTTCCTCTCTTTTCTCCAACACCCAGATTTCTGCTGCAATTGACATGTACCCTAATACATCGATAAAACGCATAACCTGTTTGAATAAGCTCCTTTTTTTTTTTTTTTTTTTTTTTTTTTGGTTTTTCAAGGTAGGGTCTCACTTTAGCCCAGGTTGACCTGGAATTCACTATGGAGTCTCAGGGTGGCCTTGAACTCATGGCAATCCTCCTACCTCTGCCTCCTCCTGAGTGCTGGGATTAAAGATTTGCGGCACCACGCCCGGCGTGAATAAGCTTTTTGATAAATGAACCTAGGCTAAACTGTGAACTTCTGACCTCTACCTTATCACAGTGATGTCCACCCCATAGGTGTTGCCATAGTGCCAGCTGGAGTTTGCTAACCCTTGCTCTTCTTGTTGACTTAACTGTGCCTGTCTATGGGCATTCAGAAAACGACACAAATCCTGCCTTCATATAAAAGGGATGCCAACAGAGAACTGTTAACACAGGATTATCATAGTATTCAGAAAGTCTACTTTAAGAATTAAAAAGACTCACACAGATACTTGTATGCTACTATTCAGTGCAGAATTACCTACATTAACTAATCAAAAGTGGGAAATGACTCAATTCAATAAGTATTCAATAAATGAATGGATAAACAAAATGTCATACACAGTTTGATAGAAGAGCCACTCAGAAGAATGAAGTTGGGCTGGAGAGATTGCTCAGTGGTTAAAGGTACTTATTTACAAGCCCGATGGCCTGGGTTTAATTCCTCAGTACCCAGGTAAAGCCAGATGTACAAAGTGGCACATAGTCTGGAGTTCATCTGCAGTGGCAGGAAGCCTTGGAGCATCCATATTTTCCCCCTTTCCTTATGAATAAATAAATTTTACAAAAAAAATTAAAAATTACAAAAAGTATGACATTCACACATATGTGGTACAACCTGGATGAATCTAATAAGTAAAATAAGCAATGTACAAAAGGACAAATATTACATGTTTTCCTCTACTAAAATTCCTTTATTAGAGAAATGCATAGAGATAGGCGGTGAGGGGGAGTTATTGCTTAATGGGTTTACAGCTTCTGTTTGGAGTGTCAGGGAAATGCTTTAGTGGGTAAGAGTGTTTGCCAAGCAAGCAGGAGGACTTGAATTCAATCCTTGGCACCCACATGAAAAACATTGGGTATGGCCATACATACCTGTAACATAGGATTGCTGGGGATCACTGGTTAGACAGTCTAATAGGTAAACTAGTAAGCTCCAGGGTCACTGCGACTTTGATTGGGGAAGAACAGTAGAGGAGGACAACTGATGTCCTTTTCTAGCCTCCATACATATGTGCACATGCATCTGTACACATGAATATAAACCACTCACACATACCACACATACTAAACTCTCCCCCACCACAAGAAAAATGAGCTCTACAAAGATGATGTAGTGGAAGCAAAAGAGCAACTCAGTAAAAATGTACCCTTTGCTAACAAACACTAAAGACATTTGAAATGTTTGGTATATCACGTGTAAAACACTTGAAGACAAATGTGCAATTATTAAATACAGATCAGATGATTACACCAAGGAAAGGCTATGACTGGATCAGTAAGATGGTAAAACTACTAATGACAACATATTTTTTAAAGTATCAGATACACTGGTTCATGCAAACAAAATAATTTACTTATACTATTTCATCTTCTTAGCACAATTTCAAAATTAATAAATGGACTATGAAGCATATGTATTTTAGTTTTTAAAAATATATATGTAACCAATATAGAACTACATCATATAAAAAGGGTTTCTAATAAAGAAACTGTAGAGGACTAGGAATCAGCTCAGCGGTGCTATATGCGCATGAAGACCTGAGATCAATCCCCAGCACTGCAAAAGCAAAATAAAATGGAATAACAACCGCCCCAGAAACTAAGGAGTAAACAAACAAACAAACAAAAAAACACATAATAAACCAAAAGAGAAAGGAAAAAGAAGAAAACAGTACAGGGCATATTATATAAAAAAGGAAACATCTTAAGATCAGTTAACATGCAAAAGCCAATTACAGCAAGGGCTCCTGAGGCTATAAAGGAAAGCCAGATACATGTACGATTTTGTTTATCTGATTTTACATAGGTACTAGGGAATCAAACCCGAACTAGAAGGCTTTGCAAGCAAGTGCCTTTAACCAATGAGCCATCTTCCCAAACCCCTATTAAGTAAAAATGTATTAGCTACTCAGGTAACAAAAGATAATAAACAGAAAAAAGCATAAAGGTCAATGAAACAACGAATATGCTGCTTTTACCTTTCTGGCTAGTAAGCTATATCTTGTCACTCGTAACTGCTCAGGAAGGATTACTTTTCATATTTCTATAAACTATCTGAGTAGATGAAAGCAACATGCTAAATTTAGCTATGAATAACTTGGTAGGTCTATACAGCTCTACAAATACTTTAATAGTACAAATGAAAAGAGCCAGTATTTTAGTAAACCTTAGTTACTGACAATATTAGGCAGAACATCATCCCTAATGATGATGATCTGCCCGTGGCAGACAGAACAGAAATGTGAACTAGAATCAAAGGACAGTGTTAAGGAGGGAAGTCTTTGGCAATAATTTGGGCTTGTGAGCAATAAAAGGGATTCAGTGGTTAAGGGTGTCCTTTGTTGTCATTCTTTTGCCTTGCGAGGTCCTAGTAATGAAGTTCAATCCTAGAACCAGAAAGCCATCCTTACCACTCCCTGAATCAGTGGCACTTTTGTCTATGACTTTCAAGTATCCAGAACTACAATAAATAAATTTCTGTTATCTATTAATTTCCCAGTCTAAGATTATAGCTACAGAAACAGACTCAGAAGAGTACAACACCATATCTCTATTTTTCTTGAAGCTGAGTATGGCCATAGAGTCATGTGATCAAATTAGGCCAAAGAGGTGTATATGATAGTAAAACATGAGACATCCAGACTCCACTTTAAAATAAATGAAGAGTACAATCTAGTCATGATAAATAACCTACTATTGAGAATTTACCATAGGACTGACACTATGAAAAGTCTCTCATGGTATCATCATGGTATTGATAAAACCTACTCTTAAGTCAGCTACTATGACTATTTTCCAACATAAGAATTTTAGGTTAACTCTCCTGAGATTTCAAAATCACAATTGGTAAAGTATTAACTCATGTCTATAGAACCTCAAACTACATACCATGAATCACTGTGCTATGATGTATATCAAAATACCTAAATCTCTCAATTTTTAATAGTATATGGAAAACTAAAATGTTTTAAAATAACTCTTATGTATAGATATGTGTGGAAGCAATATGAATATCAAATGAATTCAAATAGAACAATCTAAGATGGCACTGAATGAAGCCCGGAAATAGCTACAGGGGCAACATCAGCTGACTGGTCATTTTTTATTTCCTGTCATCATCATTAGGTAGATATTTTTGACAGAATTTGTAAAACAATCTCATCATGGTGAACACTATTTTTTTTACATAAAATTATAACTATATTAGATATTATATAGAAACCAACACAGTTCCAGTAAACAATGACAGAAAGTATAAGCATTATTGGCAAAATCCCTGAAGAAAAAAAGCTCAGATTTCTTACTCCTCTAACTAAGGGAGTCAAATACTTAGTTATCTGACATAACATCTAACAGGTTTAGTTATAAAATGACTATAATATAGACACTTTTTTTTTTTTTTTGGTGTTTTCAAGGTAGGGTCTCACTCTAGCCCAGGTTGACCTGGAATTCACTATGGAGTCTCAGGGTGGCCTTGAACTCTCAGTGATCCTCCTACCTCTGCCTCCCGAGTGCTGGGATTAAAGGCGTGCGCCACCACGCCCGGCTTATATAGACACTTTTTAAAATAAACTGCCTAGTATAACCCAAGCTCATAATTAAATCAAAGCAAGAAAACATCTAGAGGAAAATTATTTAAACCCACAGTTCCCTGAACTCCACCCAAAATCAACGGCCAATACCTTCAACAGTGGGATGTACTTCGTCTATTTTTGGAACAAAAACTCTGATTACACTTGTGTTGATATAAATCAAAGGTAAATTGCGTGATGTCAATGTATGGGTCCTCATTGGCTGACCAGGAGATTTTCTTTTCTCTTTTTGCGTCCTTGGTAATTTTGCTTGAAATATACTTGTAATGGCATTAAGTAAAGGAAAGCAAAGGACAATATCAAAGGCTTGTGCTGAAAGAAGAATTTCATGAAGAAAATGAGGTGAACCATCCAATAAACCTTCAGATAACTTATGAAAACTTCTTCGTTCATTTCTTGATGTCAATTTGTGACGAACATTTTTTGTTACAGCTTTTGTATATGTCAGAGAAAGAAATCCATGCTGCTGATGAGCACCCTCTAGAAGTCTTGTAGTTGTCTGTGCAGAGGAACAAAAGCATAATACATATTTTATTAACAAAGGGGACAAGGTATTTGAAAGCAGAAAATAACTATTATCTTACCCATTCTGTATTAGTCATCTTATACTTAATAAACATGTGAGTGGTCAATTCTATAGACCGAAGTAGTCATTGTGATTTAAATCATCCTTGAAAGATAAGGTTTATAATTTTTAAACTGCTGCATCTCTAACTATGTTAAATAAAGGAAATATGTATATACCCAGTAGAAACTGAGGAATATAAATATTACTATTCATAGTTTAAAATTAATATTTTATAACATCTTAAATAAAAATAAAAAACAATGATAAAGACATTACAATAGTAGTAACTTATATCAGGAACTCCATTTCCATTCCAAGGCATTTCAGTTTTAAAACTTTAGAAAGCAATGATAACAAATTTTTTAAAAGAATTCACAGGTTCCAAGGTTTTTCTGAAAATTTTGAAAAGTTTATTAGGAATGTTTCTTATAGAGACTAATAAACACAAATAAATCTAAATATAGGTTTTACTGACATTAAAGACAAATTACAGTCCCATATATCTCAAATACTAAAGTGAAAGTGCTAGTGAAAATTCAAAATCAAATTGGAACAAGACTATTTGTTGCTATGCAAAAATGCTATTAAACATTAAATCTAAGGAGAAATCATTTGAACTGTAAGACTAAACATATATGTCTTAAGTACCTTTAGAGCTACATAAAAGAAAAAGTAGCCTGGCATGGTGGTACAAGCCTTTAATCCCAGGACTCGGGAGGCAGAATCTCGGGTAGGAGAATCTCTGTGAGTTGGAGGGTACCCTGATACTACAGAGTAATTGAATTCCAGGTCAGCCTGGCTAGAGCAAAACCCTACCTTGAAAAACAATAAAAAGCAAGCAAACACAAAAAGCTCAGCATGGTAGCACACGCTTTTAATCCCACTACTCAGAAGGCTGAGGTAGTAGGATTGCTTTGAGTCTGAGGCCAACCTGAGAATACATAGTGAATCCCAGGTCAGCCTGGCCTACAGTGACATCCTACCTCAAAAAAAGTAGTTTGCATATGCTGTGAAAATAATTTTCAATGCTCTAAAACCCTGATGATCTGACATTAATATTTAATAATCTCATGGACTTTATTCATTTTAAGAATGTTACCTAAAAGAATTAGTTTGATAACATGCTCACTTGTGTTTTACTGTTAAAAAAATGTAGGTTTGAAACTTCATTGTCATTGGTATTCAGCCTAAGATCATATATATTTAATCAATAACCAAAGTACAGACTTGTCCAGATTCAAGAGAGCAGTAAATAAGGTACTTTCAATTAGTTTGAGAAAATGACTATGAAATAACAGAAAAAAAATCAATCTCAGCCAGAATCACAAAAGGAATGACAAAAGCAGTACTGGTCAACTCTTGATCATTCAATACAGGTGTACTTAACACAATGCTTTTCCTTAGAGTGATCGTAAAATTAGTTTGTATTTTCAAGCCCCAGATGATAATAGTATGTGCAATGTTTCCACAACAGATTGTTAGAAAATCAATTTATGATAAAACATAAATTACAATTCATTTACAAAGTTAATGGTACTGAAGAAAATCAAGAGCTGATTCTATGGATAATTCAATTTCTTCCTTGAATTCTTGTTAGGGGAGTTCTGTAGAATAATTTTAAAATGATTTCTTACAGAAGGAAAGAAGCCAGAACAATTACTGAAAGGGTCCTGCTTGCTGACGGGTCGAACCAACAAGGTGCGTCTGTTCAGCTTGTCAGTACAGGAAAGGAAGACACCTCCACACTGCCCCAAAGACCAACACTCTTCCCCAAGGCTTGTGGTGACGGACAGGAGCAAAGAAGGTGAAAAGACAAAAAGCAATAAGAGCCATAAGCCAAAAAAAAAAAAAAAAAAGTTGGATAGATTTTAATTCTGATCAAGTTTGCACAGGTTAGGTTTGAGCCATTGCTAGATATGGCCTCTGTCTGTACTTTGTTCTGCAAAACCAATCTCAATGGAATTAAATAAAAAACATAATATTGCCTTTATTACACAATTACAAATTTTAGTTTATAACAAAGGACATTCCACCAAGAAGTAACTTATAAAGAGAAAAGGTTGATATACCAATTAATTAAAGATAATAATAACAACAATACAATCCTACCTTTGTCTTTCTGATAAGCTTACTTAGTTGCTATAAAGGAAGATGGTTATAAAACACAAGAAGTGATTTTAAATTTGTAATATAATTTTGAAGAAGTCGAAAATAATTTACTGTGACCTATAATTCTCATAATCATTAGTGGTATTGCACAAAAGAGCAAATAGAAACAATATGAAATATATTTTCAAAAATCATAATTACTAAATGAGTCTCACCACAGGTTTTTCTTTGCATTGCAGAAATACTCCTTCAAAATGTCCTGACTGCCAACCTTCCCCTGGCCTGGAAAACATAAGTTCACCTTATCTGTTCTATTCAATTTCTCTGAGTTAAAAAATTGACCATATATAACCATATCAACAGTTCTAAAGTAGTAAACACTACATTGAACAAAAGCAGATGTAACAATGCAACTAATATAAATATTTGCATGATCTTCACACGAGTAGTTCTGAACAGAATCATTTCTTCTAATAGTAAAATATACACTGATTTTATTATTTGTATCTTCTCTCTGAAACAAAAAGGTCCATAAAGGAAGAACCAATGTCTACTTTTGTTAAGTATTACATTCTTAGTGCTTAGCATAAAGCTTGACACATAATATTCAATACATTTCTAACTAATGAATGAATAACTTAAATGACTATTTAAAACTTACATAAATTTAACAGTAAAGCTAGAGATAAGCTATAACATTTAATATTAATATCATCAAGAAATTACATCATCTCAAATACATCATGTATCACTTGAAAAGATTATTTTGTTATAGATAAATCATTGGGAAGTAATTAAAGAATAAACATCAAAAATCAAGTCATAATTCACTGTTGATATGAAAAAATAATTATTCTATGATTTTTAAGACAATATTGGAACACATTCTAATACATACCAGGCAAAATATTTTGTATTTTACAAGGACTCAATTTTCAGCTATCACAGATTTGATAATTGTTGACATAAACAACATGACATACATTAACTGACAAACACATAAATAGTTTCAATGTAGAATTAGAAATCTGTTCACAAAAAAGACTTTAAGTAAATGTAATGGATTAATTATGTACATCAACCCATTGAGCAACACCATGTGCAGGTACACAATAACTAACTGTTGAATAAAGGAATGTTATAAATCCATAAGAAAATATATTTAAGGTTATTTCTACATAAAAGTGCTGGGAATATATGATGCTATTTAATATATTTTTAAGAGGCATCTGAGTTTTTTGGAATGTGAGTTATTATTCAAATGAAGATTAAAATATTAGAGGTACATTATAAGGCAAAAAAGAAAGGAATTTGTATTCTCATTTGAGAAACACTGGCAAAAATCAATGTACACTACTGTAAAAATATCTAGCTTCACTTTTTACTATTATTTATTATAATAAGTCAGATTTGCATATAATTTTAATTTTGATGGGAATTGATTACAGAAGGAAAAATATGGTTCTACATTTGTCTACAACACATACACACACACACACACAAAATATATGCTCTACAATAAAAGAAATGCCCTCAAAGTGCTAAGTGCTATGATCAGTTCCTCCATCTCTGTGTAGATTATGTAAGAAATTGGAAGAAGTATAACCATTAAGGACAATTGGTAATTATGTTCTAAGCATAATAAATTGTATGAAATGATTCATAAAATAAGCTTACCTTACTGAATATGATACCATGTTAATTTATTAACAGATCTATGCCATGTTATAAACCAAGTGTATTAGCTCTCACAAATAAAATAATAAAAAAAAGAATACTAAGAAAACCAATTCAAATCTTTAAGAGTGAGAACATTATTCTATAAAAACTACCACTAACAGAATATACATATGTTCCTACATTTATTGTTCATTATTTACCTGCTTTGGTAGTGATCAATGTTGAAACTCTCTATTTTACATTTCACTTTGGTATAAACATCCTGCACGTCTATGGAAGCACTAAGATCTTCTAGTTCACTGACCATACAAACCTCTGCAAAACAAGCAAATATTAATATAATCCATCAGAATCAATACTAAAACTTTCTACTTTACATGTCATATAGGCAAATACATCCTGAATATATAAAGAGGCACTGAAAATGTACAAAAATCTGTAACCACAATCATAATTAATCAATGTCAAAATAGGCCATATAATAAGACAAGCCATCTATTTCAAGATAGCAGAAATCACATTGATGTTTGAAGTGTAAGTCTCAAATCAGCCAAGGATCTTTGAATATTATCAGTGATAATGATAAAATGTATCAATATGTTCAATAGGGACAGTCTCACACAGCCTTTGGGATGAATTACAATATCAATGAGCAAAGGGTAGCTATCAGAAATCCAAAAAGAATATAGGTATATATTTTTGAATAGTGATAAAATTCAATATGATAGCATTACTAAGAGAAAAACCAAAATTAGATCCAATTGTGTATATTTAATACTATACAACAATAAATAAAAATAAATTTTAATGTATTTTTTCTTTTTTCTAAAACTCTATTTAATATTTGATCTTTTCCATACAGAATAAAAGGACTCCTGTACCTGTGGCTTTATTTTCAAGATCTGGAGCAAAGAGCTTTATAGTAATTTTGGGGAGAACCCACTGCATCCAGAGACTAACACGTCCACTTGCTCCACCAATGTAACTAGTAGTTTGTTCCAAGGTAACAGAATCTGAGAACGGTGATTCATCACCTGCATGTATAGAATCTCCCTGATGTAAGGAAACAACAAAAGTAAGTAAAAATAAAATTTATAATTTTAAACTATTTTTAAATTAGCAAATTATAATCCTACTAATGCTAGCAGAAAAAAAAACAAGCATTGTATACACTGAATTAACTTACATAGTCACAATATAAATGCATGGCATTCTGGTTTCCTCTAAAAGCACATTAGGCTCATATCAGTGAGAACTTTCTTCCAGAGCAAGTCTCTGCAAACTACAGCCAAGGGCCAAATCCACCAGTCTTAGGAAATAGATCTATAAGATTTCAGCTAAATCCATTATTTACTGTCTACTGCTGCTCTGCACTGAGTGAAGTAGTTGCTATGTTAAGACTATGGTTTCCAAGGCTTAAGGTATTTATTATTTAGCTCGCTACACTAAGAAAAAATTTTGCAACTTGGAAATAGAATATTTATTATGGATCTAGAATAAGTAGAGCAAAGTGATTTGTAAAATCAAAACATTCATAATTTCTATTTAGTAGATTAGATTTCATTAAATATTGCATAGGACTGAAACTATGAGCAACAATAAATCATGAACTTACTCAAGTTAATAAAGTATACACTAAGGCTGGGGAGATAGCTCAGTTACTAAAGTGCTTGCCTTGAAAGCAAGAGGACTTGAGTTCAGTCCTCAGAACCCACATAAAAATAGGTCTGGTGGCATATGCTTATATAATCCTAGAGCTGTAGAGGCAGAGATAAATAGACCTCTGGGGCTCACTGAATAGCCAGCAGTCACCCACTGATGTCTTCATTGCTTGAAATCTGGAAAGAAAACTTAGGAGCCTAAAGCCAATTATTCTGAGAATAGACCAAATATAATGCTTGTTTGTATAGAATATGTGTTTATATATATATATTAAATATTAGTTATATATACTTAAGCTTAGTATGAAGTATACTAGGTTAAGTACTTTACCACTTGTGTGATTATATACAAATAATTGCACTTTTCAGAGTGTATTATCTGGTTTTAAAATAATTTATATGCTGATATTTACCTCTTAGAGTAAAGATTAAATAAGAACATAAATGTGAATGATGTATACACAGTAAATATGCTATAAGTGGTACATATAATTATCATCATGAAGCTAAAACAATGCTAATAACATTGTATTCTCACCCTTCCTCATTGTGATAGCTTTCTAACCTCACACATTTTCATTTGCATGCATTCTCTACTAGCTCACTGTTATTTTGGAGTCAGACGCGCTACCGTCACGCAACAAGGTCCTGCTCACTGTTATTTTGAATGTCTCAAAAAATATTAATTTCCAATGCTAAGTATCATGATCAGTCATGAAGAACCAAAACAAAACACCCCTTGAAACTTTTAAGAAGGTACATAACAGTGGACAGCGTGTGATTTTACTGGTTTTATTACTGATTTAACACTGTAAAATATATATTTCAAAATATTTTATTCATTTCAGAGAGAGAGAGAGACAGACAGACCTGGGGAGAGAGGAGGGAGGGAAAGAAGGAAGGAGAGAGAGGGGAGAGAGGGGAGAGAGAGAATGGGTATACTCAGGCCTCCTGCTACTTTACTGCACACGAACTCCACACACATGTGCCACCTTGCACATCTGACTTACATGGGTACTGAGGAATTGAACCTGGGTCTTTAGGCTTCACAAGCAAGTACCTTAACCACTAAATCATCACTCCAGCTCCTATTTTACTATATTTAATGACAGTTTTTCAGAGCAGAAGCCACTGATCTCTAAGTCATTAGCCTGATACCTACAAGGAAGAAAAGATAACTAAAAGCCCATAGAAAATAAATGGAAATGTTGCTGTCTTACCACAGACATACCATCCAACAAGGTTATTTGCAATCCTAAGGAAGCTTTAATTTGACTTCAATACTTCACAGCATCCTTTAATCAGAAGAACATTTAATTTCCCCACATCCCCAGCAGGAAAAAAAAAAAAAAACAAATGGAGAAGACTCCAAGAATGACAGCCATGTATTTACTGTTGAAAAGGTTAGGCACCAAGCAGAGCAAATTTATTGTGACAAAAAATTAGAGGTAAGCATAACTTTAAAACACTACAGTCACTCACCAAACAAAGCCAAAAGCTTGACATTTGTGTTTTTTAATATAGATATTTACCCAAAATAAGTAGTATTAAATCTACCATAATTGAAATCTCTAGAACAATAACTTCTAATAAAAAGGATAAATCAGTATGAGAAAATAATGCTTCTCCCCAAGACAAAGTAAATAAAAGAGCATAATATTGTCACTATGTTTCTTTATGGATAGCTTCTTAGAAGAGAAGTGTTCATAAATTAAATCTTCTATCCAGCAGTTAGAAGAACACCATATATAAGAATGGAAAATTACAGAGAAAATATCATTTTAGACCAACAAAACCTTGATTTTAAACTACTGAGTATAAGTCATAAGATTGTTTAAAAATATGATTTTCAAATATCTTAATCTATTTTTCCATGCAGTTTCAATTTTCAGTTTACATCTTCAACATTTGGTAGGTATTATTAAACATATTTGTGCATTAAATTTTCTTCTCTGTTTCCAAATTTATAGTGGACATTGCCCGAGAAATGGAAATGGTAAACTATTTTCCCATGCCTCTTTAGTCCAAGCCCAAAATAAAAAACTCAATTCTTTCCCATTTATGGCAAATTTTGATCAAAATACTGAATTTATGTTTCTAAGGAGAATTCATCTTTGTTCATCTGGAAGAGCTAAGCCTTTAGCCCTTCATCCTTGGCCTGCTTTAGTACTCAGGGAAGATCATAGTTTTGGCCACATTGTTACTCTTTCTTATCAAAATAATACTGGCATTCTTGTTCAATCACAAAATTTCCCAAAAGGCTAAATACTTCCTCTATTGTTTATAGTTGAGTAACACTAACAAATGGACTGCTGTGGTGTCCTTTATCTATGTTCCCTCTATTTCAATGCAAAAGTGGGAGAAAATAATTAACTGCTTTAAAGCCTAATACTTATGGCTCTCACTCATCTTTTCCACTCAACCATGTTCCAAACTGAAACAGAGGAAGCTGGAGCTAAATTTGCAGGAAAATGCAGTGCTCATTATCAACATGCCACTGTAAAAAAGATGACTCATGATTTAAAGTGTAAATCATCTAGGGATCTAGTTAATATGAATAATTGTTTGAATTTATTTCTAGGCACTGGGATGATTTTTAGTAAGTCCCTCACATACAAAAGAATTTCAAATTAATACTGTGTGTCTATTATATGTAGATGTGTTTCATGGTATGTGCGTATGGGGGGTGGTATATGCATGTGTACTGCAGATACACTCTTCTTGGTATTTTCTTGAAATGGGGTTTCTTCTAAACAATAAGTTATGGATTCCATGAGACCCAGTGATTCGTGATACAAGTGTGCATGGTCATTCCTAGATGTTCATGTAGGGTCTCAGGACTCCATGCTTGCAGCATGCACTCTTACCCATTAAGCCATTTCCCCACGCTGAAAATTAATACTTTTGGCTCAACTAAGCAAATAAGAAAACAAAAATATCTTAAATATTAAATGGTTTTCTTTTTTGGTTTTGTTTTGTTTTTCACGGTAGGGTCTCACTATAGCTCAGGCTGACCTGGAACTTACTATGTAGTCTCAGAGTGGCCTCAAACTTATGGTGATCCTCCTACCTCTGCCTCCTGAGTGCTGGGATTAAAGGTGTGCGCCACCATGCCTGGCTTTAAATGTTTTTTAAACATTCATTTTCTTTCAAATGTGTATGTTAAGTAGACATTTATAAAAAGCAAAAGTGTAATTTCAAAGTGAATTCCAATTACATAATTGACATAAATGAACTAAATATCTATAAGACTGCCTTAGCTTATTAGGACATATTTATTTAAAAAATCTAATTTTTTAAAAAAATTAAGTAGGTAATAAGTGAAAGACTAGACATATTTTCTGACATGAGTGTTTTTAAATAAGAAAAGTATTATATGCAAAATATTTTGTTAGACGACAAATGAAGCATAAATAGTAATTCCTCTGATTTGTTTTGATGTGTTGTGTTTCCTTTTTCCATAGCTATTCAAACTGTAACAGGATAACTGAAATGCTAAATTGCTGGATAAAACTATCCAGATAAAACTATTAAGTAAAAGTAAACTTGATTCAGGCAAACATTTAAATAAATATGATAACTTCTTAAAACATCAGTTGAGTGAAACGTTGAAAGTATGTATACTTACTACCTTAAGATTTGGACAATAAATTCAGGTAGATTACTACTTAGCTTAACACTTCAAAATCTGACAGTAGTTTTGTTATAGCTATTGATGCTACTAAATTCTCAGCCCAATATTTAGTTTCTAATTGATAGTCGATTTGTTATAAGAGGGAGCCACGGAAAGGTATTTAGACTTAATTGCACTCATCAATTTCACTTGTAATATCTTTTCATAGAAACTAATTGTTTCAAACTTGGATTTACTTTACACATTTCATAAGGAATATTGCTTTATTTCATCTTAGCAGGTAGACTGTGATAAAGAATAATCAGTTAAATAAAACTACTATAATTGATAAAGTTAGATAGATCATTACAAAACTTAAAGCTTTGGAAATTAATAACATTTAGGCTCTCCAAGAAAAGATTCACTTTTTACTTTAAAACAAGATATGCTCCATTAACTTATGAGGTCTCATGAGACCTTCCAGCCCTTCCACAATTAGAACAAGAAAAACCAAAGAGTAAAATCCCATAATTTAGTTCATGAAACTTCTTAATATGAGGAGCAGGAGAGAGACGGTGCTTGTGCAGGGATTAGATACATCTATTCCAATGTGCTTAAAAGCTTCATAACAAAATCACGAAAGAACATCTCATTGCCACATTTTTATTTAACTAGAAAACAGACAAACATAAGAAAACATATTGAAAACAGTTATAGAGAAAAAGCAATTCACATATAAAGGCAAGTCCATCAGGATAATAGCATACTTCCACAGCAAACTTCAAAAGCCAGAAGGGCTTCCAATATTCAAGAAGGGCTCTGAATATCGAAGTTCTGAAAGTTAGCAACTGTCAACAAAGATTACTTTATCAAGCATAGCTATCCACGAAAATTGGTGGAGAAATAAGGTCATTTCACAAGAAAAAAAAAAAAAAGGCTAAAGAATATATTACAACCAAACCAGCTCTACAGAAAATACTTGAAGGGATATTTCATACTGAAGAGAAAGAAAACCACATACATAAGAAAAAAGAAAAACCTTACTCAAAGGATAGGTAATATAAGAGAGTAAAGGAAAAACAGGAAAATAAAACAAGAAGAATGGCAAGAATTAATGCACATCTTTTAATAATAACTCTTAACATCAATAGCCTCAATGCCCCAAACAAAAGACATAGGTTTTCAGAGTGGGATTAAAAGCAGGTTCCTTCTATTTCTTGCCTCTAAGAAACTCATCTTTCCATAAAAGATGGAAACTATCTTACAGAGAAAGGACTGAAAATGGTATTTCAAACAAATGGGTCTAATATCTGAAAGGGTAGACTTGAAACCAATATTACTTAGGAAAAATAAGGAAGGTCACTTTATATTGATCAAAGGAACACACCAAAAGGAGGACATTATAATTCTAAACATATACGCACCTAACATGGAGGCTCCCAATTTCATCAACTAAACACTATTAAAATTCAGATAACAGAGAACACCAAACACAATTTTAGGGTGTGAAGTCAATACCTCAATCTCATCAACTAACAGGCCATACCAGCAAAAAATAAATAAATAAATAAACAGAATGGAACCGGATTAAATGAGGTCATAGATCAAGTGGACCTAACAGTGTCTGAAGAGTCGCCAGATTCACAAGGTGATGCATGCATCTGGAGTTCATTTGCAGTGGCTGGAGGCCCTGGCATGCCCATTCTCTCTCTCTCTCTCTCTCTCTCTCTCTATTCCTCTTTCTCTGTCTGTCTGTCACTCTCACATAAATGAATAAAAATAAACAAAAAGCATTTAAAAAAATGGACCTAACAGATATCTACAGGTCATTCCATCCAAATGCTTCAGAATACACATTGTTTTCAGGACCACATGGAACATTCTCTAAAATAGACCACATATATGAACACAAAGCAAATCTTAGCAAATATAGAAAAACTGAAATAAATCCTTGTACTCTATCTGATCACAATGATATTAAACTACAAATCAACAGCAAGAAAATCCATAGAGCATGCACAAAATTATGGAAACTAAACATTACACTACTAAGTGATGAATGGGTCAATAAAGAAATCAAGAAGGAAATCAAAAAATTCATAGAATCAAATGATAATGAGAACACAACTTACCAAAACCTTTGGGACAAAATGAAGGCAGTCTTACAAGGGAAATTTATACCTTTAAGTGTAAATATTATGAAATTAGAAAGGTTACAAGTAAACAACTTAATGCATCACCTTAAGGCCTTAAAAAAACAATAAGGCAAACCAAAAATCAGTAGATGGCAAGAAATAATAAAGATTGGGGCACAAATAAATGAAATAGAAAAAAAAAAAATAGAAAGAATCAATGAAACAAAGAATTGGTTCTTTGACAGGATAAACAAGATTGGTAAACCCTTAGCAAATCTGACCAAAAGAAAGAGAGAAGATACACAAATTAATAAAATTATAGGTGAAAAAGACAACATTGGAACAGACAACAATGAAATTCAAAAAATTCATGAGGACATACTTTAAGAACATGTATCCAACTAACTTTGAAAATCTGAATGGAATGGATGGTTTCCTTGACTTATATGACCTAGCAAAGTTAAGCCAAATTGAGATAAAACATTGAAACAGACCTATTCCAAGCATTGAGATCAAAACACTTAAAAAAAAAAAAAATCTCCCAACTAAACAAAGTCCAGTCCCAGATGGATTCACTGTTGAATTTTACCATATCTTCATGGAAAACCAAACAGCAATACTTCTCAAACTTTTCCATAAAATATAAAAGGAAGGAATACTGATTAAACTCCTTCTATGAAGCCAGAATTACACCAATACCAAAACCAGACAAAGACAGAAAAAAAAAGTTGCAGGTGAATCTCACTCATGAACATAGATGCAAAAATTCTCAAGAAAATATTGCCAAACAGAATATAAGAATATATCAAAGAGATCATTCACCCCAACCAAGTTGGTTTTATCCCAGAGATGCATAGATGGTTCAACATATGCAAATTGATAAATGTTCATAAAAGGACAAAAATCAACCACATAAGGTGTCGTCAGCAGTAGGGTCTTACCACTAACCTTTGGTGGGTCATCAAGTACTCTGACAGAAATTTGTCTGTCTTTTAGGAAACCTTGTAGGTCTCTCTGATCAAAAGCTCATTGTGGATGATAGTCCCATCCTGGAACTGGGAGTTATAGGTCAGTGCCCACTAAGAAAATGAGGAAAAAGATAACTAATATTCAAGAGTTAGAGAGAAGAGAGAGAGAGATGGAGAGGGAGAGGGAGAAAGAGGGAGGGAAGATGTAGAAGATTAAGCTTAGTCGTGATCCTACCCTCTCCAGTGTCTTGTGGTTCAGGTGTTCCTGTAAGGGCCTGGTGAAGGATCAGCCATTTGGTCTGTCTTTTAGTAAGTAGAATTTTATGGTACCATTGCCATTTGGGTCTAGAAATGTGTTTCCCACCCCTTTGATGCCCTCCCCTCCCTCCCCTTCCATCCTAGTGTCTAGTCCACGAGATGCTTGCTGGATAATAGAATGGCATGGCTGGAAGTTGGAAGAGAGTCAGTCCCCAGACAGTCAGCGCATCTAGTGCCAAAAGGTGCTACATGGGTGACAAGGGGGAAAATGACCAATATCTGTCCAAGCAAGTCATGGTCTATCGTACTTAGCAGCAAATAACGTGTTGTGATGGCCACACAAGTGCAATAGTGGCACACAGCCATGGTGGGGAAACAACTGCTCTAAATTTGGCTAACTGATCCCCTCACTGGTATGGGACCCATAGCTGGAGCTGGGAAACAAGTCAGAACCATATCAAAACATAAGCCCACTCGCCAATATCAAGCTACCATCAATCATGGGCTACAAGAGGGCCTACACCTATTAAATTCTCTATTAAAAAAAGTAAGCCTTATCTCTTTTGTCCTGATGCTAACTTAGTCTCCGTTGGAGAATCTGCTTCTCTTTTTCAGATAGATGTAGATCCTAAGGAGAGAGCCACCCCATCATACCTCCAAAGGGCCCTCACTGAAACTAAGAAAAATTGGCGAAACAAGCAAGGGGGCTATTTTCCTGATGAACCGGATACCAGAAGGGGAAGGAAATCAACACAGAGAAAAATCAACTCCTACCAAATCAGAGATCCAGAGCCTCAGAGGCCCCCAACACCTCATCACTGAAGCAGACCAAAAATGAACCCAACATGGCTCAGGGAAATTTTGTGGAAGAGAGGGCAGAAAGAATGTCAGAGCCACATGTTGGGTCATGATATGCAGAGACATTTATCTTACCCGTAACTGTGGGCTAACTCCATAATGCATGACCCATATACCTCAATAAGGAGGGGACAAGGGGAGGAGGTAGGTCACGGATGAGCCTAATAATGGTACCAAACTGACTGTATTTGCTGAATACAAAACTAACTAATAAAGAAAAAAAGAAAAAAAAAACAATGCAAAAAAAAAAAAGACAAAAATCATATGATGATCTCAATAGATACAGAAAAGGTATTCAACAAAATCCAACATCCATTCATGGTAAAAGTCCTAAAGAAAATGGGAATAGAAGGGACATATCTCAACATAATAAAGGCTATTCATGACAAGCCTACAGCCAACATAATACTAAATGGAGGAAAACTTCAAGCTTTTCCACTAAGATCAGGAAAACACAAGGATGTCCCCTGCCTCCATTTTTATTTAATAGAATACTGAAAGTCTTAGCTATAGCAATAAGGCAAGAGACACATGAAACGGATACAGATTGGAAGGGAAGAGATCAAAGTATCATTATTTGCAGATGATAGGATTCTATACATAAAGGACCCTGAAGACTCTACCAGTAAACTGTTGGAGCTGATAAACATGTTTAGCAACGTAGCAGAATACAAAATAAACACTCAGAAATCAGTAGCCTTCCTGTATATTAACAACAAACATGCTGAAGAAGAAATCAAGGAATCACTCCCATTCTCAATTGCCTCAAAAATAAATAAATAAATAAAGTAATTGGAATAAACCTAACCAAGGAAGTGAAGGATCTCTACAATGAAAACCTTAAAACACGTAAGCAAGAAATTGCAGAAGACAAAAGGAAATGGAAAGACATCCCATGTTACTGGATTAGAAGAATCAATATTGTGAAAATGTCAATCGTACCAAAAAAAATCTACACAATTCCTGCAATCCCCATCAACATTTCAATAGCACTCTTCACAGACAAAAAAAAATCCTAAAAATCGTTTAGAATCAGAAAAAAAGAAACCTCGAATATCTGAAACAATTTTGAGCAACCAAAATAAGACTGGCTGTATTGCCATACCTGATTTTAAGCTTTATTACAGAGCCACAGTAACAAAATCAGCATGATATTGGCACAAACAGATACATAGATCAATGGAACAGAACAGAGTACCCAGATGTAAGTCTGGAAAGCTTCAGCCATTTGACTTTCGACAAAAATACCAAAAATATTCATTGGAGAAAAGACAGCCTCCTTAACCAATGGTGCTGGGAAAACTGGATACCTATATATATAGAAGGATGAAAATAGATCCTTATCTCTTTCCATGCACAAGAATCAAGTCCAAATGAATCAATGACCTTAATATCAGACCTGATATTCTGAAATTGCTAGAGGAAAAAGTAGGGGAAACACTTCAACATATGGGTAGAGGCAATGCCTTTCTGAAATAACCTCAATGGCTCTGGAAATAAAACTACTAGTGAAACTATAATCATGAAATTACAAAGCTTTTGTATAGTAAAGGACACTGTGAATAGAGCAAAGAGGAAACCTATAGAATGGGAGAAAATCTTTGCCAGTTATGCATTTGACAGAAGATTACTATGCAGAATATACAAAGAACTCAAGAAACTAATAAGAAATCAAACAACCCAATTAAAAACTGGGCTATGGAACTAAATTCCCAAAGGAAGAAATAATTCCCAAAGACTTCAAGGAAAACTAAAAGGAAGAGATTCAAAAGGCTTATAACCATCTAAAAATGTTCTAATAATCTTTCTGTCTCTCTCGCTCTCTCTAAAAAATAAATATAAAATAGAAAAATATTTAGAAGGGCTGGAGTGATGGCTCAGCAGCTAGGGTGCTCGCCTGTGAAGGCTAAAGACCCACGTTCTACAATCCAGATCCCTTGTTAGCCAGATGTACAAAGGTGAGGCAAGCGCAAGGTTGCACATGCCCACTAGGTGGCACAAGTGTCTGGAGTTCGATTGCAGTGGCCCAGGCCCTGGGGCACCAATTCTCTATCTCTGAAAAATGAAAAAAATAAAATAGGAAGAATGTTCTACATCCTTAGTCATCAGGGAAATGCAAATTAAAACTACATTGAGACTCAATCTCACTCCTGTCAGAATGGCTAGCATCAAGAAAACAAATGACAATGTAGAAAAAAAGGAACCCTTCTGAACTTCTGGTGGGAATGTAATCTGGTTATAGCCATTGTGGAAATCAGTGTGGAGGTTCCTGAGACAGCTAAAAATAGATTTACCATATGACCCAGATATACCACTCCTAGGAAAAGGACTACTCTCACTACATTAGAGACACCTGCACAACCATATGTATTACCACACTATTTATAGTAGCTAGGAAATGGAACGAGCATAGATGCCCCCTCAACTGATGAATGGATAATGAAGATGTGGCACATTCGTAGAATGGAGTTCTATTCAGTGCTAAAGAAAAATGAAATTATAAAAATTTGCAGGGAAATGTATGGACATGGAAAGGATTATACTAAGTAATGTAACCCAGGCCCAGAAAGCCAAACACTGCTTGTTCTCTCTCATATGTAGATCCTAGCTACAAATGTTTAGACTTACGTAAGTTGGGGAGGAAATTGGGAACAGAGGCCAATAAGGTAGAAGGGGCTATAAGGCAGGGAGGAGAGGCGAAGACTTAAAGGGATGGTACTATATATACGTAGATGAACAGATTACTGAGGATAGAATGGCCTAAGTGAGGCCAGGGAAAGAGATTGACTAAAGGAAGGGTGGGAGGAGGATTAATCAAAATTTAATAATAAATGAATAAGCCACATGGAAATCTACTTTTTTGGACAATGGCATACCCAGAAGCCCTAGATTATTACAAGAAAACTTTCAGTGCCAGATATGGGATACCCTCCATTGAGTTGTTGGCCAGGGAGTTCCCTGATGCTCCCAAATTACAGGCCATTGCAGAGGCGCTTGGCTTCCCACGAAGAATAGATGGTAAGACCCTATTGCTGAAAGACTCCACATACTTGGGTTGTAAGTTCACTAAGAAATCTTGCTGGAGCTGAGCTGAAAACCTCCTCCCTGTAGGCCAGCTGACAGAAAGCTGCAAAATGCTAAACTGCATGCAGCCCTAAGAGAGAGAGAGAAGTCATCAGTGAAGATAAATAATAGTGGACGCTGTAAGCCTTAAGTTTGGCCAGCCAGGCCAAATGAACCAATGGATGTAATAGTGGCATGTCTGTTATGGGAGAAACCAACCACCCAGTAATTGGACTTAAGGCCCACTCCACAAAAGGGAGAGAATACATGCCTGATACTGAAAACCTATGACAGGGGAGGCCTTCAGCCTTAGAGCTCTAATGCCTGCTCAGGGTGTCTGGCTACATGCATATACTATGCTCAGCTACAAGCACATATTATGCTCACCTTCCTGCTCAGTAAGCACCTCCCCTATCATTCATATAATTAATGGTAATTTCACTTTTGTGTTAGAGAAGTTTCTCTTTTCAGATAGGGGTGACCTCTGGGATGAATCAGAAAGTACCATGGCATTGAGAAGTGACAGAGGAGTGCTCAACACTGAAACATCTCTATCACACCCTTCAAGATTGGGTCCATTGTGGAAGAGGTGGTGGAAAAATTTAAGAGCCAAAAAAAAAGGGTAGGATTGGCTACAATGCACTCTTCTCGACACAAAATGGCCTGGATATCCATAACCTCACAATGTCAGGTACTACCTACACAGGGCCCAAATAAAAGGAAGAAAGATGAACACATCAAAATAAAAGAGAGACTAATTAAGAGGGGGAAGGGATATGATGGAGCGTGGATTTCTGAAAGGGAAAGAGACAGAGGGGAGAGAATTACTATGGCTTGTTGTCTGTAATTATGAGTTGCCAATAATAAAAATATTTTTAGAAAATAGAAAAAAAAATTGGCAGCCATGGTGGCACCTTTAATCCCAGCACTCGGGAGACAGAAGTAGGAGGATTGCGGTGAGTTCCAGGCCACCCTGAGATTACATAGTGAATTCTAGGTCAGCCTGAACGAGAGTGAGACCCTACCTCAAAACACCTAAATAAATAAATAAATCACAATTACCAAATTAAAAAAATTAAATTAAAATTAAAAAAAGATACAGGGCTAGAGAGATGGATTAGCAGTTAAGTGCTTGCCTGTGAAGCCTAAGGACCTCGGTTCAAGGCTTGATTCCCTAGGACCCATGTAAACCAGATGCACAAGGGGGTGCAAGCATCTGGAGTTCATTTGCAGTGGCTGGAGGCCCTGGCTTACCCACTTTCTCTCTCTCTCTCTATCTACCTCTTCCTCTGTCTGTTGCTCTCAAATAAATAAATTAAATGAATAAAAAAAGAGATACAGGAATGTGTAGCAACTTTCTGAATAGAACACCAGGGGATAAGATGAACAATGGATAAATGGGACCTTATGAATTTAAAATGTTTCTTTACAGCAAAGAAAAGGGATAACTGAGTGAAGAGATATCTACATAATGGGAGAAAATCTTTGTCAGCTTTGTCAGCTATTTATCTGACAGTGGACTGAGATTTAGTATATATAAAGAAGTAAAAAAAAAAATAACTAACATAAAAATAATCAGTGCAACCAAACAATTATCCAAGGCAGGTTGAATCACAATATCTGATCTTAAATTATATTACAGAGAAATACTGACAAAGACAAGGTGGTACTGGTCCTGAAACTGATATATAGACCAATGGAAAAGAACAGAGGACCCAGAAATAAAACCACACTAATTTGACTTTGTAATCTTTGATAAATGTGACAAAAGAAAAAAGACAGCCTATTTAACACATGCTACTGGCAAAAGTGGATAGCCACCTGCAGAAAAATTAGTCTGTAGAAACCCTATAGAAACATAAATTTATATAGGAACCACACACTGATAGTGCCACCGGAACTCCAACATGTATCAATTAAAGGTGGATCTAAGACCTTAAGGTAAAACCTCAGATATTGAAACTGACTGAGGAAAAAGTCAGGAACACACTCTAAGACAACAGTAGAAGCAATATCATTCTGATCAGGACTCCAGTAGTACAAGAAATAGCTCCACGAAGCAATAAATAGACCTAAATCAAATTAAAAAGGTTTTGCACAGCAAAAGAAACAATCACCAAAGCAAATAGACAGCCTAAAGAATGGAAGAAAATCCTTGCCAAGCTATATGTTAGGGCTAATAAACAGAATTTACAAAAAAAAAACTGCAAAAATTAAATACCCCCTCCCTCACAAAAACAAAACTACCAACTGTCAAATGGGCTAGTGAAATGAACAGGTAGTTCCCAAACGAAGAAGTGGCTAATAAATAATTAGTTACGAATTGTTCAACATCCCAAGCAATCAGTTCAGTGCAAATTACCTCTTCAGATACCATCCTACCCCAGTTACAATGGGTATTATCAAGAAAATGGAAAACCAATTCTGGTAAGGATGTGGGGCAAAGGGAATTCTGATTCACTGTAAACTAGTACAAATATTATAGAACTCAATATGTAGGTATCTGAAAAAAATTAAATAGTACTCCCATTTTGTCCAGCTATGCCACTCCTGAAATATATCCTCTAGGACTTTACACTCTACTACAGACATATTTGTACATCCATGTTTACTGCTGCTATTTACAATAGCTAAGGTTTGGAAACAGCCTAGATACCCATTGACAAATGAATGGATAGTGAAAATGTGGTACATATACACAGTGGAATTCTATTCAGCAGTATGAAAAAAATGAAATTATGAAATTTGTAGAAAAAATGAAAGGACCTGGAAAAAATTATATTTAGTGAAGCAACCTAAGCTAGAAATGACCAAAATTACATGTTGTCCCTGCTGTGGACCTAGCTTATAAAATCTTTAAGTACATACATGTAACAGAGAGGAGAAAGGAGTGGGAAGAGGCTGTTTGGAGAAAGGAGCAAATCAAGTAAAACAAATGGTATTTGAAAATGGAAGAAAGACTAATACTTAAATAACTATATCCAACAACAACACATTTGAAACAAAATGGACCAAGGGACTAAACAGAGAAATACTAATGACCAATGAATACTTTTAAACTGTTCAACATCCTTAGCCATCAGGGAAATGTAAACTAAAACTACTTTGAGATTCCATCTCACTGCAGTCAGTACAGCTTTCATTAAGAAAACAATGAATGACAAATGCTGGTAACACTGTTGGGAAGGAGGAAGCCTTATTGATTGGTATAAGGAGCATAGGCTGATATAGTCACTATGGGAAGCAGTGTGGACATTTCTCATAAAGCCAAAAATTAGAATTACCATATGAATCAGCCATAGCACTCCTGGGCATATTTCCAAATTACTCTATGCTCTACTTAGAAATTTTTCGTCAATGTGTACTGTTGTACTCATCTCCCCAGCAAGGAAATGCAATCAGCCAAGATATCCATCAGCTGAAAAATGGATGGTGAAAAGAACACACAAATATACAATGGAATTCAGCTCATCAATAAACAAAAATAAAATGAAATGTGCTGGAAAATATCATGTTAAGTGAGGTAACTCAGGTACAGAAAGACACACACATGTTCTCTCTGAATATGTCCATGCCAGTTTAGTAGAGAAAAATAGAGTGCAGATGCCAGGGAATTGAAATGAAGCATATGAAAGCGGGGGGGGGGGGGGGGAGATTAGGCCCCAAGGAAGAAGAATAAGGACTGTAGCAGATCTTAAAGTGATAAGAAAGTCCAAGTGGTAATGCTGGGAATGGGAAGATGAAAGCAGGTAAGATGGGGAACAGGAGGAGAAGAGAAAGGGTTAATCAAAACTAAGAACATGTATCAATAAACATTTTTTTAAAAGAAGTTTGTCGCTATTTAGAAAACTTGTTACCAACAGCACTACTACTTATATTTAATATAGACCTGGGCAAGTATATTTGCAGCTATCATATAATACATTATGAATGTATCCTCTATATTGCATCATCTAAGTACTCAATGTTATCTTTTTTAACTTTATGTTTATTTATTTGAGAGACAGAAAGAGGCAGAGAGAGGGAGAGAGAGAATAGGCATGCCAGGGTCTCCTGCGACTGCAAAGGAACTCCAGACGCATGCGCCCCCTTGTGCATCTGGATTATGTGGGTCTTGGGGAATCAAACCGAGGTTCTTTGGCTTTGCAGGCAAGTGCCTTAAGGACTAAGCCATCTCTCTCCAGCTCTCAATGTTATCTATTTTTAATAAGCAAATTCTTTTTTTAAATTTTTTGTTTATTTTTATTTATTTGAGAGTGAGAGAGAGAGAGAGAGAGAGAGGGAGGGAGACTGGGCACGCCAGGGCCTCCAGCCAAGCAAACGAACTCCAGACGCATGCGCCCCTTGTGCATCTCGCTAACGTGGGTCCTGGGGAATTGAGCCTTGAACCGGGGTCCTTACGCTTCACAGGCAAGCACTTAACCACTAAGCCATTTCTCCACCCCCTCAATGTTATCTTTTATTATAGAATGGCAAAATATTTACATATATTACTGTATTACTAATATATATTAATGTATGCTACATGACGTTTCTATTAAAATACTTAAAAATTTGTGTGTGTGTGTGTATATATATATATATATATATGTGTGTGTGTGTGTGTGTGTGTGTGTGTATATGTACGTATATATCTACACACACAATTTATATCTACTATATGTAATGTCGATTTTATTTTACCACAAGACAATAATGGAACTATTATAAGATGTTTAATTAAGGGCACTAGTCCCTCATTAGGATGCTAAAAACAACAGGAAAGAATTTAATAGGTGAGGGGAAGACGAGGAAGACACTGGTTCTGACAGAGTTGAAAAATCACTAAACTAAAGGAAATAGTTAATATCCTTCTGTAAAAAGGGACTATAGGCACAGAGATAGAAGAGCATGCGTTTCTTTTCATGTCCTAAGTTTTCATAGTCTTGAGGAAATTTCCTTTACTGCATCCCAGACCCCACACAGTCCTGAGCTACTTCATAGCCGACTGAAAGTGAACTCAAAGGAACACAATACAGCCTCCTCTACCAGAGCACCTCGGGAGGTGCTTCATCAGTGGTGAGGTCAACAACAACTCAACAATGCTACTTATAATGTTACTCAACAGTGTTACTTATAACCCTTCACTGAGTAACAGAATTTTTCAAAAGTGCTTACCTCAGTAGTGGTTCCAACATCAGCAGATGGGCTGCATGTGCTGGTATCAGGAGGGACTGTGCCCACACTGCTTCGAACTGGAGAACTAGGGACAGGCCCAGCCACAGTCTCTGGATAGACAGAGGATGGACTGAGATTACCTCTCTTCTGAATCTTATTCCAGACCTTACTCATGGTATCAGCTAGTTCATAAAAGAGCTGGACCTGAGCATAGGGGGGAAAGAAGAAACAAATTTTCAACTTCTATTCACATTTACTATAATGGTAAATATGAGAAAATTTACTCCCCCAAAAATAAAATATTACTAAACAGTATATCACTATTCATGATTTATTCCCACTGTCAATTTTCCTCAAACTCACAGTATGCTTTGTATAATCAATCAAGCATTTCTCTGGATTGAAACCATAATAATAAACATAGCTCATGGAAAAATAGATTCCTTTGAAGATATGAATAATGACTAACTGCAAATGTCTCTTAAAGAGAGGAATGGACCAAAGTTAGAAAAAATATATCCAAGTAAAGGTAATTATTTTCAAAAATATGAAATGGATATTACTCTTATTTCCAAATAATTTCCATGGCTTAATAGATCTTGTATTTCTGAGGTATAAATCTGAAATTAGATTTATTTCTTGAAAAAATATATTGAAAAAAAGAATGATATACAATAGTGAAAAGAAAATATTACATTGTGAGACATTTCTAGAGATAGAAAACATCCAATCCACTATTCCTCAGGGATATGTCATTCCAATATTCAGCGAAGTTGTTTAACTTGCACATTGTTTGACTCATTTCTAAGATATTTATACAAGCTTTAATAAATAAGCATTAATCATAGAATTTGTATGACAACATATTGCTATATACTGTATAAAACAAGCCCAGGGAAAAATGCAAACACAATATATAAGCAAATCCACAGCTGGATACCATATTATGCTTGCCATTGAAACAAAAAGTGAAATTCTCATATTTACAAGAAGTTCCAGCCCCAGGACACATGCAGATGATGAAACTGGCTTCTATTGTGGGCAGAACAGATGCATGAAAACACTTGTCAATCCTTATTTGACATAAAACAGTGCTGGGGTACACAGCTTTCTACTGCTTCTTGTGTAATGGAGTTGTAAATCCCAAGTTATGCATATTTTTATTTCAACATAATTTAATGGATAAAGATACTACCAAAAGGTTTTTTAAAAAGTTATTTCAAATTATCTTCTCCTTCAAAATGAATACATTTCTCTTAAAAGAAACATTTTTTAAATTTTTATTTATTTATTTACTTTTTATTCATTACTTTTGTACTCAGTGAATGCAGTCAAGTTGGTACTATTGTTGGCCTCCTCCATGTCCTCCCCCACCCCCTGGCGCCTCTTTGTTGAGGTATATGGGTCATGCAATGTGGAGTTAGCCCTTAGTTATGGGTAGGAGGAAATGTCTCTGCATATCATGACCCAACTTGTGGCTCTGACATTCTTTCCGGCCCCTCTTCCGCAAAATTCCCCTGAGCCATGTTGTGTTCATTTTAGGTCTGCTTCAGTGATGAGGTGTTGGGGGCCTCTGTGTCTCTGGATATCTGATTTGGTAGGAGATGATTGTGTTGATCTCCTTCACCCTTGTGCTAGTACCAAGTTCACCAAGAAAACAGCACCCTGGCTTATTTCGCCAATTTTTCTTAGTTTCAGCTGGGGCCCTTATGAGGTATGATTGGGTAGTTTACTGCAAACCAAATTCTTTAGAAAGTTGATTTTTCTTTTCTTAAATGAACTATAATGGAGAGTATTAACTAAAGAAATCAAGTTCTACAACCCCCTAAAGGTATAAGAAAGTGTATCTTTTAAGAGAAATGATGCTACTTTTATTATCAGTACTTCTAATTCTATCATTAAAAAGTATGTCAACAGTACATTGTATTTAAAGTACAAAGTAAATAATGGCATAAATCTCAAACATATTTTTTGGGGGTATCAGAGATCTCCCTGGCCAATAACTCACTGGAAGGTATCCCATCCCTGGCACTGAAAATTTTCTAGTAACAATCTATGGCTTCTAAGAGTTCCCTTGTCCCAAAAAATAGGTTTCCATGTGACTTATTTATATCCTCTTTGATTTTTATTTATTTTTATTTATTTATTTGAGAGCAACAGACAGAGAGAGAAAGAGGCAGACAGAGAGAGAGAATAAGCGCGCCACGGCCGCCAGCCACTGCAAATGAACTCCAGACGCATGCATCCCCTTGTACATCTGGCTAACGTGTGTCCTGGGGAATCGAGCCTCAAACCAGGGTCCTTAGGCTTCACAAGCAAGTGCCCAACTGCTAAGTCATCTCTCTAGCCCAAACATATTGTTTTTAAAAGAAGAAACTTCTTAACCCAGAACTCAAGCTTCTTCACCAAAAAGAGACAACCATTTTGTGGTTAAATATTGAACATTTGAACCTTCAAGTTATTACTATACCCCTCACCCCCACAACTAAAATGATCTAATACTTATAATCTATTTGAAGGCATAAAATAAAAAGACTATCAGTCCTAAGCCTCAGTAAGGTCACGGTAATTAAACATCCATTCTCTGCTAGTAAGAAAATGAAATTTAAACTTGCTTTGATAATTTTGAAAAGGGCATATATCTACCACCCTATCTAGCCAGTCAATTCCTAAGTATTCTCCTTAGAATGTGAAGAGTGATGTCTGCACAAAGACATGAGCACAAATATTTATAGCATCATTATCTGTAATAGCTCAAAACTGGAAAAATCCCAAGTGTTTTATAACAAGCAGTGAACAAATTGAAGTACAACCATATGGCTGAATGTTAATTAGCAATAAAAAGAAATAGCATATTGATGCATGTAACAATATGAGCCAAACTCAAAATGACTATGCAGAATGAAGCTAGGCAAAAAATACATCTATATAATTCAGATACAAATCCTGAAACAAAAATTAATCTGTAATGACAGAATCTGTGGATGTCTGTAATGAAAAGAAAGGACTACAAAACAAATGTATAAACGTTTAGGATTTTGGATTTATTCAATACCTAGTTTGTGGGATAGTTGCATGAGTAAAGGTCTGTCAGACTTTTCCAAATTGGGTAATTTGAACTTGAAGTTAATAACGTATTAAGTGTACTTCAATAAAACTTAACTAAGGCATATCTGAAAAATAAATACCATATGAAGCTCCATTGTAAGGGTTATCTATGCAAGAAGTGAAAATCACTAGCAACTTGGATATCAAATACTAACTAAATATAAAAAAGATTTTAGGGCCGGGCGTAGTGGCGCATGCCTTTAATCCCAGCACTTGGGAGGCAGTTGTAGGAGGACTGCTGTGAGTTCGAAGCCACCCTGAGACTACTACATAGTTAATCCTAGGTTAGCCTGGGCCAGAGTAAAACCCTACCTCGAACAACCAAAAAAAAAAAATAAATAAAATAAATAAATAAATAAAAAGATTTTAGGGATGGAGAAATAGCTCAGCAGTTAAGGCGCTTGCTTGTACCTATGTCCAACTACCTAGATTCCCAGATAAGCCCTAGATAAGCCAGGTGTACAAGGTGACAGATGCACAAGGCTGAACATGCACACAAGGTGGTATATGTGTCTGGAGTTGTGGTTAGAGGGCCTGGCATACCAATTCTCTCTCTCTCTATCTCTCTCATGAAAAAAAAAAAAAAAGACTGTCATTAAAAAAATTAAGAGATGGAACAAAATGGTAAGGAGTGGAGAACAGTTCAAAGCTTTCCTTCTAAGAACTACAAGAAAAGGAGGGCCACTTGTTCATTCATTCATTCATGTACTTGTATGTGAGGGCATGTGGACAAATGTCATGGCATCTGAATGAATGTCAGAAGACAACCTCAAGGTTTGTTAACCTCCCACCTTGATTGTCAGGGTCTCTCATTCTCCAACTCCATTCATCACGATAGCTAACTTACAAGCCTCTAAGAGATTCTCCTGTCTCCATTATCCATCTTGCCTTAGGTGTACTGGGATTACAAGTGTCTGTTACCACGTGGATTCTGGGGATCCAAACTCAGGTATTCATGCTTGCACAGAAAGCACTTTATTCACTAAGCCATCTCCCCAACCTTCACTATTTTTATTTGAAATCTATTCATACACCATATTACCAACACAACTAAGGAAGTTAGGTGACAGAGCATAATGCCTGCTTTGAGTGAGTAAATAAATGGGGATACATAAATAGATAAATACAAAATAGATGCACTGAAGGAAAAGAGCTTTCCACATCACCTATCACCTGACTCCAAGCAACAAGGAGAGAGCTACCTCCTGTTTAGAGAAGGAAGAAGGAATTAAATAATTCCAGGCCTTTGGGCCTGAAAAAAATGCTAGACACTGTAAGAGCAAGTAGAGCTTCCAGGCCAGTATCTGTAGAGTAAATCACTATAACTATGTTAGCCACGTGGCTAAGAGATTTGCTTAATATAGCAAGCAAATGTAGGAGGATAACTCCACCCACTGGGGAGCAAGGTCACACAGGATGCTGTCTTGGAACTCAGTGTCAGGTTCACTGCAGGATGACCAATACCTGAAGAAAGCAAAGGCCCAGGTCTGAGCTTACAGAAAGAGATCTACCCTGGCATCAAGCAGTGATTTGCATTACTGTGATGGAGTCATATTTTCACCTTCACCTGGACAGCTATACTGAAGGCTGTCCAACTTCTCATGCCTGTGCCAGGAGAAACCAAGTTTTGTATTAGCCTTGTTTGCTCAGGGACTGCCTCCACCAACCTCACATATTACTATGTGTAGAAAGACTCTATTTGCTTACAGAAACAGATGACCTTGCCTTGGAATTCTGAGTCAGATTGGTGAAACCTAACACTATGCAAAGCCTAATGGTCCTAAATTCCAGTCCTGCTTAGAGGGAATATCTATACCAGGCCTGGTTTCATGTGGTGACTTGCATCTCCAGTCTTGTTATCTTCTATACTGGCCTGCACCATCTACAGTTGGTTGAAGTAATATTGGGCCACATTAGCAGTAGACAATCTATGGCTAGCTAGGCCTTGGTCCTACCTAATTTTTCAGAGTATGACATAACATTGTAGTACTGATGGTCACAGGCATGATAAAATAACCTGAGGACAGTCCCTCCACTGAGAGGTGGCTCAGAGCCCAAAAGAATACATTACTAACTGACAAAAAGCAGGAAAAATGATGAGGCAAATGGGCCTATAGTGGCCCTAGGGAAAGTTCTGCAGGATAACCTGTCCTCTTTACATATTTCCTTAGTTCATGAGGAAAACATCAAAACCAGCAGATTTGGGACAAACATATTTAGTTCACCTCATTGTTATCCAAACTTTGAAAAATACATATAGAAGACATCATAAATATAGACTTAGGGTATTATACTAGAATAGTAAAAATAACTATAGGATCAGAAAAAATGAACAGTCTAATTAGAATATCTGGAATAACAGGCACAAAGTCACATAAATGATTCTAAAATGACACTGCACATGAATCAAGAACTTTCAGGGAACTATGACTTCAGTTAATGGTAAAATTAAGATATCAAAAATACCAGGTGTGGTGGTACATGCCTTTATTCCCAGCACTCGGGAGGCAGAGGCAGGAGAATCACCATGAGTCTGAGGCCACCCTGAAACTACAGAGTGAATTCCAGGTCAGCCTGGGCTAGAGTGAGACCCTACCTCGAAAAGCACAAATAAAGAAAATATCAAAACTTACCATGTATAGGTAAAGTCTCAGATGGAGAATTAAAAACAACCATTTTTTAGCATACTTTTTAAGCTTCAAGAGAATTGGAAAGATGGCTCAGGGGTTAAGGCACTTGCTTATGAAGCCCAAAGACACAGGTTCAACTCCCCAGAACCAGATGCACATGGTGGCACATACATCTTGAGTTCATTTGCAGTGGCTACATGCTCTGGCACACCCTTACTCTCTATCTCTCTTAAATAAATAAATGAGTAAATAAATAAATAAATGTTTTCAAAAAGGCTTTAAGAGAACACTGATAAATGGTTCACTATCTCAACAGGAGGGCTTAGTAAAAAACTGGACAGTTAGACCCTATTGCTGAAAACAACATAGGATGCAGTCACAGGACACGGGCAAATCAAGATGGAACTGAGATGGAAACCATCATCCTGCTGGGTAGCTGCCATACTGCTGAAAGGTTCTGTGGGAGAAAAGTAATTTACAGTCTAAACAAGCAGTAGATCCTGCAAGCTCAAAAATCAAACAGCAAGGCAAGATGTACCCATGAGTGTAATAGTGGCAACAAGTTATGGGGGTAATCAACTGCTTTCTGATTAGATAAGAGGCCATACTCAGTGGGAACAAAATCATGTCTGGTAGTGACAATAGTCAAATCTATACTCTAGAAGGTCACAGACCCCAGAGAAAAGCTTCCACTACCCTCTGACTAAATAGATGTCCTGCCTATTAAACAGCCTTCTAGGTGTATATGTTTAAGTCCTTGGGTTCATGCTATTCTCTCACTCTTGGTTAAAGTACATTTTTACAGATGAGAGCAAATACTGGGGAGATCCAAGCAAGAGTTATCAAAACGACAAGAAGAGAAAGCCTAGGGCTTAGTACTGGCCAAGCCATCTATATCACACCTGCCACAGCTCGGGGAGCATAGGGAGTTGAGAAATAACATGAGTGCTGCTCTCACTACTAACAAGAGAACCATTCCTATAAACATGGTGGTAAACACTGATTAAACTCAAACTCATCAAAATAGAAAATAAGAGAATGTTGAGAGCAACATTAAAGGAGATTCCAACCATACTCTCCAAGGCTAAAGGAACACTACAGAAAGGAGGCAGGAAGAATGTAAAGGGTGTACCCTACTGAGATGAATTGACTGGTGCATCCATGACCCCAATGTGGTCAGGAATGCTCCTATAAGGCTGGCATGATTCTGAGCCCATCAGCATTTTGACATGCAGGATGGAGGAGAACAAAAGGAAAGAGATAACAACAACAACAACAACAAAAAGGACTACCTTGGCCAGGCATGGTGGCACATGCCTTTAATCCCAGCACTTGGGAGGCAGAGGTAGGAGGATCACCATGAGTTTGTGGCCACCCCAAGACTACATAGTTTATTCCAGGTCAGCCTGGGCCAGAGTGAGACCCAACCCCAAAACTTCCTCCACCCCCAAAAAAGATGACCTTGACAGTAGAGGAATGGGGGGTGGAAGAGAGGGGAAAATAAAGGATAAAGGAATAGGTTGATTAAATTACTCTATGTTCATGTATTAAAGTTCTCAAATTTTTTTAAAAAAATTAAAGAAATCCTTGAGCTGAAACATATGCTAAGCAAAATTGAAAACATGACAGAAGGTATAAAGTACACGAACAGATTTTAAAAAGTATCAGGGAATTTACTGAAAGGCTATTTGAGAAGATTCAGTTGGAGAAGGAAAAGAAAAAGAACAAAGAGAAATCAAGAAACCTTATGGAAACTTTGGAATAGTATTAAGAAGCAAATATTTAGGTAATGGGATTTGCAAGGGGCTATAGAATGTCACTGGGGTAGAAAGCATGTTCAGAAGGATAATAACTGAAAACTTCCCCAACCTAGAGAAGGACACAAATACCTGGGTACAGGAAAGCCAAAGATCACTAATGAGAGCGAACCAAGCCTATTCCAACACACATCATAACTAACCTGCCAAGCTGAATGATAAACAGAAGATGCTCAGCAGCAAGAGAAAAGAAAGAAGTAACATATACCAGTGTCCTGATCTACCTGACAGCACACTCCTCAGCAAAACCATAAAGGTCAGGTTAAAGAAGCATGACATGTTCACAGTACTGAAATGGAAACTGAAAGGTGAGAGGGCCATCTCTAGAAAAGTTAGTCTATACAAAAGGGATGAAATAAAGACATTTTCAGACAAATCAAACAGTATACCTCTAACAGACATATTCTATAAAAATGATCAAACTTCTTCAAACTAAGAGACATAACTAAGAAAGAATAAAAGATCAGAGGTTTAAAACTACTGGTAGGAACAACTACAAAAAACAAAATGATCTAAAATTATAAAATAGAGTGCATAAATATCCAAATATTATATATTATGAAGACTAAAAATCAAAAGCATTAAGAGTAATGATTACATTAATGTGCTGAGATCAACAATACAGATACATGTAAAGTAGGCAATCAAAAAGAAAAGGAAGGGAGAGTAGAGTACAAGAGTTTGGGCCTTTTAGTAGTATCTTTTCTGGTTTTATTATTTCTTTACCTTATCATAATAAAGTTCTGTTACAGTAATTTCAAAATATTTTAATCAAAAGATGTTTTCTGAATCCTATGGCAACCACAAAGCAGAACTTTGTTAAGAGACAATAGATCAAACCACTCAACCACCAAGAGATAAAATAAAAAATTTCCCAATAAAAGTTAGATAGAATTCACAAATCTAGGTTTAGAAATTTTTATGGGAAGAGTTTTGGCATTGCATTTGTTAAAAGATCTAAAGCTATCAAAATTCTTCAATTTCAGTAATGCTCTTTGTCACCAAATTTTCCATTAAGTTGGTGCTTTTAAGGTCTGTAGTATCTTTATTCCTGATGTTGGAAATCTATGTTCTTTCTTTCACCCTTTTGTCACTATAGTTAAGGAACTGTCCATATGGTTGTACTTTCCATAGAATAGCTTAATTTTATCTCTTACATTTATTGTATTGTTGTGTTCTGTGTGTTTTTATTTGTTCCATTCTACCCCTACTATCTTTAGTATCTTCTTATGTGGTTTAACTTAGTCAATTTTTTCTTATTATCTGAAGTTGAACTAAAAGTGAATAATTTAATATTATTCTTGTTAATGTTTGATTTTATACATAAAGAAAACAAAATCCATGTTGCCTATACTTTCATGGCTAAGGTTTAAGCACCATGATCTAAGACTATTAACAGAAAGATTCTGAATCAGGCTTGGTAGACAAACAAAACTGGGTTTCTTGGAGTGGTGAGGTTTATTAAAGGAGGGTTACTATGCCATGAAAAAGTATGGTGGTATAAGAGGAGGGAGAGACACACAGAGATAGACAGACTGGGACTTAGGTTCTGAAAACTAAATCAAGGCATCCCTTCTTGTTTATTTCTTTGAGAAAATGATGTATCAAGCTATAGACTATTACAGAAGTCACAGAGGTAAAGGATGAGAGACCCATCAAGGACTTTAAGGAGTCAGGGTCATATTTTAAGTAGCCTTGGAACCCTGGCAACAGGAGGCTGTCTTGCTTTTCATTCAGGCTGTGGGTCCTGGACATGCATCTGGCAACTTAAAGTGACTGCATCTATGTTATAACATTAATGTTTCTCTTTGACTAATGCTTTAGCTAAATCTGTTTTTCCATTATCAAAATACTTTGTAATCACTGGGATAATGTTTTTCCCCTTGAATTATTTTGGAACATACTATTGAATATGAAAATACTCAAAGTTTTTCCAGCTATTTTTTTTTTGATTTCTAGTTTAATATGGCTGTACATAATATTTTCGTGATTTTGATTCCTTTAACATATTATATAGACCTGGAAAAAACATGCATCCCATAAATGCTAGATATACTTGTAAGCTCATGTTCTTTAAAAAATTCTTCTTCTATCTCTAAACATATATTCATCTGCTCATTTATTATCTAGTTGTTTTATCCATTGCTGGGAGAAGTATTGTGCGTATGGCAGTGGTTACTGGGGATTAAGCCAGAGCCTTGAAAGTGCTCCAACACTGAGCTATAGTTTCAGCCTGTGTGTGTGTGTGTACTTTGTCAGATTACTACTGCTTTATTGTCAATATTTGTTTCAAATTACTTTTTATCTCTGGTAATTTTTTAATGTTTTATACAGTATCATGCCTTATCATGTTATTTACATTGTGCATCTTTTTCTATGAAATTACTTATAATTGACACCTGAGAAGATCCACTTTCTAGTAGTATATAATAATATAAGGTCGTTTATTCCCACTCCATAAATCGTTGCTTTCTGATGGGAGTACTTAAGAGGAAACTGGAAAACTTTCTGTGTAAATATCCATACACTAATCATTATAATCTCTGAACCACATTGCCATCTGTTCACTGGAAATGTGCACTTGTAGGAAATGTAGGACTCAGATCTTCTCTTCCTAATTCACTTCTTGGCCAAGAGATAAACAGTCTAGCTTCACCATGGCCCCCTGTCATGACATCTTTGCTCTCCATAGGACTGAAGCTACAGGATCAATTGACTCACAGACTGGAAAACTCTAGACCTAAAATCCAAAACAAATCTTTTCTTTTCCTAATATCTTGAATATTAGTTAGTGATTGAAAGCTAGATCAGAGATATAAGGAACTTGTTCTTATACATTCTTTAAAAAAACTTCTATTTATTTATTTGAGACAGATAAAGCAGAGAGAGAGAGAGAGACAGAGAGAGAGAGAGAGAGAAAATGGGTACACCAGAGCCTCCAGCCACTGCTTACAAACTCCAGACGCATGTGCATGTGCCACTTTGTGCATCTGGCTTACGTGGGTACTGGGGAATCAAACCTTGGTCCTCAGATTTTGCATATAAGCACCTTAACCACTAAGCCATCTCTCCAGCTTCTGCTCTTATACATTCTATTCAGTAGAGATATTGGAACAAGATACCATAAACTGGGTAGTTTAGTCAATAGAAATGAATTGTCAAACTTTAGTAGACAATAGGAGTCCTAAATGTTCTTAAGATATGAGCAAGGACACACACACTCTGAGCCTCAGAGTGTCCTTCTTTTTCTCCTTCTTCCTACTGTCTGGAGGTGGCAGGAAAAGTTGGCCCTTGGTTTGTAGCTGCAACAATTCAATTTCTGTTCCCACAATCAAATGGCACTTATCCTATGTGCCTTTATATTATTATCTTTTGCCTAATTCTAAGTTCCATTTGATCCTTGTATAAGGCTTTTATTAGGGTTTACTATCAGTTTAATTTGATCTTCTTTGTCACAACCCTATTGTTGTACAAGGTTACACTGAGAAATAAAAGGGAATAGGACAGTAACATACTCTTTGCAGGGACACAATTTAATTTGCAACAGTTTCTCTTCCTCACATAAGAATTTTAAACCAATCATTAGTTGTAAAATTAAGAGCAATCTAAGAAATGGAAAGCCATTTTATCATTAATCTCTTTTTGAGTATTATTAGTTATAATAGGATAACAAATGGTAATTGAGCTGGAATATTTAGTAATAATCAAAATATTTACTACTGAATGTAAAAGTAGCAATGAATTATGGAGTATTATTATGTTTTTATGACAGTGTCCTTTTAGTGTAGCTGCATTAAGTCTAATTACATGTAATTTTACACAGAAGACCCCACCAACATATATGAGCTATCCCAATCTTCAAAGTGCATAAATATATAAGTTAATCTAAACTATATAGTAAATAGTAGAGGGAAAGAAGGATAAAAGAACAAGAGGTAGACTATGTTGGTAAAGAAAGTCCCTAAATATGAAATGACAATAGAACTTACTTTTTCAAAAAATGTACTTTAAAAACTGGCTAATGAATATTTAGGATGGAATGGACAATGATTTATAAATACTTAACTACCAAGTTTAATAACATGCAAATCAGGGGTGTTTTAAAAGTACAAGTCTAAATATTACTCAACAAGGACAATCTACATACAAAATAAAATACAGTATAATTTAGGACAAAAAATAATCATTAAGTTTTATGTATCTAATGATTTGTGCCAACCCAGGTGATCTGAATTCATAGTATATATAAAGCACAAATTATAACATGATTGTTCTATCATAACTGAAAATTTAGTAATAATGCTTTTTATAGGAAATAATATTTTTTCTATTTGAAAATACTGCAAAAAAGAGCAAAGATGTTGTGAAAATGAGAAAATTATTAAAAATTATACTTGATCACATTAGCAGATACTTCAGTCTAATAGTAACACAGCTCTTCAGTGCATAAAAACATCACATCTGCAACCGATTTCATTACACATCCAAAAGATACATTTATGCTGCCATCAATACTGCTTTAGAAGAGTTTATGTTACAAAACCTGAGAGAGCTTTAAAGCAATTCTTAATCTAATTACCCTGATGCTAATAACCCTGCTAAAAAAAATCAGAGTACTTAATAGAAGCAAATATCTTCAATAAAATAAATGATAGTATATTTAACTTTTATAAGCCAAATGTACCAACCTGGGGATTAGAGCACTTTATCTCTAATGATTCTAGGTCAACATGGAGACAGACAACAAAGGAATGCCTCACATCAGGGCCTGGAGGAAGTAGCTTTTGAGATGTGACAGCTAGAGTAGAGGTACAACCCATGGGCTCCACTAGGGAAAGTGTCGCTTGTTTTCCAAGAAGGGTATATATACTGAAATGATGCAAGCTGATGGTCCATGGAAATGCATCACCTAAGAAGATGGATAAAATGAAGTGGGGAAACAAAAGCAAAAATGCAGTTAACAGAAACTCAGTAAATAATTTATTGTTTATATTTGAAATATTAAACATTTAATACTGTATCATATAAAGCACACATAGTATCCCAGAGACCAAAGTGCTAAATAATTTACATGTTACTAAAATCATCCATTTAATTTTAATATTTCTAATTATTACAATAAATGCCTATATCCATAATAATGTAAATTTTAGATATGATATGAACAGAACAATATGTAAAAAGTAGTCAAGCCCATTAAACCCTGAGCTATCTCCCACCCCTCTATTTATGTTTTTATATCTTCTATTCTGTTCTTCCTGTTTCAATCTTGGTAACTGCTAGACCAATTGTGCCTAATTAGAGCTTCAATTTAAATAAAGTTCCAACAATTACAATACCTATCATTATTTTCCCAGAAAAACTCTTGCTGACAGAATTTATGCAATTTTGTAAATATTTTTATTTATTTATTTGCAAGCAAGAGAGATGGAAAGAAGAGAGACAGAGAGAGAATGGGTGTGCTAGGGCCTCCAGCCACTGAAAACAACTCTAGATGCATGCACTACTTTGTGCATTTGGCTTTAAGTGGGTACTGAGGAATCAAAACCAGGTTGTTAGGCTTTGCAGACAAACCTCTTAACTGCTGGGCCATCTCTCCAGCCCTATTTGCAAATTTTTAAATAAAATATTTAAACATAATAAAAATTTCATTTGTATATGCATTTGAGACACCATCTCATTTAAAGAGAAAAGAATAAAAACAAAATAATTGTCAAGGAAATGACTAAATATTGATAGAAGAAACCAAATAATGTGAAAGGGAGTAAATATGACAGAAGGCTTATAGATAAAATGAAAAAATAAAGAACATGGATTACATGTGGATAGCAAGTGGTGGGAAAGGAAGGCCCCACCCAGAGGAGCATACGAATTTATAACTGAGGAGACAAACAAAACAGCCACTAAGATCTTACTACACAGTATTACATTTGCTGATTTTATGCTATACTATGATCTAAAAATTATGTTTAAATGACAGAAGAAGACATTCTAATATCATACTAGAACACACAGAAACAACTCAAAATTGTTAATTTCACATTTGTGTCAATAAACAGTAACAACTATACAAACCTTTAATCTGATATCCACCTTATATAACTGAATTTTGTGGAATATGTATCAAAATTCTAGAAAGAGTATAAGTGTTTTTTCAAAGGATGCTTTACTATATATACTCAAAACTGTACCTGTACTTGGGTCCAGTGTGAATCAGCACATAAATGCAGCTTCAGTACTGGAGAAACCTTTCTCAGTGTTCTTTGCATTCATAACTTTAGTCACTGAATGCTTAATTTAAAAAAATACTAAAAATAGCCGGGCATGGTGGTGCACGCCTTTAATCCCAGCACTTGGGAAGCAGAGGTAGGAGGACTGCCGTGAGTTTGAGGCCACTCTGAGACTCCATTGTGAATTCCAGGTCAGCCTGGGCTAGAGTGAGACCCTACCTCAAAAAAACAACAACAAAATACTGAAAATGGATGCACAAGTTGACACACGCACAAGTTTGCACTTGCGCACAAGTTGGCGATGCGCCTGTAGTTCGATAGTGGCTAGAGGCCCTGGCTCCTGAATTCTCTTCCTCCCTCCCTCCCCCTCTCTCTTTTTATGCCTCACAAAAAAATACTGGAAATGCATTCTTTGCCTCCTTATTTTTCTCCAAGGAGCATGCTACTATCTAATAACACTGTGAATATATGTTCCCCTTTAAAAACCACTGAATGTATGTGTCAAAATATCACATAAAACCCCATTAGTATGTACAATTAATTCATGTCAATCAAATTTAAAAGTGTCAAAAGTATTCTTATTTTCCTTAACCAGCAAGCAGTTAGCCAGTACAAATATACCGTGTAAAGGAATTATACCATTAAAAAGATGCAAAATGCAATCAATTTGTCTGGAAGAGGAGGCTAGCAAAAAGGTGTAGAAAAATGGGAAATGATAACAAGCAAAGCCTTCAATTAGTTTTACTTTGTCTATAATTAAAATTATATATTATGAACAATAATTGGTTTATATTAGGAAATGTGAATTGCACTGCATATACAAAATATAAAAATAATATTAAAATAGCTGAATTTATCTTTGTGAAAGATTTTTCATTAACATTTAGAAATCTAAGAAATAGGTGTCAACCTCAAGTGCTGGAAAGTGCTATGTGAACTGCTGGGAGATAATGACTACCTACAGTGTAAGCAAGCAGTGTATCCTCAAAGCTATGAAATCAACCATCCAGAGAAGATGTACATACCTATGCAATAGTGGCACACAGCCTATGCAGTAATCAATGACTCTCTGATTGGACAGGAGGCCTGCTCAATAAGAGGGAACTCACAAATGGTACACAGAACAAAGTCAGAATCCTATGGATAGTAAAGAATTGGACTCAAGACCAAAGCTCCAACTAGTCTTTGGTTAAGAAAAGTGGCTATACCCATCAAAGAGTCTCTTGAATAACTATGCTTATCCCCTTTATTCCATGTTGCTCTCACTGTTGGCTAAAGAATCTATGTGTATTTTTTTTCCTATTGTTTTGTTTTTCAAACAGATGTCAGTGAAAACCAGGAAGAAGCAAGATCTACTAACAAGACACAAAATGACAGCCTGCTGCCTAGCAAGACACATGCCACCTCTACCACATCTGCCAGGGCCCAGGAGACATTACAGAGGAAGTAACACACCAGTGCTGCTTTCATGCTAGCCTGATAACCTCCACGGAAATGGCCATAGACACTGAGAAGACCTGAAACTCATCAAAGCAGAAATTTTGAGAGTGGACAGAACACTAGAAGAGACTTAAAACATGCCCACCATGGCTAAGGGAACATTGGGGAAGAGGAGACAGAAAAATTATAAGAGCCACAAGGTGGGACGGAGTATCCTGAGGCACTACCACCCCAGAGACTGACAGGTGCATTCATAACCCCACAGTAAGTACCAATGGCCCCACTGAGGATGGTACTCAGTGGAATGGGGTGAAAGAGAGCAGATGTAAGAATATAACCTGACGGCAAAATGAACAACACATGATGTGTTCATACAGGAAAGTTCATAATTAATAATAAAAAGAAAGGGGTGCTAGAACTTCTATTATCTCTGAAAGTTGTATCATAATTTAATCCTAATTCATTATTGAAAAATGAAATATGCTAGATCAAATTCATACAAAGGAAATTGCAAAGATAGATAATATGAAATAAAGAAAAGCATAACCAATTCATCACTTTGGGACACAATTACTCTAAAAGAATTTATGTGAAAAATGGGGGAACTTTGGAAATAGAGTGAGAAGTTGTGATTTTCCTAACACGAGGTCATTCTTCAGAGCTTACTCTGTGTGGATGTAGTGCCAGTATAAGCTAAGACAGGAAAACCAGAAGCATCTCACCATAGTCAAACAAAGGACATCTATATTGGAGAACAATTCCTATGACTAGCAGCACTACCAACCAAATCATGATTCAAGTAGTGGTTGGTTAAACAGTGATGGTGAACAGCTAAACTAATCTATTACTGGATGAGAGTGGGGAACACCTGTTGGTGGTAGCATGTTTGCACTGTGGACAGTGGAGAAGTGAGCTATCTATATACTTCTGAGAAAACTTGAAAATATGAACAGAACAATGAATGTACAGCAATTGAACACACTGATACACATGTAGAGGACAAATGCCGACTGGGAGTTTGAGAACTGTTTGGTTTGAGCTGACCAATAAAACAAGATACACAGATGATACCTAAGAAATCAAGGCTTAAAATGCAGAACACAACAAAATTAAGCAGATGTGAGTGTTCACACAGAAGCAAAGAAACAGATTTCAGATCTGATTCATTAACTTATTTAAAAAATAAAAAAGCGAAAAGGCAACTCTCTCACACACACAAACAGTCCCCCCCCACCCCCCGTTAGCTTAAAGTTGCAGGGATAAACCTCCAGACCAGACACAGTTATGGGAGGAAGGGAATTTATTTGAAATTTACAGGTCCAAGGGAAGTTCCATAATGGTGGAAGAGGCTGGCCTTTCACAGGTCCACACTACCAGCACCATAACCAAGCATACTCCAGAAACCCCATGAAGAGCTCAAGCATTCTGCATATCTTTAGACTGGAATTTCAGATCCACCCCAAACACAACTTAGGGATAGACCCTAGGATCCTCCCACAGTGACACCTCTTTCAGCCAGAAAGTTGGAAATCCAAGAAGCTTTAATAATAAAACTGAATTCTTTGGGGGACATCCATTCAAAAACACACGTATTCACAACATACACATAAAGACTATCTCAGAAAATATCTGGAGTCCACAAACCACCTTTGAATGTCTTGAGACATTTGGATGTAGGACTAAAAAAAAAAAAAAAAAAAAAAAAAGACTAAAAGTAGCTAACAAATATCTTCAGGGTCTGAGATAGCTAAAAATAGATTTATAATATGATCTAGTTATATCACTCCTTGTCATTATTATACATATACTTGCTTATTCAAGGTTATTGTTGCTCTACTCACAATAACTAGGAAATGGAACTAGCCTACATGCCCTTCAATTGATGAATGAATAATGAAGATGTGGTACATTTACACAATGGAGGTCTAAAACTACATGTTGTCTCTCATATGTGGATACTAACTTCAAACGTTTACATTTGTATGTGAGTTGGAGTAAAAGACAGTAGTAGAGGCTAGGAGGTTTGAAAGGGAGGAAGGAGAGGGAAGGACTTAAGGGGATGATATAGTAGATATGTAAGCAGAAGGCCAGAATACTGGCAGAGAAATTGCCTAAATTGGGTCAAGGGAAGAAGTGGAAGAGAGAAGAGTGTGGGAGGATGGCTAATCAAAATTTAAGATATTATGAACAAACTATATGGAAATCTACTTTGCCAGCTAACAATACATATGTTAAAAGGGGGGGTGTGACAATCTGTGCCAGGGTGATGGAGACAGACATTGAGAATACTCAAAACGTACCAAACCAGAAACCCAGAAGCTGCAGAGAGCTCAACACTAAGGTAGACTTAAAGCACACCCACCAAGGCTCAGAGAATTTTGCAGAAGAGGGGGTGGAAAGAATGTAAGAGCCACAGAGTAGAAGGGAATATCCAGAGTCGTTATCTGCTCTACCACAAAGATTGACTGCTGCTCTCAGAACTCATAACCCATAACTCCATGGTGAATAACAGCAGTGCCACTAAGTAGGGCCCTAAGTGGAGGGGTGGGGAGGGAAGAGGGAAGTGATGGTACCAACACATGATGCATGCACACAAACTTTCTACTTAATACAAAAAAAATTGTGCTGGGCATGGTGGCACATGCCTTTAATCCCATCACTTGGGAGGCAGAGGTAGGTGGATCACTGTGAGTTCAAGGCCACCCTGAGACTACATATTGAATTCCAGGTCAGCCTGGGCTAGAGTGAGACCCTACCTTAAAAAAAATTAACCATGGATAAAATGAAAGAGGGCTGGAGAGATGGCCCATCTGTTAAGGTGCTTGCCTGTAAAACCTAATGACCCTGGTCAATTCCCCAGTACTCATGTAAAGCCAGGTGCCCAAAGTGGCATATGCATCTGGAGTATGTTTGCAGTAGCTGAAGGACCTGGCACACTCATTCACTTTTTTCCCTTTCTGTTTGCAAATAAATATTTTCTTTTAAAAAAAAAGTGTATGAGAAGAAGTATTGAAGCGATACACTGTTATCAGAAAAATTTCAGTACCAAGGATAGGGTAACTTGACCAGGGAGGCTCGATAGCCCCAGAACATTATAGGCTATTGCCGAGGACCAGTACTAAATGGTAAGACCCTACTGCTAAAAACTCCACATGCCTGGGATGTAGGACACTGAGAAATCAAGCTGTAGCTGAGCTGGAAGCCTCCTCTCTGTTGACAAGCCATCAGGATATTGAGAAGAACTATGCAGCTTGTTGGCGGAGAAAGAACATCATTGGTCTTAACCTGAAGTGGACATTCCAAGCTTTGAGATGACCAGCCATGCCAAATGTACCAACTGGTGCAATAGTAGCATGTCTGTTATGAGGGAGACCAACAGCTCTCTGATAGAACACAAGGCCTGTTTCATGAGAAGGAATTCCTGCCTGTTACTGAAAACTTAATCAAAAGCCTATGGTTAGGAAGGTCGTAAGTCCTGGGTGGGGGATTACTACTGTTTCTGGCTAAATAGATATATTCTACCCACCAACCTGCCTTCTAAATACTTATGTTTATGCCCATATCTTAATGCTACTCTCACTTTTGCATCAAAAAGCTTCTCTTTTCAGATGGGGATGATCACTGAAGTGATTCAAAACTCAACTACAGTGCTGAGAAGGAGTGACAGTGGAGTGATCAAAATTAAGTAAAACATGTCTAGCACGCCGTGAAAGGCTCAGGGAACATTGTAGAAGAGGTCTAAGAAAGAATGTAAGAACCAAAGGAAGGGGAAGAGTACTTATAATACTATCTTCCAGACACAAAACTGCTTTGAGATTCATGACCTGACAGTAGCTGATGCCATCTACACAAGACCTGTATAATGGGAGGAAAATAAAATGCTGTTATCAAAATAGAAGAGAGACTAATTGTGAAAAAGAAGGGATTCCATGAGAGAAAATTTTGGAGAGAGAAAAATTGAACATGGTGGTAGGGGATTTTGATCATAGTATATTTATAATTATGGAAGGTGTAAATAAAAATGCTTAAAAAAGATATATACCCTGCAAAGGAGTTTATTTCACTATCACAGATAACAACTCCATACACTGATAACTGGAATTACACAAAATTAAAAATCTTCTATGCAACAAAGGAAACTGAGTACAATGTACCAATAGCTTACCACATAAGAGAAAATTTTGCTAGCTACTTTAGATAAAGGGTGTTGCAGTCCGGTTTGCATCGTTGGTAGAAATCACCCAACCAAGAGCAGCTTGTGGGAAAAAGAGGTTTATTTTGGCTTACAGGCTTGATGGGAAGCTCTATGATGGCAGGGGAAAATGATGGCATGAGCAGAGGGTGGACATCATCCCCTGGCCAAGATAAAGTGGACCACAGCAATAGGAGAGTGTGCCAAACACTGCAAGGGGGAAACTGGCTATAATATCCATAAGCCCGCCCCCAGTAATACACTGGCTCCAGGAGGCATTAATTCCCAAATCTCCATCAGGTGGGAACCTAGAATTCAGAACACCTAAGTTTATGGGGGACACCTGAATCAAACCACCACAAAGGTAGTTCTCAAAAAAAGAAACAGAAATGGTCAATAAATTAAAGCCATGGCCAATAAATTTTTAATAAGTTTTCATCATTATTAACCATTATGGAAATACAAATTTAAACTACTGTATGATTATATATTACCCTAGCCAGCATAGTTATAATCAAGAAAACAACAAATGCTATTGGAAACACAGAGAAAGAAGAATCCTTGGAACATTGTTGATAAGAGTGCAAACTGATTAGCCACTGAAAATCTGTGTGGTGGTTTCTTCAAAAAAATAGAACTAGCACATGGCTGAGCTATACCACTCACTTGTGGTCCTATACCCAGAAGGTTCTACAGAGATATGAGCATATCATTGTCTTTAACAGACAGAAAAAAACTTCATCTCATTTTTAAGACATATAAGATTATTTCCAAGACATTTTAAAAGTCACCATCAAATATAATCTAATGTTCATTTCTGAGCTTCCTGTCCTAAAGTACTACTCACATATACAATTTAAGAAATAAGTCAAGTAAATAAAACGATAAAATAAGAACCATGAAAAAGCATATTATCATCTTTCAGAATGGGTAAAAATAGTGATTACAAATCTATGATTTAAAAACTTAAAGTGGGAAAAACACAAATAAACCACTAAGGTGAAAATCAGGTACAAAGAAAGGGAGCTCTCATTTCTTACATAGATGACAAATAATTTTTACAGTTTCTACTGAAACTCACTAAAATCAGCAGCAAATTCTTAACTCATGAATGATCTCAATATCCCCTTTTTGTCAAAATATTTTATTAAAATTACAGGCAACTTTTAGAAAGCAGAAAAAAAAAAAACTCCTCTGTGAGGCAGAGTGTAGAAACCATCTGCTGAGAGGTGTTGGCTGGATATAGCAAATTACATCTGCAAAGCTCACAGAAAGTGCTCCCTAATGAAACTCAGGATGTTGATTTTAAATGGCCAGCCACCCTATACACACTGGAGCTTGCTATAGCATCAGTCACCTCTCTTTCCATGGCAAATGAAATCAGATGACACATGTCAACAGTCCTGCATTTTGAACTTTGAAAGTCCAAGTTAAGTATAGCAGAAGCCTCAAATCTCTAAGAACTTTTTTTTTTAATTTTTTTGTTTGTTTATTTATTTGAGAGCAACAGAGAGAAGGAGGGAGAGAGAGAGAGAGAGAGAGAGAGAGAGAGAGAGAGAATGGGCGCGCCAGAGCTTCAAGCCTCTGTAAACGAACTCCAGATGCATGCGCCCCCTTGTGCATCTGGCTAACGTGGGTCCTGGGGAATTGAGCCTCGAACCGGTGTCCTTAGGCTTCACAGGCAAGCGTTTAACCGCTAAGCCATCTCTCCAGCCCTCTAAGAACTTTTATACTTCATCCTTTAATCATCTCTGTACTTTTTAAATTTTTCTTAGGAACAAGGAAGTCTTTTACAATTGTGTATGGACATTTAAACAAGCAATCTTTTAATTTTAAATATTTTTATCCTTCCAGTAACCCAAACTATTTACCACAAGTTGTTTGAAAACAGTATGTAGATTACAAATACACAGAGTTCTCCTTTTTAAGTCCACACTCTGTACTATATTATAGCAACAGAGCAAGTAACAAGACAGACATGGCTTCTGTTCTCTTCCCCTTAGTAGGGGAACCAGATGCTGAAAACAACAAAATTAGGATAAGAATTGTGATGCAGGTGGGAGGGGCTGGTAATAAAGGATGAGAAGGAAGCCTAGAGGAGCAATCAGGAAGACATAAAATATGGTTGTACTATGGTAATACCTGTCATAGGACATTGATATGCTAGTCCAAAGAACAATTTTCTGGCTACTGGGGCAGTGTTGAACAATAATAAGCAAGCAAGATAGACAGAAAATTTAGGTAAAGAGGTAGGTAAGAAAAACTCATACAGGGTCTTGGTGGTCAAGTTAAAAATGTTAACCTTTACTCTGAGTAATGGAAAGACATGAGGGATATTTTAGGGATCAATAACCAATTTCTCTAAATTATAAAGGGAGAAAAGTCTGAAATTACGTTGATAATGAGGTTAAAGAGGAAGAGAAATAGTGATAGAGGAAGAATATCTTGAGAATTTCTATATGAGAATTATAAAGCACAAAAATGTCTGGGAGACTCATAATCATTTTAAAAATTGATACAGAGAATTCCAGTGCCACTTCTTATCTACATCAGTAAGATAGATTCAGTGACTGCTACATCATTCTTTAATGAATAATTCTATAAATGAATAAAAAGTACTGAAGAATTTTATTCTATTACATAGAGTGTTCACTGCAGGATTTGAACTTAAAATCCTCCTTGGGAATTAACATCTATAATGTCTTCTATTGAGCATTTACCTTGTGATAAATTCAGTTTAAAGTATCCATATATTATCTTATTTCATTTCAATAACCCTTGGGAAAAGCCACCAAAATGAAAGCAATAAATGACTCAAATAATGAATACTTATATAGCATATTCCTTTCAAAAGCTTGTTAGATATTAGAGAGGAGGCACCATACTTCTCTTGCTCAAATCTGTTTTCTCTATGATGTATTATGTGGTAGCCATTCATATACTTTTGTAGTGGTTGCTCATGGACATTTCTGAATGAATGCAACAGATAAGTGAACATGTGGAAAGATAAAGAGATAAATGAAGTTGGACAAATGAGTGGGACAAAGAAGGGAGACAGCTCAAGACATTATCAGCCTAGGATTAAAAATGGAATCTTAGCTGGGCATGGTGGCACACGTCTTTCCCAGCACTCTGACAGCAGAGGAAGGAGGATTGCTGTGAGTTCAAGGCCACCCTGAGACTACTTAGTGAATTCTAGGTCAGCCTGAACTAGAGTGAGACCCTACCTTGAACCCCCCCCCAAAAAAAAGGAATCTTTAGGGCTGGAGAGATGGCTTAGTGGTTCAGTCATTTGCCTGCGAAGCCAAAGGACCCAGATTCAATTCCCCAGGACCCACATAAGCCACATGCACAAGGTGGCACATGTGTCTGGAGTTCATTTGCAGTGGCTAGAGACTCGGGTGTGCCCATTCTCTCTCTGTGTCTGTCTCTCTTCTCACTATCTCTCTGTGTTTTCAAATAAATAAATTTTTTAAAAAATGGAATCTTTAGAATGTTGTACTAAGCAATTTGCTGCACAATAAAGATGCAGGCTATGTTCTAAGACTTACTAGAATCAAATTTTATGCCTCTTTAGGATGTCTCAGGGGCTTAAGAGATAACTGAGTTTATACACATGCACCTTAAGCAGCAGGACCTGAGTTCTACCCTCAGAACCCACATAATGTTCTGGTCATGGTTGTGTGTGTCTATAACCTCAGAGCTTGAGAGACAGAATGCAGGAGGATCACTAGAGTTCAGTAGCCAGCTAGTGTAGCATAATTGATGAGCTCCAGGCGGAGAGATCCTGTTCCAAGGGAAGTTGACAGTGTCCTGAGGATGATATCCTAGGCTGGCCTCTAGCCTCTGCCAACACAGACACAAACATGTGCATGCACACCAGCACCCACATGTGTACCCAACCACAAACAGACACACTGGAAGGAAATATGTCTCAGGATATAGAGAAGGTTTTTAATTACACATAGGCACACTACAAGGAAAGATGTCTCAGGATGTAAGGAAGGTTTTTAACCATAGACAAACACACTGCATATAAAGGTGTCTCAGGATCTCGAAATGTTTTTAAGGCAAGAATATATAAAGATCTCATTTTATTTTAATCATTCTACTCACATTCATGATGATAATCTTGAGTAATTTGTAATATGATTAAATATTATGGCACATTACCTTAGATAGATACTTATACAGAAGATTAAATAATATTTTCACCTAGATAAAAGATTTAAATATATAACTTTAGCTTCACATGAAACTATTCTTTGTGATTGATTCCATTAGAAATCTACAAAACTGTTTTCAAAGAATAATAATTTCAGTAGAAAATTCCAGAGGATAACAAGAGCAATGCCAAAATAATTTTTTAAAGATTGCTGGATACAGGGCTGGAGAGATGGCTTAGTGGTTAAGCATTTGCCTGTGAAGCCTAAGGACCATGGTTCAAGGCTTGATTCCCCAGGACCCACGTAAGCCAGATGCACAAGGGGGTGCATGCATCTGGAGTTCGTTTACTGTGGGTGGAGGCCCTGGAGTGCTCATTCTCTATCTGCCTCTTTCTCTGTTTATCTGTTGCTCTCAAATAAATAAATAAATAAAAATAAAAAACAAAAAAAAATTTTTAAAAAAGATTTCTGGATGCATAAAGACAAGCCAAAAAATTACAAACAGAAAGTTTTAATTGTAAACTGTGAGAGGCAAAATATAGGATTAATAATGAAAACTATAAATAGCAATAGAAGTTGTGTTTTATAGCAGAATATGAGAAATAATGTTCAATTTTTCCTTGTTATTCTGTCTAACTATTGCTTTCAACTAAAGTATATTAAGATATATATGTATGAGGCAGCAGTAGGAGGAACACCATGAGTTCAAGGCTACTCTGAGACTACATACTGAATTCCAAGCCAGCCTGGGCTAGAGCGAGACCCTACCTTGAAAACCAACAACAACAAAAAAGATATATATGTGTGTGTGTGTGTGTATATAGACATAAATACATATACATGTATATATGTACAGATATGTATAGCTATATATGTGTATATATGTATATGCATGTACATATATATGTATATATGTACACACACACACACACACACACACACACACACACACACACCTACCCAAGGACCATCCTTTCTTCCTTTTATCAAATAATTTTGGTTTAATAAAAAACTAAAGATTTGTTGCATCAACTCCTACTTTCTATTCATTTTCAAACCACTATCACCAGTTTAAGTTAATACCAGTTTTCTGATATTACTTTGGGAAGAGAAAGCAATGATTCTTGACTTCCTGTGATACAGTTTAGGTCTTATCTTACTGAGCATCTTTGCTACATTTACAAATGATCTAATCCTTTGCTTCCATAAGACTACTGCCTGATGAGTTCTCCCTTTCATTTCTAGTTTTCATAGAAGAATATTCCTTTCATATTCATCACATAACCAACTGAGTTCCCCCTTATTATTATGTGAAGATCCTACTGTTTTCACTATATAAATGATGGTATCATCTATGTCATTGTGTCCCTGCTACCATCTTGTATCTTTGATAGAGACCCCACTTGAAGTCTTGGGCCTACATACATAGTAGCTTAGGTCTATTTACCTGAATACTTTCAAAAGTACTTCTCAATATGCATCCAAAACAAATCCTTTTCCATTAATCTTAACTACAATATTAAATGTACAAGTGTCTATACAGACATCCAAATACAGGAACCAGAAATCCTCCACACTTTCCTCTACACTATGAATTAACTAATCCAGTCACTGTGTACTTTGTGTTAACCTCCTCAATATTTCTCTATTCTACCAAAATTCTGCCTCCATCTTCCCTGTAACCATCATGTTCTTTTAGACAACTTTAATAGCTAGCTGCATGATCTTATTGTCTCCTTGTATTCAGGTTTTCAAACCTTATCACATCTCACCCTATCCCACCTTCAATGCTAAAAAGTCAACATTTACCGAACAAAAGTAGCTGGATATAAAACAACAGTATTTTCTGTAAAAGCAGACTATAAAGGGATAATAAGAAAATGGTGGTATGGGTTTAAACATTTCATACTTGGTAGAACATTAATGATTAAAAGTATCTATATTGTGAAACCAGCAAAATGTATGGGGAGAAGAAGTATAAAACAAAAAAGTCTATGAGAATAAGTCAAGCTATTACAGCCAATTACACTTAGGAAAAAATTTAAAACAGGATATGTACACTAAGCAACAAATAAAAATGTCTTTTACAGGCAAGCATAAAAAAGTTATTTGCTGCATTCCATTAATTGCTTGATGGATTCCAATATTTCCGAATCACAGTGGGTCAAAATACTTGCTCTCCAAACCTGCAAACCAGAGATCCCTGGAGGGAATCCACACAGTTCATATGCCTGTAATCCCAGCATGCCTACACCAAATGAAAAGTTAGGGGAATCCTGATGCTCATAGACCAGCTACTCTAGCCTTCCCAGCAGCAAACACACCAAGAGAGACACTGTCTCAAACAAGGTGGAATGAAGATCAGCACTCTGAGGTTGTCTTCTAATATCCATGCACACTCATTGGCATGTGTGCACCCATACACATGCACATATACAAATACATACACAAAAAGGGAGGAAAGCTGGACAAAACACACAAACCACAGATCCTTTTGCTGTCTGTGCACAAGTGTAACAATAAAGGGTAAATAACATTACATGTATGCTTCAAAGGTTTATACTTGGTAATTTTAACAAACATCTTTTTAAATGAAGGGAAAATTAAAAATTTGGTATTCAGAAGTTAAAATTCACTACTTTAAATACTATACAAACTTTAATATCTTGAAATAATCTCTTCCTCAGAGTAGGTGCAAATAATGAAATGGTTCAAAAGTTGTATGTTGATTGTATAGTCACTTTATCATTGGGAGAGTTTAAAATAGACTCAAGGAGTTTCTGTTTGATTCTTGCTCCATGTGTCATGTATGTGACTTCTGTAAAAGTTCAAAATATACCAAATTTCAGGCTGGAGAGATAGCAGTTAAGGCATTTGCCTGTGAAGCCTAACAACCCAGAATTGAATCCCCAGGACCTACATAAGGCAGATGCTCAAGGTGGCACATGTGTCTAGAGTTCATTTGCAGTGACTGGAAGCACTGGTGGCACCCATATTCTCTCTCTCTCAAATAAATAATTAAAACTTAAAAAAATATAGTGGATAGAGAAAAAATATACCAAGCTTCTACCTAACAGTTTTAGAAAGAAAAGAAAGAGAACATCATAAACTTTAAAAATGGAGATCAGTTCTTACATGATAAAGTATTTAAGATCAAATAAGAATAAAATAATTTATCATATGAAAAGGACAAGCCATAGCATGTGGCAGGAGTTTTATAGCAAATGATTTTAAACAAAGACTGGAAAGCAAAAACAATAGAAAAAAATATGTCAGTTCTTAAATGAAATCCATGAGAATATTGTGATGAAATCATTAAGAAAACATCACTAAACAGCAACACAGAATGCCTCCCTAAATGACCTATTAAGGACTTATAAAAATAGAAATATATAATATATACTTAATATATAATAATCAATATAGCTTATTTTACATTAAAGTGATATTGGAATAAATTTTCCAAAAAAAAGTTGGATTAAGGCAAGGGACCAAGGAAAGATAGAAACTGAGACTAGGATAAGTAAATGATCATGGCACTTTGAGGCTGAGAAAACTGAGCATACACATTCATAATGAATGGTAACTGAAGATAAAGTCTAAAATCCATTCACATTGTAGAAACAGAACATAAAACTAGTGTATAAATAGCCATAATATTAACATCAGAGAAAGCTAGAAATAAAATGTGACCTCTTTAAAAATTCTACCAGAAAAGTAAATATTAAACAAGGGAAAAAAAATGAATCTGGGCTGGAGAGATGGCTTAGTGGTTAAGGCATCTGCCTGCAAAGCCAAAGGATCCTGGCTTGATTCTCCAAGATGCACATAAGCCAGATGCACAAGGGGGTGCATGTATCTGGAGTTCGTTTGCAGTGGCTGGAGGCCCTGGAGCACCCATTCTCTCCCTCTCTCTCTCTCCCTTTCTCTCACTTGCTCTCTCAAAATAGATAAATAAAAATTTTTAAAAATCTAACAAAAATGAATCTATTACAAGCTAGCATAGGAGTAATCAACTGCTCTGTGACTGGATATGAGGCCTGCTTAGTGGGAAAGAATTTTTACCTGGTAATGAGAGAAACTCAGAATAAAGCCTAGAGGGAAACTTCCACTGTTTTTGGGCTAACAGGAGAGGTTATACGTATCAAAAAGTCTTTTAAATATCTATGATTATACACTTTAATCCATGCTGTGCTCTCAGTCTTGGCTAAAAAAAAAAAAAAAAAAAAAAAAAAATCTGCTTTTTTCAGATGGTAGTGAAGACGAGGAAGACCTAAAACCCATCAGTACCACAAATAAAGAAAGTCAACTGCATAGCATGAGATGATTCATCTCTACCACACCTACCAGGGTCCAGGAAACATGACAGAGGAAGTGGCAGAATCAATATGCTCTCATTGTTAGCCCAAGAACCTCCTCCAGGGAGATGACAGTAGACACTGAAGCAACTCGAAACTCATCAAAGCATAAAACTACCAACTGTTGAGAGCTAAAGCCTAAAGTAGACTTATACCGTGCCCTCCAAGACTCAGATAACATTATAGAAGTGAGGGCAGAAAGAATGTAAGAGCAACAGAGCAGGAAAGTATATTCTGAGGCACGGCATGGCCACACAGAAATTGACTGGTATATTCATGACCCAACAATGAATACTAATAATCCCACTGAGGAGGGTCTTCGGTGGAATAGGGATGGGGGAAAAGGAACATAAAAGTATAACAAGAATATGACCAACATGCCATATGTTCATACAATGGAGTTCTAAATAAAAATAAAAACAATATTTTTGATCTATCTGAAGTGCTGGTATCATGTATAGTTTGACATTATGAAAATAATTTGTAGCTGGACAATAAGTACTATATAGTTTTCATTATATTAAGTTCCTATAAAAGCTTATGCAAAGTTCAATAAACAATTTAACTATATGAAATACCACTGAAAAGATAATGAATTAGAGAATGACCTAGAATGCAGGCCATCAATTCAAAGAGAAAGTGTAAATTCATAGACTTCCAGAGGCCTGTGATCAGATGTAATGTAAATAAATGCAATGGTGCACTATACTTTTTTGTAGGAAAAGAAACTGTTCTAAAATCCTCTAGAACTGATGCTTGCATGAAACTGTTAATATACTAAAGATTATGAAATTATATACTTCCAAATATTATGTGAATTGGCAACTACATTTTTTAAACATACTATAGGAATAGATAAATTTTTAACAAAAGACAGAGAGAAATAATTTTAATCTTACAAGAATAATTCTAAATTTTGAACAAAATAGAGAGAGCTCCACAATGCACTTTATAAGATTAACATAACCTTGATATGCTCTATATAATAACTATCCTAGCAAATGCTTCTTGGGAACCTAGGGCAATAGCTTACTAACACATTACTTTGCCTGGGATTTGCAAGCCTGTGGGTTGGGTTCCCAGAGAGGAAGGAAGGAAATAAGAGAACCAAGATAAAAAGAGAGGAACCAGACAAAGAGAAAGAGAAACAAACAAAGAAAGAAAAGAGATTAAGGAAGGAAGGTAAGGAGGACAGGAAAGGAAAGGAAAGGAAGGGGAAGGGGAAAGGGAAAGGGAAGAGGAAAGGGAAGGAGAAAGGGAAGGAAAGGAAAGAAAAGGAAAGGAAAGGAAAAAGGAAAAAGGGAAAAGGAAAAAGGAAAGGAAAGGAAAGGAAAAGGGGAAGGGAAGGAAAAGAGGAGGGGAAGGGAAGGGAAAAGAGGAAGGAAAATGTGGAAAAATGGGAAGGGAAAGCAAAAAGGAAGGTAAAAGGAGACGGGAAATGACAGAGGGAAGGGAAAGGGGTAAGGTAAATGGGAAAGAAAAAGGACAAGAGAAAAGGGGAAAATTATGACAACATTAAGTCCATAGGAAAATGAAGGAAAGGGAAGGAGGAGGGAGGGAGGCTTGAAGATGGGGTCCCTACAGTCCATTAGGAAAGAATTAGCATGTCAAAAGATTATAGAGGGCTAGAGAGATGGCTTAGCAGTTAAGCACTTGCCTGTGAAGCCTAAGGACCCCAGTTTGAGGTTCGATTCCCCAGGACCCACGTTAGCTAGATGCACAAGGGGGCGCACGCGCCTGGAGTTCCTTTGCAGTGGCTGGAGGCCCTGGTGCGCCCATTCTCTGTCTCTCTCTCTGCCTCTTTCTCTCTCTGTCACTCTCAAATAAATAAGTTAAAAAATAAACAAAAATTAAAAAAACAACAAAAAAAAAGATTGTAGAGGGACTGGAGAGATGGCTCAAGAGTTACAGATACTTGCTTGTAAAGACTTACAGCAGTGTGGGCTCTGTTCTCCAGTATCTACCTAAAGTCAGATTCATGCATGTGATTGGAGTTCATTTGCAGTGGCAGGAGGCCCTGGAACATGTGCTTGCTCATGCTCTCTCTCTCCCCCCTCCCTTGCAAATAAATTATAAAAAATATTTTTGTAAAAAATTATATAGGATCTTACACAAGATATATAGCTTAATCATGATGGTATTCATACTGTTAAAGACTGGTATTAATTCCTGACAGCGAAAACTCACTTCCTTCTGATGAATATGCTTTTTTAAAAGTACTTTGCATTGTAGGACCTTGTGCATACTAGTCAAGTACTTTACCATTGAGCTATATCCCCAGCCCAGAAAACAGATTTTCGATGAAAAATTCAGTATCAAAAAGGCAAAGGAAATCAATGTTGAAGTTGGAGTTAAGACTTGCATTGAATGTATAGTAATTTGACTATAGGGATTCATATACTTACATCCTAATAATATGAACAAGGTGTTGACCTATTTAGCACTGTCAAAAATTTGAGCCTTGTTATTAAAATATGGATTCACATTATTTACTTTGTGAATCAAAACTTTTCTAGGTTCACATTTTGTTTGAAATAAGTATGTCAAAGTTCAAAAGGGTATGAATTTGCCACTGAAAACATGGCACTAGAAAAAATAAAGTACACATTGAAATAAGAATTATGGTTCACATCACCTCACAACTGTGTAAATAAAAATTCAAGTATATATTGTAGTTGACATAAATAATATATTCCATTTCTTATATGTAATATATTCATTCACAACCCAAGTGGCTTCAATTAAAACCAACCTACTTATCATTCTTATTTCAGTCTAATAAAAACATAGAAAATCAACTTACATCTCAAGTTATTATTTTCTACACACACACACATACATATATGTGTGTGTGTGTGTGTGTGTGTGTGAGAGAGAGAGAGAGAGAGAGAGAGAGAGCAAGGCAATGATAAAATTTGTGATAGCAATAAAAAGCATGAGTACATGTGGCTTTGTTTTAAAATTGAACAATGAGAAGCTGTTTTACATACTAGGTTATAAAAAAATCAAAATGTCAGTATAAAATATTTTTAATGTACCTTCTTCAAGGATGGGTCGTGGGATGATAAAAGGAATTTCCTGTAGAGGTTCCATATACTTATGACCAGCACTAATGATTTGTATTTGTGGTAAACATAGGACAAGTGTTCCTGGAATGCTGGTTTGTCCATGGTACCAACTTCTTACTGTTCCGGGAATGTCACTAGATACAATTGTACTTGGGGAAGGCAGGCTATCATTTGGAATGAACACACAACATGACTGTACTTCAAGCTAGAAAAGAAAAACCAGAATTAAAATATTTCAATCAGATCAACACTTACTTGAATTCCTAATATCTTCATCATGATAACCCAGCAAGGTCAAAATTGGAAATACACCTGATTTATTTCTTCAGAGCTACTTTAAATTATCTCTCCAGCCCATGAGTTATTTTTACTAAGTAAGCCAAACGATTGAAAAGATTTTTTCAAATGCTATAAATTTGGTCAAAAGCACCTACATACATAAGATGAAAATATGGGTGTCATTCTCCAGCAAAAGAGTGAAAAAAGTCTTCCTTCTTTTACAGTTCATTATATGTTGTGAACACCAAGCAGATAAGGCCTTAGACTTACCTTTTTAAAATAAAGCTAGGTCTGAAGAGATGTCTTAGCAGTTAAGGGGACTAGCTGCGAAGTGTAATGAACCATGTTCGACTCTCCAGGTCCCACATAAGCCAGATGCACTAAACTGAGTCAAGTGCAAGGTCACACTTGACAACTACATAGTGCAAGCATCTGGGGTTTGATTTCAGTGGCTGAGGCCCTGGTGTGCTAATTCTCTCTCTCTCTCTCTCTTTCTCTCTTTCTCTAAGAAAAATAAATAAATAAAAGAATAAACTAATGCTATTTCTATATGTATTTGGTCATTACATTTTTAATATTGTTTTTAATTTTTGAGACAGGTAAAGAGTGAGTGAGTATAGGCATGTCAGGAATTTCTTCCATTGCAAATAATCTCCAGGCACATACGATATTTTGTGCATCTGTCTTTATATAGGTATTGGGAAATCCAACCCATGCCATCAGGCTTTATAAGCAAGTGCCTTTAACTGCTGAGCCATTTCTCCCAAACACCTACATTTTTATTTTATAAGGTAAAATGTAGCAAAAAGGTTTTAAAACATTAAATTCATAGCTCTCAACAATCCTTATAGGGCATGTTCATATCTCAAATGTTCTGTTTGAATACACACATTACTAACTAAAGAAAAACAGATACAGGGTAATATGAAAAACCCCAAATCTTAAAAATCAAAGTTGTATTTATTTTTCATTCCTCAAACATTACCTAAACTGTGATTTTATATAAAACACTTATGTTTCCCTTAAAAAAATTACTTAAGTCCCGTGACTAACATTGTCAGATCTTTATAGCATTGTAGGACCAAACTCAAAACTCAACTCAGGGCTGGAGAGATGGCTTAGCGGTTAAGCGCTTGCCTGTGAAGCCTAAGGACCCCGGTTCGAGGCTCGACTCCCCAGGACCCACATTAGCCAGATGCACAAGGGGGCGCACGCGTCTGGAGTTCGTTTGCAGTGGCTGGAGGCCCTGGCGCGCCCATTCTCTCTCCCTCTCTCTATCTGCCTCTTTCTCTCTGTCTGTCGCTCTCAATTAAAATAAAAATAACAAAAAAAAACCTCAACTCATTGGAGGTTTTAATTCAGGTCCAAAATAGATTAGACTGTTCATGTCAGTTGGCTCTTACAAAATAAAATTCTGTGTATGGTTTAAAACAATCCCAACATTCTAGCATGATTTAATTATTTGTTAAGAAAATTTAGACTGTGACCTGTTGGCTGTTTTTACTCAAAAAAAAAAAGTGATGAAAAGGAGTTATTTGAAGGATTGATAAATTTATTTTTCCTTAATACATGTTTAGTTATTGTCAGTAATTGCATTTGCAAGAAAGCCATATCTTGTGAACGACAACAAGAATATAATAATATTCTTTCTTCCTGGTTTATATACTCCTTAGTGAAAGCATGGCATTCCAATTGGAATTTCTTGATAAAATAAATCATTCATCAACTGACAAGCAATCCTCTTTGTGTTTGCTTCACATTTCTGGGCACAACAAACTAAGGCATTCAGTGAAGTAACAGACAAGTAAACTGTTGCAAAATTAAATGCAGTATTTTATCAGATATAAACTGTTATTAGTTCTACAAATTTGTATGAGATCTTCAGTAATGCAAGTATGTATGTGTTAAGTAGTTGACTGGTTCAAGATCATGATACAGTCTATATTGTCTCGCATGTATTATAATTAAACATTTAACATAATTAATCATTAGTAATATTTAATTGCAAAGCTTAAAATGACATATTAAGTACACTTTCACTATTAATTTAGGTTGGAAAACTAAAAAAATAAATAACACTTCATATTAACACTTCATATAAGAAGAATAAAATATTAATATTACATATAACATACCCAATGGTGAAAAATGCTTTCAACATTGTGTGAGGACATAATATGCTATCACTATAAACATATGCATTTCTCCTTAGAAATAAAGTTTAATTGTACCCAAGTTTCCACAATCATAAAACATCTCAAATTCCACTAATGTGAAAAATCAATTATTTCATAAAATTTAAACACTGAATAAGCATATACAATAAATAATATACTCACATGAAACATACAATTTTAAAACATAAATTTTCTAAAATATTGATATGTAAGGATTCTTTTAGTGATTATAATAAAAATATCTATAATAAAATTCTACAATTATTATAAAGTAACATCTATTATATATGCTGAAGCAATCACATCCATCATTTTACACTATTAGAATAAATTGTCGAAAATTGTGATTGTAATGTAAAATGCTAAGTGATTTATACTGCTGAATATAAATCTGTAGCAGTAAATTTTGCATTAATGTAAGGATCTGACAATCCAAGGGAAAGAAAATGAAGTAATCTGCCAGTAAGACATCCTGAAGCTGGGGGTCAGATTATGTTCATGGAAACCATCTGGTTGGGACCCTCTGAGCCACACCAAACACAAATGATCTTTTAAAAAAATATCCTATTCATTAATGCATCACAGCTGCACTGAGTGTTACTTCATTTTTCCATGGCAACATCCTCTCTGTGTCAAGGATCCTGTTTCAGTTTTGGTAGCAACTTGTTCTTTTGCCAATACTGAGCACATTCATGTGCTAAAGGAAAGGGATTATTAGAAATTCTTGAAGAACTACTTCTATTTCGATTCATACTGGGTCAAAGTCTACATATCCTAGGATCAAATGCTGAGTATAAACCAGTAAAATAAAAGAATCATTTGGCATTTTTACTTAAATAAATGACATGACCACAATGCATTCTTTCCCTGAATTTCAAGTTTATATACCATTTTAAAAAATCTATTTCATCATGATCCTTCAATACTATAGATGAAGTTTGGAAAATGCAGGTTTCTGTGACATATGTGCTACATAATTGCCATCACAGCTCAGTTGAAAGGAAGTGTTTCTGAATTAATCTGAAAATCTTAGACATTGCCCATACTGTAAAGTATTTTATATGTAAATGCTTTAAAATGCTACATGAACTTTAAAAAGTTACTATTTCCTCATGTCAAATAATGTATTTCTTTTCTGTTTTGCTTAAGTGTGTGGGGCATACATGTTTATGTGTGCATGGGGAGCACAGATTTTTTGTGCAGTTACATGTACACGTGCATACTTGTGTATGGAGACCAGAGGTACATGCTGGGTGTCTTTCTCAATTACTTTCTGCCTTACTTTGAGATAGAGTCTCTCACTGAACCAACTTAGATAGACATACTAGCTAACTGTGGGTTCCTGTGTCCTCCAGGCCCAGCCGCGGTCCTCCCCAAAGGTGCCCAGGCAACGGGGTGGGTAAGTGCATGCTGAGAGAATCACTCCCTGGAGACAGTTGAACAGCTCTCTCAGTTTATTGTCAGGGAAATGGGTTTATAAGCATCGGAGGGGGGGAGGACCCTAAGGGGGTTGGATACATCAAGCTCATTTCTGATGCCCAATTAGCATATGGGGCATTCATTCCAGCATGTAGGCAATGGGGAGGGGTCAGGTGATCTAGGGTCTCAGGGGGATGGGTTGTGTGAAGGCTGATAAGGAGTTACCTAGGCAACTGGCCAAAGGTCACAGCACTATGGGCAAAGCCTAAGTTAAGGCATGTCAGGCTTGGAGAGGGAGTGGCTTCCTGTAGCCTGGGGGTCCTTAGCCTGGCAGCTCAAGCCCCTGTGCTGAAGGCTCCAGCCTGTGCCTGGCAGTGTCCAATAGCTAACATGCCTCTGGGTCTCCCCAACACAGAGATTACAGGGATGCATCACCGTGCCCAGTATGGTGGGTTCTGAGGATCCAAACTCAAATCCTCATGTGTACGAGAAAAGAGTTTATAGACTAACCTATCTCCCCAGCCCAATATATTCTTTTTTATAAAACTTGAAACTTTAGAGATAGTTATATTTATTTTTAAAAAAATCAGCCTAGGGAGATGGTTCAGCAGTTAAGAGTGGTTACCTCAGAAAAGCAGGAGACTGCCTGAATTCAAATCCCTAGCACACACTTAAACAGTTGTATGTGGGAGGGAAAAAAATCCTATAGCTCCAGCCCAGCTGGGGGCAAGGACTGAAAGAACTGGAGCCTTTTGGTTAGCTCATTTGACTAAAAGCAGTACTTCCAAGTTTAGTAAGAGATTCTGTCACAAAGAAACCTACAGATGAGCAATAAAAGGAAGACACTAGATGTTCTCTTTTGGTTTCTGCATTGTATGCAAGGGGTATGTACATATACACAAACACACCACCACCACCCTCCATAGGATACATACAGATCATTTTAGTATCTTTATAAGAATATAATTCCTTAGGGAACCATGTCAAATTAAAAATAAAATAAACATTGTAGACCATTTCATTCACTTTCTCATTTTTATATTCATGTATTCTTTAATATCTACCATTATTTGAGGTAGAAGTTAGGAAGATGTGACAAAAGTCATAGTCCAGCCATTAAAAAGATTAAAATGGGGATGAACAGGAGCTAGAGAGATGGCGCAAAAGCCAAATGTCTTTGTTTAAAAAACTTGAAAAACTGAGTTCTATCTATACCTTCTATGCATGTAAAAAGTTAGGTGCAGCTGCATGTGCCAGTTACCCAAGCATTGGGGGAAAACAAAAGATCACTCAAGCACACCAATTAGCCAATCTAACAAGAATGAATAAACAAACAAAGACCTGACCAAACATGCCATGGGGCACATATGTCTTCACACACATGCATATGTAATTCCGGCATAGGGGAGTTGGAGATAGGTAGACACCTAGGCTTGATAGTGAGCTACTCTAGCTTATTTGGCAAATAGCAGGCCAATGAGAAATGCTGCCTCAAAAAAAGGTGGGCAGGTGCTGGAGAAATGGCTCAGTGACTAAGTCAATTGCCTGCAAAGCCTAATGATCTAGGTTCGATTCCCCAGTACACATGTAAAGCTGGATGCATAATGTGGTGCATGCTTCTGGGATTGATTTATAATGTTTAGAGCCATTAATACATCCATTCTCTCTATCATTCTCTGTTCTCTCTGCTTGCAAATAAAAAATATTAATAAAAGAGAAAGTTTCTGAGCAACAACACACATGCATATATCTGAGTGAGCACCATATAAACAACCAAGCTTTTATGTATGCACACACATATACATAGACCTAAAAGAATAAATAAATTTAAAATTATGAATATAGATCAGTGACAGAATGTTTGCTTAGTACATAGGAGGCCCTATGTTTAATCCCCAGTAATGCAAAAATGTTTAAAAATACAAATACAAATTTCAACATTACAGAATTCTCAGTAGAACATAAGCTCTATAAAGTCATTTACTCTGCCTCTTTTGTTCACACTATGTTAGTACATGATATAGTGTGTAATGTACCAGGTATTCAACAAAAAAGTAAGCGAACATGATTTTTTTTATCAAATATTAAAAGAATAGTTTCATATATGGTATTCATAATTTCCTCCCACAGGATAAATCTAATAGCACAATTTAATAAAAGTGACTTCTCAGTCCAATGGGTTGAAATATAGCTGAGGTATATTTAGGCGTTATAAGTCTCCATGAGTTCAGCACTGCAGTGACATAGTTACTATGTCACCTAAAAATTGCTAAATAAGTGTATTCAATAAATAAGTATTTACTATTTGCCAGATAACTATATTGAGCTTCATGAATTTAAAAAGGTGCTCACATTACATGTATTTTAAAATGTTGTTTACCTATATATTTAGGGGCCATCAAAATAATAAGTATCCCATTTATACAACAAAAATATACACAACTGTAATACAACTCATTTTTCTTATTTTATAAATTATCACAAAAATATCTTGGGTATACAATGTAAATATACCCAACTTGGGGAATTTAAAAAGTTTCAAAAGTAAACTTAAATTATTCCACACTTTAAAAATAGAAATTAGTCAAAAGAAAACAAGAAAATTTCCTAGATTTGAAATCCAGACTTCTTCCTCCTAACAAATTACCCTGCAATAGCTTTCACTCTTTTAGTCCCTGTAAATAAGAATGTGAACTCAGTGAAACCATGAGTGGAAAACAGTTCAAATCTGCTTTTATAATTAATGTGGCTAACAGTTCATCTGCCTGCCCTGAAATGTCTATTCCTCCTTGATCCTGAAGATAAGTCAGAGAGTTCACTAGGCATCAAGAAATATGATTATTTTTATCACTGGTCATGTTCCAGATGAAATTCCCTAGGAGAGAATTCAATTGCCTAGCTTCACTGGCTTGATTTGAGACACTTTGATTGACATTCTCAACAAAATCACACAAAATGTGAAAAGTAGTCCTCTAAGAAATAGTAGATAATTATTTGAGGGTTCAGAAACTACAAAAACAAATAAAACAAAACAAGAAATGTTATAGGATAGTAACCTGAACTTCAATGTATATGAGAAAAAAAGGTGAGTTTGGCAATAAGAAGAACACTGTCCTTTCTTAATAACTCAGGTTAGAGCATTTCTATTCCATCAGCTTCATGTCACTGCTAATCACGTACTTGCAGAATAAAAATGGAGCTGTTTGAAATATAAGATCTTTGCTGATAACCATATTAAAAACAAAACCAGCAAAGAACAAAGGACTTGATAATTTACAATTAAAAGGCCCCCTAATCAACACCACATTAAAAAATGTCTAAGATATGCTTACTTAAAATGAGGAACCATAAAATAAACTGCACATGTACCAAAGGTGGTGATGGCAAACTTTGTTATCTGTATTTTATCATATTTAAAAGTAAAATAAAGGAAAAAGGGAATCACAAGCAACTTATAAATGACTGATAATGACATGAAATTAAGTGACATTAATAAGGACATTATATCATTATAACAAAGCAAAAAAAAAAAAAAAACTCTTGCGAAAATGGTAAAAGTAGAAGTATCCTTATCATTTTATCCTACAAGTAAACCATGGAGATCCCAAAGTTAACATTCACAATCCAACCATAGCTCTAAATTCTGCACTCACCGAATTTGCATGAGCTGTTTCAGCTTTTCCTCCTAACACTTCTGATCACTACCTTAGTTTCTGTCAACAATACTTTCGCTCCTACTTACTTTTTAAAACGGGCCACTTGGGCCACTACTCTTTCAACCTAATGATTTTCTATTTTTTAACCATCTATACAACAACTTTCCAAACTGTTTCTCACCTATAAATATGTTCTTCAACTCCAGATATGAAAATTTACTAGCATGTACCTGGACAGGCATTTCAAGTAAGTACCTTTAACCACTGAGCCATGTCTCCAACTTCCTGGACAGGTATTTCAAATATATGTATACATTAAAACTTTTTTTTCTCTCTGCTAACTACATGGCATTCTACTAATTGAATAGCATCACTATTTAATTTACTATTTAATTTAATTTACTCCAGCAACAACAGCAAAAAATGGAAGATGGGTGACCACTAAAACTCTATCACATTCCCTTTAACCCACTGGTCAGTAACTTCTGTTAAAACTATAGCCAAGCCACTCAGTTGTTCAACTGGAATTACGGCCTGGTGTTCTGAAAACATAGTTTTATATATTTTGGTTATTATTTTGGTTGTTATCATTAGCAAGATAAATCTGATCCCTGTTATTTCACCCAGGTCAGAGGAAGATATTTTCTAGGATGTTATAATTCAGGATACTGATGTCATTACATGTTAGCTGGTAGACATAAAGGCTTTTGCTGCTATGTGGAGTCTTAAACTGGAATATAGTGCATAATTTAGTATCACTGTTCTTGCCACATTATTAAACTGCTTGTAGAATTTCTTAAAATGGTATCAAGAAGGTGGTAACATTCAATTCATTGTAGAATGGGTAGGAAGGGATTTTCCCCCAGCTGAATGAATTTTCCAAACTTGTTTTCAACAACTTTATTGACAATTTTCATACATGTATATAATGTATTTTGTCCAGAATCCCCTTCCGTTACCTTCTCTTATTCCTTTCCCACCTCCTCCATTCCTCTTACATTGAACCACTGAACTCCTACGTCCCTACTTCTGCTTTCCAGCTAGTCCCTGAAAGAGGTGGTTTTTTGGGGGGGAGGAGTTTGTGTGTTTGTTTGTTTTTGAAAGTGGAGAAAGGGGCATGGAGAGGGAGAGCAAGAGGGAGGAACAGAGAGAATGGGGTGTACTAGCACCTCTTACTACTGCAAATGAACTCCAGATGAATGTGCCACTTTGTGCATTGGGTTTTATGAGGGTATTAGGAAATCAAACCTGGCCCTTCCAGCTTTGCAAACAAGTGCCTTTAACCACTGAGGCATCTAAACAGCTCATTTTTTTTGTTTTTTATCCAAAGTTGGGTTTCACTCTAACCCAGGCTGACCTATAACTCACTCTGTAGTCACAAGCTGGAGTGGAACTCACATTGATCTTCTTACCTCTGCCTGCAGAGTTCTGGGATTAAAGGTGTACGCCACCACAGCCTGCTGTGAAATGGGTGATTTTTAACTACTATTTAGTTCATTAGGACACAGTGCTTAGGATCACAGTAACCTTTAACCAGCCAATTGTTCCTAATGCCTATTTTATTCTAGACAACAAAATGGTGTCGACCGGTTCTTATACAAATCACTGAGAACTCAGATGTGATACTATCATGTCATTTAGATATAAAATGACCCAGTGGGTGCTGTAACTGACAGGTATTCTAATCCCGAGGGATGAACCTCATCAATGGATGAGTGCATTGATGAGAGCTCAGCTAAATAGGTTGCCAGGAGGTGAAGTCTAGCTGGATGGAGGTCCCTGTTCACTTCTCTCTGCTCACCAGCTGCCACACCCTTCCACAAAAATATGTTGCTCAGCACATGCCCAAAGGCAATGGAGCCAGATAGCCATAGCCAAAGTATTGAACTGTGAATACAAAGATTCTTCCTCTGAGTTGGTTTTCTCAGGTATTCTGTCACATAAGTAGAAAGCATAGATACCAATTCACCAGGAATACAGCATTGCTTCCTCTAGGGATTCACAACACTTTTACTGAAACTATCAATAGTCTTTCTGAGTCAAAAAAAAAAAGTTTTCTAAACAACCTCACTAAGAGGAGCTCCACATAAGGCAGCTCAAAGCAGGACACTCCCCCTTTCCTAATAGACTGCAAGAACTACTAGGTTTCTTTAGTCTCCTTAATATCTCTCGGGACACATAATAAAAATGACTTGCTGGATACAGAAATAAATGAAAGGAATAATAATGGAGAGAAAGTGCATTTGAAGTGTATTGATGGCTGTTTTAAATAATGAATAAATAAACTTAGATATGAGTGTTTAAAAGGTTAAGGTGCTTACTTGTAAATGTAGAATAGAAACATTTTATCAGGATTTTTAAAAATACACTATATATTAGAAAGGATATATGAAAGTTCAAAAGTCAAGAAGAATATATTTAGAAGCATACTTCCTTGTACTTTACTTTTAAAAAGTATTTGTATTTATTTATTAGAAAGGAGAGTGAGACAGAAGAGGGGGAGAGGGAGAAGGAGAGATAACGGACACTCCAGGGCCTCTTGCCACTACAAATGAACTTGTGATACAGGCACCACTTTGTGTGTCTGCCTTTATGCGAGTACTGAGGAATCAAACCTAGGCCAGCAGGCTTTTCAATTGAGTAAATGCCTTTAGCCATGGAACCATCTCTCCAGCATTATACTCTACTTTTAAACACCAAGGCAACCAGAGAAGGGGACAAAGTAAATAATTTTTTAAAAGCACATAAACTCACAAAAGAGACTGTTTTACCATTATAAAAACTCAAATATGTGTATAGTGTATGTGGTATGTGTATGGGTATGATATAAACATGTAATAGACTTTTACTAGAAGAGATTAGGGAAAATGAACAAAAGAAGGACATTTCTATCTTAGAAAGAAAAGCTATGTGTGAAAATCAAACAATGATGTAACTATATAACAGGATGTGAATCAAAATTAAAGTTCTAATTTTTTCATCCAACTCGATTATACATTAAATAAGTCTCAAAATAGATGTAAAATATGTCTTTCCTTTGATTGAATTATGTTTATCTGAAACTCACAACAAATGAGAAAATTAATAGCAAAAAATATTTCATATTATTATTTTATATTTTTATTGACAACTTCCATAATTGTAAATAATAGCTCATATATTAGATAAATTAAACAATTTTAAAGTTTTATATCTTATTTTAATTAAAATTTAGATTTGGGGCTGGAGGGGTTGCTCAATAGTTACGGTGCTTGAGCCTGAGGAATCAGGCTAAATTCCCCAGTACACCCCTAAACCAGATGCACAGTGGTACATGCTTCTGGAGTTCATTTGCAATGGTTAGAAGCCCTAGAGTGCACATTCATTCTATCTCTCAGATAAATAAATAAAATATCTTTTTAAAGTTTGGATTTGAAGCTGGGCATGGTGGTGCATGCCTGTTATCCCAATACATGGGAGTAAGAGGTAGAAGGATCACCATGAAGTTGAGTCTATCCTGAGACTACACAGTGAATTCCAAGTCAGCCTGGGTTAGGAGAGACCCTATCTTGAAAAGCCAAAAATAAATAAATAAATTATATATATATATATATATATATATATATATATATATAAGCTTGGATTTGATTACAGTGCTGAGAAGTATAATTCATATTTACATATTGCATTTTAATTTTAAAACAATATTTAAAAGAAGGAAAACATAAGAATAAACTATATTTTTTAAATTTAAGAAACATGGGCAACTCAAGGCCCAGACAATAGGGATGGAAGAGCTTAGGGTAAGGGGAGAGGAGGGGAAACAAATACAAAATTAAATCCAAAATGAGCTGAAACCATAGAAACCTTTCTCCTTGGAGATAGCCTAAAAGATAGTAACCCTCAAAATGAGTAAGGGGGGAGCACCTGAAAAGTAGGGCTCTGGTAAGGGTAGGATGAAGCCTAAGCTTAAAAGATTTTTTTTTTTTTTTTTTTTTGTCCCTAGCCTGTAACTCCCAGTACCAGAAATTGGTTGCTACCCACATTGAGCTGTTGATCAGAGAGACCTACGAGGTCTCCAAGACAGCTTTCTGTCAAAGCACTTGATTAGCTGCCTGATGCAAAAGCTAAGACCCTGTTGCTGAAGACATCATATGCTGCTGACACAGAGCACAAGAGACCTGGCTGGAATTCAGAAGAAAACCAGTGCCCAGACAGCCTGTCTAGTGCTGTAAAGCACTACACGAGCTACTGGGGCAACATGGCCAACAAAAGTCTGAGCAACCAGAGGTCTAAGCTACTCAGAAGCAAACACCCAGACATGATATACACACCACTGCAATAGTGGCACACAGCCTCAGTGGGTAACCAATAGCTTTCTGATTGGCTAAGAGATCAGCTCAGTATAAAGGAACCCATATCTGGAATTGGGAACCAGATCAGAATTCTATGGAGACAAAGATTATGTGCTCCATTGTCAAGCTATTTTTGGCTAAAAGAGGGGTTACATACATCAAATTCCCCCTAAATTAATAATGCTTATCCCATTTAAATTATGCTGACTTCACTCTCCATTAGAGAATCTGTTCTTTTTGAAAAGGTAGTGAGATCGGAGGAGATACACCACCCCTCACACTACAGCCAAGCCACAGCTGAAACCACAGAGGAACTGGGGAGATAAGCAAGAGTGCTCCTTTCATGCGGCACCTGATGGTGCCAAGGATAAAGGAGACAGACCCTGAGGATATTCAACACCTACCAAAGCAGAGATCCAGAGGCTCCTAAGAGCTCATCACTGTAAGTAGACTTGAAACTCACCCACCACAGCTCAGGGAATTTTGAGGAAGAGGTGCGGAAAAATTGTAAGAGCCACAGATTGAGACACCATACCCAGAGGCATTTCTTCCCCCCCAAAAATAACTGATTACTGCTCCCACAATATATAAACTACAACTCCATGGGGAACACTTGCAACCCCACTGAGGAGGTTTCCAAGAGATAGGGGCAGGGACAAGGAAAAAGAGGGTACCAACACATGATGTATCCATACAAAACATCTTGTTAATAATAATTATAATAATAAACATTTAAAAACATTTCAAAATTTTCATAGAGCATGCACTTCATCTAAATTTATTTATAATAAGAAAAAAACCGGGCATGGAGAGATGACTTAGTGGTTAAGGCACTTGCCTATTAGGCCTAAGCACCCAGGTTGAATTCCCCAGGACCCATGTAAGCTAGTTGCACAAGGTGGCACATGCATCTGGAATTTGTTTGCAGCAGCTGGAAGCTCTGGTACACCCATTCTCTCTCTCTTTCTCTAAGTGCATCTTTCTCTCTCTCTTTCTCTAATAAATAAATAAATATTCTGAAAAAGAAAAAAACAATAATTTTTCACTAAATTATGGAATAAAAATGGGACAGATTAGATTGTCAGAAAAATTATATCAATATTAAATATGGAAAAAATTTAAATATTATAGAAATTAGATCCATAAAAATTGTAATTTCAATTTTACCTGTAGAGTGAGACACTTTACTGCATTCCATAATATTCCAATAAATTCTTTCATTCTTTCTTCAGGACTTCTACAGCCTTCAGACATATTCAACATGGCCTTCACAGGAACTGACAAAGGTCGGGATTCTAGGTATAAAGAGAGCTAATTATTTATCAGAGACATAACTTGTAATTTTACACAACCATGTTGATAATATTTTCAAGATTATTTGATTAAAATCATAGCAACCATATGAGATTATGTATATTGCATTAATTAATATATCTTATAGGGTTGGTAATTTTTCCAATGATTCATGGAATTAAAGAGGTCAAACTGTGGAGTAATAAAATATTGTATATAAGAGGGGGCCTTCCAGTCAAGATGGCAGACTCATAACCATGGTGGAGTGTGGGGGTGAAATCAGAGAAGATTTATGGGACCACTGTGAGTAGCAGCAGGAACCCATAAGGTGCCCATAGCCCCACACCAACTGTACTTGAGTCCCTGTGAGCCCCCCCAACCCTTTGCTGCCCCTACGTGTTAGTATCCCACAAGCCACAATCACTGCACATGCCCCTGCAAGTCCGGCACTCCCTGCATTACCCTAGCCGCAAGTCTCCCATTGTCCCCACCACATGCTACCACCCTCATCAGATAGTTCTGGTCTTGGTCAACTCCTCTGATTGTTAGCAGCCTTCACATACCAACACCACCAAAGCAGCCAACTCCATGAACCTTGTCTAGCCTGGTGCATGGAGCCTAGAGAGCACCACCACCTCCTACTGCCCCACTCCCCTTCCCAGCAGTGACTACTTAGGGCATCTCTTTTGCATCAGATGGGGAGGGTAGGAATATCTGGCAACCAACCACCAGGGGGAACCAGTGAGTACTCCACAACATGGTAAACTGGGTACAGTAAGTAGGTGAGCAGGGCCAAGTGCTACTGCCCTTGAACCCCAGAAAAGGATAGGCATGGCTATGATCTAGCAGAGGAGATTGCAGACATCCAACTGTAGCCTATGTAAGAGCCACCAGGCCAAACTTGCTGTCACATGTGTAACCTCTACAACCTTCATATTCATGGATACAATGCCATCCAACTCCAATCCAGTTCAAACCCAAAAGAGAACACTCACTGAAGGTCATACAAGGACAGATAATATTTTACCCCTTAAAAAAACATTTGACCCCAAAATAGAGAAATACCAATGTAAAAAAAAAAAAAAAAAAAAAAAGAACAGCAACAAAGGACAACAAAGAGATCTCCACCAAAAATGCCTAGTTCCACACAATGAAGACTCCACAGAAAGAATAGAGAAAACAACAGAAATAGAATCCCAAAATGAAAGCACAATAGGCTCTGTTACCTTGACCAAATGAACTGCTGAACTGTAAACAATCACATAAATGAGTAAATAAATAAATAGCCAGGTGTGGTGGCTTTCGCCTTTAATCCCAGCACTCAGGAGGTAGTTCGAGGCCACCCTGAGAGTACATAGTGAAAGCCAGGTTAGCCTGGGCTAGAGTGAGACTCTACCTAGGGAAAAAAAAAAAAAAGAAACAAAGAAAGAAAGAAACAAAATCGCATAAATAAAATACAATTGAATCATTTCTTAGAGAAAAAACCTTTCATCAGCAAGCTTAACTTAATTAATGAAAATTAGGGAGACCTCAATAAGGAGATAAGTGAGTTGAAGGTGAGTCAACAAATAGAGGATCTCAATAACAGAATGAGTAAGCTTGATGAAGACATGATTAAATACAAAATGAATTCTAATAAGCATCAAGAAAATCAAACCATGACCTGAAATTGGAACTCAACAAAGGGATGGAAACAATACACAAAAATGAAACAGAAAATTAAATTCAAATAGATCTTATAAATTCCTCTGCTCAAACCCTCAGTAACAAGAGTTAATCATGTGGAGGATAGAACCTGAGATCCAGAAGATAAGACAAGAAGAAATTGTTCAGGGCTCGAAAACTTTTAATAAATTTAAAAAACCATGTGAAGAGAGTATGAGGGAATTGTATGATACCCTAAAACAATCAAACATCTGAATCATGGTGCTGCAGTCAGGTTTGCATTGCTGGTAGAAATTACGCAACCAAGAGCAGCTTCTGGGAAAAAGAGGTTTATTTTGGATTACAGGCTCGAGAGGAAGCTTCATGGTGACAGGGGAAAATGATGGCATCAGCAGAGGGTGGACATCACCCCCTGGCCCACATATAGTGGACAACAGGAACAAGACAGTTTGCCAAACACTGGCAAGGGGAAACTGGCTATAACACTCATAAGCCTACTCCCAACAACACACTCCCTCCAGGAGGTGTTAATTCTAAAATATCTATCAGGTGGGAACCTAGCATACAGAACACTTAAGTTTATGGGGGACACCTGAATCAAACCATGACCCATGGGTATACCAGAAGGAGAAGAAATTCAGGCCAAAGGTATGGAGAATATATTCAACAAAATTACTGAAGATAACTTTCCCACCCTCTCAAAAGAGACAGCCCAAACAGACTGAACCAAAGAAGAAGAAACACACTAAGGCACATCATCATTAAAACTATACACAACAAAAACAAAGAGAAAGTGATAAAAGCAGAGAGAGATAAACCATTAAATATGAAGGTAGTCCCATAAGAATTACCTCAGATTTTTCAATGGAAACCCTGAAAGCCTGATGGGCTTGGAATGGAACACTTCAACGTCTAAAAAACTATGGCAACCAACCCAAACTACTGCACTCTGGGAAAGGATCCCTGATAATAAATGGAGAAAGGAAAATTTTCCACAATAAAAGCCAGCTCTATGATTATATGAACATAAAGCCAAACATAAAAAGAATACTTCAGGGAATACAATATGCACAGGAGTCAAATAACCAACCTCAAGAACCTACAAGAAGAAGAACACAATAATTAAAACTAAAGCAGAACTGAAACCATACAAAGCCTAAAAAAGCACCATACCCCATAAAGCCTCCAAAATGGCAGGGATTATATAGAACTCACAGTGATAACATTAAATATTAATGTTCTTTACTCACCCATAAAAAGACACAGGTTGGATCAGAAAAATGAACCCTTCTATCTAATGTCTTCAAGAAATCCAACTCACCACTAAGAATAGACACTTCCTCAGGGTAGAAAATGAGTTTCCAAGCAAATGGAAATAAGAAATAAGTGGGTGTGGCTATATTAATATCTGATAAAATAGTCTTCAAACCAAAAGTCATCAAAAAGGACAAAAAGGCCACTTTTGACTCACCAAGGGAACAGTCCAACAAGAGTACATCACAAACATAAATCTATATGTACCACATTTTATAAAACAAAACCTACTTGACAACAAACCAGAAATAAAATCTAATATCATCATGGTAGGGGACTTCAGAACCCCACTATCATCAATAGATCATCCAAGCTGGTTCTTTGACAAAATAAACAAGATTGATAAACCCTTAGCCAATTTGATCAAACAAAAGAAGTGAAGTCTCAAATTAATAAAACTAGAAATGAAAAGGAAGAGGTCACAACAGACATCAATGAAATTGGAAGAATCATCAGGATGTACTCCACAAAATTGGATAATCTGGAAGAAATGGGTGAATTCTTAGACACATACCACATAGCAAAACTAAATTCAAAGCAAATAGATCTCCTAAACAAACTTATTATATCCACTGAGATAGAAAATGTACTCAAGGGCTGGAGAGATGGCTTAGCCATTAAGGTGCTTAACTGCAAAGTCTGAGAACTCCTGTTTGAAGCTCCAGGTCCCACATAAGCCAGAAACAGTGACACAAGCCACAATGTCACACATGTGCACAAGAGAATGTGCACATCTGGAGTTTATTCACAGTGGTTGAAGGACATGGTGCACCCATTCTCCCCCACCCCACCTCAAATAAATAAAATATGTCCAAAGAGATAATGTAATCAAAAACCTCCCTAAAAGGAAAAGTCCAGAAATGGATAACCAATTTCTGCCAAACCTTTATTGGAGAGTTGAAACCATTTTGTCTCAATCTGTTTCACACAATCAGAGAACAGAGAATGCTCCCCAACTCCTCCTATGAAGCTACCAAAACAAGACAGATACAAGTAAAGAAAACTATAGACCTGTATCTCGATGAATTTAGATGGAAAATCCTGAACGAAGTCCTTTAAAACTTAATTCAATGACACATCTAAAGCATTATATACCTCGATCAAGCAGGATTGACCCCAGGGATGCAAGGATAGTTCCACATACAGAAACCAATTAATGTCATACACCACATAAATAAACTTAAACATAAGAACCAGATAATCATTTCAACAGATGTAGAGAAGGCCTCCAACAAAAAACAACATCACTCCATGATCAAAACATTGGGGATACTAGGCATGGAGGATTAATACCTCAACACAATAAAGGCTGTATACAAAGCATGTAAAGACCACTTAATGGAGAAAGACTCAAGGAGTTTGAGTGCCCATTCTCACCACTGCTCTTATACAAAGTCCAAGCCAAGGCAATAAAACAGAAGAAAAGAATAAAAGGAATACAAACTGGAAAGAAAGAAGTCAAACTAGCCCTATTTGCAAATGACATGAAACACTCTACCATAAAACTTCTAAAGGTGATAAATTCCTTTATCAAAGTAGCAGGATACAAAATCAACACACAAAATTCAAGTAGCCTTCCTATATACAAAAGACAAATATACAGAGAAAGAAATCAGCAAGGCTATCCTGTTTTCATCAGCCACACCCAGAAAACAACAACAACAAAATCAAATACCTTGGAATAACACTAACCAATGGTGTGAAGTACCTACGTAATGAAAACATAAAGTCACTCAAGAAAGAAATTGAGGAGGACATGAGAAGATGGAAAGACCTCCCATGCCCCAGGATAGGTAGAATTAATTGTGTGAAAAATGGTAATTCTACCAAAAGCAATATACAGATTCAACACAGTATCCATAAAAAACACAAAGATTAAAAAAAATAATCTCAAAGTTCATATGGACTGGCAGAAGGCCTTGGATAGCCAAATATGTGCTGAGCATAAGAAATATCTCTGGAGGTATCACCATATCCGATCTAAACGCTATACTACAAAGCCATAGAAACAAAAACAGCATGGTACTGGTATAAAAACAGACATACAGACCAATGGAACAAAATCGAAGACCCAGCCCTTAGTCCAAGTAATATAACTACTTGTTCTTTCATAAAGAAGCAAGCAATGTACACCGGAGAAAGACAGCATCTTCAACAAATGGTGCTGGACAAAATGGATAACCACATGTAGAAAAATGAAACTAGACAAATTCCTTTCACCATGTACAAAAACCAACTCCAAATGGATTAAAGACCTCAATATAAGACACACTACTACTACTGTTGGCCAGGGAAGCCACTAACGTCCCCATAAAGTTTTAGGCTATTGCCAAAGCTTTTGGTTGCCCACCAGAACTAGATGGTAAGACACTACTGATGCATACTTCACGTGCCTGGAATGCAGCTCACCGAGAAATCAAGCTGGAGCTGAGCTGGAAAACTCTTCCTTATTAACTAGCTGTCAAGATGCTAGAAACAACTATGTAGCATGCAGCCTTAGGGAGCAAAAATGTCATAGAGGTTCTAACCAGTAGAAGACCCTGCAAGCTTTATAAGATGGCTAGCCAGGCTAAATGTACCAACTAGTGCAATGCTGTCATGTCTGTTTTGGGAGAAACCAACTGCTCTCTGATTACATTTGAGGCCCACTCCATGGGAGGGAATTCATGCTTGGTATGGAAAACAGTAAGAAGCCTATAACTGAAGAGGTCATAATCCCTAAGAGAGAAACTACTATTGTTGTCTGGATAGATATATTATAATCATCAAGCTGCCTTCTAAACACTTATGTTTATGCCAATATATTAATGCTACTTTCACTTTTGGTTAAAGATGCTTCTGTTTACAGATGACAGTGACCACTGGGGTGATTCAAAAATGACCAAAGTGATAGCAGTGTTCAGCACTAAGTGAGACAATTCTTACATCCTTCATGGCTAAGCAATCATTATAGAAGAGGTGGTGGAAAGAATGCAGTAGCCAAAGGAAGGTTAGGACTGACTGCTTATAGTTATGTCTTCCAGATAAAAAATGACCCTGATATTCATAATCTCAAAGTAACTGATGCTACCTGAAAAAGACCTACATAAAAGATGGGGGGTGATGTCATCAAAATAACAGAGAGTCTAGTTGGAAAGAAAAAGGGATTTAGTGGAAGGGGGATTTGGGAGGGGATAAAGGGCAGTGCTGAGGAGGGTACTGTGGTCATGGTATATTATTTATATTTATAGAAATTGTCAATAAAAAGTTAAAAACAGATGACAATTTCCAACAGAATATTATGTTATCAGTCCAACAGCAATTTTTTCTTTCAAGATAAAAGTTTTGATCATCAGTTCATATACTTATGAACTTCAACTACTATGATGTTAATACCAAGAAAGTATTCATTTCACCAATAGGATGACACTAATGCTTCCTTTATTGGATGTATTCCCTTTACTTTTTATATCAATTAGCATAGAATCCTACTCAGAAAGTATTGACTAAATCATATAATTAACAACATATTTTCTTTTTCTTTATTTATTTGAGAGAGAGAAATAGGCAGGGGGGAGACAGAGACACAGAATGGGTACACCAGGGCATCTAGCCACTGCAAACAAACTCAAGATGCATGTGCCTCCTTGTGCATCTGGCTTACATGGGTCCTGGGAAGTTGAACCTGGGTCCTTTGGCTTTGCAGGCAAGTGCCTTAACCACTAAGCCATCTCTCCAGCCCAACAATATATTTAAATAGCATAAATAAACAGGTGTACTTTCTTATAACCTTCCTCTAGCAGCATATTATTTCACATTATTTTCAAAATAATGTACCTTAATGTGAGGTATCTATTTATGACTTATGTTCAACTTGATTGCGGGGGACTGAAGCCATGTCCTTCATCATGCTAAATAAATAATCTGCCATTGACTTATATATACCTCTAGCTCTGGCTTTTATTGAATATTTTAAATAATAATCAACTAGAAACTTGTGTCAATCTTTATTTCTCAGGTATGCAAAGTAAAAATCAAGCTGTTCAGCCATTATTTACTGCCAAGATATTAACAGGCCTTAACTATGCTTCAATTATATAACAGATAATTTAATAGATAAAAATTATTAGCCTTCAGATAATAATCTTTGCAAACTTGGGTTCTAGGTCATCTTAGAGAAGCAACATGTTTACAACAACCATTAACCAAATAGCCCCTGAAAGGAAAACTAAGATTTCCTAACACATAAGGAGGAAAAGGTTCATGCTTGGGCAAGAGGAAAACGTAGAACCTGAAGCAGGAGACTTGCTTCACAAGAAATAGAAAGCTTCTGTTGTAGCCAGTGTCCATGTTGCTGGGATGAACATCCAAAGTGGGCACAGTTTAGGGAAGGAAAGGACTTATTTCAAGCTTACAAACAGGGGGAAGTCCCACCAGTGGTGGAAGAAGCTGCTTCCAAACATTTCCAAACATCCAAGCAGAGAGGAAAAACCAACACCAAAACAAAAACAAACAAACAAACAGCTTGTAAAAAACAAAAGCAGCAAGCACAGCCTGGTAGCAAGCAGCAGAGACACAGGCAGAGCTCAAAATGTTCTGCGTACCTTTGGGCTGGACCCCAGGATCTGGAGGCTGCAGTTACAAGCTTTAATAAAACATGTGAGTCTTTGCCTGGTTAAGGTGTTTGCCTGTAAAGCGAAAGGACCTTGGTTCGATTTCCTAGGACCAATGTAAGCCAGGTGCACAAGGTGGCACATGCCTCTAGAGTTTGTTTGCAGTGGCTGGTGGCCCTGACATGCCCATTATCTCTTTCTTTTTTTTTGTAATTGAATATTTTTTATTACTTTTTTTTTCTTTTTTTTGATTTTTTCTTTTTTCTTTATTAGTCAGATCTGTATTCAGCAAATACAGTCAGTTTGGTACCATTATTAGGCTCATCCGTGACCTACCCCCTCCCCTTGGCCCCTCCTTGTTGAGGTATATGGGTCATGCATTGTGGAGTTAGCCCACAGTTATGGGTAAGATAAATGTCTCTGCATATCATGACCCAACATGTGGCTCTGACATTCTTTCCACCCCCTCTTCCGCAAACCCACCAAAGGCTAGTGGTAAGACCCTACTGCTGAAGACACCTTATGTGATTAACATGCAAGCTAGAATGGCATGGCTGGAAGTTGGAAGAGAGTCAGTCCCCAGACAGTCAGCGCGTCTAGTGCCAGAAGGTGCTACATGGGCGACTGGGGGAAATTGACCAATATCTGTCAAAGCAACGCATGGTCTAACCTACTTAGCAGCAAATAACTTGGTGTGATGCCCACACAAGTGCAGTGGTGGCACACAGCCATGGTAGGGAACCAACTGCTCTCAATTTGGCTAACTGATCCCCTCACTGGTATGGGACCCATACTGGAGCTGGTAAACAAGTCAGAACCATATCCAAACGTAAACCCACTCTCCAATATCAAGCTACCATCAATTGTGGGCTACAAGAGGGCCTACACGTATTAAATTCTCTATTAAAAAAAAAAAAGTAAGGGGTATCTCATTTGTCCTGGTGCTAACTTACTCTCCGTTGGAGAATCTGCTTCTCTTTTTCAGATAGATGTAGATCCTAAGGAGAGTGCCACCCCATCATACCTCAAAAGGGCCCCGGCTGAAACTAAGAAAAACTAGAGAAACAAGCAAGGGGGCTGTTTTCCTGATGAACTGGATACCAGCACAAGGGGGAAGGAGATCAGCACAGAGAAAAATCAACTCCTACCAAATCAGAGAGCCAGAGCCTCAGAGGCCCCCAACACCTCATCACTGAAGCAGACCAAAAATGAACCCAACATGGCCACTATCTCTTTCTTTCTCTCTGCCTCTTTCCCTCTGTCTCTCTCAAATTAATTAGCTACTTAATTAATTAAGAAACATGTGAGTCTATGGGAGACATACATTCAAACTACCACAGCTTCCAACAGAGAGGGGAACATCAACCCATCTAAAAGACCACATTTCTAGGGGTCTAGATAAGAATGACAAAGGAGGATAAATTCCCCTAAAAAAAAAAAAAAAAAAAAAAGACCTTAGAGAATGTTATGCGATAACACATTTTGTCACTTTATTCACACAGTTTTTATTAAAATTTTTTAATGTATTTATGTGTGTGTATGTGAGAGAGAGAGAGAGAGAGAGAGAGAGAGAGACAGAGAGAGAAAATGGGCATACCAGTGCCTCCAGCTACTGCTAACAAACTCCAGATGCATGCACCACATTGTGTATCTGGCTAGCTTATGTGGGTCCTAGGGAATCGAACTTAGGTCCTTAGGCTTTGCAGGCAAGTGTCTAAAGAGCTAAGTGATCTCTCCAGCCCTCACAAAAATATTATGAAACACCTGGATAAACTATTAACTGTGTATAGCCTTAAGGTTGTACTAAATGTCATATGTTTAAGAAAATTTTATTAGATAAGTAATATAAATGAAAATGTATTTATGATGGAAAGGGAGAAGTAACTTACAAGAAGGAGGGTAGTGAAAGGAAATTAAAATATCTTCCAATTTCAAGGTACAAAGAATTTATTCAGAAAACTATGGAGCATGGCAGGGCTGTTGAAATGCTTTCAGAAAGAAAGGGAGAAACTAAGAGAGCAGACCAGAGAACAGGAATGAGTGGGGGCATGGCCAATGATAACAAGTGGGTACGAACACAGATTTAACACCAACCTACTGTAAACAGAAAAGCACATAAATAATTAATTCTCTCTAGGATGCACCCTTCCAAGTTATATAGAGATTATTGCATTAGATCACTACGTCATTAAAACTATTTCATTCTGAAGCTGAAGAGATGGCTTAGCAATTAAAGTGCTTGCCTGCAAAGCCAAATGACCCAGTTTCAATTCCCTCGGACCAATATAAGCTAGACGCACAAGTGGTGCATGTGTTTGGAGTTGTTTGTAGCAGATGGACGCCCTGGTGCGTTCCCCCGACCTTTCTCTAAAATAAATAAATAAATAAAAATAGATCCAGGTATGGTGGTACATGTCTTAAAAAAAAAAAAAGTATTTCATTCTGGCCCCCAATTACAAAATAATTCAAACAATGAAAAACTTTCCTAACACTTTTACACCCCTCCTCCTCCCCCACCACACATACAACCAGAAATGATTTCGCAGAGTGGAAGGTGAGCTAATGTAACTCAGACAGTTTCAGTAGATCTGAAAGAAATATCAGAAATATTTAGGGTAGCTCTTCTCTTTTCTCTCAGCGTTTCTGAAATAAGGTTCATGCAATTTCCTCTCTTTTCTCCCTGGCCTTCTTCCTCTTTCTGTTCAATATGCCCCTTTCTCACTCCTCTACCCCCTTTCTCTAACTCTCTCTTTCTATCCTTCCCCTCTTGGTGAAGAGTTGACACTTATACCTTTCACTGTCCCCTTGGGAGCACCTTTCTCTTTGCTCAGCTCCTGTCCACTGCCCCAGGTGTTAGTAGTTTCCTTCTACCTACCCCTTACTTATTGGCTCTGAGTCTGCTTCTATTCCATTCCCTTCCCTCTAGCTCCAAAACATGATGCTCTCTCGCTGGTATTCAAATATTAGGTTACAAAAATCAGTCTTTTACGTATAACTACACTTCTTAACAGTTTAGCATTTATTATCCAAAATTTATACTCATCAGAACTCACTCAGATTAAAATTATCAAATAATAAAAATGCATCTATAAAACAATGTAGCTGACTTTTATATAGGACTATGAACATGGATCAAATATTTGATTTTTGTACTAAAAATTTTTAGAAAATGTCTATTTACCATGTATGATTATTAGTTTTTTTTTTAATTTTTTTGTTCATTTTTATTTATTTATTTGAGAGTAACAGAGACAGAAAGAGAGAGAGAAAGAGAGAGAGAAAATGGGTGTGCCAGGGCTTCCAGCCACTGCAAACGAACTCCAGACACGTGTGCCCCCTTGTGCATCTGGCTAACGTGGGTCCTGGAGAATCGAGCCTCAAACTGGGGTCCTTAGGCTTCACAGGCAAGCGCTTAACCACTAAGCCATCTCTCCAGCCCCTGATTATTACTTTTGATATATTATCTTGATTGGAATGAAAATCACATAGGAATTTCTAAAGCATACCTCTGGTTGTCTATGTGGGAGATTCCAGAGACCAGAGATTAGATGCCAGCTTTTAAAATGTGAGTCACAACCCCATATAGACGTCATGTAACTGATTATAGAGCACATGAAGAATTTGGAAAAAGTAAAAGGTTTCTAAGTTAGCACCCAGAAATATTTTAAAATCCAATCTGTAATGAATTTGATCTATTTATGGCAGTGCTCACCTGTTTGTATTGTGAAACTTCACTGATGCCTTAGTTCCAAACATACAGCATGAACACTCGACACTGTGCCAGCTACTACATAATACCAACACACTGCCAGAAACACCATGGCTCAGGTCAAGAAAATAAAAATATACATCAAAGTTACATAAATAGATATAAAGATATGTAAGATCTAGACGGCCTCAGTACCTATGTTAAAAGATGGGTATGGCTGTGCAACAGCACTAAGGGGAACAAAGACAAGGGAATCATGGACTCACTGGCCAGCTAGTCTAGCTGAAACAAAACAAAAAGCACAACAAACACAGTGACTTTCAGGATCTTGTCTCACAGAAATGAGGAGGAACAGTGACAGAAGAGGACACATGATGTCCTCCTCTGACCTTTCATGGGCATTGGGTAGGCATGCACGCACCTACCACATGCCATGCAAGACACATGCGCATACATACATACATATATATATATATATATATATATATATATAAATAAATATATATATATATAATACAACACATATATACACATTAAAAAAAAAGGTGTAATTTGGGATGAGGAGATGGTTCAGCACTTAACAGCACTTGCCACAAGGTTGAGGGCCTAAAAGGGCCTAAGACGACCTCAGTTCAATTTCCCACAACACATATAAACAACTAGGCATAACCATATACGTCTGAATCTAAGTCCTATATGGGGTAAAAACTAGAGAATCACTGGAGCTTGGGAAACCTGAATCTCTGTGTTCAGAGACAGTCTCCATATCAAGGAAATATGTGAATGACCAACAGAGTAAAGATACCCAACATTCTCTTCTCGTCTCCAAGCACCTGTGAGTGTATCTCCATACACAAGTACAAACACCCACCATACAAGAGGGCCTATACCTATTAAATAATTCTCTATAAAAAAAGTAAGGGTTATCTCTTTTGTCCTGGTGCTAACTTACTCTCCGTTGGAGAATCTGCTTCTCTTTTTCAGATAGATGTAGATCTTAAGGAGAGAGTCACCCCATCATACCTCAAAAGGGCCCCGGCTGAAACTAAGAAAAATTGGCGAAACAAGCAAGGGTGCTGTTTTCCTGGTGAACCGGATACCAGCACAAGGGGGAAGGAGATCAACACAGTGAAAAATCAACTCCTACCAAATCAGAGAGCCAGAGCCTCAGAGGCCCCCAACACCTCATCACTGAAGCAGACCAAAAATGAACCCAACATGGCTCAGGGAAATTTTGCGGAAGAGGGGGCGGAAAGAATGTCAGAGCCACATGTTGGGTCATGGTATGCAGAGACATTTATCTTACCCATAACTGTGGGCTAACTCCACAATGCATGACCCATATACCTCAACAAGGAGGGGCCAAGGGGAGGAGGTAGGTCATTGATGAGCCTAATAATGGTACCAAACTGACTGTATTTGCTGAATACAAAACTAACTAATAAAGAAAAAAAGAAAAGAAAAAAAAACTTATTCAAAACCACATTACATATATTTTTAGCAAAGTACTTGTATGATACTATAATTCATAGAATCTATATTTATTGCGTTATAAGTGTCCTAAATAATGCCTGTTAATTTTGTGATTATTGTAGCTAGTGCTCATTTTGTTTGCTTTTTATTATTTAGATTTGTAAAAATAAATTTGGTAACCTAAAAATGATAAATACAAAAACATATCTCAGGAGAAACAAAAGCTGTGTACATTCATCCTGGGACAGTCATGTCTATGAATCTCAATCACATACTATGTGGTCTGTCATTCATGAAAATTGTGGAAAATCATGTTTGCTAATAAAGGTATTTCTTCCTTTCAGGTTAAATAAATAAATAAATAAATAATTCATTGGCTGAAACACTGATACTGTAAGACCAAGAGTATCTTCAATATTTCTCAATATTTCCATTTTATAATCATCAGTGCTTATAATGCTACTTTGTACAAATTTGTAGCATAAAAATGGCAAAGTATATTTAAAGACATTTCAGAAACTGTGGAAAATTCTGTCTTAAACCCAAACCAAAATTCATTGAAAGACTTCTTGTAAGATCAAATAAAAAAACTGAAACAGGGGCTGGAGAGTGGGTTGGTGGTTAAGCGCTTACCTATGAAGCCTAAGGACCCTGGTTCGAGGCTCGATTCCCCAGGACCCATGTTAGCCAGATGCACAAGGGGGCGCATGCATCTGGAGTTTGTTTGCAGTGGCTGGAGGCCCTGGAATACCCATTCTCCTTTTCTCTCTATCTGATTCTTTCTCTCTGTGTCTGTCACTCTCAAATAAATAAATAATTAAAAAAAACTGAAACAGTATTTTTTAACCAAATGTCCTAACACAATACAACCCAAAGATAAACTAAATTGATACAGCCTGAAGGATGACACTACAAAGTCTTATTTTCCATAATTAAACTCTTATGTTTCTTAAGCAGCACAAAACAATTTTATGTACAGTTAAACACTGCAATTCATAATAAACAGTAGCCTTGATCTGAGTCAAGGTATTTCAGGCAGCTTTCCTTGGCATTCCATAGAAAAATGACATGCACAGTGAAAAGTGCACATGTGTTCAGAAATATGGTTGCAGTTAAGTCACGTGAAACAACACAAATATGTGCTACCAGAAGAAACATGTCAGATTCATTATGTGTTTGATTTTTAATTAATTTATGACCATTGTGTATTTAGAAATCTTTTACTGTTGCCAAATTTTTCACAAGCCCTGCATTCAGCTAAAGAGACTAGGATCTGGACAATAAAGTGGGCTGAGCCCTGAGAACAAAATAAGAATGGAAATGGCACAAAAGAGAGTAGGTAGATTAGTCCTCTGCTATTCTACCCAAGAAATGTTGTGGCTCTGATTAAGGCAGCAGCATGCAAACAGATGAACAAAGAGATCCACAATAAAAGTTAGAGGTAAAATGAATAGAAACAAGACACACGATGGGAGGAATTGTAGAGTTCAGCTTTAAAGCCACATGGTGAATGGTAGTGTGTGGGGGGGGGGCAAACCTGAAGCTTAAACATATGTAAGAAAGCAGAGGAAATAAGAACTTTTAAGTTTGAATGACATGCAAGATACTTAAGCAGAAATCTACTGGAAAATAGGTATGAAAAGTCTTTTGAAATAAAGGAAAATTAACAATGGTATAATGAACCAGTAAATACAAAAAAAAAAAAAAAAAAAGGAGGAAGAGCATCAGTGTGAATCAAGTATTGTGTAAACATGATTTGCTTTACTGCAGTTTAATGTAACTTGGAGATGATAAGCCAAAGAAGAAAAAAGAGTAATATGACACCTCAAGCGAGTTTGATAGATTAAGTACTGTGATTGAAGTCTGCATCCTTTTTTAAAATATCCAAAACATCACAAATGTGATATTGCCCAATATGTTGGCACATGCCTTTAATCCCAGTACGTGGGAGGCAGAGGTAAGAAGATTGCTGTGAATTCCAGGCCAGCCTGGGATTAGTGATCAGTAATCAGAGAGTTCCTGGTCAGTTTGGGCTACAGTAACTTGGGCAAAGAGAGGGGGGGACCTTTACTTTGAGTTTTTAATCATTTCAAAGAACTATCACCTATTTTGGGGGAAGGGTGCAGTCTTAAAGCAATAGTCACATATTACAAGGTGCATTTAGTTGAAATAAACAACACTGTGTGGGGTTTGTTAGTTTGACATGAATTGGGGGCAGGGTGAAAAATAAGCTTTTATGTCCTTAGTCTATTAATTTATCTAACATATCTTACTTATTCTTTCACTTTGCATTGATCATTAATTTTGGCAACTTGCTTGGCAATATCCATTTATATATCTGAGAGACAGTGGCCATTCTATTTTTTTTTAATTTCTAAAGGGTAGATATTATTTAAAACTTTAAACAACTTGCCAGAGAAATGCAATAATGCTTAAGACTTTTCATCAAAATACAAGCTACATTTGATACAATCACTCTTGAAAGCCCCTTGGGAAATAGGGGCTTTTGGATTCTGCAAGTCAGCGTGACATGGCATGCAAAATTGAATCTCATGCTGAGCCAACCAGGAAAATATATGTCATCACTATGTGACATTTAGAATTTCATCTGGAAACTATAATCTTGGTCTGACTGCTAAAAGGGGGTGAAAAGACTGCATAAAAAGCAATTTTTGCTGACTTCTTGCCAATTCATATAAAAATAGAAGAAAACACTGATTTCCAAAGAATTCCATATTTCAAACATTTACAATGCACTTATTAATATCTTAATGTGTTCTCAAAGAACTTCATAATAAAGTGACAATACAGTTCAAATCACATTATAAAAACTCAAAATAATTTATAATAAAAATTATTTATAATGAAACAGAAGAACCTATAAAATTAATAAAGACTACAAAACAGAACTGAATTGCTCAAAACTGTATGCAGCAAAAATATACATCTTAAGTTCCTCCATCTGAATAAATTCTAGGTTAAAAACTGAAATAGTCAGGCCTGATGACAAAGACTGTAATCCCAGTGAATGAGAAATAGGAAAAAACCTAGGTTCTTTTAGGCAGTTTTCAGTTAGGAACAGAAGTCCAAAAGAGAAAACCAGGAGATTCTATTCCCACATGCCAACCTGTCTTGACACAAATAAAACTCAGGAATGAAACTCATGTCTGATTGAGACTTATCTCCAACAGTTATAATGCCTCCCCCCCCCATGTCTACAATCTAGCACACTAACTAAATGGGTAGCCTTTACTACCCAAGTGAGCCCAGCCTTGGAGCCTGCCCCTTTAAATCTACAAAGTAAAGAGGTCTTCCCTTTTACATACCTGAATCTGAAGAAAGAATACATTTTCAAATGACTGTAAGGGCTGGTTTTTTTTTGTTTGTTTGTTTGTTTTGTTTTACCTTCTCCCCCTTTCTGTGTTCCTCTTCACCCTACTCTGGTTCCACCCCCTCTTCCCTACCCAACTAGGTGAGTAAGAGAAGAATACTATTTCTTAGTCTGAATTTTTCTGCCTGTCCCTGCTTTATACTTAGGGATAATGTCTCACTTTAATTACATGTATGATTCTCCTCTGGTCTCTGAATCTACCATGTGCAATTTTCCTTACACTCTAGATACATCACATGGGTGCTTTCTGGTAACTCTGGGCCTGTGACCTGTGTAATTTCTCTAAACTCAGGGTTAAGCATGGGTATAACTCTCTTTACTATTCATTTCTCATCTGAATTTCTTGGTATCTGCTTTGATATTTTCCCACTGTTATTCTTCCTTAAGCCACCACCATTTGTACTCTTTTACTTTCTTCCATGGGGAGGATCACGGTAGATGATATGTGTGTTCTTTCTAAATCTCTCTACACAAACACCAAGGTTCTATCTTCCACATACTTGTGCTCCATTCCAGTCTTTCTCCAAAAACCTCAACTTCTCTCAAATGATTCTCAAAGATTATGCTGTGTTTGCCACATGACTGCATGTTTCCTACCTTCAACGTGCTCTAGCCTTCTTTCTAGATGTCATTTTCCCATAAATAAGGCCCAAAATTTATGATTCCACCCTAAATAAATTTAATAACTCATAATTTATCTTTTTTGAGTCATTTTATTAATTCTTTGTTAAAAATAGGGCAGGACCCAAAATTGGGACTCATAAATTTGGGGGACCCCTCCAGAACTCCAAAATCCTGCATCACCAGAACCAAAGTGATGGGAGACAGAGGTAGGAGAATCACAAGTTTCAGGTCAGCCTGAGCTACACAGAGAGAAGCAATCTCAATAAACCAAGGCCACAAATGTTACCATATTCATCATGGGAACAGGGGGCTTGTGAAGTCCCCAGCCTATCTTATACAGCTCAAGCACATTCTAGATTCTCTTCTCCTAACCCCTATTTCATGCGTGTATTACATTCATTGTCAATTTATCACATTATCTGAAGAGAAATATGTGAATATGGCATATTCAAAGTGTTATATAGTTACATTTTAACTATGCTCTGCCTACTGGTAAAATGATAACTTAGTAAACTTGAATAGCTCACTAACTCAGAAATTATCGTTATTGGCCATTCTTCTACTATCCAATCTCTGCATACATGAAAACCTAGGATAACACTGAACCATTCATAATAACTATGAGTGATGTGAACACATGACCCAAGAAAGGCCAAGTGCCCATGGCTGCTTGCTGCTAAAGCACAATTCTGGCTCCAGAAGGTAGTGGCCTAGGCCATGGCTATCTCTAGGAGCTGACAGGAGGCTATTTTTGAGGACAAGCATGTGGAACTTTACATGACCCAGTGACCACTTTCTTTTAATCCAAAGAATGATCACTTCCCCTTGGTGGCCCAACAGAAAGCTTGGGATTGACTGAAACACAGCACTTGATTTTGATGCAGAATTGTGTCATAGTAATTGGTGCAGTGCATTCTTTCTATGAAGTTGTGGCATGATTGGTGCAAGCACACTTGCTGCACACCCTTTCTAACTGTGTAAGTTACTTTGCAGGCTGTTAAATTTACTTTTCCTTCTAGCCTGCTAGAGGACACCCTCCTCTGCTGCACATGGTGTTGCAATGTTAGACCTAACATAAGGCTTCTCTTGGTAGTCTTTTCTGTGTACCTTGGACAGCAGAGAAATAGAGGTGGCACAGGCAGCAGCAATAGCAGTGCTGGTGACAGAAGTAGTGACAAGGGTGCAGATAGAGAACTGTGGAGAGCAGTCAGGGCAGAAATTATAAGTCAGCAGAGAAAAAGAGAAATGATAGAAGTAGAGATAAAGTAAGAAGATAAAAAGTTGAGGTTGAGAATAGGCAGAGGTCTACAACAAAACAGAGAAGAGAAATGATAAGTCCTAATGGCTGGAAGAGTTCCTGAAAACTGCTAAGAACTCTGTGTCACCATATGCCAAAGAGCTATACCATTAGCCCCTCTCAAGGGTTGTGGATGTCAACACCTTAGGCCCAAGAGCTTTAACACTTGTCCCTAACATGGGCTGAGGACTAGGACACTCTAGACCTAAGAGACCTAACATTTGTTGCCATAGGGCTAAGGGTTGAGCACCCAAGACCTACTGTAACACTAGAAGTCAGTGTCACCTGCTACAGACTGCTGTTGAAAGCCAAGAATTACAATGGCTTTCAAGTTCCTGGGCCACTGTGGGTAAAATCCAGAGAAAGAAGCTTTCAAACTGTATGTTTACAAATTTGGGTTGTAAGGCCTGATGCAATTGGTCCTAGCTTTCAGGTCTTGCAATGCTAGCTTCTGAGTCAGCTTGTGTACTCAAGAGCTCTGGGTTATGTTGGACAGCTTTCCCTCACCAACCTAGGGATCCTATGAGTAGAGCAAAAGTACCTAAGCTAACAGATTGGTAATGTCTTATGACAGGAAGAACCTGGCCAGAAAAGCTTGGCCTCTATTCTTGTTCTCTTAGATACTCCAATACTTTAGTGAGCAAATCTTGCTGGCTTGGTGCATAAAATGCACCATGGGATGATTTCTGAACTCTCTCATCTACACTTCAAGTAGGACACACACGGATGAGAAAACATCTTTCTTGGGCAGCCTTCCTGAGCCCTCAGGGCCTGGCTTACAATGAATCCGAGACTTATGTTGCTCCTTCCTGCCCATCTGCATATAGTTAATACAGTTAAAATAACTCATTGCACACAAGATGGCAACCAAGGCACAGTGTACCTGTTCAAAGGATCTTCCCAAACAGGACCCACATGATAGGCTTTTGGTAAAACAACAGCCATACCTCCCCAAAATAGGGTATACATAAAAATGGGGCATATATACTAAAAAAAACCATTCACGGGCCTATTTGGGGAAAAAAGATAGGATATAGATATCTATATGTATTTATATAAATATGAGAAAAAGATGGTTTACAAATAAAATATAAAGTATACAGATATTGAACCCCTTCCCTGCGTCAGAAGAACACAGATATCAATGTGTTAAGTAAGGCTACTGAAGGAAGAGCAAGCATTTAACAACAGGAAAGAACTGGACGGGTCCTCAATCTCGCATTTATTCTACTATAGTTTATTATATTCTACATGCATGTGGTTAAACTAATATAGAGGTTATATCAGCTATTTTAACTAAATAAATTAAATGTTATAATTTGTATAGATTCCTTTAAGAATCCTATAAAAGGAATACACCCCAAAATAAGACACAAAGACAAAACTAATTGACTTAAGGGCTGGAGAGATGGCTTAACAGTTAAGGCACTTGCCAGCAAAGCCAAAGGACACAGGTTCAATTCCCCAGGACCTATGTATACCAGATGCACTAAGTGGTGCACATATTGGGAGTTCATTTGCAGTGGCTAGATGCCCTGGTATGGCCATTCTCTCCCCAACCCCTCACTTCTCAAATAAATAAACCAACAAACAAAAAATATTTTTAAAAGCTAACTGACTTAAAAGAGAAAGACAATGCTTTCCCAAAAAGTTGTAATTCCTGGCTTTCAACAGCAAGCTGTGGCAGGTGATGCCACCTTCTAAGTGTTTCATAATTTAAGTGATGAAAATTCAGTAGTTCTATCAGCAAAACGTTGCTAACTAGATTAAACTGAAAATATATAAACTCAGTTCAATCCTTTTTTTTTCCTTCTTGGATCTATGTATCTCAGTGAGGTAGCTTTTAACTCATGTTAGCCTTTGAAACCAACTGTTCAGAAAAATGGAATGAAAATACAATTTTGCTGCTGGAGAGAAGGATTAGCGATTAAGGCACTTGCCTGCAAAGCCAAAGGACTCATGTTTGAAACTCCAGGTCCCACATAGACACAGCAACGACACAAGCATGCAATGTTGTACATGCGCACAAGGGGGAGCACATGTCTGGAGTTCATTTGCAGTGGTGGGAGGCCCTAGCACACACTTTCTCTCTCTCTCTCTCTCCTCTCTCTCTCTCTCTCTCAAAATAAATTTTAAAAAGAAAAAAGGGGAAAATACAATTTTTAAGGTCCTATAACAAAACCAGTAATTTTTAAACAATAAAGTAGGACTTGAAGTATGGCTTGGTGAATAAAGTGCTTGTTACTCAAGTCAAAGTACCTGAGCTTGATCCCCAGGACCCACATAAAAAGCCAGACACCATGTCCAGCTCTGTATCCCTCTGATATGGCAGTGATGACAAGATGGGATGTGCAACAAGAGCAGCAGCAGCAATGAGGGAAAGAACCTGAATCAAATAAGATGGGAGGCAATGACCAATACTTGAAGTTGGCCTCAAACTTCCACATACACACTGGGTTATGTGCACATGTGGACTCACAAACACACAGACATATATACACACATTATATTATATCCTAATTTAAATGCCCAAAACAACAGTTCCAAGAAAAAAATAACAAGTATAACCTAAACAAAGTTCAGTGCATTAAAAAATAGAGATCAAGGAGCTGGGGACATAGCTCAGTAGACAGAAACACTTGCTATGTAAGTAGGAAGACTAGAATTTGATGGACAATACCCATACAAAAAGCTGGGGTGGCTGTATGTGCCTGTAAACCAGCCCTGAGTGGGTCAGGGACAGAAGGATCACTAGTGCTTCCTGCTCAGTTAGTCTAACAACAACAACAAATGAGATGCTCCAGGTTCAGTGAAAATCTCCGTCTCACAGAAATAAACTGGAAGAGTTGCACAGGAGTATACTTGATATCTTTTCCAACTTCTATATACATATGCGTAGGCCATGACTATCTGCATTTGTGACACACATACAGAAGACCGATAAAATTAGTTTTCTTAAGAAATTCAATACATTACAGGAATTAATCAAAATAATATCTACAAAATACTGTGTAGGACACAGTTGGACACAAATTTTTAAACTTTATTTAAACGTGCATCTGTCTATAAGCTAATGATGAACATGAGGAATCCTGATATAAATACTAACAATGCAAGAAATTCAGGTGTGTGTTAAATACCAAGTAAATATGCAAGTGATGTATAAAGACTATTATCAGATGAACAATGAATGTTTTGTGTATAAAATTATCAGCATAGAGATACCAACAGACCCAGTTATTCCCTTACTGGGCATCTACCCTAAAACCTTCAAACCACAGGCTAGAGAGATTTGCTCAACCATGTTTATAGCAGCTCAATTTGTAATAGCTAAGTGCTGGAATCAACCCAGATGTCCATCACCAGAAGAATGGATAACTAAGATGTGGTATATCTACACAATGGAATTCTATACAGCAGTAAGAAAAAATGACACAATGAAAATAGTCTTACTCATGTACAGCACCTAACCTGAATCTACCCAAGATGCCTTACATACCCAGCAAGCATCTCCTAGACTAGACACTAGGATGGAAGGGGAGGGAGGGGAGGGCATCAAAGGGGTGGGAAACACAAATCTAGACCCAAATGGCAATGGTACCATAATTTTCTACTTACTAAAAGATAGACCAAATGGCTGATCCTTCACCAGGCCCTTACAGGAACACCTGAACTACAAGACACTGGAGAGGGTAAGATCAAGACTAACCTTAATCTTCTACATCTTCCCTCCCTCACTTCCCCTCTCCCTGTCTCTCTCTCTCTTATCTCTAACTCTTGTATATTAGTTATCTTTTTCCTCATTTTCTTAGTGGGCACTGACCTGTAACTCCCAGAACCAGCATGGGGCTATCATCCACAATGAGCTTTTGATCAGAGAGACCTACAAGGTTTCCTAAAAGACAGACAGATTTCTGTCAGAGTACTTGATGACCCACCAAAGGCTAGTGGTAAGACCCTACTGCTGAAGACACCTTATGTGATTGACATGCAAATTAGAATGGCATGGCTGGAAGTTGGAAGAGAGTCAGTCCCCAGACAGTCAGCGTGTCTAGTGCCAGAAGGTGCTACATGGGCGACTGGGGAAAACGACCAATATCTGTCGAAGCAACGCATGGTCTAACCTACTTAGCAGCAAATAACCTGTTGTGATGCCCACACAAGTGCAGTGGTGGCACACAGCCATGGTGGGGAACCAACTGCTCTCAATTCGGCTAACTGATCCCCTCACTGGAATGGGACCCATAGCTGGAGCTGGGAAACAAGTCAGAACCATATCCAAACATAAGCCCACTCTCCAATATCAAGCTACCATCAATTGTGGGCTACAAGAGGGCCTACACCTATTAAATTCTCTATTAAAAAAAAAGGGGGTTATTTCATTTGTCCTGGTGCTAAATTACTCTCCATTGGAGAATCTGCTTCTCTTTTTCAGATAGATGTAGATCCTAAGGAGAGAGCCACCCCATCATACCTCAAAAGGGCCCCGGCTGAAACTAAGAAAAATTGGAGAAACAAGCAATGGGGCTGTTTTCCTGATGAACCGGATACCAGCACAAGGGGGAAGGAGATCAGCACAGAGAAAAATCAACTCCTACCAAATCAGAGAGCCAGAGCCTCAGAGGCCCCCAACACCTCATCACTGAAGCAGACCAAAAATGAACCCAACATGGCTCAGAGAAATTTTGCGGAAGAGGGGGCGGAAAGAATGTCAGAGCCACATGTTGGGTCATGATATGCAGAGACATTTAGCTTACCCATAACTGTGGGCTAACTCCACAATGCACGACCCGTATACCTCAACAAGGAGGGGCCAAGGGGAGGGGGTAGGTCATGGATGAGCCTAATAATGGTACCAAACTGACTGTATTTGCTGAATACAAAACTAATAAAGAAAAAGAAAAAAGAAAAAAAAAAGTTATCAGCTGCACATGAATGAAACAGGGAGAAAAACAAAGCATTAAGGAACACATGGTTATTGACAATCTACACTATGGCTGACACTGTAATAATCATCTAGAATTTGTTCAATTGTTTTTTAAGAACCAAATTCTCCAATGTCTAATTACAAATTACATCTAGTGGCAAGAATTAAGAGAAATAATATATAAAGGAATATTAAGCATTAATTTAATCTCTATCAAGTACTAACACATTAAATCATGTGTTTTTTACTTAGACTAAAAAGGTGCTTTTTTTAAATTTACAAGTGTGGAGAAAAAGTTAATTTATAAATCTATTTTTTATTTTCTTTGATGACTTCCTCAGTATTTTTAAGTTGTTCTGTTAGATGTGCTATATCAGACATAGTTTATTTGCATATGAATCTTTTTTATTCTTAAATTGGAAAATATTTTTAAACCACATTTCATCCAAGAAAATAAAATCAATAGCATATGATACTTAGTCTACCTTCATGCTTCAATATTTTCCATTGAAATTAAGTATCTTAAAGGAATGGAATTCTAAGCTAAACTTTCATGATTAAAGCAAGAAACTTCCAGTATACATATCCACAAAAATGTAATTGTTATATGACATTTTATTCTAATTCCAAAGTATAATTAGGAACATACCTGCTGAAAATTCAAGATTAATCAAATTAAGGATGGTTTGAAAATTTTTGGATGAATTGTGATGTTGATGTATGTGGGCATTGGTGTGATTTATTTTGATTTTAATCAACAGTTGTTAGCAATTAGAAATTCAAAATACATCAATGCCTTAGAAAGCAACTATTGCTAACAAAGTAGTTAATTAATCATAAACTTATATATTTCCTAAACTCCTTTGTCCTCAGAAACAGGGAAAGAAAAATAATACTTATGATGAATGCATAATTTTTTTGCATAATAAACAATAAATAAACTCACAGTAATGACATATATTCTTATCCCTGTTTTAAAAAAGGATATAATACTCCTGAATGTTAAGCACTACAACTCTGCATAAAATTTCATAGCTTATGATTTACTTGTATGGCTCCATATACTTTATCTCTAATATTTTCAGAATCTCCAATTTCCCTCTTTCCTCTCCATGCTTACAGTCCCCCCATGCATGTGTATACATAGTCATTTCTTGAAAGCGTGGTATACATTGGTCATCCATTCTTACTATCTCATTTTCACTCACTCCCTAGCATCTTTCAGGTTCACTGTGTTTCATGAGTCTATAGTACAGTACAGTTAACCACCTGCTTCCTGATACTTGTTTAAACTGTTTAATATAAACATGTTGCTGTACTGCATACTCCTCATAATTCTACTTGTATACCTTTCTGACTGGGTCCGTCTACTTAATGAAAATTTCCTCAAAATTTGGGGCTCTCCTCTCACCCTATGGTCTCCTAAGATACTCATTTTGTAACTATGATCTACAATTGATGACCCAATTTTTATCTGTTATTGTGAAAATTTTAAGCAATGACTCAAGTATGCATGAAAAAACTTCTGCCAGCTTTGTGTTCTGATATCCCCACTAAAAGATTTTTTTTTAAAAAATTTTCTTCCAAAATTCAGCTTGTTACAGTACATTTTAACAAAACCAGAGACCTCGAATATCAACTTTTCTTTCTTAGTTGGACCCCACAAATTTTATTCATGCACACAGCCTTAAAAAATTCAGACCATATTTCTGAGATCCTTCATTCAAGTCAATCTGTGACTAACTTTTAGTCAAATGCACATAAAATTTGAGAAAGAAGTAGTTTTTAAAGACATGGGGGATACTTCATTTCTGCTCACTCAAATGCAGACTTGATTAGCTTATAAGGTGGTATAAATCATGAGACAAGCTGACAATGGATGCCACCGACAAAGGAACAAGAAACTACCTGATATGGAGGATCTGAACAAATTTTCATATGAGAAAAAAAAAACAATCTTATTTTAAAAATTGTGGTATACTGAAATTGACAAATTCATTCTGGACTGTAAATAATTTTATTATATCTTTCTTAGAATTGTAATACTGTATTTTGGAATGGGGGCCAGAAAAATGTAATTAAAATATTTCACGTAATAGCCAAAGTTCATTCTCAAAAGAAAGATTTTGGCCAGGCGTGGTGATGCACGCCTTTAATCCCAGAACTTGGGAGGCAGACATAAGAGGATTGTCATGAGTTTGAGAACACCCTGAGACTATATAGTGAATTCCAGGTCAGCCTGGGCTAGAGTTTGAGAGCCTACTACCTTTAAAAAAAGAAAAGAAAAAAGCAAAGATTTGCTTTTCCAGCTTTTCATCTTTCCTGAACTTCTAGGTTCCTTGTCTGGTAAGCTCCCCTCATACTGGCCCTACTAGGCTAAGATAGCAGGGAGGCCCCCATCCCCTACTCCCAAGTATGCACTCTCTATTCCCTCCTGCCTTCCATGTGGAAGGAGCTCTCTGCATTTTTCTCCTCTTTCTTTCTCTTTATCTAATAAAGTCTCTTTAAATACTGAAGAAAAAAAAGATTCTACAGTAAGAAGAGAGTAGCTAAAATCTGTCATTATCTGTAACAGAACAAAGTACTATTTTAAAATTTCAAGATGTTTTCATATTTAGTTCATATGCCAGAATTAGGCATAAAAGAGATATCCTTTCTACCTGACAAAAATTTGTAATATGATAATCGATTTACTTTAGTAAAACCACTTAATGACTGTGAAACATATTTAAGGATTTATCCTGGAAGAAAAATGCATCAAAAGTAATATTTCAGCCAGACATGGTGGCACACGCCTTTAATCCTAGCACTGGGGAGGCAGAGGTAGGAGGATCGCCATACGTTGGAGGCCACCATGAGAGTACACAGTGAATTTCAGGTCAGCCTGGGCACTAGAGTGAAACCCTACCTCGGAAAACCAAAAGTAATATTTCAGTTGTGAATCTCATCTAGGAAAATATTTGTGCCCAAGTAAAATGACATCAGTTAAAAAGAGGAGCTATACTTTGAACCTCTCAAAATTTTTGAACTAACTCTATATCAAATGATTACAACTGAAACTCCTTAATTATAAAGTAAAGGGATTACAGGTACCTGGAATTGCTTTGTAGCAGCAAGAGGTCTTGGTGCACTTATTCTCTCTCATTCTCTCCTATTCTCCCTCACCCATTCCCCCTCTCCTACTTCTACTTGCAGATAAATAAAATATTAAAAAGAAATAAAAATAAATGACTGTACATTTCAATTCAAAACTCTGGAAACCAATATCTAAATAAAGAAAATGTTGATCTTCAAGAAAAAAAAGAACACTATTGCTGGGCTAAAGGGATGGCTTAGTGGTTAAGGCATTTGCCTGCAAAGCCAAAGGACACTGGTTAGATTCCCCAGGGCCCAAGTTAGCCAGATGCACAAGGGGACACAGGTGTCTGGAGTTCGTTTGCAGTGGCTGGAGGCCCTGGCGTGCCCATTCTCTCTCTCTCTCTCTCCCTCTTCCTCTGTCAAATAAATAAACAAAAATAAAATATTTTAAAAAAAGAATACTATTGCTAACTTCCCAGGTGATGGGAAAGCGGGAGTCACCTAACAGAGAGCATACACAATTCATATGCCCTCAGCATTTTATCTCCTATAAACCTTCACAGTTCACAGCAGGGAAACTCCAATAACTGGTCATCCTTATGCAGACTTTAGAAAGCATTTAAGCTTGATGAAATACTGATGATTTTATCTATAAGGATGAATTACAAGAAATAAAAAGATTTGAAAGATAGGGAAAAACAAAGGACAGAAGAGGCAAGTGTCTTTAATTCTAAGGCAAAAACAATACACACTTCATACATACTGATAATTTGAAGAAAAAAATCAATGTTTTGTTTTTCACATTCTATACAGAGAGTAATGAAGGTAAGTATAACAGGGTGTGTCTATGAGTCATGTGTGATGTATGCAAGTGTGTGCCAATGTGGTGCCTAATGTGCTCAGCTGTAGAAGGGCACATTCACTTGCGGTGGCCTGGAAGGAATCCCCCTCCATCACACTTATTCCCTTTCTTACTTGATCCAGAGACTTGCCGATCCAAAAGCCTTGCTATATATTGTGCAAGCCTGGGCAATTCTCAGGTCTATGCTCCTCACAGAAGGCGCTCATGCTTGTAGAGTGGTTAGAATGATTTGTAGAGTGCTCTTGATCACTGAGCAGTATTTCCAGGCCATGTTACTTATTTTATGACTATTCATCATGATTGCAAATTAGGTTACTAAATATTTTATTTTTTCCTTACTAAACAAAACTACCTATAGAAACAGGAAAAAGTATATTTAAAAAGTAAAGTACAGCTGTACTTAGCAGTTAAGGTACTTGTTTGCAAAGTCCAAGGACCTAGGTTTGATTCACCAAGACCCATGTAAGTCAGAATCACAAGGTGGCCCAAGCATCTGAAATTCGTTTGCATCAGCTGGAGGCCCTAGCATATTCATTCATTCATTCATTCATTCTCTCTCTCTCTCTCTCTCTTCCTCTCTAAAATAAATAAATAAAAATAAAATATTCAGAAAAATTTAATTCTCAGGTAACGGATGTCCTTTATTTGTGAACATACCTGTTGCTGTTTTTGTTTTTATAGGGCTGCTGGCATATTCAGAGGGCTGATATGACTGCTGCTTTGCCAAGGGTGCACTTCCAACAGATAATTCATCCTCTTTCCTTCTGTTAACTGCTGGAACAAGAGGAACAGCTACCACAGGCTGCTGAAGGAAACAAAGTAAAACCTAATTACTGCCTTTCTGAAGTAGTAAAAGTTAGACATGGCATCCACAAAGAGGGTATTTTTGTAAGTTGAGATTCATGATTTATTATTCAAAGTCACACAATCTCACTTCTTCACCTTCTTTCTCCCTCTTCCTCTCACGTAACAGTAGATATACTCTAACACTTCTAGTGGATGCCTGAGAGTGTGGACAGTATCCCACCTTTATGTACAGTTGGCCCTGTCTACCTGTGAGTTACATAGGTGCAAACTCAGCCAACCCAAGTTCAAACATATTAAAGAGAAAAAAAAAACCTGCAGAAAACATACAGATATTTTTCTTGTTCTATTACTTCACCTATACAGTATAATCATTCACATAGCATCTATACTGTATTAGTTATTACAAGTAACTGGGTGATGATTTAAAGTATATGACAAGATATGAATGAGTTAGATGAAAATATTACATTATTTTATATAAGAAAACCAAGTATGAACAGATTTTGGTGCTTGAGAGGGTTCCCAAAACCAACAGTTCCTACTAGATGCTAATAAATAGCTATCCTATTCTGCTTCCTATGCATTTAATACATAAAGTTTAATAAGCAGATTAGCAAATAGAGATTAACAAGAGTAATAAAGGAAAACAATCACAACACATTATAATTAAAATTATTTAAAGCATGGATTATTTATTTCTGGAATTTTTCATTTAATATTTTCAGATCATAATTGACAATTCTGCATGAAAACATAAAAAACCTTTATGTAAATATAAATTGTAATAAGAAGTATGAAAAAAATATTGTGAGGATAAATCAAAAATTAAATTCTCATTGAAAATTCTAACACCTGGAAAACAATTTAAAAAAAAAAATACTTGTTAATATGGACAGTGTGATTTGGGAAGAAAATGATGAGAATTCTCTACATGTCTAAAGAATTGATAATCACAGCATATCTAGGAAGTTCAGAAAATCTGGAAAACATGATTGTATATTGCATACATGAGTGCTGAGTTCACCAACAAGGCAACTACTTCATCTGTGCTCACTGAAATATAGTCAAAATTGCAACTATTGATGAAAAAGTAAAATTCAATGTAGCATAAGAATGGCCTTAAAATTCTCAGTTCACTGCTTGTGATATCACCCAGCATTGTAAGGCACTTGCTGACAAAACCTGAGAGCCAGGGTTCAATTTCCAAGCCACCCACTTAAGCCAGGTGCAAAAAATGGCATTTGTCTGCAGTCAGTGATGCCAAGAGGCCCTAGTACATGCATGCATTTACACAGATAAATGTTTTAAAAAAATTCCCAGTCTGATATTTACTGAGTTACTGAAGGTGAATAAATCTCAATAAATATCACTTGATCTTTAAGTGAGAACAATAAATCCATTTGTCAGAATTACCTTTAATTATTCTGATACATTTGACCATACTAGAAGTTAGAATTGCCTACTAATACTTTATAAATTATACCCTTTTGAACTAAGTTGAATTAGAACCTTTTGCACATAACATCTAATTACTAGGATTAAGCATTCCAGAAAGAACCAATGTATCCAAAGAAGAAAAAGAAATCTAGAGATAATAATAATAATAATAAAGCTAACAATTACAAAGCAATGACTTATGCAATACTAGGGAAAATTGGTGAATAAAATATGACTACTGTGGTGGTCTGATTCAGGTGTCCCCCATAAACTTAGGTGTTCTGAATGCCAGGTTCCCAGCTGATGGATATTTGAGAATTAATGCCTCCTGGAGGGAGTGTATTGTTGGGGGCGGGACTATGGGTGTTAAAGCCAGTTTCCCCATGCCAGTGTTTGGCACACTCTCCTGTTGCTGTTGCCCACCTTATGTTGGCCAGGGGGTGATGTCCACCCTCTGCTCATGCCATCGTTTTCCCTGCCACTATGGGGCTTCCCCTCAAGCCTGTAAGCAAAAATAAACCTCTTTTTCCCAGACGCTACTCTTAGCTGGGTGATTTCTACCAGCAATGTGAACCGGACTGCAACAGTAAAGTGGTACCGAAGAGTGGGATTGCTGCTAGACACCTGACTGTGTGGCTGTGGCCTTTTGGAGCTGATTTTCAAGAGGAATGTGGGAGGATTTGAAACCTTGGCCTAAGAGATGCCTTGAAGTGCTGTAAGTACAGCTTGATGGACTATTCTGGTCTGAGCTGAAAGACCTGAATACAGTAAGAACTATGGACTGTGAGGTTTGGCTTATGAGGGTGAAAAAGAGCTTTGCCTGGACTGGGCCAGCAGTTTGTATGAGAAGCTTGCTCTTATGCCCATGTCCTGAGAAGTTATGCAGGGTTGCTTTGCACAGAAATGAACTGGTGTGAGCAGAAATGGCACAGATATGGCACAGAAAGAAAAATCTTAGGACCTAAACTGCTGCCCATTCACCTGAAAATTGTTTGAGAGATTACAACCTTTGAGACTGGGCTAGCTGACCTTCATTGGGACAACAGGAAGAATGTAGACTCTTTTTAAGGGGCCTGAATACTCAAGGAGTCCTGTTCTTCAAAGTCTGCTTATTCCCCCTCAGATTAACAAACTGGCACCCTACCTGGTATTATGGAGTATAAGAAATGCAGGAAAGAGAGGGTCATTGAGTTTGCAACATGGTCTTGTGTTTTGAAAATGGCCAAGGGCAATGTGAAGCAGGTTTGCTGGATACCTGCATGGAGACCCAATGGAGCCATGAGAATGAACTGTGGATTGCAGTAGAGACCCAGTGGAGATGCCAGGACCACGAGATGGCTGCCAAGGAGAACTGCTGGCCCTGGATGAAGTTTTCCAGGACTGTGAGTAGCCTAGCTGTAGGGGCAGAATTGTAATGCCAGAGACTTGTTGCTGGTTAGAATTATCGGACTTGGAGATTTGTCACTAGCTAGAGGAGTTGGACTTGAAGCTACAGAGTTTGATGTTTGCCCTGGTCGTTTTAAATCTTGTATTGGCTGAATGTTTCTTTGCTATGTCCAATGCCATCTTTTGCAGTGTGAATGTTTATTCTGTGCCATTATGGATGTTTTGAGGTTATTTTTTGGTATTATTGCTCAGTCAAAAGATCTTGGACTATGGGGATGTATGAACATCATTGGAACTGATAAAAGCTATGGGACTTTTAAAGTTAGATGAATGCATTTTACATCATGTTATCAGTTTATGGGTGCCAGGGGCAGAATGTGGTGGTTTGATTCAGGTGTCTCCCATAAACTTAGGTGTTCTGAATGCTAGGTTTCCAGCTGATGGAAATTTGGGAATTAATGCCTCCTGGAGGGAGTGTATTGTTGGGGGCGGGCTTATGGGTGTAAAAGCCAGTTTCCCCATGCCAGTGTTAGGCACACTCTCCTGGTGCTATTGTCCACCTTATGTTGGCCAGGGGGGTGATGTCCACCCTCTGCTCATGCCATCATTTTCCCTGCCATCATGGAGCTTCCCCTCGAGCCAGTAAGCCAAAATATACCTCCTTTTCCCAGAAGCTGCTCTTAGTTGGGTGATTTCTACCAGCAATGAGAACTGGACTGCAACAACTACCTAAACTAGTTTCAGTCGGGTATCTACGCAAATGTACAGAAAGCCCCTTCAATAGTCGAAGAAGTTACTTATTAATAAGGTTTAAAGGAAGATTCTTTTAAAGGCATAGCATGTAGTTTAAAGAAATTCTGGCATATCTTTTTAAAAAAATGAATCGATTAAAAATAGCATATCTACTTTACCACATGACTGAGAAAATGATGCATTTTTATTCATATATATGAAAAGAAAAACTGGAATCTCTCACCTGTTGCATATGTCTGCTTGTTCGTTTTTGTGGTTGATAGATAAGCCATGTGTATAAGATTGGGTCAATATTAATTGCTAGTCCTTGTACACTACAAAGAAGTACAGCACCTAAAATATAAGATTTAAAAATTAGTATAGTTAAAGAAAAATAACAAGCTTGATATCACTTTGCAAGTAGAATAGCTACCAAAAAATAGTATCAACTACTGGTAAAGATGTAGAGGAATTCAAACTTCTACACTTTGCTGGCAGGAAAATAAAATACTTCAAGCACTTTGGAAAATAATATATCCCCTCAAGGAGCAAAAAAAAAAAGTATTGTTAAAACTACAAAGCTGGGCGTGGTGTCGCATGCCTTTAATCCCAGCACTGGGGAGGCAGAGGTAGGTGGATCCTCGTGAGTTCGTGGCCACCCTGAGACTACATAGTGAGTTCCAGGTCATCCTTGACTAGAGCGAGACCCTACCTCAAAAGACCAAAAAAATAAATAAATAAATAAACCACTGCTATGTACAAATCAAAGGCATATGTCTGTAGAAAATTTTATATACAAATTTCTCTAGGAGAATATGGTATAGCTGTAAAAAAGCAAAGCTAACACAAACATGAATGAGCTGATAAATATACAAATATAGTATCCATACACCAGAGGAATACAATTCAAGTCCACGTTTGGCTCATTGATTGGGACCTCATTCTAACCCCCACGTGTTTATCAAGGCTTGCATTTTTTGTAGGGTAACAAAGAATGCCTACATTGCAAGTGCCACTCAGAGTTCCTTGAAATTTACCATAGCTAAAATGCATTACTTATCAGCCCAAAGTAGAAATAAATACAATGATCCCCCAGCATTGGGTTAGATACATAGCTTAGTGGGTTAATGCACTTACTTGCCTAGAAAGCTGAAGTACCCAGGCTTGATTCCCCAATACTCACATAAACCAAATGCACAGAATGGTGCATGTCTCTGGAATTTGTTTGCAGTGGTTAGAGGTACTAGCATGCCCATTCTCTATCTGACCCCCTCTCAAATAAATAAAATATTAAAAAAAAAGACCCCCAGCATCCTTAGAAGACATTTACAGAGGACTCTATGACAAAAATTATATCCAAGGATGCTCAAGTCCATTGTGTAAATGGCAGGTTTTTTTGAAATAACTAAAACTATCCTTCTATAATATTTAATTAATCTCTAGATGACACACAATACCTACCACAGAATAAGTTCTTTATAAATAGTTGCTATAGCCTATTGTTTGTGGAATAATAACAAAATCAAAGGTTTGTACATGTAAGTGCAGACACTACACAGTAGAAGTCTGCAACAATGTAACTTTTAATAAAAACTACTCATTCATGAAAAGAAGTACTAATAAGTACTATGAGCTGGTAGTACTTTGAAAACTTTGTGCTAAGTTAAATTAGCCAGCCAAGAAAACAGTATATTATTCCTTTTATGTGAAATGGTCAGAATAGTTGTAAAAATGACACAAGGGTATCTTTGCAGCTACCACACATGAGTAGAAAAATGGAATAATTACTAATGTATATGTGATTTTTAATACAAAGGGATGAAATGGTGGATAACTAGAAATGCATACATTATAAAGCAATCACCATCTCCTATCTACTAAGGGGGTTCCAGGGCCCTCACAGATATCAAAATCTATGGATGATTATAGCAGTCACCGTCACATTGCTGACAGAAAGAACCCATCCAAAAGCAACTGATGAGAGGAAAGGGTTTATTTCAGCTTGTAGGCTAGAGGGGAACTTCTATGAACGGAGGGCTTGGCATCACCTCCTGGCCAGTATCAGGTGAACAACACCAACAGAATGTGCCAAACACTAGCAAGGGAACGCTGGCTCCTCCAGGAGGCAACCATTCCCAAATGGCCATCAACTGGGGACCTAGCATTCAAAACACATGAGATTATACCAAATTCAAACCACCACATTCTGCCCCTGGCCCCCATGAACTCACAACCACCTATGATGTAAAATGCAATGCATTCAGTCCAACTTGAGACATCCCCATAGTTTCTATCAATCCCAACACTGTTCAAACATACCCATACTCCAAGATCTCCTAATTAAGCCATAATAAAAACGAACAAAACCATAATGGCACAGAATAAACACACTGCAAAAGATGGCACTGAGTATAGCAAAAATAGATTGAACCAACACAAGATTTAAAACAAACAGGGCAAACATCTAAATGTGTAACTCCAAATTTTATAACTCTAACTAGTGACAAGTCTTCAAGTATAATAATGCTAACCAGCAACAAGTCTCTGGAGTTCAAATTCTACCCCTCAAGCTAGGCTCCTCACACACTGGGGAACAATGAATTCCAAGCCAGCAATTCTCCATGGCAGGTATCCCATAGTCCTAGCACCTCCACTGGGTCTCCACTGCAACATGGGTCATCCTCATGGTTCCATTGGGACTTCCTTCAACCCTGCTTCACACTCTCCATGGCCATTTCCAAATAACAAAACCAGGTTGCAAATTCAATGACCCTCTCTTTCTTGCATTTGTTATACTCCATAGTACCAGGTGGGCTACCAAGTTGTTAATAGAGGGGAGAATGAAGCTGACTTTGAAGAGCAAGACACTCCTTCAGAATTCAGGCCTTGACTTAAAATGTCATCATTCTTTCTGCTGCCCCAATGAAGAACAGCTGGCCCACTCTCAATGGTTATATTCTCTCAAACAATTGCAGCTGAACCATGACATTGTATTGAGCCAGAAGCTTTCGTTTATTTCTGTGCCATATCTATCTACTTATACTAGTTGATTTCTTCACAAAGGAACCCCACACAAGTTCTCAAGACATGAGTAGACAGAATTTAGAAATCCTCTCACATAAACTGTTTCTAGATAAGCCCAGACAAAGCTTTTTCTTACCCTCATAAGCCAAAATTCACAGGACATAGTTCTTACCTGCATTCAGGTCTTTTAACTCTGACCAGAATCCATTAAGTTGTACTTACAGCCCTGCAAGCTATCTCTTAGGCCAAGGTTTCAAATTCTTCCATATTCCACCACACTGTCATGTTTCAAGCATCAACAACCCCATGTCTCAGTACCAATTTCTCTGTTGCAATCATCTTCACATTGCCGGCAGAAAGAATCAGACCAAAAGCAACTGATAGGAGTAGAGTTATTTTGGCTTACAGACTTGAGGGTAACTCCATGATGGAAGGAAAAACCTTGGCATGAACAGATGCTGGACATCACCTCCAAGCCAACATCAGGTTGAGAACAGCACTAGGAGAGAATGCCAAATACTGGCGAAGGGGAAGCTGGCCACAACACCCATAAGTCTCCCACCTAAAACATACCTCCTCCAGGAGGCTCCATTTTCTAAATTGCTAGTATAAAGAACACATGAGGGCTGGAGAGATGGGTTAGCAGTTAAGGTTTTTGCCTGCGAAGCCAAAGGACCTCAGTTTGATTCCCAGGACCCATGTAAGCCCAATGTACAAGGTGGCGCATGCATCTGGAGTTTGTTTGCAGTGGCTAGAGGCCCTGGTGTGCCCATTCTCTCTCTCTCTGCTTCTCACTCTCTCAAATAAATAAATTAATTAAATTTTTAAAAAAAGAACACATGAGTTTACGGGGGATACTTAATTCAAATCACCACACTAATCAAGTTACTTATATAAAATGGTACTCTATTTGCATATAATCTACATATGCACCTGTATAATTTAAATGATATCTAAATTACTTACATTACCTAGTTATAAAACTAGTATGTTAATGCATATAATTGTTATATTACATTGTTAAGTGACTTTTAAAAAATTATGCTCATTCAATATGATACAAATTTATTTCAAATATTTTTGATGTGTGCTTAGTTGGATCTTCAGATATGGAACCCAAGAGATAAGGATAGCCAAGGTGTACTGAAAATCACTGAGTGATGTTACTGAAAAGAATTAGTTTTATGGATTGCAAATGAAATCTTATTAAAAGCACACAATCTTTAAAATTAATAAGATAAAGTTTTAGGCAAAGCAATTTTGATCCTGAGATAGTGAAATATCTCCTTTGGTTTATAGCTTAAAACAAACCCATAATTTGAAAAGCAGTGTTGCTACAACCATTCAACTAAATCACTCTAAATAGCATTTAACATTAGAAAACAAAGACAAAGAGCTAAGTATGAAAGTCAGGCTACACACCTGTGTAACAAGTTACAATGCCACCCTACTGACTTAATTGTTTTCATTTCTAATAAAAGTAGCTCAAAATGAAAGTCAACTAACAGTGACTGACAGTATTTCATTCTTACTTTTGTTTCAACTTATATATATTTGTAAATCACTTTTGCCTGAATACACACACACACACCAAAATAAATATTATTAACTTTTCTGGAATGTTTGGAAAAGGAAGGATGGATCCAATCTATATCTCTGACATTTAGAAAACTGTTTGTCATGTGATAGTATGTCCAAATAAATAGTACATGGCCAGGACAGCATTGGCAAAAGTATGATTATTATTATCCATATGATTATTTAAACAAGTACAATTACCATGAATACCATGAAAAGTGATCCATACAGAGATGAAAATGAAATGAAGAAATTTTGGAGGCTGCAGAGGTGGCCCTCTGGTAAAAGCGCTTGTCTACAAAGCCTAATAATCCTGGTTTAATTCCCCAGTACCTAATTATAGCCAAATGCACAATGTGGCACAGACATCTGGAGTTCTTATGCAGCAGCCAGAGGCCTAGGAGGACGCATTCTATCTCTCTTTCTCTGTCACTTCTCTGTCTCCCACTGTTTGCAAATAAAATAAAATATTAAAAAAGAATATAAAATTTCCTCTTTATTTAAAGCTTTGGAAGAATTTCAAGAAAGACAAAATTTGGTATGCACACTGCATCTTATAGTGCAACTTTCTGCCAGGGGAACACAAGCAGAATGGATTCTGTACTAGTTAATTTTCTCACTGTTGTAACAAAATATCTGACCAAAGTACCTGAAAGAAAGAAGCGTTTGGGGGAGGGTAATACCATGGGATTTTTTTGTTATCATGGAAAATATTAATAAAAATGGAGAAAAAAAAAAAAAGAAAGAAGCGTTTATTTTTAATGAAGGTACAAAGAGATAATCAGTCCTGGCAGGGAAGACATGGAGGCTGAAGGGTAAGGTCACATTTTGTCAGCATTCAAGAAGCAGAGATGAGGACCGGGGTTAAGCTGTCTTTCTTCTCCCATCACTGACCACCCCCCCCCAACTTTCTTTCCAGTCTGGGATCAAAGAACAATGGATGGTGCTAACCCACATATCATGCAGGGCTTCCTTCAGTTAAACCTCTCTGGATATGATCTCAAAGACATCTCCACAGGTCTCCAACATGGTTCTAAATGCAGTGAAGTTTACAAAATAATGAACCATCAAAAATACCAAGAGAACAGCATGAACATGCAACAATGTGAGTATGGATGAGTAGTACTTCACTCAAGAAGATCTCAGGAAGAAAAGATAGAGGGAAGCTAAACAAAATGACTGCACAAAAAAATTCATCATTGAAATTAATTGGAAAAATCCCATTTAATGTTTGCATTTCCATTTATAGAATGCAAAATATCTCCTAAGAAACTATATTCTTCAATTTTTTAATTAAGATGTTTTATTACGTTAATAAGACTTTCCAATAACTCTAAACAGCTTTCAAACAATTATAGAAACAAATACTACTGCATATATATTAATTATATACACATATCAAAATCAATATTATATACTATATACACAATATATGTAGTATTATAGTGCATTAGTTACTTTTGTCAATGCTGTGACAAATTCCCAAAAAAACCAACTTAAGGAAAGAAGGACTTATTTTGACTCATAGTTTAAGAAGTGATACAGTTCACCGTGGTGGGAAAGGCTTGCCAGCAGGATCATGTGGTAGGGAGTCACACTATGTCTGTAGCAGGGAGCATACATGAAAGCTGATATTCAGCTGGTTCTCTTTTCCTTTTATTTAGCCCATAACCACAGCCCACAGGAGGAGGCTGCCTTCATTCAGGTTGGGTCTTTCCTCCTTAGTTAAACTTTCTGAAAACATGCTAATGGTAAAACACTCAGAGATGAGCTTACACAAGATTCTAAACCCAGTAAAGTTGGCAATTAAGATTAACAAATGAAGGAGAAATAGGAGAGAAAGCTGGGTTCCTTTAGACAGTTTCAGTTAGAAACAGAAGCCCAGAGAAGACCTAGGCCACCTCACTCTTGCAGGAATGGGGCTCAGCAGAATGGAACTCACATCTGACAAAGACTGATCTATAACAACTATAGTGCCCCCTACTGCCCACAGTCTAGCACACTAACTAGATAGGCAGCCTTCACTACCCAAGTGGGCTGGCCCTAAAACCTACCTCTTCAAATCTACCAAACAATTGGGTCTTCCCTTTACATACCTGAATTTCACAAAAGAATACATTTTCAGTTGACTATAAGATCTGCTTCAAGCCTTCTTTGACTCTCTCTGCCTCTCCTTGCTCTGGTTATAGGAATACATGTGGGTGGTGGGAGAGCAGAATACTGCTTCTTGGTCTGGGTGGTTTTTCTGTTTGCCTCAACTTTATAGCTTGGATTAAGTCCTCACTTTAATTACATGTATGATTTTCCTCTGGTCTCTGAATCTACCACATACCTATTTCCCTTATACTCCAGATCTACCATGTAGGTGCTTTCTCTAACTAAAAGCCCTATGTGGGGTAACCATGACTGACTCTCTTTTACTTCTCATTTCTTCTCCAAATTTCTTGGTCTCTGCTTTGCTACTTTTACCACTGCTATTGTTCTTTAAGCAATTATTTGCTCTTTTAACCTTCTTCCATGGGAAAACTCAGGGTGGATGCTAATAATGCTCCTAAATCTCCCTACATAAGCATCTAGGTTCTGTTCTATCTCCCACATGAATGAATCTCATGAATGATGGTGTGTTTTCCACAAATGCATGTTTCCTACTTCCCACATGATTATGACTATAGCCTTCTTCCTAGATCTTAATTTCCCTTACAAAACCCCCCAAAATTTGTGATCTCTCCCTAAATAAACTTCATAATTCAAATTTTTTTCCTTATTGGGTCCATCTTCATCAATTCTTTGTTAAACAGAGAACAGGACCCAAAATTTGGGTTCATAAACATGGGGAAAGCCTCCTAAGCCCAAAAATCCTGCATCCTTATAGCATAGAATATGTAACAAAATTTAATTTGAGACGCAACCTTATTACAACATATCCTCATTGAGAAATGTGACTGAGAAATAATTTGTTCCATGTAGAAAAGCTGTTTATACAGAACTCTTCATTTTATAAAAATGAACTGACCATAATTTATAAGACTATATAATTCAATTTAAGGGATAAAGGTTTTTCTTAGGGCTAGAGAAATGGCTCAGGAGTTAAATGTACTTGTTCGCAAAGCTTGATAGACCAGGTTCTATTCCCCAGTACCTACAAAAAGACAGACATACAAAGTGGTACATGCATCTGGAGTTCCTCTGCAGTGGCAAGAGGCCCACGCACACCTATATTCGTTCACATGCACATTCTCTCTTTCTTTCTCTCGGCAAGTAAATAAAAAAAAATTATTTATAGAAAAAAGACTTTTCTAACCACATATAGAATATTAACCTAGAGTTAGATTTACTATGAAGAACTTCCACGCACATGAGTCTACTTTAATATAAATAATTGATTTAATAACTAATATCACATAAATACAAGAGACACCATAAATGATTTGTGGTTTAAAATAAAGAGTGCGTTCCTTGAAAAAAAGGAGTAATATGGAGAGAAACATCTGCATACAGAAGACTAGAGATTCAACATATGAGAACAAGTGATGAGAAGCTGCTAAGTTACCACAGTGAATTAGTGAGAGGTGCATGGAAAACTTCACCATAAAACACACATATTAACTAAAAGAAGCAAAATGTCTCATACACACATACCCAGATAATAAATTACAAGATAAAATACAACTTTGCTATAGCTTTTATAAAGTAGAACAATGTAGAATATGGAAACAGATAAATAAGCTTAGGCATTAAACTTATGTTAAGTACATAGGCATATAAGAATATAATTTGGAGGCTGGACAAGTTCAAAGATGATGGATCATCATTTTTCAAAGCAGGAATCAATAAATAATGTTCTAAAATGAGCAATGAAGAAAGGCCAAAAACCAGGCTACTATAAAAAATGGAAAGGAGCTAGGCATGGTGGTGCACACCTTTAATCCCAGCACTTGGAAGGCAGAGGTAGGAGGATCACCATGAGTTCAAGGCCACCCTGAGACAACATTGTGAATTCCAGGTAAGCCTGAGCTTAAATGAGACTCTACCTCAAATAAATAAATAAATAAATAAATAACAAGTAGCTCTAGTTGCTTGACCCAAAGTCCGGATCCTCAAGTCTATTCCATTGGTCTATACTCCTGTTTTTATGCCAGTACCATGCTGTTTTTATTACTATGGCTTTGTAATATAGCTTTAGATCAGGTATGATGATGCCTCCAGAAGTATTTCTTTTGTTGAGGATATGCTTGGATATCCAAGGCCTTCTGCCTTTCCATATGAAATTTGAGATCATTTTTTCTATCTCTGTGAAGAACACTGTTGGGATTTTAATCAGAATGGCATTAAATCTGTATATTGCCATTGGTAGGATTGACATCTTCACAATGTTAATTCTGCCTATCCAGGAGCATGGGAGGTCTTTCCATTTTCTCCAGTCCTCCTCAATTTATTTTTTGAGTGTTTTTATGTTTTTGTTGTATAGATCTTTCACTTCCTAGGTTAATGTTATTCCAAGGTATTTTATTATTTTTTGTTGCTATTGAAAATGGGACCATGTCCCTTATTTCTTTCTCTGTATCTCTGTCACTTGCATATAGAAAGGCTACTACTGATTTTTGTGCATTGATTTTGTATCCTGCTACTTTGCTATAGGAGTTAATCACCTTCAATAGTTTTGGGATGGAGTCTCTCGGGTCTCTTACATATGCAATCATGTCATCAGCGAATACAGCTAACTTAAACTCTTCCTTTCCAAATTGTATCACATTTACTTCTTTCTCCTGTCTTATTTCTTGAGCTAGGACTTCCAGTACTATATTGAAGTGCAGAGGTGAGAGTGGACAACCCTGTCTTATTCCTCATCTCAATGGGAATTCCTCCAGTCTCTGTCCATTAAGTATTATTTCAGCCTTAGGAGCTTTGTATATTGCCTTTATTATGTCAAGATATGAACCAACCATGCCAATTTTCTCCACAACATAGGCTGAAAAAAAAGATAGCATCTTCAACACATGGTGCTGGACAAACTGGATAACCATATGCAGGATATTGAAACTTGATCCACACATCTCACCATGGACTACACTCAAGTCCAAATGGATCAAAGACCTCAATATAACACCAGAACCTCAGCTACTACTAGAAGAAAATATAGGAAGAACTTTCCATGATATAGGAATGAGAAAAGACTTCGTAAACAAAACCCCAGTAGCTCACGATCTTAAACAGTCACTCAACCAATGGGATCACATGAAGAGGAAGGGAGGGGAGGGGAGGGGAGGGGAAGGGAGGGGAGGAGAAGGGAGGGGAGAGGAAGGGAGGGGAGAGGAGGGGAGGGGAAGGGAGGGGAGAGGAAGGGAGGGGAGAGGAGGGGAGGGGAAGGGAGGGGAGAGGAGGGGAGGGGAAGGGAGGGGAGGGGAGGGGAGGGGAAGGGAGGGGAAGGGAAGGGAGGGGAGAGGAAGGGAGGGGAGAGGAAGGGAGGGGAAGGGAGGGGAGAGGAAGGGAGGGGAAGGGAGGGGAGAGGAAGGGAGGGGAAGGGAGGGGAGAGGAAGGGAGGGGAGAGGAGGGGAGGGGAAGGGAGGGGAGAGGAGGGGAGGGGAAGGAAGGGGAGAGGAGGGGAGGGGAAGGGAGGGGAGAGGAAGGGAGGGGAAGGGAGGGGAGGGGAAGGAAGGGGAGAGGAGGGGAGGGGAGGGGAGAAGAAGGGAGGGAAGGGAGGGAAAAATACTGGCAGGACAAAACTAAGCTATATACACAGAAAATGCCACAAATCTTCAAATGATTAATACCAAGTATTCAACTACAAAATGAAATCAAACTAAATGAGACAATACTTCATACTCACAGAGAGCATACTTAACAAGAGTTTATAAGAATATGGAAATGTAAAAGCTGGTAAGTATTGATGGTGAGAATTTCTATGGGCCAGCTCCATAGGAAACAACTTAGCAGTTCCGTACAACTTAAGCAAAGATTGCACAAGCCAGCAATTTCTCCTAAGTATATACCGAAAATAATTGAGAGAGGTAGTCATATGTTCATATTCAACAGGACCATTTATAAAAGCCAAAAGGTAGCAACACTTTGACATCCATAGGAATGAAGAATAAACTGTGGAGGAAAACATGAACAATACCAGAGTACAAGTGTAGACTTTTCTAGAGACATGACTTTTACTAGAGAGAAGGGGCAGAAAAACAAGCTTTGGACAGAGACAAAGCTATTCCACCTATAGTAACAGGAAGGCAGAATACCAGGATAATATCGATAAGTAATTATAGTTGTGTGAATATATGAGTGTGACATCTCATTGCCCATGCTTTTGAAGAAGTAGGAAGCAAAGTTATCATCAATGAAATAAGAAGAAAGAAGTATAGGGGAATGTCTGATGAGAAAATAAAATGAAAAAAAAAAGTGTAGAATCACAATACTTGGAGGCTGGAGACATCACTCCATTGGTTAAGTGCTTGCAGTGCAAATATGAGGACCAGAGTTAAAAGCCCCAGCATGAAAGCTGGGCATGTTGCCACAGATCTATAGTCCAGTACTGGGTAGGCTAAAACAAGAGGATTCCCTGGGATTAGCTTAACTAAGTTTAGCTTAATCAGTAAACTGTGTGTTCAGTTAGAGACTTTGTCTAAATAGGTTAGATGATAGAGACAGATGACAGATGGATGGATGGATGGATGGATGGATGGCCGGACGCACACACGCACACAGAAGGAGGACTGAGAAAGATGTGCAATGTTGAACTCTGGCCTCCACATACATACAGCCCACATATATGAATGCACATCTACATAAGTATACCATACACCCATACATATGCCAAAAATATCACTACACTCTTGGTATGAAAATTTATGTGAAGACAGGACAGATGAATATGACTTTGAACAGTGAGCCTTAAACAGGTATGATGCATGATGAAAACAGCTACACACTGGTTTGTAAAACTTATCACTCTCAAAAGCTGATGTTGTAAAGAATTTACATATCAAACAAATTATCAACACTAGAACTAAATGTTATACTGCTAATCATGGTGGTTACAATCACTACAGGAAATTATATTTCCTACATTATTCTTTTGTTAGGAATCTGTTGTAAAGTCCCATATGTTTTTTTTAGTGGTAACTGCTTCTAATACTACATTACTCAATAAAATTATACAAAGACATAAGAGTAGTTCTGTCTTCACCTTTTCTTTAAAAATGGTTTTATGTATCTATTTGCAAGCAGAGACAAAGAGAGAGACACATAGAGAGGCACAGAAAAAGAGAATGGGCACACCAGGGCCTCTAGATGCTACAAACAGACTCCAGGTGCACCACTTTGTGCATATGGTTTTAAGTGGGTACTGGGGAATCAAATCTAGGCCATTAGGCTTTGTAGGCAAGCACCTTAACAGCTGAGCCATCTCTAGTCCTTGTCTTCACCTTTTCTGTAACTACAGGTGTCATGTACCATCACTGAAGGTTGCTAAATTCTCTTGCTAATGCAACCTATTCTATAAAAAAATTATCCAAGAAAAAGACACAAAGAATCAGTGAACTGTGAGAGGGTACAAGTGCTCTGATGAGCAAACTTAATAAATGAAACCCTAGAAAGGTTAAAATGATAGGGAATATTAATACTGTTTACTTTAATCAAGAAGGCCTTTGCAGGAGGTCTTTGAGAACACAGGGGAACCATACTGAAGCACACTTTTCTCCATTTACTTATGTCATCATGGTGGCTAGCAGAGAACCATTCTGTTGCAACTGATGATCTCTACGTGGAGTAATTTTACATATCAGTCACCCAGTGGGGGTGAGAATATGCTTAATAATATCAGCAGCCAAGATAAGGATCCTAGATTATGTTCTCCTATCTGAATTATTTCTTCAAATCACTATGCTTTATATTGACACCAAAAGTACAATTCTGATACCCCTAAATTCATGGGAACTGTGGTCTCTGGGGTTCTGTTGCACTGTTGGTTATCTGGCTATTATACATGTTTACTTTTTTTGAGAAAGGAATTGGCAAACTGAAAGCCAAAATCAGTATCTGCCATCTGTTTTTATAAAAACTGCATACTGGGAAAGTTTACCTTTCTATACAGTTTAAAATAAATCAAAAGAATGCTGCATGACTTGTGAACATCATATGAAATTCTAATCAATCTCCATAAATGAAATGTTATTGGAAAGCAGCCTCATTAATTCACTTACACAGTGTCTATGGCCGATGTCCAGCTACTGCAGCAGAGTGGATCAGTTGCAACTAAGAACATGAAAAGCTAAAATACTTATTATCTGCTCTTTTGTGAAAGTTCTGCTACTAATAAATGAAAAAACTATAGTACCTCAAACTATATACTATTAAGGACTGAAGACTTCCTTATCATTTTCTCAAAGTTGAATTTCTAGTGGATTTTCTCATATGACTGATAAAATCACACTGAAGTTCTCTTCTAGCAACAAGCATCAGCCATTATTAGGTGCTTAGTACTACACGCTGCTATTATCATCTTCATCTTACATATGAGGAGACTGAAGGGGGGAGAATGAAGATTTACAAACACAGTAGGCTGGAGAGATGGCTTAGCAGTTAAGGCACTTGCCTGCTAAGCCTAAGGACCCATGTTTGACTCTCCAGATCCCACATTAACCAGATGCACAAAGGTGAGGCAAGCACAAGGTCCCACATGCCCACTAGATCTGGCATTCAATTGCAGTGGCTGAGGTCCTGGTGCACCAATTCTCTATCTCTTCTCCTCTCTCTCTCTAAAATAAAATTTTTTAAAAGAGGAGAAAAAGCACACATTGATTTGTTTCTCAGTTCATAAAGTTCATACTGTCTTAAGCAGAGATAGCACTTGGCTCAGGTATAATATATCTAGTCAATTCTGTTATTGTCTCTCCCAAAGCTTGTAAGCATAAGCACTAACCCCTCATATAAGAGAACAGAATAAAGAAATGGGAGAAGGTGTTGGTTTCCCTCAAGAGATTGTTTTCATAGTGATATGAATAGTGATGCAATATTAAGTACTCTCCTCATAAAAATCAAGACCAATGTCCTTCAAAGAAAGGAATATATGATACATAAAAAAAAAATCTTTAGAGGGCTGAAGAGATGGCTTAGCGATTAAGATGCTTGCCTGCAAAGCCAAAGGACCCAGGTTCAATTCCCCAGGACCCAGGTAAGCCAAAAGAACAAAGTAGCACATGCATCTGGAATTCGTTTGCAGTGGCTGGAGGCCCAGGTGGACCCATTTTCTCCCTATATCTGCCTTTGTCTCTCTCCCTCTCTCTGAAAATAGGTAAGTAAAAATGAAATTGTAATTAAGAAAAACTTGTGGAAAAGGCTACAAACTAATCTATTAAAATCCTCCCCCCCCCCCACACACACACACACTGTTAATCCCCTTGCTGCCGTTAGTGGAAACTCTACTTTTACTTTTCTGAGTAATAGTCTGCACTATCTTTTATTTTCACTAGCAGATAAGATTCAAGAACGTATATGTCCATTAAAAATAAAGGATGATAAAGTTACATAAATTAAAATCAGCATTTTTAGTTATATTCTCAAGTTTATTATAAAACGTTTTCAAAATAATGCTATCAGAAGAAAATAAAATAGTGTTTTTTGTCTTTCAAATCAAGTAATAAGTAACTATTGCTGTATGCTGATTCATAACCTAGTGGCCATACTGCACACACTACTTTGTGCTTCACTCATCTACTGAATTAGACTAATTCTACTGTAGTGTACATTTAAATAGCACTTTTTACAAATAATCAAAGTTGATAAACATAGTAGACTAGAAGTCTCAATTTCTTTAAACAAAGCTGTTCATGTTTTAATTACATAGAATGCATATCTAGTATATTTTTTTATATTCTACTGTATGAAATAATAGTATTTTTATTATGATATTGATCCAATATGTGTAAACTAAACTTTACACTCATCCATCTCCATTAACTGCTGTTTGGTAATTTACACAGAACAATCCTGAATATAAGTTACATATTTTCCTGTTTAGCAAAATGAAACAAAAATCTAAAAGTAAGCAGGCATATTGGTTCACGCATGTAATCCCAGCACTCAGAGGGATAAGCAGAAGCCTTGCTGGAAGTTCAAGACCTGCTTGGGCTACAGAATAAATTCTATGTCAAAAGAGACCTTGTTGTTAAATAAACAAATAAACCACCTAAACCAAGACACTTCATTTTACTGTACCTGTGTGTGACAGGGAGGGATGTGTGGAAGAATGTTAGGGTCTCTTACTACTCTGAACTAATTCTTACTACTGTCAATGAGTTCTCATCCAACATTCCATGGGTGTTATTTTACATGGGTAATATTTTATTTATTGTGCAAGTGTGTGTGACAGGGTGAGACATGGGGAGGAATGTAAGTGTCTCTTACTACTGTGAACTAATCCTCATCTAGCCTTACATGAGTGCTATTTTATTTATTGTACAAGGGTATGTGACAGGCACGGATTCAGGAGGAATATGAGGGTCTCTTACTTCTAAAAATGAATTACCATCCTTTCATGGGTGCTATTATACATGGGTGATATTTTATTTATTGCACATGTTTGTGTGACAGGAAGGGATATGGGGAGGAATGTGAGGTTGTTTTACTGCTGCAAACGAATTCCCATCCAACTTCACATGGGTGGCTGCAGAACTGAACCCAGGCTGGCAAGCATTGTAGACCTTTAACCACACAACGATCTCCCAGTCCTAACACCAAAACATGCCTAAAATTATTTTAACAAATAATAACATTAAGGAACAAAATGTTCAAAATATGAGAATATAACATACACTTTGGAGAAAAATTAATTCTCAGATTTTTAGGAAAATGCTTCTCTTTATAACTATAAAATTCTGCCCAATAAAATATTCAATGTATTTTACATTTAATATATTTTTTAATCAATTTATATGTTACATTACAGAAGTGAAGATAGACATTCAATTGCTGCATCACACAAAAGTATTAATTTTAAAAATAACTTTAATAGAAAGCCACATTTTATAATTATGTAATTTGGAACAAAATAAGAGTATCTAATAGATTAATCTAAAATATTCCAACACTTTAAAAGTCATCCATGTAAATATTTCTAAGACTGTAATGTATTTCAATAAATTATCAAAATATATAGGACTTTAATTCTTACAGATAGGAAAAATTTTCAAAAACAAGAAGTTTTCAGTGATCAAAATTTGCATGTTTCAAAAGATAATTTTCAAATTGAGGTCATCCTTGCCTTCTCTTGACTGGTTATCAATATCTATATTATACTGGCAGAGTATAGGAGACACCACAAGGTGGTGCTAATATCTTCTAGTGACTGGCTGGGTAAATCTTTCAGATATGGCCATTTAATTGAGTTTCACCAACCATCAAGGTGGATAAAATTCAAACACTTTTTAATCCAAGAGAAAAAGTCAAAATATTAACTTAAGGAATCTGTGATTATCAACTACAGAATAAAAATGCATTTACAATCTAGAATTAGCAGAATCTTTATTGGAAATATACATTCAAATAGGTGAGAAATGCATGAGAAGGAAGTAGGAGAGAAGAAAAAAATTCTGACCAAAAATAAATGAATTCAAATATGGATGCTCAAAAATACAAAACGGAGTTGTTCTACTTGCTTGAGCATAATGTGTTTTACATGGAAAAATATTCAAATAGAAGAGGTGATTGACAAACTGGTAACTTGCCTAGAATGCTTAAGACCTTGATTATAAGCCCCCGGCAGGGCATTAACCAAGCTTGGTGTCAGGTACCTGTAATTCGAGCACATGGAAGACAGAGGCAGGAGGATTAATAGTTCAAGGTTATCTTTCCCTACCTAACAAGTTCAGACCAGAAAGGAAGGAAGGGAGGGAGGGAGGGAGGGAGGGAGGGAGGGAGGGAAGGAGAGAGAGAGAGAGACAAGGGAAGAAGGGAGAGAGAAGGGAAGAAGGGAGAGAGAAGGGAAGAAGGGAGAGAGAAGGGAAGGGGGACTGGAGAGAGGAAGCAGGGGGAGGTAAGGAGGAGGAAGGAGGGAGGGAGGGAGGGAGGGAGGGAGGGAGGGAGGGAAGGAAGGAAGGAAGGAAGGAAGGAAGGAAACTGAATGCCCTTTATTCTTCCATAGTTCCATAAATCCTATAGTAGAGATGAATAAATATACACATATTTCAAATAAATAATATTTCCAACAATAACTACATTAGAAAGCAAATATAAACTAGGCTTCAACTTTCATAGAGAAAAAAAAGGGGACTGGGTGGTTATGATAACTGGGGAAGACAAAATGGAGAAAAAGATTAAAAAATTATTGAGCCCAGCATTTTGCAAATATAAAATACTCAACCCCTAAAAATTCTAGAAAATATTTAATTTTAACTTGTGTGTCTTGATATGACATACAGCAAAAATATACCTTAAGATTAAAGTTCATCTTTTAAAATTTCACTATGCTTTAAAAAATAGATACATTTTCAATGCTTCAGTTTATTTTTACCTAGCCAGGCGTGGTGGTGCACACCTTTAATCCCAGCACTTGGAAGGCAGAGGTAGTAGGATCGCCATGAGTTCAAGGCCACCCTGAGACTACATAGTGAATTCCAGGGCAGCCTGGGTTAGAGTGAGATCCTATCTCAAAAAAAAAAATAAATAAATAAATAAAAATAAATTATTTTTAGCTCCATGGAAAATGCCGAAATATACAATTATATTTAAGTCACAAAATAATTCCTTGAGAATCACATTGCCAAAAAACCTTTTTTAAAAACAGTCAAAAAGGAAAACTGACTAAATATGAACTATATTTACTTGGAAGTCTTGAGTTTTCTGTATTTTAACTTGAAAACTTTCTCACTCTATTTTTATTACAATACAAATTACAGTTTAATCAAGTCAAGTTTCTAAGAATCACGGACAGTATAAATGTAACCAGACACAATGATATAACAGGCAGCAAGTTTAACCTAGAGCAGCGGTAAATTCATCCATTCATGCAAGTATTTTTATTCAGCATCAATTATATTAGGCACCAAGCATTATTTTAACTATTATAAAGATGGCCAGTGGAGAAATACATTAAGCACACAAAGCAGCACCATAGTGAAGCAACTGACAATGTAACTTCTTAATGTTCTTAGTCATAGAAACCTGTTTTCACAACTGACAGGAAACCAGTCAAATGTAAAGCATTAAGACAACCATGCAAAACAGAGGCTGCAGCTTGAACAGTAACCATGCCAGGAACATAGTTGATAGAAAAAGAGTCACCAGAGCATACTAGGAGAGATTAGTCATGAATAATTTCAAAGAGGTAGGGGCTTCTTGAGAAAAGTAAATTTAACTTCTTATTTGCATTATGAACAGACTGTAATAGGAGGTGATATAGCTGATTTCTAAAAGGAAAATTCCTCTGAGAACCAAACAATATAGCAAAGGAAAGCAAGTCTGGAAATAGAGGAGGAAATTAAAGGTTAACTGGCCTAGAAATTCAAATTTTTCCCTTTCCCTAATACCAAATGAAAGATATAACACACTTCAACAAATAATGGCAACGGAGGTGAGCCTCCTTGGCCCCTTCAGAAGCTCTGTTCTAAAGAATTGCAGGTAGCACTCTCATTGTTTACTCTTGTGACCCATATTTCATGACTAGATAGTTGCCTTTTCATTTCATTTTTCTCTTTTCCTTCTTTTTTGCCTAGCTCAAAATACCAACTTGAGAATTACTGTAATCAGATTGACTTCTATCTAACATTATTGAACGTGAATATATTAAATATTCTTAGTACTTTAACAGCTTTGAACTCTGGACAGAAACAACTAAAAAGACCTTTGTGGGCTGGAGAGATGGCTTAGCGGTTAAGCGCTTGCCTGTGAAGCCTAAGGACCCCGGTTTGAGGCTCCATTCCCCAGGACCCACGTTAGCCAGATGCATAAGGGGGTGCACGCATCTGGAGTTCATTTGCAGTGGCTGGAAGCCCTGGAACGCCCATTCTCTCTCTCTCTCTCTCTGCCTTTCTCTCTCTGTCTGTCGCTCTCAAATAAATAAATAAAAATAAACCAAATTTTTTTTAAAAAAGACCTTTCTACTGGACAAAGAAGTGATTATAAAATAATATGCCATGTCCTAAAATAAAATTCTGAAGATAATCTAAGCTTTAATAGGCAATTTCTGTTTAAAAATCCAATGCAATCATGCTCTCTGAATGTAGACAATTTGAGAATCATATTTAAATATACTCAAATTCCAAGCCTGTGAAAACACTAATACACCTATGGAAAAAACCACTCTCAATAATTTATGAAAAAGTCACTTTAAGCTTAAGTTTCATTTCACTGCATTATGGAACATTAGTTCTCAATTGCTTGAAAACAGAGAATTTGAAATTTAAAAAGAAGAGAAAAGGGATTGGAATGACAAGCTTAAGATAATGGATTTCACCAAAAGTCTTTAAATTTTCAATTATTAAGGATAAAAGTTATAACTCATTTCTTAATACAAATAAGCCTTCCAATACTATCCAAATCATAGAGGGCAAACTGTGTTGCTACTTTTATTCCTTTATACTTCCAAGCTGTTCTAAACTTAAGTAATATAAATTTGAGTTCAAATGACTTAATTCATATTTTCTCAAAGAAAAAATAATAATCAGATTGAGTTCATAATCACATATCTAATAAATTGGATATCAATAAATCATATTTAATTAAAAATGACATATCATACACTATAAATAAAACATTTTAGAATAAAAACAAAATCATAGATAATATTATGTAATAACACAGTGTTTGTGTACTTACTATTCAACATGCTTATCCTACATTTTATAATTATTTTTACTGCTACAAATCAATACAGTCTTTAAAGATATGGAATCTAGGATTTGTTTGGAAATATACTCAATTACCTTGGTGGAAAATAAGAATTCAGAGGAGACATATGGTCTAGTATATGCAATGGATGTTTGCCTAATGATAACATAAACAAATAAGTATTGTGTATTGTTTTTGTTTCATTTTACTTTGAAAGAAGTTTGCTAGCTATGCTACAAAAGTATCTCCTCAAAACAGCAAATTTCTCCTGCCTTTACAATTGATGCACCAAGACAACGGAATATAGCTCAGTGGTAAGCCTAGTATGTTCAAGGTAGAATAAATACACAGACTTGTACAGTTACTTTATTGCTGGCAGAAAGCAGCTTGTGGGAGGAAAGGATTTATTCTGGCTGACAGACTACAGGGGAGGAAATTCCATGTTGGCAGGGAAAATGATGCCATGAGCAGAGGCTAGACATTACCTGCTGGCCAACATCAGGTGAACAGCAGCCGGAGTGTGTAGCAAACACTGGCACCCATAAGCCAGCCCCCACTAACACTCTTCCAGGAGGCTTCAGTTCTCAAACTGACACTACCTGGAGACCCAGGATGCAGAACACATAAGTTTATGGGGAACACCTAATTCAAACCACCAATTAGACAGACAAGACACAGGTAATAAATGAACTAAGCTCTTTTTGCTTGGTATAAATAATCCTTACCCTTTCATTATATCTGCTTTACAGTATCAGAAGACTGGAATATTGAAAATGTTTCTTCTTACTACACATAGTAAAAGCCCTATTACATATGATCTTTTTAAAGTATAGTCATTGAAACAGCTTTCTTCTCTTACAAGCTATTTCTCAGGACTGATTATATACATACAAATATATATATATACCAGTCTATACATGAGTGTGTTTTGTTTGTACAATTATAAATAAATTAATTAGAACTTAGAATCTACAAGAAAAAAGTAATCAAATTATACAAGTATTGACCACTATTTTTTTAATTTATTTTATTTTTGCTTATTTATTTATTTGAGAGAGAGAGAGAGAGACAGAATGGGCAGTCCAGGGCCTCCTGCAGCTGCAAACGAACTCCAGATGCATGTGCCACTTTCTGCACCTGGCTTACATGGGTCCTGGGGAATGAATCAAACCGTGGTCCTTTGGCTGTGCAAGCAAATACCTTAACCACTAAGCCATTTCTCCAGCCATTGACCAATATTTTTCTTTAGGAAACATTCAATATTCATCTTTTAGAATTTCTTAAAAGAAAAATAAGTTCACTGTCCAATCACATAAAAAATTCCCTTTTACTTATTAAAGCTCAAGTTTTCCTGATCACACACATTTTTATTTCATCTTAAAATTTATATTATTAGTAATATACCCCTTTCTGAGGCAAACTCAGTGAAAATATGTGTTACTTAAAGATCTCCCTATGAAAGTAAAAATCAAATGAGCCAAAGTAGTAATAAGCCAATTGTGATCTAGCAAAGCTATCTATTATGCTGTGTTACAAAAGAGTATCCACACTGTTCATAAGTGATTCAACACTTATTCCATGAGAGATTTTGAATTGGTACTTGGGAGACCCTAAATTACCAGCAAACTAAACAGGTATTAGAAGATCTTAGTAATTAAGGCACTGGCATATAAATAAGGGAAAAGCTAAGAACACAGAAACAAAGCAAAATGCACTAAGAAATCTATACAGAGGGTTGGAGAGATGGCTTAGCGATTAAGTGCTTGCCTGTAAAGCCTGAGGACCCCAGTTCGAGGCTCGATTCCCCAGGACCCACGTTAGCAAGATGCACAAGGGGACGCATGCGTCTGGAGTTTGTTTGCAGTGGCTGGAGGCCCTGGAGCGCCCATTCTCTCTCTTCTCTCTCTCTCTCTCTCTCTCTCTCTCTCTCTCTCTGCCTTTCTGTCTGTCGCTCTCAAATAAATAAATGAAAATAAACAAAAAGTCTATACAGAAGAGTAATAATTTATTAATGAGAAAAAATAAATTATTCAAGAAATAGTATAGCTAGTTAATAATATAAAGAAAAAATAGATCCCTGTCTAATAATAAGGGGTGCTGGGGAGATTCCATTGTTAAACATAAAAATTAAAATAGTTTAAATGAAACACAGAACACTGTTAAGATTTCAAGGTAGTGTTAAAAAAAAGCAAAGCCAAAAAAAAAAAATAAATCAGACATTAAGATTATAATTTTCCATGTTGAAAAACACATTACATAAATAGATTTTAAAAAATGAACCAGATGTTGTATGTCATGCCTACCATCTTGACACTTGGGAGAAATAAGTGGGGAACTGCCATAAGTTCAACCAGCAAGGCTATATAGTGAGTTTTAAGCCAGCTTTGGCAGCACAGTAAGACCCTGTCTTCAAAAAATAAAAAAGGAAAAAAGAAAAGAAAATGAGCAAGCAAGACAAATACATAATTAACAAGAATTACAAACCACAAACCATGCTTGGTGGTGCATGCCTATAATCCTAATGTAAAGGAGACAAAGGTAAGAGGACAGCAAGTTTGAGATCATTTTGAACTACATAGTGAGATCCAATCTTCAAAGAGAAAAAAATATGTATTTACACACATACACACACTTACTTCTCAAAAGACATACCAATGGCCAACAGGTATACTAACAAATGTTCAGCATCACTAATCACTAAGAGAATGAAATTAAAACTACTCATGCCTGGCTTGAGAGCAGAAAGATAAAAGCTAATTTTTATCAAGGGTGTAGAGAGAAAGTAAATCAGTAAGGCCATCAAGGAATTATTTAAAGGAAAGTAATCTATACTATTATATTTTGATCATTCTATAAGGAACATGTTACTTAATATAATCCCAGAAGAATTTCAAGATAATGGACAAAGAAGAGAAGGATATTAGAACTCTTGATGTTTAAAAGTTTACAAATCATATAGAAAATGTGGAGAATAAGATTCATTAGGGAAGGCTTAGAAAGAAATAGATAAAATCTCAATGTAATCTTTTTAAAAAATATTTTTATTTTATTTGAAAGCAGAGAAAAATAAGAGAGAGAGAGAGAGAGAGAGAATGAATATGAATGGTCACACCAGATCCTCAAGATGCTGCAAACAGACTATAGATGCATGTGCATTTGGCTCTACATTAGTACTGGCGACTCAAACTCTGGTCATTAGGCTCTGCAAGCAATTGTCTTAACCACTGAACTATCTCTCCAGCTGCTCAATGTGATCTTTTATTATGCTTCCTATTTGTACATTTTACACATATTCACATGAAGGTCAAACTATGAAAGTGTACATAAAGCATTGAATTTAAGTAAGGATATAGTGTAAATATAACAATGATTCTCTACTACAAATACTCCTATGAAATCCCTTAGGACACAAAAAACTTATGGATGAACTCCTCAGAAAATATAAAAGCACACTTGATTTGACCTCAACACTTGAATAAAAAATTAACTTCCCTTACTTGCATAAAATCTACATATTATGAAAAGATAATATGCTAAGTATAAATCTTAACTTCATTCATTCCTTTTTCTATTTCCTTAGGAATACTTTAACATTCTCAGGTTGAAAATTGAAGCATTTCCTCTGTAAACCCTATGACAAATACCTGGTAGGGGCTGAAGGGAGTAACAGACTACTATTTACAGACCCACTGAGTCTGTACACTGACTTTAACATATCAGAAGATGCAGAATTATTATCAATAGTGTTGTAACACATCACATTGAATACAGAAATTTCCACAATACACAAGAAACAGAGCTTGATTCTAATATATATTGCTGAGTTGCCAAAGTGCTGGCAGGAAGATGTCCAGACATTACCTAAAAATGACATGGATATCTACTACTTCAAATGCCAGTCTAGTTATTCTGTAGCAACTTTCTACCCTTAAATTTTATTGCAATTTATACTACATAAATATCAAAGTCAAAATGTGTTAAGAATAGCCAGGCATGGTGGTGCATACCTTTAATCCCAGCACTCTGGAAGCAGAGGTAGGAGGATGGCTGAGAGTTGGAGGCCACCCTGAGACTAGTGAATTCTAGGTCAGCCTGAGCTAAAGTGAGACCTTACCTGGAAAAACAAAAACAAACAAACAAAAAAAGCAGTAAGAATATCATTGTAACTACCTACCAGTGAAATACTGGCAAGAAAGAATACTGATGGCCCCAAAATATTATAGGTCATTGTCAAGGTTCTTGGTTGCCCTCCAGAACTAGATGGTAAGACCCTACTGCTGAAGATAATACAAGCTTAGGCTGCAAGTTATAGAAAATACAGCTGGAATTGAGCTCAAAGACCCCTCGCTGTTGACTAGCTGTCAGGATGCTAGAAAGAACTGTTGTGGGAGAAAAGCTACCAATGGTGTTAGCCAGCACTGGACCCTGCAAATTTTACATTTATCCAGCCAGGCCAAATATACTAATTGGTGCAATGGTGGTATGTCTATTATGGGAGAAACCAACTGCTCTCTGATTGGACTTGAGGCCCACAATAGGGAAGGGAATTCTTGCCTGGTATGGAAAGCCTAATCAAAAACCTATGGCTTGGGAAGCGGGGGGTTATAATCCCTAGGGGGAGCTACTATTGTTGTCTAACTAAATGAATATATTATGCCCACCAAACTACCCTCTAAAGCTTGTGCGTATGCACATATATTAATGCTAATCTCACTTTTGGTTAGAGAGGCTTCTCTTTTCAGATGACAATGACCATTGGGGTGACTCAAATGAGACACCTCTATCACATGCTCCAAGGCTCAAGGACCATTGTGAAAGAGGTGGCAAGAAGAATCCAAGAGCCAAAGGAAGGGGAAGAGGGCTGATAATACTGTCTTCCAGATACGAAATGGCCTTGCTATTTATTACCTCAAGTGACTAACACTACCTACATAAGATATGCATAATAGGAGGACAAAATGGTGACATTAAAACAGAAGAGAGGGCTGGAGAGATGGCTCAGAAGTTAAGGTGCATGCCTGCAAAGCCTAAGGACTCATGTTTGACTCTCCAGGTCCCACATAAGCTAGACACACAAGGTGATGGAAGCGCACAAAGTCGCACATGTGCACAAGATGGTTCAAGCGTCTACAGTGCGATTTCAGTGGCTGGAGGACCTGGACACCAATATTCATTCATTCATTCATTCACTCTCTGTCATAAAAATAAAAAACCCTGAAGAGAGATTAGTTAGAAAGAACGAGTTCAGTGTAGGGGAACTTAGGAAGGAGATAAGGAATGGTGGTGGGAAGGAATTACCGTATTTATGAAAGATGACAATAAAAAAGTTAAAATATATAAAAACTTCACTGTGTTGATTTGTACAAAAATAAGCAAAATAACACAGATTTTTATGATGATAAAATAATCATCTCTTACTGATATGTCATTTTCCCCCCATTTAGTATTAAAATATCACATTTTAGCAATTCAAACATTTTAAATTTGTATGTCAAAAATAATAATATGGGGCTGGAGGGATGGCTTAGCAATTAAGGTGCTTGCCTGCAAAGCCAAAGGATCCTGGTTTGATTCCCCAGGACCCACATAAGCCAGATGCACAAGGTGGTGCATGGGTCTGGAGTTTGTTTGCAGTGGCAGGAGGCCCTACTGTGCCTCTCTTCGTCTATCTGTCTCTTTCTCAAATACATAAAATATATATATTTTTTAAATACTAATATAAGCCATGTGTGGTAGTGCATGCCTTTAATCCCAGCACTTGAGAGGCAGAGGATGATTGCTGTGAGTTCAAGACTACTCTGAGACTACATAGTGAATTCCAGGTCAGCCTGAGCTAGAGAGAAACCATACCTTGGGGAAAAAAATTTATATAATTAATGCTAATTAGATAAGTCTACCAAAACAAAAAACTTTCTATTAATGTGCTCTTACCTGCTCTCTATAAACTTACAAGGTTCTAGAATTAGCCTATAAACAGCAATATGTACTATGACAGATAAATGAGCATTTGGCTGCCATACCAGATCAGTAAGATTTTATTGAAGAAACTTCTTATTTTGCAAAAAAAATAAAAATTAAGATAAAAACCAATGCATATTCATTATAATTATTAATGATTAAATAATATAAAGAATAATACTGAATTAGAATGAAAGGGGAAAGGTAAAAGAAAAATTCTTGCATATAATAATAGAAATCATCTTTAAGAGAGTAAATTCCATCAGGCATTCTAATTCAAGAAAGGATTAAATTGATCCTAAATTGCCTTTAAGATTAAGGATTAAATTTTTAACTATTGGCTATAAAATAATTTTTTTTTAGTTACTAAGGAGCCAGGTGAGGTGGCACAAGCTTTTAATCCCAGCAATGGGAGGCAGATGTAGGAGGATCACCATGAGCCTGAGGCCAGCCTGAGGCTACATAATGAATTCTAGGACAGCCTGGATTAGAGCAAGACTCTACCTACCCTCTCTCCACCCCCAAAGAAAGATCCTAAGAAAACTTGTAGATATTTAAAATATACCTAATAAATAAAGGAAGAGATATTTATAGTTTCAATTTTGTTTCCTGATAATGACTAATAACTTCTTCAAATAGCCCACAGTGCTACTAGGATTTCCTTTTCACTTTTTACTTTACAACCCAGTATTTCATTTGTTCATAACATATACATAAAAATGAAAATAGAAATGGTAAGTTTGGATAAAAAAATGTAAAAGGCAAGGAGACACAACACCTGATAGATATAACCATGAGGGAAAGAAGTCAAATGGAAGGCATACCCTTGGGGTTTGGGTAAGAAACACGGCTACAAACTAAAGGCTCAAGAATATATGTGTGTTGACTTTCTCTTCATTCAGCACTGAATTTTATTTCCAAATTCTTCATTTTATTTTAAACCCTCTACATTAAATACACATATGTTCTTTCACTGGTCTCAGGTAAAGACTACATAATTTCTATTAATGGCAAGAATACAAACAACTTTATTATTGTTATTAATAGTATATATGATCAAACAGTTTTGATAAAAAGAACTTCAACAAAATAATTCTAGTCTCATACATTATTAAATAGTCCCAAGTCCAAATAACTAGCTAGTCCAAATAATATGGCCAAATATTTTGGATAATTTAAAAATCCAGGGCTGGAGAGATGGCTTAACAGTTAAGGTGTTTGGCTGCAGAGCCAAAGAATCCTGGTTCGACTCTCCAGGAACCATGTAAGCCACATGCAGAAGGCGGCACATGCGTCTGGAGTTCCTTTGCAGTGGCTGGAGGCCCTGGTATGCCCATTCTCTCTCTCCCTCTACCTGCCTCTTTCTTTCTCTCTCTTAAATAAATAAATAATCCAAACACCTATGGAAATACTTCGTCTCCAAATAGGAATCTTCAATGGGCTAATGCCTAATATAGAATGAAACACTCACTCACTAGAAACTGTTTCTCAAAATAAAATGACTTTGCCGCCCAGAGGACAAATGGAACTCTGTGGAAATGTTTTTAGTTGCCAGAATTTAAAGGGTTCCACTACTAGTGTTCAGTGGCTTCAGTTGAGAAACGCTACAAAATATCCACTAAAATACAATTCAAAATTTCTGAGCCCACATATTAACTGTGCCACTGTCACTAGAGAAAAAGAAAAAAGGAGAGAAAGGAAGAGGAAGGAAGGAGAGGAGAGAGGGGAGGGAAAGGTACCATTTACTTTATTTGCTGTTAGAACCACTGTCATGGTGTTTGTTTGGTTCTAGAAACTGTTAAGAAACTAAGACACTATTCACTGAAATCCCAAAGAGAGTATTGACACAGCACCAAACAGGAAGACAGAGATTGCTGTGAATGCTTAGTGGTTATATTTAATATAATCCACTGAAGCTGATGGCCCAGAAAAAAAAAAAGAAAAGAATGAAAGAAACTGAGCAGCTACAAAAGTGAAACTGGCAGCAATACTGCAAAGAAATCAATTTTATTTATAAAATCTGGAACTAACAGGATTTTCCCCCCTTAAAGCAGATGGATTTCCTTAAACAACTAAAAACATACAATGGATGCCAAGACCAAAAACTATACATAGAAAATTTTGATTAGTATTCCCTAAGGTGATGTTGTCGTAAGTGTACACACACAAAAAAAAACACTGATTTTCCAGACTGTCAGAAAAAAAATTGTATCTTTTCAAAATTATTAGTCTTTCATTTTTCAATAAACGATTACTATAGTTGTTTCTAATATATAGTAGCTATGTGAGATTTGCTGAAATTGATGATTTTTGACAACATATATGCCCAAATAAGATATAAGGTTTATAAATGTCAAGAGAATTAAAATTTTACTCAGTATGTCACATAAAATCTAGAGAGAGAATAGTTCACAAACTTGAGTATTTAAAAACTCTATAATCCAAAAAAGAAAACTAAACAGAATCTTAAAAATAAGGGTAAGAAAAGAAGAATTAAAATGATGAAATAAGCACAGCATGTCTTAGATAAACAAACTAAATTAAATGAGCAAGAGAAGCTATGTTCACATGAAAAGAACATATTATGGAAGAGAATGCTTAAGTTGCTTGAGTCTTTAAAATAAGAAATGTAAAGTAAATTTTGTTTTCATGTCTTGTTGCTTTAGGGCTAAAATTCTAAGTTAATTCTTCTGTTGAGAGAATAGGTAGATGCTGTGGTCTGAATGTAAAATAGCCGCCCTAGGTTCATGTGTTTTAAACACTTGACCCCACTGGGAGCATTGTTTGGGAAGGTTGTAGAACTTTTAGGAGGCCTTGGTGGAAGAAATGGGTCACTGGGCAGGGAGACTTGAGGTTTTATACCCAATCCCAGTTGTATTTGTCCTCTGCTTCCTGACTGCAATGTGATGACCTACCACCATCCCTTCTCTGCCACAAAGGACTCTTTCTAATAAAACTGTAAGCCAAAAGTAAATCACTTCCTTCTTTAAGTTGCATCCGATCAGATATGTGGTCACAGCAATGAGAAAGTAACTAATCAATGCACAAATGAATAACTCCTCAAAGTATATCAGAGAACACTGGATTTGACATAAAACATGTGAGCTGATTATAAAAAGGAAATATTCCCTTTCCTGCAGTCATTTTATGAAAAGATTAATTTGGTTCCTATAAATCTTAACTTTGTTACTTCCTATATTAATCCCATTTCTCCACTTACTTGCAAATATTTGACCTGTTTAAAAATAATCACCTTTTTTTGCTTGAGGTAGGGTCTTACTCTAGCCCAGGCTGACTTGGAATTCACTATGTAGTATCAGGGTGGCCTTGCACTCACAGTGATACTCCTACCTCTGCCTCCTGAGCACTGGGATTAAAGGCATGCTCCGCCACACTGGGATAAATAACCAACTTTTAATACTATCGTATTTGGTTGAAAATTTAGTATCTGGGGCCTTAAAAGCATAGGTCAATGAAGATTGAAAAGAGGCCCTGGCCCAAGTCCCAGAACCCCACAAAAATTTAAAAATTAAATTTAGCTATTATCTTCTATGAGATACCTTTATCACTAAAATTAGGAATAGTGAGTATCCTGCTTACCTCAGTTGTCAATTTGACAAGATTTGAAATCACCATGAAAACAACTCTCTGGAAAATTTTATGAGGGATTTCTAGATTAGAGGTTTAGGTGGAAGCACCTACTATAATTGTAGGTGACATCATACCATGGTCTGGGGTCCTGTATTACATATAAAGGAGAAAGTTTACTGAATATAAGCATTTATCGCTCTTTACACCCTGATAACCTAACTGCAATTTGACTAGTTGCCTTATACTCTTGCCGCCATGACATCCCTGCCATAGTGGACAGTAACCTCCAATGATGAGCCAAAATAAAGCCAATTAAAATCCCAACACTGTTCTTCACAGAGATAGAAAAAATGATCTCCAACTTCATATGGACAGGCAGAAGGCCTCGCATATCCAAATATATCCTCAGCAGAAGAAATACCTCTGGAGGCATCACCATACCTGATCTAAAGCTATATTACAAAGCCATAGTCATAAAAATAGCATGGTACTAGCATAAAAACAGGAGTATAGACCAATGGAATAGACTCGAGGACCCGGACTTTGGGTCAAGCAATTATAGCTACTTGATATTTGACTGACAAAGACCCTAACAATATAGGCTGGGGAGAAGACAACATTGTCAACAAATGGTGCTGGAAAAACTAGATAACCATATGCAGGAAATTGAAACGTGTACCACACATTTTGCCATGCACCACACTCAAGTCCAAATGGATCAAAGACCTCAATATAAGACCAGAAACTCGACTACTACTGGATGAAAATATAGGAAGTACTTTCCATGATATAGGAATGGAAAAAGACTTCCTGAACAAAACCCCAGTAGCTCATGATCTTAAACAGTCACTCAACCAATGGGATCACATGAAGCTGAAGAGTTTCTTTACAGACAAGCACACAATAAGCAAAGCCAATAGATTACCCACAGAATGGGAGAAAATATTTGCAGGTTATCCAACTGATAGAGGCCTAATCTCTAGAATCTACAAAGAACTCAAAAATCTAAACAGTAAGAAGTCAAACACCCCACTCACAAAATGGAGCAAAGAGCTGAACAGGCAGTTCACAGAGGAAGAAATACAAATGGCAAACACACACTTAAGAAAATGTTCATCATCCCTAATCATCAGGGAAATGCAAATTAAAACATGTATGAGACTCCACCTTCCCCTGTAAGGTTAGCAAACATCAAAAAATCAAATGAAAATAAATGCTGTCGAGGATGTGGAGAAGTAGGAAGACTCATCCACTGTTGGTGGGAATGTAAGATGGTACAACCAATTTGGAAAGCAATATGGAGACTCCTGAAAAAGCTGACTATAGAGATACAAGCAGACCCAGTTATTCCCTTACTGGGCATCTACCCTAAAACCTTCAAACCACAGGCCAGAGAGATTTGCTCAACCATGTTTGTAGTGGCTCAATTCGTAATAACTAAGAGCTGGAATCAACCCAGATGTCCATCACTAGAAGAATGGATAACTAAGATGTGGTATATCTACACAATGGAATTCTATACAGCAGTAAGAAAAAATGACCCAATGAAATTTGAGGAAAAATGGTTGAACCTGGAACAGATCATTCTCAGTGAACTCACCCAATCACAGAAAAATAATCGCCACATAGTCTTACTCATGTACAGCACCTAACCTGAATCTACCCAAGATGCCTTACATACCCAGCAAGAATCTTGTGGAGTAGACAATAGGATGGGTGGGGAGGGAGGGGAGGGAGGGGAGGGTAAGGGAGGGGGTGGGAAACGCAAATCTAGACCCAAACAGCAATGGTACCATAAAATTCTACATCCTAAAAGGTAGGCCAAATGGCTGAACATTCACCAGGCCCTTAGAGGGAACACCTGAGCCACAAGACACTGGAGAGGGTATGTTGGAGACTGACCTTCATCTTCTACAGCTTCTCTCTCTCGGGCACGCACGTGCGCTTTCTCTCTCTCCTCTCTAACTCACAGAATTTAAACCACAAATCCACAGTACTCATACAAATTTGACAGTCTAAATTTATGTTACCAGAAAACTCCCAAAATGATGTAATGAATAAATGTGGTCTTATGTTGGTTAGCTTCGGAGATGACTGACAGAAGCATGCACCATTTCCCACTTAATAAAACTAGACTCATACAAGCCTGGTGAATAATAAAGGTAGTAACACTGTAGAAGGTAAAGCCTAATTTAAGAAAGGTATTCTGTTTAATCACCAAATTGATGATATGTGGCATAAATATGATAAACATTATATTTTTAAGACATGAATTTTATAATTAATGTTATTTTTAAATTCAGCTGACAGTGAAATAAGTCCCCCAATATTTTTTCAAAATTAGTCATATTGAAACAGAAGAATTCCCCCAAAACCCACAATGCTGAGAATCAAACCATGCTTTGTGCATGTAAGGCAAGTGCTGTACAACTGGAATACTGCCCAAGCCTAAAGAACACATTTGGTTTTCTATTTTCACAACTTCATGTATACAAGATTCATTCTTACCACAGAGCTTAGTTATCTCATCATTTGATTTTTTTTTTTCTCTCCTTACTTAGTTGAAAATTTTTCACTTACAGGAAGTATTCTTTGGCAGATATGAATTACCAGTATCACTAATCTGTCTTATACCATGGAGCCACTATTAAAGAAACCTAGGGTTACCTTAACATAAGCAGTGCAATACATGACAGTCCATATGTTAACTATCAGGATTGCTAGGTGACTAATTGACACAAGCATAGACAACAAGGACATACCAGACAAAGAGATGATGATTCAAGTTCAGGGTAGAACAAAGTGGGGTAGAGTAGGTTTCATCATGCTACTCAAAAGAGTACAACTTAAAACTTAAAACTTTTTAAATTTAAAACTTACACATTTATAGAAATTTCTGTTTAACGTTTTTGGACTAGTGTTGATCACCAGAGTGAACCACAAAAGAAAATCCATGGATAAAGGGAACAACAACAACAAAAATTTGGTCACTCAAAACACAATGAGTAACTCTGCTCTATGTCAGAGGGATTATGCACTCTTTTCAAACAGGGTTCTCCCATGTGAACCATAAAATACAGGTGTACAGCATAAATGAAAATCCAGTATAGAATAGCTGAGAAGAAAAAGTGATTAAGTAATGTATACTATTTATTCCAGTAAACTATAACAATATAAATAAATCAAGGATTAAAGTACAATTATGAAAGCACTGATATATTATTCACAAAACCATAAACACCCACCATAGCTCAGGGAATTTTGCAAAACGGGGGCAGAAATATTTAAGCTACAGTGTGAAAGGGACTGTCCAGAGGCACTGACCCCGCAACTTACAATGACTGACTGATGCTCTCATGTTTCATAACCCACAATCTCATGGCAAATACCAGCAATCCACTGAGGAGGGCCCTGACAGAATGAGGGCAGGGAGGACGTAAATGATGGTACTAATACATGATGTTTCCATACAAGGTTTGTACTAAATAAATAAATAATTCAAAAGAAGGTAAATACTGTTTTCACTAATAGTATTAAGAACCTTGAAGAGAATACATGATTCAAATATCTGGCATTTAGACATAGTGAAAAGATAAGAAGTATTATAAGAGTTGCTAGGCAATTTTAAAGATGTACCCAGGAAACAAGTTACTTGAATGTGATATACTTATGTTTTATACAAAATATTCTGGAACTGGAACTAATGAAAACACCGTAAATATATCATTTTCAACCATGCAAAATAGCTGTTGTAGATTGAAATTGAAAGTTTGAATGTATGGCCCCATAACTCAGGTGTTTTATTAAAACTGAGTTTGCAACTTAAGGCCCTAGCAGACAGATCCCTGCTACAGGGGGTGTGTCACTAGGGACAGATCCAGCAATAAGTTGTGTGGAGACTAGTTAGAGCTCTGGTATTTTTTTTTTTTTTTTTTTTTTTTTTTTTTTTTTTTTTTTTTTTTTTTTTTTTTACGAGGTAGTGTCTCACTCCAGTCCAGGCTGACCTGGAATTCACTATGTAGTCTCAGGGTGGTATCGAACTCACGGTGATCCACCTACTTCTGCCTCCCAAGTGCTGGGATTAAAGGCGTGCACCACCACGCCTGGCTTCTGGTATTTTTTTGTAGTGCTGGCTGTTTGGTGTTATTTTTCTCCTTGGATTTATAAAGTCAGCCAGCTTCTTCCACCATTGATGGTATTCCTCTGGACACTACAAGCCTGAAATAAACCCATTCCTCCTATAAGCTGCTTTTGGTCAGGTACTTATCCAGTAACACAAAGGACCTACAACAGTAGTTAACAGCTCTGATACATAATTCTGCTCTAGACACACCAGATTGATTTTGACAGAGTCTATAGCTAAAACTATGCATATACAGAAATTTATAATTACTCTGCTAAGGTTGCACTTAGCAATAAATTTTCCATAACTGCCTTTGAGAGCTGAGTTAAAGTATCACTATCCTTTAACATGGAAGGTAGTATTTTGAAGAACAAATGAGTCCAAAGATGAAACTGATTCATTTTTATCACAAAGGATGAAAATTTGTGGTTTTATCAGGAGGGCAAGAGGGATTCGTTGTAGGGCTGCATGGGGAGAAAAGGAATTCAGCAATTTAGACAGAATGAGTGAAAGAAAAAGGCAAAATTAGCAACAAAGTAATCAACTACCCAAAGAATTCTATCATTAATGATAATAAACTAGTCTAAAGTAAGTTAAGTGGATAAATAAAGAGGGATAAATTTAAGAGAATCTCAAAACCAATTGTATAACCTATGAGCTAATGGCATTAGTAATAAAGACCAACTAAGATTAAAGCAAGTCATTGGTCATTTGAGAGTGACAACACATAATAGCTTACATGTTCAAAAATCATATGAAAAGGGATCAGAAAGGGAGAAAAAGAAAAAAGGATAGACATAAACCTCACCAGGACATTATAATGGTAATGAAAGTAGCTCAGGGCAGGGGCCCTTTGTTGAAATATTTAATTGGATAAAATCTAAAATATGTTTACTTGATGCCAAGGTTTTAACCAGAAACTGAGTCTTATGGCTAAGGCCTCACTCACTAACGGCCCACTGATACTATTATTTTTATGGGTGAAGGGCTATTAAAAATTGGCTTTATGCTCAGTAAATTAAGGTCCTCTATTTGTCAAGGTTTTAACTATTGGAGAAGCTGAGTCTTAAAATGAAGGTTCACAAAAAAAGCTTAATTTCCAAAGATAAGGTACTTACACCTAAAGACATTGTGACTTTAAAGATAGAATTAGCATAAATAAAACAGAAGCTATCAAGTAGTCATCACCAGGTTCAATCATTTAGGTTTAAGTGATTTAATTTCAGTCACTATAACCTTTATCCTCCTGTTAGGTAAAATATGTTGCGATAGCTTGCCTATGCTTTATCAATTTTAAGTCATGAGCAAGATATAAAATTGTTTCATATTAATAAAAATTTCTATGGTACAAAAAGTCAATTGTTCTCAAGATTAAGCTAAAAACATTGGTTGTCAAATAGTTTTCTCTTTTAAAACAGATTTGTCAAGGGTTGTATTAGAGCTTAGCTGTTTTTCTGGCTAAACAATGACCAGATTCTGCTCCATTATATATAAAGTAATTGTCTTATTTCTGGCATCTCAAGTCCAGTGTTTATAGCAAAATTTTTTCTTAAGACATATTCCCTGCTTTGGGTATAGCTTCATGGTCAAACAATGGTCCTCACCTGAGAAAAATAATTGCAAGCTCTGTGGTTCTGTTTTCAATGTTCTCTGGGTAATTGGTACCCACACAGGTATATGGACTAATCAAAGATGCTTTCAAACACAGGTGCTAAGACTGTATACTGTCTTACTTGTGTTTCTGCTAACAATTTCTAGGTTAAAGTAATTGGTTTATATTTGCATTGTTTACAAGACTGGTAACAGGTTCTGCCTTCATGTATAACTATTAGATATTTAAAGGGTAAGATGTGCCTCCTTCCTATGCCTCAGATATGGCTTATGCTGCCACAGGACAACTAATTTAAAAAGGTGGGACAAAAACACTTTATGGTCTTGTGCCATTCTTTAAATCTATTTCAGTAATCAAATGTGCTCTATATGTGCATACATCCTGGTTGATGTAACTTCCTATCTAAGTGTATTAATAATCTATGTAGAAGCCAAAGCCCATTGGAAACACAAAAAAATGAGGGCTGGGCTAGAGGGATGGCTTAGCAGTAAGGCACTTGCCTGCAAAGCCAAAGGAACCAGGCTCAATTCCCCTGGACCCACATAAGCCAGATGCACAAGGTAGCACATGTGTCTGGAGTTTGCCTGCAGTGGCTGGAGGCTCTAGCACGCCCATTCTCTCAATCTCTTTCTCCCTCTCTCCCTCTCCCCCCCCCCTCCTGTGTCTTTCTCTTTCTCAAATAAAAATAATAATAAAATATTTTAAAAATAACTATGCTGTAACCATGTAATACAATTAAGCCACCCCAATTAGGTTCAAATATAGACAGGAAGATTTACATACAAGTCATTCTCAGCAGTACACCATTTCCTTATATTGCATTAAAGATCTTTATTCCAAACCAGGCCTGGAGGCACACACCTTTAATCCCATCACTAAGGAGACAGAGGGAGGAGGATCACTATGAGTTCGAGGCCACCCTGAGACTACATAGTGAATTCCAGGTCAGTCTGAGCTAGAGCACGACCCTACCTCAAAAACCAAATAAATAAATAAATATCCTTATTCTATGAAATTTGTTTATTCTTGCCTTTTTCTTAAGGTGACAGTTCAAGACAGAAACAGCTAACCTGGAAGTACTATAGAAAGGACAGATTATATTTCTGAAATTTATCAACAGTTCCCTACTATCTTATTTCCAAAATACTCAGTGAATATTTGCTTACAGAAGAGTTGTTTCACAGCATTCTAATTTTACATCAATTTGCACAGGAACTGTATACTCCAACATGTGAACTATTTTATGAATTCTCTATTTAATATCATCTCTTGATATTTTTTGGAACTATAATGTCTTGTTTTTTAAGTTTATTTTAATTTAGCTAAAAGATGGGTTTTATCACATCTTTATATACATTTATCAGTGTATTTTGCTCACATTCACATGTATATTATCCCCTATTAACCCTGCTTTCCATATCTGTCATTCCTCCTCTTCCCCTATAATAGTGCCCCTCACCTTTCTTGTCTTGTAGAACAATGCATAAACACAAATAACTGATACACTAAATTTACTCTGAAAAAGACCTACTAGATATAATATAGTCTTTGATTAATTATATATAGTCAAATCTCCCTCTCTTGAATGTGAAAATTAAAGAAGAATATTTAATTTCCACAAATTATAAATTAGGACATGCATACAATGGCAAAGGTTTCCATACTAAGTTCTAAGTTTAAAAATTTTTAAAGTCAAGCTTGCAAATGTAATGGTAAATTACATTTGTTCAAAGTTCCCCTAGTTTTACTAACAACAAAAAACTGTAACAGGTATAATACGACTGCTGAAACACATAAATGTTGCTACCATAATATAACAATACCCTTCAGTGTCACCTTAGTACATAAAGAAAAAGCTTACTGAAATGAGTTGAATAATTATCACTCTTTGAGAATCATTATTAATAGGGAAAAAGAACTCTAGTAGGTTGTATTTCAAAACACTAATGTAACACTGGTATCATAGTAACCAAAATAGTGCAGTGTCTCCAGAGTTTCTTGTAAACATCAAGTTACTAACTGATTATTCAAAATAGCCAATTTTGGCAGAACACTGGGATAATACTCAAACTTTTGCTTATTATAAGTATAGCAAAAACTACAAAAAATCCATACACCTTAAGCAACAAAAGATGAACGGATGAACGTCAATGTATGCCATGTAATAAATAGTTCCAAGACTATATACCATTTCCTGTGTTCTGTAATTGATAGCTTGGTGGTTACACCATGCTTCCTCTATTTCTTATCTAACATGTTATCAATTATAAGGGTAAACATCATTTAATGTATTATCAAAATAGCAGAAAAAAATGTCCAAAAAGGAAGTTTGGTATTTGAGTCCTTATGTAACCCAACTTGTGAAAGTCCCTGTGAAATTCAACTTTAAAGAAGGAAAGGTTTATTTTGACTCATGGTTTCAGAGGTTCCAGTCCATGTCACTTCACCATATGGCCTTGGGACTATGAAAGCAAAGCCCATCATGATATCATGGTGGGAGCATGCTGGGAAAGAAGCTGTTCTCCTTGTGGAAGCCAGGAAACATCCCCTTCAAGGTCTAACCTAATTTATTTCTAATGGACTCCATCTCACACTAGTAACACAGAAGACTAAACTCTTAATACATGAGTATTTGGAGACATTAATCCAAACCACAGCATCTCTGCATAAAGACAACACATTAAACTAACAAGAAAACAAATAATTAAATCAACTAACTATACAAAAAGAAAGATCACAAGAGGAGTTGGGTTGGGAATAGAATCCATGTGACTAGGAGTAGAAGGGTACACAACAGTAGGAGCCTGGGGAAACAGAAAAGAGGAGAATAAACTCTTTTGTTTGAAAATGCCATAATAATCACATTTTAAGCAAATTAGAAAACAAAAAATACTAAAAGTAGTAATACTGAAATTTTTTTAAGAAAAACAATAGGGGCTGAAGATATATGGCTTAGTATTCATAAGCCAGGCATGGTGGCACACGCCTTTAATCCCAGCACTTGGAAGGCAAAGGTAGGAGAATTCCCATGAGTTCAGATCCACTCTGAAACTACAGACTGAATTCCGGATCAGCCTGCGCTAGAATGAGACCTTACTCGAAAAACAAAAACAAAACAAAAAAAAAAAAAGAAGAAGAAGAAGAAGAAGAACAAAGTATTCATAGACAAAGATACCAGGCATCCTTTTCTTAAGGAGCACTGAAAGTAGTCAAATTTCACAATCTTTCTTTGCCTTTATATATGTCAGTAAAATTATATGTCTTCACAAGCTATGCAACTGAAGGATAGTAATTTCTAACAATGTTTAAAGAAGACAAACTGAGTGAAATGCTAACATATATTCTTAAATATAAATATAAAAAAGGCTTCAGAAATTTACACCCTCCTACCCACTCACAGGCATGAGTTCTTCGTAATTTCTCCTCTTTCCTTCTCTTAACCTAATAAAGACTCTCTTAAAAAATAAAACATAAAATAAAAGATTTAAATTTTAATGTCATAGCCTCTGAATTCAAATAAATATATATACAAAATGTGGATATAAACATATACTACAACTTCTAATTACACACATGAAGCACTGACTTGCTGATACTCTTTAGAAATTAGAGATTAATGATGACAGGTGAATTGTGTGGTGTACTTTAATGTTAACCATTCTCAGAATCACAATTTTGTCAGTACTGCATCCATTACTACACCGTTGAAAGATCAAAATAAAGATCCTACTTTTACTCATGTACTAATACTTATTTAATTCAGTTAATTAATTGCAGCCTAGCCAAAAGGTTCAAACAGACCTCACACAGCATTCAAAGCATAGCTTGAAATCTAACCTTTCCTCCCTTTTCTTTAAATTGGCCTTGGGAATGAAGTCAATAAATTGCCAATTAATAGCGTACTTGCTTTGATGACTCATCTGTAATTTACTATCATACCACTTCATAAATTTTTAGTCAAATTTCTGAAATTTCAAGTAATACACTTCTTCCATGGGAAAACTCAGTTTAAGAGTTCTCTGCTGCCAGTAAAACAAACTGACTGGCGCTCCTCCCACAGTGTACTGAGGAGGTAGACGCACTCAGCCAGCAAAAGTTTAATTTGTTCCACTAGTAATACAAAAAGCTATTCCAAATTATCCACCAAATAAATCTGAACATTAGTCTCTTACATTTAGTTAAGACACAGGTTGAATCAGGTATATATGATCCTGAACTTCAATAACAGTACAGTAAATATAACTCATATTCCATACACTACTAGAGCCAAAGTATCCCACTATATATAGCCTCCATCAGCTACTAATGGGAACTCATTGCAACCTAGCGCTAACTCCATTCTCTTCTCACTTAAAGTCAGATAACCCTACATGACAAGAAACTAGAACATGTGGCACCTAACATCTTTTGACTCCTGTCCAAGTTATCTATTAATTCCAATTTTTAGCCTTACAGGGGAAATTCTCTAATTAGTATATTTATCCTGTCCATACAACTGACTGGTCACGTATCCTAAACCAGAGACCCCTGTCTTCATAACCTTTTAATTCAGTCCCAGGACTAGTCCTCCAGACCAGATATCCTTAAATGACCCCAGTAAATGACCTTCACACTTGTGCAATGAATACACCAGAAAAAAAACGGGAATGTGTTATATTGATCATATGATAAAATAAAAACAGTCATAGAATAATTCCAAAAGAGATGGCAGTTATTGCTATATTCTTGGGCTCAGATATGGGCATTTTTTGACAAAGTGACTAATATTAATAAGAAACCAAGCATATCAAAGAACAATGTCAAAGAAGTGAACTGATAAGAGGAAGAAACTAGGGCAATGACTAATGTCAAATGGGTAAGAGGTTGGTTATCAGGCCATTTCCTTATTTCTCTCTCAAGTTACTTTCCATTATCTTTCATGAAAGTTAGTCTTATCAGGTAACTATTACCAAAAAACATTATTTTTATTCAAAACTGTTTCAACCAACTTGGGATTAAGGGAAGTTAACAAAGGGTCTCACTATGTTGCTAACATGGCCTGTCACTATGAAAGCTGCCCTCAAACTCATAATCACCTTGTCACTGATGTTAAGAGGATTATTTATGAATCTAGGCATGAGCCACCAAACTGGAATAATTCAACAAACTTTTATTGAACACCAACCCTATACCTGAATGTAAGCATTACATTCTCAGAGACAGACAAGAAGTAGAGGGACTGGAGAGATGGATCAGTGGTTAAAGGCACTTGGTTGCAAAGCCTGATGTTCTGGGATAGATTCCCCAGTACCAATGTAAAACTGGATGCATGAAATGGCATATGTGTATGGAGTTTGTTTGCAGTTGCAGGAGGCCTGGCATGCCCATACTCATTCATTCCCTCCCTCCCTCCCTCCCTCCCCTCTCTCTCTCTCTTTCTCTCTCTCTCTCTCTAATAAATAAATAAATAAAAATTTAAAAAGAAATAGACACTAAGTTTTAACTGATCATAAATTATTGGAATACAATAACAAAAATTAATCAACTCTCTAATAAATAAATAAAAATTAAAAGCAAACAGGTGTACAAGGTGACACATGCATCTGGAGTTTCTTTGCATTGTCTAGAAGCCCTGGTGCACCCATTCTCTCCCTTTCTCTTTCTCTCTCTCTCTCTTTGCCTAGTATAGTGGCACACACCTGTAATCCCAGCACTCTAGAGGCCAATACAGGAGGATCACTGTGAGTTGAAGGCCAATCTGAGGTTACATAATGAATTCCAGGTGAGCCTGGGCTAGAATGAGACCCTACCTTGGAAAAAAAGAAAGAATAACAATTATCAACAGTTCCTATCACTCATATGGTATTTTTCAAATTTTATTTCCATCAGGACAATAGTCTCAATGCAACAATTTTGGGAGATGAGCAAATTACTGCCATTCTTTGGAAAATTATGGCAATAAATAACAATAACAAACAAATTCACTTGATGTATTCTGTGAAGGGCAACCTCTCTGAAAAGATTCCTTTTTGGGACGGACAAGAACCCAGTGGTATTCTGAGGCTTGTAACTGTGACCATTTAAACAACAATCAGACAGATCAAATGACTTCCACAAATACTGGTTCCAGAATTAGATTCATGAATAACACAGCCTTAAAAGTACAGACACATTACATCCTTCATATAAAATTAATCTTTTCTAAGCTATGTTGTATCATTCTGTGATAGTTTCTAAAAATCCCCTTTGGAATGAATGATAGTAAAAGAAATATATATATGGTGCAAAAATAAGTGTGTCAAGCCGGGCGTGGTGGCGCACGCCTTTAATCCCAGCACTTGGGAGGCAGAGGTAGGAGGATCGTCATGAGTTCGAAGCCACCCTGAGACTCCATAGTGAATTCCAGGTCAGCCTGGGCTAGAGTGAGACCCTACCTCAAAAAACCAAAAAAAAAAAAAAAAAAAAAAAATAAGTGTGTCTATAAATGGTATGCTAAAAATGAACTATAGTTTATGTATTAGGGAAATTACATAAGTGTGGATATAATGGGCTATTATATATATAATTTACCTCAGAACTTCAATACATGGAGCACATTGTGTGATGCTTAAAGAAACACATTTTTAGACTACATATAAAATGAACGAATTCAAAGGTCCAACTATATATAATAAGCCAAGAAAAAAATGTGGATCTGTGCATTCAATTTTTAGAAATTAGAATATGTGATATCCAAATATGATTTTTAAGCTACATACTTCAGATGTATACTTTGGAAACTGCACTCATTAAAAGCGTTGGATAAACTTGTCAGTAATTAAATTGATCACATTTCCCTGAAGACCAAAAACCTAGTATTTGACAATAGAGGTCAACATGTCCCAGCTGCTGAGGAGTAAAGACTTTTAAGACCTGGATGCATGCAGGCATCTAATTTTCCCAGGATTTCAAAGTCCACATGCAGGCTGCTGTTCAGGCATTATAAATGAGTAATTCAAGTAGGGCATGACTGCCGCTTATATTAACTTGATAAAGATGTTCCACTCAAGTGCATCAACCGTTGTGCGAAGTCATGCCTTTCACTGGCTGACTGAGTCTTATGTAGTCTATGCACTACTAACAATGAGTAGAATTTGAAAAAAAAATTTTGATTCATTTCTGAATTTCTTTCTCTAAGGCTAAAAAAATTATGCACTACTAATTATCTCTAATCTAAACCACATAAGCAAAATATAATCTTAACCATTCTAGTATTTATTTTAATTTTAAAAGTTTGTCTTAGAAAACAAAGGCAACAATAACAAGTTCTATCGGTTAATTTTCTTGTTACTGCTACAAAATACCTACAAAAACAACCTGAGAAAGGGATTGTTTTAGCTCACATTTTGGGTGACAAACGCAACCAGAACATGAGGCAACTGGTCACATTGACTCCATGGTCAGGAAGTAAAGGGAGAGAAATGCTGGTGCTCAGCTCATTTGCACCTTTCCCCATTTTATTCGGTCTAGGATGCCGCCACCCACATTCTGTGTTGGTCTCCTTATCTCAGGTAATTTTCTCTAGAAATATATTTTTAAAACAATTCACAAAAGAATGCCTCTAGCAATTCTAAATCAGGTCATTTTTTCACAATTATAATCTATCTATATATATATAATTATCTTGAAATGCAAATATTTAAGGTATGACATTCATATTTCTTTCTAATTTTTGTTCTTTTTTTGAGAGAGACAGACAGACACACATAGAGAGACAGAGAAAGAGAGAATGGGCACACCAGGGCCTTTCAGCCACTGTGAATGAACTCCAGGTACGTGCACATCCTTGTGGGCATGTGTGGAATTGCATGTTTGCATCATTGTGCTTATGTGGGATCTGGAGGATTCAAACAGAAGTTCTTAGGTGTGGCAAGCAAGTGCCTTAACCGCTAGTGGGTGAGATGACTTTGGCCTTTTGGAACAACATACATGGACTTGGTGCTTCCAACTAAAGACACCTTCTGGAGCAGTAAGCCAAGTATTATGGACTATTCTTGTGAGACTTTGAGAATGCTAAGTTCAGACAGTATTGAACTTCGAGGCTTGCCTTATGAGCTTTGTAAGGGGAAGGAAAGACTACAGAGGATTTTGTTGGAACTGGGCTACTGACATAAGGGCTGGCTGCATTTTGCTGCCCAAGCCCAGAGAGTTTGATCAAGGTTAAATTTGTAATGGACTGATGTGCTTAGATAAAGATATAGGACTGAGACATTTAATATATTAAGGTGGAAAACCTCAAACAAGTTAAAATTACAGGCACTGAGACTGGCTTTAGGTTACTAAAGCTGCTATTGGCAACACATTAACAATCTTAAGGAAGGTGGCCCAACTGCTTTACATTAAAACAATAGAGGATGCCTGAGAAAACACTATGATAAAAATACAAACTCTTTCGGAAAAAAAGATGAATGAAAAAGAAATCTGCTTTTCAAGGTAACTATTTACTTCGTCCCTGAATTAAAAATATAACTATGTCCTACACACATGGTATTAGTTTTAGAAGCATAAAAAATACATGGAGTCAAAAAGTTTACACACGGTTCCAGGAACCACTGTTGAGATGTGGATATACTAGGACTATACAAGGGCTACCACAGAGGCTGTTAGCTAGAAATATAAGTTTTCCCTGGCTCCTCAGCCCAGCTGGAGGGGCGGAATCAAAAAATTCAGAGACTCAGTCACTGGTTAAGATTAAATTTAAACTACAGATTTTGACATTTTACAGTTGTTGAGTTTACATTGTTCCAGTCTCTCTTTGCCATGCCTTATACCTGTTGAAAATGTTTACTCTGTGCCTTTATATGTTAAAAGTATATAACTTGTTTGGTTTTACAGGACTCATAACTAACAGACAATCTTAAATCTCAGAAGAGACATGGGACTTTAGAACTATCTTACATTGGTCAAGACTGTGGCGACCTTTCAAACGGGACTGAATACAATTAACAATGTGTGGTTGTTTTGAATCTATTGGGGGCCAGGGTGGAATATGGCAGTTTGAATAGATGGCCCCCAATACATTCAGTGTTTCATTACTTTGTAGTTTGGATCTGCAGCCACCTAGCTGGAGAAGGTGTGGTGATGAGTTTAAAATTCCAGTCTAAAGGTATACAAAGTGGCTTAGAAATGCTGCTAAATACCTTAATGTCCCTGTAAGTCATCCTTTTAGTACTCTATTTTATGGCAACTTTGATCTAAAGTTAAAATAACTAACTAAATAAATAAGTATTATTCAAATTTACAGGTTGTTTTAAATTCTCCCTTAATAATTTCTAGAGTGTTAACACCTATTAATTTCCATGAAAAGTTTAGGGTACAGCTCTCCTCAACGTATGATGGCATTACATCTCAATAAATCCATTATAGCTGGAAAATATTTACACTGAAAGTACATCTAACACACCTAATCCTCTTAACATAACAGTTTAGCAAGAATGAGGTGTATGAGACCGGCTGCTGAACACTGCTACCCAGCACAGCAAGAAGAACATCAAACCACCAGTCATTAGCCCAGGTAAACACCAAAGTTCAAAATAAAATGAATGGTATCTACTACATGTGTAATAGCTTTTGAACCATAATAAAGCCAAAAACAGAAGTTGAACCAATACAAGTCAGGGGTTATATGCATTTCAACTTCACTGTAGAACAAAAGAACATTTTTTAAACCTTTTTGTGTATTTTTTTTTCGAAGCAATGTCACTCTAGCCACAAGAAAAAGAATTGATAGAGTAAGTTTACTTTAATTTTACTTTGTTTCTTTGCTTGCTTGCTTGTTTTTCTAGTACTGGGGTTTGAACTCAAGATCTTGCTCAGGGAGGCAAGAGCCTTGCCAAGGAGCAGTATCCCATACAGTACTGTGGTTATTTTATTTACTTTTTCAGCACAAGCTTGTCCAATCAAATCTTTTACTGGCTGATTTCACAGAGGGCCATCTATGGATATATTCTGAACTATTGCATAGTCTGTCTACTATTATTGAACAACAAAGATGACTCATGATTATCATAAATAACTGACATGAATATCCTTATAGTTTAAATACAATTCTTTAAATGTAACGTGAATTACTCCTTTAGAATTTATTCTTAGAATTGAGACTATGAAGGAGAATCCTTTTTTAATAATAAGCCCAATATAAGTTTTGCCAAATTTATTTATGGAGACTTTCATCCAAATATTTCCAGGCAGCATTTACAAAACCTTCTTCTTCTCATAAATTTCTCAGCTTTCAGTTTATCATTTCTCAAATGTATGTGGATTTCAGAGTTTAAAATTTTTATTATCCTAATATCCACTTTGCTGTTCTATATTTTATCATTTTTTGCATGTATGTGGACATGTTGGCGGTGGGACACATGCAGGTGTATGTATATGCATGTGGATGACAGAAGACAATCTCAGGTATCACCCACTGGTATGCTATCTATTTACCTATCTAGCTAGCTAGCTATCTATCTATTTATTTATTTATTTAAGAGGAGTTTTTATTATAGAGCAAAGCAAAAGTTCGAACTGTCTACCTCTTTTTAGCCTGGGTCTCTCACTTGTCTAGAACTCACCAATTAACCCAGACTGGCTAAACACTGAGCTCCAGGAATAAACCTTGTTCCATATCCCCAGCACCGAGATTACAGGCAAACAATAACCATGCCTGACATTTTTAAGTGGGTGCTGAGGGTAAAACGTAGATATTCATTCTTGTGGAACAAACATTTTAAAATGTGAGCTACTTTCCAAGCCCATTTTATGTATTGTTAATCATTGTTTTACTTACTTGTGAGTCCTATGATCACTCTCCTAATGTGTAATTTTATTTTTGTTACTTTGTAATTTAATCTATAACTGAATTTTACACAACCCTGCCTACTATATCCTTGCCGGTATTTCCAATTTCAGATTTCCACATTCTAAGTAACAAATTAGGATTTAATCTATGTACATATTAGAATTTTTTTATATTCAAAAGAAGGCTTTTTTTTGGGGGGGGGAGTTGAGGTAGGGTCTTACTCTAGCTCAGGCTGACCTGGAATTCACTATGTAGTCTCAGGGCAGCCTCGAACTCATGGTGATCCTCCTACCTCTGCCTCCCAAGTGCTGGGATTAAAGTCATGCACTAACACACCCGGCTCTAAAAGAAGGCTTTTTTAAAATATGAAGTAGAATCATTAACTACTAAATAAAATCTGGCATAAATAGAATGTTACTTCCATGAAAAGGGTTACGTACTACTTTAATGCCAGAAGCAGCACCAAATATGTACTAGGTATTCCAGTACTTACTGTAGAAAAATTTTTCCCAGTGAAGCATTTTAATGATTTAGAAATACGTATTTACTTGAAGAAAGCAGGTTAGAATACTGGTTTATTTAATATAAAATACCAAAACAACGTCTATCCCAAAAAAAACTTATTCTGGAAATTTTCAGATAGTAACCAACTAACTGGCTAAAGGGAATTTACTATGCCATAATTTCAAGACTCAAACTCAACTGAAGGTCTGTAACAAAATTAGTCACAATCAATACCTCCTTTAGACACAAGGAAACTCTTACTTCATCACTGCCCTCTGCCGGTGATATCATTTCCCATTAATTTTTCCTCCATGCACTGAACCATAGCTTCATAAAATTACTTCTGACCTGCATCTATATTTAAACTACCCAAGTTAAAATTCACCTAGCCATCTGGAATTTAGTAAGGATATAGAGGAAAAAATGTTTTTCCATGGGAAGCTCTACACTGTATAGAACATATACTTCCAGTTATTTGAGTCTAATTCTTTGGGATTTTGTCTTTCAATGTCTTTAACCTACAGTACAAAATAGTAAATTGTAGGTAACTGACGACAATATAAAATAATTCTTGACTATATAAATGTAAATGAATTTTGTCAAGTAGAAATGTAGGTGACCTTTCTCACTACTGGAAGAAAAGTAATTTGTCCATGTCCAAATTTACTTTTGTTACTACTTATCCATAAATATCTAGGGTTTTTAAATTCTCTGTTAATCTCCCTATATGTTTCTGGTTCCCTTGCTAACAATACAGTTAGGCAAAAAATTTTTACTTGTTTATTATATATGCATACAAGTCATTTTAATAATTAATTAAAACTTGTTCCCTATCTGCCAAACTAGATTTTGTGCCCAGACATAGCTACTTAGAAATGAAATGATAAAGATGCGTAGACTATGTCTCAGTGGTAAATATTTACATAGCTGTAGATATCTGTTATCCTGAGGATCTGTCATTTACTAGTAATGATCTCTGCCCTGAGGAACTCCCAGCTTCATAAGGAAGGAATCCATGAAGTGCTTAGAAGGGAGTGAGGAAAGGGATGGGGAAAATGAGAAACCGAATGTCAGAGAGGCAAAAATAAAACAAAAACACCCTGAGAAAATTCTTACACATTAATGGATAACTGCCTCGGATTATATGTGTTTTCCAAATAAAAAAATAATGTAAGTATGACTACCATGTGCATTTGCTCTGACTAAATGGAATCCAAAATAGCTATCTGAAAACTAAGCTTCCTCTGGAGGGGACAGCACACCTAGGAGAGCAGGCAGCGAAGACTACCTTGCACTTCATCCCTAGTGTTTCATCAGATGCTACTACCCAACCACCTGCAAAATGTCAACAGGATCTCAGGGCTAGAGTCATTGGACATTAAACACACAAACCAGGATTTGCAAAACTAAAACTTTAAATAATTACATCATTTTCTGAAATAGAGACTGAAATAATAATGGTCGCTTTTGATATATATAAACAAGACTGTAAATTATTAAACACTATACATCTTAAAATTTAGTTCACTTGGAGCTCATTTTTACTAAATATTTCTTGTACACTAACTTTACACTTACTAGAGGAACTAATACTACTTACTCTGAATACCAGCTTTCTGTAAGCAAACGCCAAAAATTTAACCATATGCTATAAATGAGGGAAACAACTGATTGCCCACAAGGCTCACAGGATCTCTCTCTCTGGCTTCCTTCCAGAATCCAGGACTTTTCAAAGAAGCAAAGTAATTTCCTGTTGCTATTGAAACTGTACCTAATTCCAAGCATCATGGCTTCCAGGAGATATGTAAATGTGGAAGTGTTCTGGAACTAGGTAAAAGACTTGCTTCTCAGCTTCAGAACTATATAAATCCACAGGTTCATAAAAGAACTTAAGGAAAAAGTTGAAGTAGATAAGGGTTAGACAGGGTGAAGGGAACAAGGATATAAAACAAAAGACTCTGAACAACCACATTATTTTAAATGCCTAAGTGATTAATAAAAAGTACTATTTTAAGAAATAACTACCATCCAAAATTTGCATTATGTTGCATGGTTTACATAATGTATTTGAGTTTATAATATTAAGCTTAATTTTCACAATGAACCTAAAAAATGGCATTCCTTTTTAATTAGAAATTAATACTCAGAAAGGTTGACTTACTCGAAGTAATATAATTTACAATGCATGGAGTTGAACTCAAGTTTTATCTAAATATAAGCAATTTTATTTATTATTCATTCAACCATTTGTTCTGCCATGATTATTTATCTGGTCTCCTCAATGTACTAGAATTTTATACTATCAACAGTAATGTTTTATTTCTACACACATAAAATATGCAAAAATCACTTGGTAGAAAAGTGAATGACTAAATAATCAATAATGATACTGAAAAAAAGAGGCACAATAACCAGGCTCGATGGTACACATCTATGTTCTAAGCACTCTGGAGGTTGAAGCAGGAGGAAAGCCACATATTTGAGACTAGCCTGGCCTACACTGTGAGCACCATGACAGCCAGGTCTACAAAGCTAGACAATGTATCAAATCCCCAAACAAAATTTTAAACAAGAAGCACAATAAAAATAAATAAAAAACAAAACAACTTCATTACTTGAAATAGCATTTAAATACATATGAACTTTTATATAAATACTTAAAGCATATATCTGTTTTATACAGGTATCCATAAAGACTGTTAAAATACTTACAAATATTATATTTGAAAAAATTGAGCTGTTTTTGTAAAATTTATTATTAACATTTTTCACAGGAAAAAAGTAAATGCGGAAAATACTTTTCACATTCAACATGTATACTTGTGTGCAGTTCTCTAAGTGGAAAAGTTTTTCTCAGTAATTAATAGGATAAAAATGTCTGTTACAAAACCAACACTCTCAAAATGCTATATCCTGCAATAGAAATTGTTTACTTATGCTTAGAAAAATCACTTGTTCATAGATTCCCACAACCAGTTTGTATGGTAAAGAGATCAGGAAACTTACTTTTATGTGTAACATCTTTAACATTTGCTCCCCTTTCTGTGCTTGTGATTAAATGTAACATTCTGAAATCCCAAAGTTCTGAGAAAAACATAAATCCTTGTCTCACAGCTGCTGTTTTACTCGGAAAACACATGCATTTTCTTTTCAAGCATCTACCATCAAAACTCCCAAAGGGCTTGGCTGGAGAACACCTGCATCTCTTCATTTAGTTCCAATAACAGAGCCCAAACTCCAAAATTACAAAAATAGATGCTGTGTTCAGCTGTACTTACATATTGCCCCTAATTCCCTTAACAAAAATGCGAGGAGCATGAAATCATTCAGGCAAGCTCTGTCATCAAGAGGATAAGATTTTTTGCACCAGAAGCCTAGTGGGAACATGATAGAAAACTGGCAACAATTACAGATAAAGTACATAGTAAAGTCCTCAGGGAGGACAGAGGAAATGTAATAAGATAGATGGGTATAATTTTTACACATTAATGCCCAAACCACAAATGTGAATTGTCTTTAATTGCTACAATATATGTAAGGATTCCTACTCATATATCCTGTCAAAAAACAAGAAAAATGTAACTTGGAGGAAATCTACATTATTTTACAAGAAAAATTATTTAAAACAAGAGATATTTCCTATAAGTTAAAGCTTACAATATAAAATACTATATTTTTTATCTTATTAACAATTCATATTATCACCAAAGGACATTGAATGCTGTGTATTTTCTGGTGTGTTTAATCAAGAAAAATGTCTGGCACCCAATTTAAACTGAATTTCCCAAGACCGGAGTTATAACTGTGACTTCCTTCCCAATAACAATGACCACTAGTTCCCCATATATGATAAGTAAAATATAAAATTTATTGTAATTTATGAGAATGTAAGAATTTTAAAAAACTATACTTACTTATAAAGCCAATAATGCTAAGAAATAAGGAAGCTGGTTTAATTTCCTTCCCACCAACAAGTTCCCCATATATGATGAGGATAATATGAAATTATTTTAAGTTATGAGAATCTACTTATATTAAGAAACTTTACTTATATATGAAGCTAATTATGCTGAGAAAGAAGAAGGATGGCTTAAGCTGATATTATATTCAAAAATTATTTTAAGAGGAAACATTTATTTTCCACTATTTTTTTTAAATATGAAATGCTTCACGAATTTGCGTGTCATCCTTGCACAGGGGCCATGCTAATCTCTGTATTGTTCCAATTTTACTATATGTGCTGCTGAAGCATGCACATTTTTCATTGTTTTAAAATAGGATCATTATTAACTAATTCTAATTTTCTAATTTAAGGAAGAAAATGTTGCTTTGAATACTGCATATTAAAGAAAAATTTAGTGCTAGGTGAAGTACCATATGACTGCAATTCTGGCACTAAATGAGGTCAAAATACCTCGAGTTGTGGGGTCAACTTAACTACAAGACTTTTGTATCCAAACTAAAAAACAAACAACAAAAAGTAAAAAGCATGTAACTCAACTTACACAAATAAGTTCAAGATACTTTAAAATATATCTTATTTATTAATGGAAGAACAAAATAAATTAGGTAAAAAATTAAATAGAAATAGGTATAAAATTTTCATATATGTTCATAACTAATATACAGATATAAAAATGTGGAAATTGTCTTAAAAGTAGTTTATATTTAAAAGATGCATTAAGAACATACAAAAAAAACAGTAACTAACATTTAGTCTATATGACTCTGAGAGTATATACACAATATACCTAGCACAGAATATTGTGTTAAATTTTGGGGTACCATTTTAAAGGAAAGTTTCAAACATATCGATAAAATAAATAGTACAATGAAACAATTATATAGGAAATGATTAAAGCAAATTTATGATGGTTACATTGAATTATTCAGCTAAAATATTAAAAAGAAAATGGTATTGAATAATACCAACTATATGCAGGAGAGAAAGAAGCACTGGGCTATTGTTAAAATTGGGCTGCAAAGATTGCTTAGTGATTAAGGCTCTTGCTTGCAAGCTTGATGGCCCAGGTTCAAATCCTCAGTACTGATGTACAGCCAGATGCACAAAGTGGCACATGCATCTAGAATTCATCTGCCATGGCAAGAAGCCCTGATGCACGCATATTTTTTTTCTCTCTCTTTGTCTCCCTCCTTCCCCAATCCCTCTCCTACTCCCTCCTTCTTTCCTTCCCTCTCCTTCCCTCTCCATTCATCCCTCCCTCTCTCCTCTTCCCTTTCCCTCTCTCCCCTTTCCTCTCCCTCCCCCCTTCCCTCTCCCTCTCTCCCCTTCCCTCTCCCTCCCTCTTTCTCCCTCCCTCTCCCTCCACTTGCAAATAATAATTAATTTTTTAAAAATTGTTAAACTTGTGGCAGTTTATATATTTTAGTATGGAATATAAAAATAGGGAAGAAAAAGCATTCTGAGTTTTAAACATCCTGGATGCTTGATTCCATAAGTATAGGTCAATGTGTATGGAAGGGGAGGTACACATGTGGAGGCCAGAGGACAACATTATGGTATTGATCCTCACTTTCAACCCTGTTTGAGACCAGGTCTCTCTTGTTATTTTGCCACTGCAAAAACCAGATTATCTGGCCCGTAAGGTTTGGGATTCACCTGAATCCATCTCCCATTTCACTAAGTACACTAAAGTGTGCACTTTTAAGATGGGTTCTGGGAATCCAAATGCCAATCATCAGGCTTGTGTAACAAGTGCTTTAAATGACTGAGCCATCTCGACAGCCCAAGTATAGTGGTTTTTCTGTTTGTTTGGTTTGGTTTTTGGTTTTTCAATGTAGGATCTCCCTCTAGTCCAAACTGACCAGGAATTCACTATGTAGCCTCAGGTTGGCCTCAAACTCACAGAAGTCCTCCTATCTCTGCCTCTGAGCACTGGGAATAAAGGTGTGCACCAACATGCGGCCGACGGGGAGGGGGGATAAGAATGAATATGTGCCCACCAGGGCCTCTAGTCACTGCAAAGAAGCTATAAAGGAAGTCTAAACTCATGTACCAGTGCTACTTTGTACATCTGGCTTCACTTGGATACTAAGGAATTAAACTTAGATCATTAGGCTATATGGGCAAGCACCTTAACCACTAAGCCATCTCTCTAGCCCCAAGTACAGCATTTTTTTTTTTTTCAAAATTGGTAGGTCATTTAATTGGTAGCAATTTTTTTCTCTCTCTTTTTTTCTTTATTAGTTAGTTTTGTGTTCAGCGAATACAGTCAGTTTGGTACCATTATTAGGCTCATCTGTGACCTACCCCCTCCCCTTGGCCCCTCCTTGTTGAGGTATATGGGTCATGCATTGTGGAGTTAGCCCACAGTTATGGGTAAGCTAAATGTCTCTGCATATCATGACCCAACATGTGGCTCTGACATTCTTTCTGCCCCCTCTTCCGCAAAATTTCCCTGAGTACAGCATTTTTAAGGTGACCTTACTGCTTCGCTTTCTACTTGGTTGATCTAGTCAACAATTCCGTTTAAACTGGTAACTTCATTTTTACCTTTTTGTCTTTGGTCCCTTTTGAGATTAAGACTCTAACCTTTAGCTACCTACTGACCACTTTCCTAAACGTATTTTAATATTGCCTACCATGTTTAAAAACTCAGCAGTGTTCCTTTTTTGGTGTCAAGAACTGTAAGCTACCTAATATTTTACCCAGCCACCATTCCATGAATGCTGCAAAAGATGAGATTTCTCAGTCAGTGACAGAAATTAATAACAGCACAGGAAGCAACACTTGAATTCTAATGTACCTACATTAGTTCCCTTTCTTACCAAGTTCCACATACACAATGGCGCAAAAATATGTCCAAAAGGATGCGTGTATATGCCAAGATTTACATGATATATGAACCCTAAGTTGAAGACCCAAATGTGTTTTATGATAGGAAGTAAGAACCTAGCCTTTGCCCCAGACAGAGTGGCTATGTCCCATCTTCCAAAGCTATTCACTGCACAGACACCTTTGAAATGACAGACCACCACAAAAAACAGCCAGTGACATCATCCACAGAAAACAACGCAGCAGACCGATACACTTGCATCTTAAGAGATAGAGGTCAAAAGAGAGTAAAGTTTCAATAGAAAGGGCATGATCACAGCATTAAATGATAGACACTAGAAAGATGGATGGGTTAACTGAGAGTTCAGTTTTGCCAGGATATATAGAATTTATCGTTTCATGTTTCTGAAATGCATGAACTCAGACCAAGAAATTCGAACTACAGCACAGTTAACAAAGAATCTAGTAGTAAGCAGAATTAACAAAAAAGATGCTGGAATTTTCTCCCAGAGTACTTACTTGCCAAAGAGAAGAAAGGAACACATGGAGAGAAAGGAAAGAGACCACAAGTAATATAAAGAACTTACCATTTATCTGTCATATGTATTTGTACCCTTGATCATCTATTATAAATGTTCACTCAATCATTCACTAACCCAACAATCATCTCAAGTATTCCATGTATGTTAGACAACATTAGGACCTAAAGATAATATAAGCAAGCAGTGACAACTCTGGAAATCACTTTCAAATGGTGAAGATAGACTAAACAAATATACATTGTTTCAAAGGGAAAAAAAAAACATATTAACAGTTCTACTTAATCAAAGTGGTTGGGAGGGTAGGAAGAGGAAAGCATTCCAGAAAAAGCCTCATTAAAGAAGAAAAACTTGTGTACAAATTTTAGAAGGCAGGGTGGAATTAAATAGGTATAGAAAGAACAAGAAGAGATATGGGAATCCCAGGTGGAAAAACAAAAAAGCATTTGTAAAACTTCATCACCACTGAGAGACTGGTGGTTTAGAGAACCAGTAGACCTGGGAGGGACTGAATGGTGGCCTCTGGGTACTGATGATTGTAAAATTAAGTACATCATGACTATATTGTATTCCTAAAGAGCACTGTAAAATGTATTTATGTATCCAAAGGCATATTTAACAAAGATTTGCAATTGTTTGGGTAAGCAGAACCTGATACAAACCATGGACAAAATATAGTACATGAAAAAGGACCAAGGACAGTATGTAAAAAAGAAGAAATCTGGGCTTAAGAGATGGCTTTGTGGTTAAGTGTTATAGTGGTTTGAGTCAGGTGTCCCCCATAAACTTAGGGGTTCTGAATGCTAGGTTCCCAGCTGATGGCAACTGGAAATTACCACTTCCTGAAGGCAGTGTATTGTTGGGGTCGGGCTTATGGGTATTACAGCCAGTTTCCCCATGCCAGTGTTTGGCACACTCTCCTGTTGCTGTTGTCTAACTTATGTTGGCCAGGGAGTAATGTCCACCCTCTGCTCATGCCGTCATTTTCCCTGCCATCACGGAGCTTCCTCCATGAGCCTGTAAGCCAAAATAAACCTCTTTTTTCCCACAAGCTGCTCTTGGTTGGGTGATTTCTACCAGCAACGTGAACCTGACTTTAAAAAGTGTGCAAGCATGAGGGCCTGAGAGGGCCTGAAACTGCCTGTTTGAATCTCCAGATCCCACACAAACAGCCAGAAACAGCCACATGTTTTTGTAACCCCAACCCCACAAAGAGGAGCAGAGACCAAGGAACCACCCAGGCTAGCAATGAATAGCAGTCTCCAATACCAGTAACAGTCTCAGGCTCAAATAAGAAGGACAGAAGAGCAACTGAGCTGGAAACCCAATGTTGTTCTATGGCCATTTCTGGCAAGTACATGGGTCACTGCAAGGGCACATAAATGTGCATACATACTGTAGCAGACAGATTCATGTTCGCTGAGATGAACTTCCAGACCAGGCACAGTTATGGAGGAAGGGATTTATTGAAGCTTACAGATCCAGGGGAAGTTCCATAATGACAGAAGAAACTGGCCTGCCTTCACAGGCCCAAGCAGAGAGAGAGCAGCACAAGCCTAAAGCCTAAAGCCAAAAGCCACAGCACACTTCAGGAACTCCAGCTAGGCACACTTTGCATATCTTTAGATTGAAATCTGAAACCCACCACCACACCTTAAGATCCACACAATGGCATTGCCTCCAGCCAGATGGCTAGAGATGCAAACTACAAACAAATAAACAACTGAATATATTGGGGGCCATCTATTCTATTCAAACCACCACACACACACACTACCAACACACTGCACACATATATCAACGTCAAATTCAAAAGAAAGAAATGTCTAAAATTCAATATAAAATATTATACATAAATCAATCATAGTGTACAAATACTTCTATATATTAAGGAGCCACAGAAGCAACTATTTCTCTATTTGATTAATATACATACAAATTCAAGAAATGTTAGTGTCACTGAAGAGTCCTCTAGAGGGTAAGCATAAAGACAAAATTCCCAAAGAACCTTCAGGTCCTTCCCTATAACCAGAGTCAGTCACATACAGAAAACAATCAAGGGGAAGTCCAAAGGGAAGAGTGGCTAAAACCTAAAAGGCAAAACAATGGTGTGTGATTCTAAAATGAGGCTCTGTGGACAGTGCCACAAAGCACCCTTCAAAGTTAAGAACTTTTTAAGGCTAGAGGATGCAATGCTTAGCAATGTGAATCCTAAGGTTAAAAGACAAAATGGAAAACCATCTAGAAAATGGAAAAAGTCTGAAATGTCAAGTTTTATGTAAGAACCTAACTTGGTAGGCATTAGGTAAATCAGTTAAGTTGTATTACTTATTTCTTCCACTAGAAGACACAAGTAACACGTGCTGTGGTCCCCCCCCCTTAAAAAAATCTTGATTGCAAAGAAAAGAATTAGGATGAAAGTAATTTTCAAATTAAAGAAGGCTATTATAATGAATTCTGCTGATAACATTAATATTTACTACATATTTGATATCATAGTCAGGGATTCTGCCTCACAAAGCTCCTCTCCAAATTCACTTCCTAACTCAATTCCACAGAACATCTACATTTGGTTTTCAGACTTAACCTCCTACAATTCAGTGTGAGGGAACGTGTACAATGGCAGCTGTCTTCCATGTAATATGCACTATCAAGTATCAGTTGGCATGACCATAATTCCATAAACCATGGGAAAAGACAATGAACTACATCAACAACACTTCTGCTTCTTAAAAAGCCAACAGGGATAACTTGTGCTTCTCAATTTTTCAAGAAGGATGTAACTGCCAAACACCAACTGTTTGTTTCATAACACTAGAAATGGCTATTTTACCTCATTTGCATTAGATATTCCACTTTAAAAACCTGAAAGAAACATGAATGTAAATAAACGTAATCCTCACTTAACTATTTATTCATTAAACATTTAGTGTAAACCTACTATCTGCCAAATGTTGTTCTAGCCTCAGGGAATAGAAGAGACCCAACATACATCACAAAACAAAGAAAGAAAATTTCCAGGATGTACACGGCAGTGCAATAGTGGAACACAGCCTCAGTGGGTAACCAACAGCTTTTTAATGGGTAAGAGATCCACTCAGTGTAAAGGAACCCATATCTGGAACTGGGAACCAGATCAGAATGCTATGGAGACAAAGATTATGTTCTCCAGTGTCAAGCTCTCACTAGTCTTTGGCTACAAGAGGGGTTACATACATCAAATTCTCCCTAAATTAATAATGCTTATCCCATTTAAACTATGCTGACTTCACCCTCCATTGCAGAATCTGTTGTTCTTCAGAAAGTAATGAGACTGGAGGAGACACTACCCCTCACACTTCAGCCATGCCACAGCTGAAACTACAGAGGAATGGGGAGACCAGCAAGACTGCTGCTTCCATGCTGAACCTGATAATCAGTGCCAGGGTTTAGGAAACAGACGCTGAGGATACTCAACACCTACTGAAGCAGAGATCCAGAGGCTCCTAAGAACTCATGACTGAAGTAGGCTTAAAAGTCACCCACCACAGCTCAGGGCATTTTGTGGAAGAGGGGGAGGAAAGACTGTAAGAGCCACAGGTGGAGACATCATGCTCAGAGGCTTTCCCTCCCCCCAAAACTGACTATTGCTGCTATAACACATAAACCACAATACCTTGGGAAATACCTGCAACCCTACTAAGGAGAATACCCAACAGAATGGGGCAGGGAGAGGGGAAAGAAGGTACCAATACGTGATGTATTAACATGTATGAAACATGTTGTTAATAATAATAATAATAATAAACATTTTAAAAAAGAAAGTTTTTCTCCCTATTGTTAACAAGATAGTAAGGTAATAGTACTCATGTGAAACTACAACTGGAAGGAAATAGATACTAAAAGATGGGGGGGATAAATGCTAGTAAACATATTATTAGCAATTCATAATATTTTGCCAAGCTTAACATAAAAAGCTTTATATACACAAGATATAATGAAAAAACATAAAGTGATATTCCTTATCTCTTCATATTCTCTCTTGTCTATAAGTTATCCTAATTCACATGTATATACTATAAAAATATACATTCACCACAGGAATGGGAAGACTATATAGAAGCAGAATTAATGGGCTGAAGCTGTCCATGCTACATATCAGATATCAACAAGCCTTTTCACAGCTCAACTTTTTTAGCCCAATAGCTCAAAAATGTTGCTTGAATGAACAGGAAAATGGAAGGTGTTGGACCATAGTGATCTATAATTAATTCAGTAGGATTTTTAACTTGAAAGGTAATTGTGTTTTCAGAAAGAAAAAACTGTTACTAATATTTGTATACTTACCACAGTATCCCAACAATAATAATTACCACTCTTCATTCTGAGTTCATTCTGTACTTTGAATTAAATTGACAATATACCATTTTTCTCAACAGAGTATCTCCTTTCAGCTGCTAATTATAAAACTGCTTTCTTACAAAAGCACCTCAGAAGGAAATGTTATGTTTTAATAAAACAAATGACAAGGCCAGAAATGTTTTTAAGAATATGGATTATAGTTATGTTTAGTACGTTGAGCATGAAAAATTTTATAAATATTAATAGTCCTTTAACCCAAAAATGGTTTACAGGCAGTTGCTTCATATGATAGAAAATGATATTTTGAAAAAGTGTTCTCTTTATGCCAATTGGGAGATGATGTATTGTAGTAAGTAAATATACAGTTTATAAGTGGCCAAACTTAGTTGTATAATTAGTACATAACTGAAAATAAATTTTAAGTGTTATTTATAACAAAATTTTCCACAAAAATGAAGAAGGGTTGGAAAGATGGCTTAGTGGTTAAGGAGCTTGCCTGCAATGCCAAAGGAACCAGGTTCAACTCCCCAGGATGCATGTAAGCCAGATGCCCACGGTGGTGCATATGTCTAGAGTTCATCTGCAGTGGCTGCCTCTTTCTCTCTCTCTCTTTCTCGCTTTCTAAAGTAAATGAATTAAAATAAAATAAAATAAATGAAGAAGAAAATTCTAACACTAGTGAGAGAAAAGTAACTGGATAAATCAGTACTATATAGTATACAGTGAAGGATTAAGAAAGTCTAAAGAACAGTGAGGAAATAATTTTTAAAGAACAGTGAGAAAATGATGTGGCAGAAGCACCTCTGAGAAAGAAAAAATATTTAGATAGCCAAAAAAATACTGTGCAGGTGATACTTCAGCAAAGTCAGGACATATTGTTGATAGTTACTTTTTCATTTAAGATTTATTATTTGCCTATAATACTAGTCATATAAAAACACATATATACATACTCAATTTAGATCATGTTACATAATCATAAGATTAATCAAACACATTAAAATGGCTTTAAAATACTTGTGAATCCCCTAAAACATATCATAAACTTGTAAGCCAAAATGTGGATGGCAGTTCCAAGGTGGAGAGAAAATTTAAATTCAAACTGGAACCAGCCCAGATGACCATCAAATGTTGAACTTGGACATATACACAATGGAATGCTACTCACTGATAAAGAAAAATGAAAAAAGATTCAGGTAAATGGATGGAGTGTAAAAAAAATCATTCTAAGTGAGGTAATGCAGGCACAGACAGACAAAGGCCCCTTGTACTCATCCATCTGCGGTTCCTAACTGGGATCAATTAGAAATAAGTGCAAATGGTAGTCATCACCAGGAATATGGGCATAAAACTAGAATGAGAAAAGTAGAGAGAACAAATAAGAAGCAAGGAGAGGAGGAGTTATGTGACAAGTTGGGGAGGGCAGAATATTGGGATGGTAAGGGAGTGGAGGGGTAGTGGATAGGGATGGTGGAAAGGAAATTATACAAAAGGTAATATTATATGAATCAGTTCCATAAAAATCCTCACTGTGACCAACAATAACAGGCAAGCAAGGGGGGGGGGGGACTCAAACAAAAGGTGGAAAAAGACTAACCTTAAAACCACAGACATTGGCTGGTAAATCTCAGGCCTAGAGTTAGGTTTGCCCCCCAACAGTGAGCTGTTGACCAAGGAGACAAATTAGATTCCCAAAACAATGCAGACCATTGCCAAAACACTTCATTGCCTGCCAGAGCTAAAAGTTTAAGACCCTATTGCTAAAGACACCAAGGGCTGAGGTCACAGGGCATCAGAATATCATGCTGGAACCAAAAGGGAATCTAGCTCCCTCCTAGCTAGCTCTCAATGTGTTGGAAAATGGACACCAACAGTATGAATGAGCAGGGGATGCTGCAGACTATGAAATCAACCTGACAGACAAAAAGTACACACTTGTGTAATTGTGGCAAATAGCCTCTGGGGTAACAAACTGTTCTGATTGGTAAGAAACCTGCTCAGTGGGAGACAGCTTATATCTGGTACTTGAAACCAATTCAGGTTCCCATAGTCAGGAAAACTCATACTTCAGAGAAAAGCCACCACTGCTCTCTGGAAAGAAGAGTGGGTTTGTGCAGCAAAAATCCCCCAAATAACTTTGCATACCTCCTTTAACCCAAGTTGCTCTCCTTCTTGGTTGGAGAATCTGCTTTATTTAACAGATGGCAGAGAAAATGGGGAAGAGTCAAGATTCATGAATAAGACAATAAGATAACTGATTTCCCACTTATAACACTTGCCACCTCTTCCACATCTGCCAGGGCCATGAGAACTTGCAATGGAAGGGGTGCTATAAACACTGCTCTTACTGCTAGCCAGACAACCAGCTCCAGAGTAATGGAGGCAGATATAGTGATCAATCAAAACCTATCGAAGTAGAAATCCAGAGGCTACAATGAACTCAAAAATAAATCAGACTGCCAACAGGCCTGCCATGGCACAGGGAACATTGCAGAAGAGGGGATGGAAAGATGGTAAGAGTCACAGAATGGGCAGAAATAACCTAAGGCACGCCCCCCTCCAACTAACACATAGGGAAGGGCACTAGGGGAATGGAACCAGGGTCAAGGGAATAAAAGGCAGATAGCTGATAGATGATTAATAGATAGATAGATATACATACATATACATATTTATATGCTAGGAAGATGGTTCAATGGGTAAAGAGCTCACCGCAGAAGGACAAGAACCTGAGTTTGAACTCCCAGCACCCAGGAGGTAAAACGTCAGGTATAGATTCCATACCTGTAACCCCAGAACTAGGAACAGGGAAATAGGCAGATCCTTAGGAATGGCTCATTAATTAGTCTAGCCAACTGAGTGAGCTCTAGGCTCAGTGAGACACCCTGACCCAAAACTAAAGTGGAGAATGATTGATGAAGATACTTGATTATCAATTTATGGATTCCACATGCACACACACACATATATACACACATATGAACATTCATTCACATCACACATATACATAAGTAAAAAGAAAAAAAAGAAAGAATATTTGAACTATACTTATAACACACCCACCAAGGCTCAGGGAGCATTGTACAAGAAGGATGGAAGAGCCACAGAATGAGAAGGAGTATCCTAAGGCACTGTACCGGCCCACGGAGACTTTCAAATGCATTCAGAGGCTGTTGGTGAATACCAGTGACCCTAGTGAGGAGGGCCTTCTGTGGAATGGGGACAAGGAAAAGGAGATACAAGAGGATAACACAAAGAGAATGGAACATATAAGTTGTTTAAAGAATAAAGCTCACAATTAGTTAAAAATAAGTAATTTAGAATACAATAAAAAAATACCTTAAATGAAGTACATGAACAAAGCTGAAGATAAGGTAAATTTCCTTAATGGCAAGAAAAAAAATCATAATTTTATCATAAAAATGTCATAACTGTCAGATCATTTTTATATCATTTCATTTTCTGATCCATATAAAAAATTTAAAGGGCAAATATAATTTGTGAGCCTATAAATACTTATAAATTACAAAGAATACTACAAGCATTTTTGAGGAAAAGAATGTATTATTACCTAAATATGCTTGACATGTTAATTTTTTTTTGTAATTCTGTTAATTGCAAAACAAAGAAACAAGGTCCTGCCTGGTTCAACTCAGAAATATATGGCAGGTTTTATATATATGCAGATTCAAACATATATATATATATATATATACCAGACTGAAATAAGGTATGTTTCTTTCTAGGTGACAACACTATAAATGGATGATTTGGCAGTTTCAATTAACATCCTAATAATTTAGTGACTTGAAACAAAATTAACCAAAATTATTATGTGAATAATTAATTATATAGACTAGCATTTACTAAAATGCTTATTTTAAAAAACATGATTAAATAGCATTACCAAAGGTAGTTCATTTAAGCATTTATTAGAACACAACCCCTCCTTATCCTCCTATCCATTTTATAGACTGTCAATGTACATAAAATGTTTATGTACATTTTGTGTACTATCAATGGCAATTTTTGTGCTATAAAAGCAAAAAAGGTGAGACTAGATACCATTTGTTCACAAAGCCTAAAAAATATTAGCTAACTTAATCTTAACTAAAATATTTACCAATTCCTGCCTTATGGTATCAGTGTAAGTCTTTCTTTAGTAGATGCCAACTAACTTTGTGACTTGGCCTTATCCTCATCATTCTTGCCTTATCAAATCCTCACCAAATTAATGTTTTCCCTTTTTGTTAGAAGACAATTCTTATAATAGACACATTTTTTAAGTAGCATATATTAATTTTACAAAACCGTGGTGAGGTAGTTTAGGGTAAATGGGCCCCAAAAGTAAAAGGTAAGAATGGCCTTTGGCTTGCCCTTGCCATCTCCACTTAGATCTCTTGGCTAAAAGAGTTCCCTAGATGTGTTTTTTTTTTTTTTTTTTTCATAAAAATCTAAGCCCTCCCTAGGAAGGAGCATTCCTGGAAGATTAAATGTGGTTGGTTAAACTCAGCCCTAAAACTTGGTGTCATGGCTGGTTACCTCAGGCCCCATTCAGAATCTATAAATAATGCCAATTTGGCATCACAGGTTGGGCTTTACCCCTTATCACCTGCTTCATAGCAGGAGCTCTCTGTACTTCCTCATCTTTCCTTCTCTTAATATAATAAAAGTCTGTCTAAACCTTACCCACTGGTCTGTGGATTTTAATTCTTTAAAATCACAAGACAAGAAGAATTCAGGGTACTCTAAATTTGTTAGTTTGTTGGCATATTGGTTTATTGACAAGGAATCCCAAAATTCCCATTTCAATGGGTTTTTATTAAAGTTCCATACATGTACATAATGTAATTTGGTCATATTCAATCCTTGATTGTCCTATTCTCATTCCTACTTACTACTCTGGCTTTTTGACTTCTTGACCTTAATAGTCCTTTTTTAACTTTTCTGCCCTTTGCTTTTCCTTAAACTTCACACATGAGAGACAACACTCAATATGTGTCTTTATAAGATTAGCTGTATTCATTTAGCATGGTGATCACTAGTTCCATTTTCCTGAAAATGTCATAATTTTGGTCATTTTTATGGCTGAAAAATACACTATTATGTATAAATTTTCTTTACCCATTCATTTACTGACAGGCACCTAGGCGGATACCATAACTTGGCTTTGTAGTAATGTAGCAATAAACATTTCTGTAGTAAGCTGACTTTGATTATTTTGGAATATGCTTGGATCATATGTATGTAGTCCTTTTTTTTTTTTTTTAGGAACCTCTAAACTAATCTCTTTAAGTGGCTGAACTAATGTATATTCTCACCAACAATTTCTAACTGGTCATTTCTTTCCTCCAACCTTGCCAACATATATTGTGTTTTTGTTATATTTTCTTCTGTTTTGTTTGTTCTGTGGTTAATAAGAATTCTGACTAGGATGAAAAAGAATCTCAACAGAATTTTAATTTGTATTTCCCTAATGGCTAAGGATGCTGAAGATATTTTCATATACTGATTAGATATTTATGTCTCCACTAGACAAGTGTCTGTTCTGCTCATTTACCCATTTAATTATTGAATAATTTGTTTCTGATGTTTAATTTTGAGTTCTTTATATATTTTGCACATTAATTCCCTCTATATGTATAACAGATTTTTTCCCATTCTGTAGGCAATCTCTTCACTCTGTTGATAGCTTCTTTTGTTGTATGTTAGCTTTTTAATTTCATGCACTCTTCTTTATCACTTCTTCCTATATTTTCTGGTTTAGGGGAGTTCTGAGAAGGTTGAGACCTATGCCTCTGGCTTGAAATGTCCCCCTATGTTTCCATCCAACAGTTCCAAAGTTACAGGTCTTACATTAAGGTCTTCTATCCACTTCCAGTTGCTTTCTGAATGGTGTGGAAGACAGGAATTTACTTTCAGTGTTATATGTGTGTATATATAATTTGTCCAGTATCATTTCTTTAAAAAGGCTGTACTTATTTATTTTTTATTGCTAATGTATGCTTTAGCAACTTTTGTCAAAAATCAGACAACCTCAGTTGCATGAGCTTTTTGCAGGATCTTTTCTTCAAATTCTATTCCTCTGTTTTCATGCAATTTGTTTTTTTGTTTTTTGTTTTTGTCAATAATGCTGTCTTTTTCAGGAGTTGTCTGTTTATGAGCCTCATAAAGAATGTTCTGTTTAGAAATCTCATACTCAAGCAGGCCTTTCAAATAATTTCCAGTTTCTAATGTACCTAACACTCAACTACAAGTAGCACTACAACAATAACATCTTTGAATTGTATAGTGTCCTGCCTATATGCATGTGTACAATTGTTTACTATTGTGATATTTACCTATAAACAGACTCTGCTGGATAATTATGAATCTTTTCTTAGATTGTACACTGAATTTACTAACACTTTTAGACTACCAATGAGCTATAGTACTTACTACATAATGTTAAATGAGTTCTAATTTCATGAAGCTATTTGAAATCACTCACTGCTGAATTTTAAGGAAATATTTTCTACAAAATCTCTATATTTATCTTATTTCTAGCCTTATGAACTCACTACTTTGATTTTACTAATAAGTTATTTAAGCTCATGGTTGATTTAGAACTCTCCCTGTCATAACTTCTTTTTTCTAATACTCACTGAGCCATATCTCTCATGTCTCTGAACATGAGAAATGCAATTCTGCTATTGTGATGGTAAATAAAGCAAAACAGCTTCTCAGAAAAATGATGCTATAAAAAATAGAACTCTAAGAAATGAGATAACAACTTCAGAGTGGCTTGGTTTGTTTGGTTTTTGGTTCTACTATAAAGGCATTTTCCTTTGTACAAAACTATAGACAGAGTCAAAATATAGGAAACATACAGTCAAAGTGCTATCAGCTCAGGAAAATATATAATCAATGTTAGACTATATTTGGGGGAGTGCTTTTTATTATTTTTTGAAGGAAGATCTCTTGTAGCCAAGGCTGGCCTCAAACTGTCATACAGCAGAAGATGGTCTTGAACTTTTGATACTTCTGCTCCATATCCCATGGGATGTCTAGCTGAACTTTATACATGTAAACCTAAGGGAAAATCCTGTAATTACAGCTCAATTATCTCATAAAATAAAATCATTATTGTTTACAAATACATTTCATTTATAAAAACTGACACAGCCGGGCGTAGTAGCGCATGCCTATAATCCCAGCACTAGGGTGGCAGAGGTAGAAGGATCGCCATGAGTTCGAGGCCACCCTGAGACTACACAGTGAATTCTAGGTCAGCCTGAGCTTCAGTGAAACCCTACATCGAAAAACAAAAACAAACAAAAAAAAAATTTAGAAATTTTGAAAAGCACAACAGCAGAGAACATACAAATTAACAAAGTTGCTTTTTATAAAAAGTCTACTTTCAAAAGACTTTCTGGAAATTAAGCAGCAAAATGAGGAAATAATGATAGGACTATGCTTACCAGAGTTGTGGCAGTAGTCCATATAGTGTGGCGCTTGCACTGTGAAGGCTATCAAGTCTGGAGCTAAAAGAGATTCTGGCTTTCTACTTTCATTGAGCCATTTAGTGCTGTGAAGGTCTTTGGTGTCAGAAGGACCCTGAAGCAAGGGAATCAACTTCTCTTTTCCACTGTCACCTGAATAGAAATATAGGTCAAAAATTAAAAATCTTATTAAGTAAAATATAGGAGTAGGTTGAGGATCTATGATGTCAAAATATACTAATGAAATACTACTTCAATAACATTTAGAAATTTTAATACTACATGTAGTTAATCATCTACATAATTTGATTCATAAAGCAACTTTAGCTCTTAAAACTAAGTTTTGGAGCTGAAGAGATGGCTTAGCAATTAAGGCACTTGCCAGCAAAGCCAACAGACCCAAGTTCAATTCCCTAGTATCCACGTAAACCAGATGCACAAAGGTGGCACATGTTTCTGGAGTTCGTTTGCAATGGCTAGGAGGCCCTGGCATGCCCATTATCACTCTCTTTCCCTCTTTCTCTATTTTCTTTCTTTTTACATCTACATCTCTCTCTCTCTCTCTCTCTCTCTCTCTCTCTCTCTCTCTCTCTCTCAAATAAATGAATAAATAAAACACTTAAAAAAAACAAGCTGAGTTTTGATATTTTACTAATAAATGTAGGATATGCTCACAAAAGTTTCTAAGATGAAATGACATGAATAAATTCAGACACTCTGCATCATTAAAGACATCCTGAAATATACATTGTGTTAAAGAACTTGCATATAGTCAAAGGAAAACATTATGAAATAAAATGCTAGAAGAAAGGTGAAGTCAATTATAACTCTAGGTTCTAAAATGTCCATATTTTATGTTTAACCCTATTAAGCTAACATTTTTATTTAATATTCATGTATCACATGCAGTCACAACCTTCCCCAAAGTATAAGAATATTCTTCTAATTTTTATCTCTTGTAACTGTTCTTCAAACTATGCAAAGTCATTTCCTTAAATAAAAATAAATTTATTAAAGCCAAGAAGTATCATCTTTGTACTATTAAAATTTTTTAAGTTAAAAAAATTAAAACCTCTGATTCATAGGAACAATGAGTAAATTCTTGTTTCAGGAACAGTCCTTGTAAAATGCAAGGCCAATTCTCCTATACAGGCAATAAAGTTTTACACGGTCCAGCTGCACATACCTGGGGCTTTGGCACAAATTTTTATTGATCCCATGGTCCCAGAGGCACATTTGACCAATGATGTGCTGCAGTACTTCAATTCAACATTCTGGATTGAGCCCTCAAGAGTTGGCAGGGGATTCTTAGATTTCACACCTAATAAAAGAAAACTGCAAATGTACTAGCTGATTGAATTTAAATAATTTTTATATTCCTTCACCAAGGTATTTAAACTTAATTATATTTTAATTATCTACCTCAGATGTTCTTACAGTATTTGTGTTATATTTCAGAGTTCAGTGTTTCAAAGGCAAAAGGATGCAACTTTTAAATAAATGGACTGAACTCTCATAACTATACTTACAGAGTTAGATCTTGAATTAGTAAAGTTCAATAAATTAAAATAAATGTACAAATATTTACTTAAAACACAAGAGACAGCTTAAAAATCATATTTGGATTTAGAATATATAATAAATGTTATGTTTTAAAATAAGTTTGACTTATTTGGCAGAGACATTTACAAAGAAAACTATCTGAGTTAAAATAAAATACTGGTGAGATGAAGAGAAGAGACAGAAATAAAAGAGCCCAAGGAAATTCTTAAATTAAAATGCAATAACTTGTCAGCAAAAGGGAACAAACAGGTTTTTATCAGTTAGCTATAAAGTTAGATCTTAATGTCTCTACTACATACTACTTGCAATACTTACTGTACAAAATGGCTGAGAACCTTAATAGTAAAGGGAGAACCAATTTCTGGTCATGAACAGTAGAAGAGGATGACACATGAAGCCTATAAATCTTAATTCTGATAATACTTTCAAATACTATAATCATGGGAGAGGGGAAGGATCTCTAATCAATTAACATTTGTTGAGGACTATGTGTAATGCACACAAATGTATTCAAGGTTCACAAAATGATTGTAAAATAAATATTACTTCTCTTATCATACAGACAAAAATACCATAAATAACTTTTGTGTATTCTAGGGGACCCATAAGATTATGACAAATTTCCTGACCTCTCTAGCCTATGACCCTTGCTATTTAGCACACTAAATGATTCCCACATAGAAGTTATTTTTGCAAAAATAAAAAAAAAAACTTCACACACATTAAACTATAATTCAGAAAGGCTATTATCCTGCTAATATATGTTTGATCATGACATAATTGTGTATCAATTAATTGCTAGTTTCTAGTACTTGACATGTGTTTTTAAAATAACACTCATTATCCTCTGAACTTAGGACTCAACTTTGTTAATATTTTGTGCATGTTGTATTGACAACCATTAGAAATTGCCAGAAATCTCTTCTGATAGCCAAACGTGACTCTATAACAAACTCTAATTTAGGCAAACACTATAAAGGTCTTATTTCTATGTTTTGATGTTCATTACATTTCTCACATATTTAGGGATTGTTTTACTGACCAAAATATAATCATGGCATTCTCTCACTCTAAGAAACATAAATAAATGAGCTGTTAGTGATACAAGTTTCATAACAGAAAAAGAGAGATTAAATATTATTAATGTCTTGATAGATCTAGCCAATACAGAAAAGTTGCTAGTAAGCAATAATTTTGGTTTCTTTCTACTCCCACATCAAGGTTAAACTGTACAATGTCCCACATGGAAGCACTAGGGAGGTAAGAGGGAGCACACACAGTGTTAACACTATATACCTCAGGACACTGCTCACATTCTGTCCTATGGGAACAGCACACTTTAAAATTCTAAAAAAATCTTATGTTCAGGAAACAAGATGGGAGCAGAAAAATCTTAGAAGTTTAATAAATATGGCTTCAGATGAGGGCAGAATTACTTACCTATTTGTAACACAGTTTAGGGCAGTCACTGTTATTGTTCATTTGTGAAAGCCAGAATAATTTTAGTTGCTACTAAACATATTTTATTAGGAGAACTCAAGTGAACTTCATAGAACTTAATTTAGGGAAGGAGTATATTTTGGTAGGATAATACAGACAACCGTCATGAGCCAAGAAGGTAATCCAAAGATATTTGGAAAAAATGTTTTATGAAGTTCTCTTATGTACATTTATGCAAATGCTGTATATCACAGCCCACTAGAGGAAGTGAAGAAGAGATCCCCAAGGCACTACAAGTGAAAGGCAATTTACCTTGCACTGTCAATAAAATAATTTTAAAATAATTAGGACTGGAGCGATGGCTTAGCAGTTAAGGTATTAACTGCAAAGCCAAAGGACCTCAGTTCAATTCCTAGGACCTATATAGCCAGATACATAAGGTGGCGCATGCATCTAGAGTTTGTTTGCAGTGGCTGGAGGCCCTGGTGTGCCCATTCTCATTCATTCTCTCCCTCCCTCCCTTCCTCCCTCCTTCCCTCTCTCCCTCCTTCCCTCCCTCCCTCCCTCCCTCCCTCTCTCTCTCTCTCTCTCTGTTACCTCTCTCTCGCACATGTGCACTCTCAAAATAAAATAAAAATAAATAATTTTTTAATAAATAATATTTTTTAAAGTTTAAGATAATTATGAATTTTTGTAAGCAACTTAATATAAAATATGTCTATTTCTTCTCCTTCTAGTATCTTCCTATTATTTATTTATTTATTTATTTGCAAATGGGGGAGGTGGAGAGAGACAGAAAAATGGGCATGCCAGAGCCTCTACCCACTGCAAACAAACTCCAAACACATGAGCCACCATATGCATCTAGCATATGTGGGTACTGGAGAACTCTAGTCACTAGGCTTTGCAAGCAAGCATCATAGCCACTGAGCCATCTCTCCACCCCTCTACTATCTTCCTAAAAAGATAATAATCCTTAAACAGGCTCTCCATACTGTGATGTACCACTACCTTGTTAATTGTTTTCTACCAATTTTCTTGCCTGCCAAAATTCCTCCTCACTAAGACCTTTCCCTGAGTGTTGAGTAACTAAGTCATTAAGTCATGGTTATTCATGTAATTAAGCGCAACAATCTCACACGTATCTGGCAGAGAACAGACTGAACAATAAGAACTCTGGATTAAGAAATAAAAGGTAAAGCTAAAGAAAGAAATCTTTGCTAAAATGGGGAATTATCAAAATATCATCACAGAATAAATGTGCTGGTTAGATAATGAGATCTCCTCTTTTTACTGTTATAACTCTGACAAGATTATAAGATAGAAGAAGAAAATAAAAATATTTTTCTGTAAACAAACTGGCCAGCCCCTCTCCAAACTAGTAATTAAACTAGGAGAAACTAGGAATTAATTATCTCACATCAAAACAAAATGAATTGTGCTCAATTTCCCTACATGACTATAGTCAATCACCAGATCCGCCTTCATGCGTATGTTCTAGTTAACTGTATTCTACAACATAAAAGTTAATTAAACACTAGGTGGAAATAACTAATGTGATAGAGAGGTTTTTTTAAAAAAAGAACTTAAAATAATCAACATTGATGTATACTAAATCAACAGAAAATTTCAAATGATAATAATATAGCCACCAAGAATATAGAAGATACTATAAGAACTGGATGTGTGTGTGTGTGTGTGTGTGTGTGTGTGTGTGTATAAATTTTTCAATAAAAAAGCATGAGGGCTAGAGAGATGGCTTAGCAGATAAGGCACTTGCCCATAAAGCCAAAGGACGGACCAAGGTTCGACTACCCAAAACCTATGTATGCCAGATGCACAAGGTAGCGCATGTGCATGCATCTGGAATTCTCTGCAACTACTGGAAGCCCTGGTGTGCTCATTCTGTCTTTCTCTCTTTCTCTCTCTCATAATATTTTTTAAAAAATTAAAGAATACTTAAAACTTAAAAACATGATGCTTATTCTCTTTAAATTAACAAAAATTGAGAAACAATAAATCTCCCCAAAATGAAAAAATAGTAGATGCTGAAAATGTCAGAAATTAATAAAATTATTCATTCAGGGAGCTGGAGGGATGGCTTAGCGGTTACGGCATTTGTCTGCAAAGCCAAAGGACCCAGGTTCGATTCCCCAGAACCCACGTTAGGCAGATGCACAAGGGGGTGCACGTGTCTGGAGTTCGTTTGCAGTAGCTGGAGGCCCTGGTGCACCCATTCTCTTTCTCTCTCTCCCTTTTTCTCTGTCAAATAAATAAATAAAATTTTTTAAAAAATTATTCATTCAGCATAAGCAATTATGTATCTGAAAACAAAATCATCTAAAAAGAAATGTAAAGCCAAACATATTGATATAGGCTCGCAGTCTCAACAAGTTGGGAAGTACAGGTGGCAAGTTCAAAACCATCCTAAATGGCTCAAAAATATAAGGTCTCTAGGGAAACAAAAAAGGAAAAGGAAAAGGGAAGGGAAGGAAAGGGAAATTCAATATTCAAAACTACACATATGATACATAAACACAAATGATTTAGAACTTGAAACACTCTATATGAGGAAGGGGTCTAAAACCTTGTTTGCTCTGTGTTAAACTAGGAACTGCTACGTTCTTTCTTTTTAAGCAACTGGACAGTCTTACAAAGAAATGGCCCCTCATGGTCAGATTCCTAAGGTGAGGTACTGAGAATGGTGGATCCTAATGTCTGCCCACCCCCAACATGTCAACCTGCAAAATCCTGGTAAGCCTCTGAATTATACGAGGAATTTTACGTTTCTTTTCTAGTCCAGGCTTAACTGGTTATGATGGGGTGGGGATTGATCTCAAAAATAAATATAAACACTTTAACCCTGTAGGCTGCAATCAATGTCTAAGCTATAAATAGAAAAGCAAACTTTTGTGTGGGGGTAAGATGGAACCCACATGTAGTCTTCTCCCACTAAGCTACATCACTATATTTCATTTGTAAAGATCAATAAAACCTCACGGTTCTCTTTTGATACTAGAAAATAAATAATAAATAAATAAACTTGCAATAAACTATACTATCTAGAAATGCAGGGTAAATATCTAGGAATCACCTGAAAATGATTACCTCTACAAAGCAGTGGTGATAATAGGGTGCCAAAGGACTTCCCTTTGTCTTAGGAGATGCAAAATTGTAATTTTGTAAAACAAACAAAAAGTGCTACATACAGAAAAACAATACCACCACAGTACAATATGCCAATAAAGGTTTCTGATGGCGAAAATGAAATTCTTCTAAAATACACACTAAAAAGATATATTCAACTTGGAAGTAATTAAAGAACCTTACACAAAATAGCAAACGGCTTTCATATAGTTGATTTTACATTGAAAGAATAAACCATTCAAGGGAAGAAGCAAAGCGGTTAAAGTCAAAGTAAGAACCAGGGCACAGGTGTAACCACAAAAGATAGTTAGGTCGGGTGTGGTGGTGCACGCCTTTAATCTCAGCACTCAGGAGTAGAGGTAGGAAGATTACTCTGAGTTTGAGGCCACCCTGAGACTACATAGTGAGTTCCAGGTGAGCCTGAGCTAGAGTGAGACCCTAACTCAAAAAAACAAACAAAAAAAGAAAAAGTAAGCTTTAAGAGTCAACAAGTGGAGACTGCAAATGGCTCCCTCTTTTAGGATAAACAAGTTCATGCTTTTTAAAGGCAGAAATTGCTTTCTATTATTGTTGATAATGATTCTGCTTGTAAAATCAAACTGCATGCATAATAACATTCTGGGGTTAAGAAAAAAATGTATGGATATAGTATGCTCACCAAACTGCCTGGTAAGCACTTCTCTTAATGTTCACACACATATATTAATGCTACTCTCACTTTTGGGGTAGAAAAGCTTCTCTTTACAGAGAAACATCTAATGATGGTGGTGTCCTTGGGGTGACTCATAAGGCACTGTGGTGCTGAGAAGAAGTGACAGGTGACAGAGGAGTGAGTGCTCAGCACTGAAATATCTCCACCACACCTTCTAAGGCCCAGGGTCCACTGTAGAAGAGGTGGCAGAAAGAATGTAAGAGCCAAAGGAAGGGTAGGACTCCTTCCAACGTGCTCCTCCAGACCCAAAATGGCCTGGATATCCATGACCTCGCAGTGCCTGACACTACCTACACAAGGCCATCATAATAGGAGAAGAAGATCATGACATCAAAATAAAAGAGACTGATTGAGAGGGGGAGGGGATATGATGGAGAGTGGAGGTTCAAAGGGGAAAGGGGGGAGGGAGGGGATTACCATAGATTATTGCCTATAATTACAGAAGTCGTCAATAAAAAAAATTTTTCAATGTCCGGATAAAAATCACTTAATATTTTTTAAGAATAAAAATGTGTCATTGAAGAACAACCAGTAGCACTAAAGAAGTAATTTCGAAAGTGCAATTCAGAGATAATTGTACAGAATTGAACTTCAACTATATATGAAAAAGAAAACAGTCTTCCAAATCAAAAGCTGATTTTTTCACCTTTGCATGGCCATTTGCATTTAGAAATCCCTGTCCATCCACACTACTGTAGTCACTTACTGATCTACTAGTCTGCAGGAATTGAAAAATCAACTTCTCTGATTTTTAACTTTTTATTTAACATCAACAAAGGCAAACATCTGACAAAACCTTCATATTTTAAAGTATAGAATGTGAAAAGATGTGCCTTCATTAGATGCCATACATCCTGTCACATAGTGTACTGACTTTGTTTTTTCCTTGTGAGACAAGGTCTTGCTGCTTACAGAGTTCTGGTTTGCCTGAAACTCTCTACGCAGATAAAGTTAGCCTAGAACTTCAGCAATAATCCTGCTTCTGCCTCCCTAGTACTGGAATTATAGGTGTTCGCCATCACATTGGCCTTCTGTGACATAATTCTTAACACACAGATTAACAACATAAGATTTGCTTCTACTTCTCAGATTATTTGAACCACAACCTCTCCATGTCCCTGTCACATGATCTCATATATTCTTGGAGCACTTATTTGCATTATTAGTGAAAATTAATCTCTGATAATACTGAAGGCTACAAAGACGTGGAGCAATGGGAACTCACATTTACTGCTGACAGGAAAGCAAAATTGGACAGCCACTAGGAAAAAATGTTTGGAAGTTTTGTACACAATTAAGTATACTCTTATAATTCAGCAATTTTACTGTTTAGTATTTACCCAAAGGAGTTAAAAATTAGGTCAACACAAAATCCTCAACAATGATAATAATAGAAGGTTTACTTCTCCCCAACCTGGAAGCAACAAAGATACTCCTCTGAAGTTGAATGGATAAGCTGCCTTACATTCAGACTGAAATATAAGGAAGCTATCATGATATAAGAAGGCATGAAGGAACCCAAAATCCATATTATCAAGTGAAAACAAAAAAGGTTAATGTGAAAAGGATTCAAAGTATCTGACATTCTTGAAAGTGCAATAATGGATTCAATAAAAAGATCAGTGATCTCCAGGTATCAGGATAATAAGAAAAATAAACATTCAGAGCAGAAAGGACTTTTAGGGTTGTACAAAGACGCTGCAAATACTATAGTAATGGGTACATACTCCATGTTGTCCAAATTCACAGAATGTAGGTCACCAAGCATGATCACAAATGTAAATTATAAATCATGATTCAATATGGGCTCATCAGTGTAACAAATGCAACACTGTGATACAGAATATTGATAATGTTGAAGCCATGTGATGTGCAGACAAAAGACCAAATGAGAGATCTATAAACCTTCTTCTCAAATGTATTGTAAACCTAAAACTTTGTTTAAAAAAAGAAAAGACTTCTAAAAATTAGAACATAAAAAAATCCTGTTCTTTTTTATTTACTTAACTTTGATTAATCTGTTACAAAACCAAATGTGGCACAGGAACATTTCTGAGTGCTAGGAGCTAGAAAAAAAATGTTTTTATTTGAAATGGAGTAGAGCCTGGTTAGAAAAATATATAATATATAATATATATATGGACACACACACACACATATTCTAAATATAGTCTGGGAAAAGTATTCAAGAATTCACATGAAAAGTGCTATAATACTAGACTGTGTATTCTAAAGAAGAGACCTGTAGACATCTTAACACAATGCCTCAAATGTATAGGTTCGATTACAAATATTTCCCCCTTTCAGTCCTCATATCAATAGTAGGATATCTAGAGAGAAAAAAAAAAGTGTTGGAGATTGTGTGCTTTAGCTTTGCTATAGCTGCCTATCAAGGTTTGTGCCTGTCAACAGCACACCTGATTGTAACTAGACAATGTGTCCTACTTAGACGCTTAAATTTCCTGCTTTGTATTTATAACTCATAAATCTTAAAATCCATATTTACTTTTTCAGGAGAAAAATGTCACTAAATATGGTTTCTGTTCTATTTTCCCATTCCCAGGCCCTATGAAACACAGGGCCCTCTCATGCTAGTATCCACATCTATTGGCAAAAATTATCCAAATTTTCAATACTACTTTCTGAGTAATTCCCTTATAGCCACCTGTAATTTCACAGACAGTGTCTCTAAATGTGCTTAATTTGTTATTTAATTCATTTGCTAACTTCTGGCCTACAAAGACTATATATCTCTTCTTTAACAGGTACTCTTGATATCATGTGCCTCTTTCATGAATTCAACTCAATTTTTTATTTCATCAATCATTTTTAAAGATGGCATGCAAGTAGAGTGAATCCAGAGTACTCAGTTCCCCAGGTACCTTTGATGTACCTATAATCTACACAATTCTACCAAACCTTCCTTGAAGAACTGAAACCAATATTTCTCAAACTATTTCACATAATCAGAGAGCATGGAATGGTCGTCAATTCCTTTTATGAAGCTGGCATCACCATTATACCAAAACCAGACAGAGCTACAACAAGAAAAGATAGGCCTATCTCCCTGACGAATTTAGATGCAAATATCCTAACCAAAATCGTCACGAACCAAATTCAACAACACATCAATAGCATTATTCACCTTGATCAAGTAGGCTTCATCTCAGTGATCCAGGGATGGTTCAATATATAGAAATCGGTCAATGTAATACACCACATAAATAAATGTAATCACAAGAACCACTTGATCATCTCAATTGATAGAGAGAAGGCCTTTGACAAAATACAACACAACTTCATGATCAAAACACTGGAGTGAATAGGCATGGAGGGTTTATAACTCAACACAGTAAAGACTATATATAAAGCACCAAAATCCCAAATAATACTTAATGGGGAAAGATTTAAGACTCATTGAGATCGGGAACAAGACAGGGATGCCTCTTACCATGACTCTTCAACATAGTACTAGAAGTCCTAGCCCAAGCAAAAAGACAGGAGAAAGAAATAAAAAGGGATACAAATTGAAAAAGAAAAAGTCAAGTCAACCCTACTTGCAGATGACATGATCCTATACATAAGTGACCTCAAAGTCTCCATCTCAAAACATGTAAAGGTGATTAACTCCTTCAGTAAAGTGGCAGGATACAAAATCAACACACAAAAATCAGTAGCCTTTCTATATGCAAAGGGCAAATATACAGGGAAAGAAATCAGCAAGGCTGTCACATTTTCAATAGCAAACAAAAAAAATTAAATAATTTGGAATAACACTAACCAAGGATGTGAAAGATCTATATAATGAAAACATTAAAAAAAAAACAACCTCAAGAAAGAAAGACTTCAGAAGATGGAATGACCTCCCTTGCTCCTGAATAGGTAGAAATAATATTGTGAAAATGGCAATTCTACCAAAAACAATGTATAGTTTTAATGCAACACCAATAAAAATTCCTTCATCATTCTTCACAAAGATAGAAAAAATGATCTCAAAATTCATATGGAATGGCAACAGGCCTTGGATATCCAAACATATCCTCAGCAAAAGAAACACCTCTGGTAGTATCACCATACCAGATCTAAAGCTATACTACAAAGCTATAGTAACAAAAACAGTAAGGTACTGGCATAAAAACAGAAACAAGGACCAATGGAACAAAATTGAAGACCCAGACCTTAGGTCAAGTAACGGTAGCTACTTGACCTTTGACAAAGGTACCAATAATGTAGACTGGAGAAAAGACAGCATCTTCAACAAATGGTGCTGGACAAATTGGATGACCATATATAGAAAAATGAAATTAGACACACTTAATCTCTCCCTAAACAAAATTCAAGTACAAATGAATTAAAGACCTCAACACAAGACCTGAAACTCTTCAGCTACTGGAAGAAAGAATTACAAGAAACTCCCCATGATATATAGGAGTGAGGAAAGACTTCCTGAACAAAACCCTAGTATCCCAGGAAATAAAACAAGCACCCAAACAATGGGATCTCATGAAGCTAAAGAACTTTGCACAGGCAAATATACCATAAACAGAGCCAAGAGATTACCTACAGAATGAGAGAAAATTTTTCATCAGGTATACCACTGATAGAGGCCAAATATCTAGAAAAGAACTCAAAAAAACTAAAAAGAATCAAACAACAAGCTCCAAAAATGGGGGAGAAATCTGAATAAGTAGTTCTCAGAGGAAGAAATAAAAAAGGCTAACCCACAATTAAGAAAATGTTCAACATCCCTAACCATCATGGAAATGCAAATTAAAATGATTAGATTCCACCTTGCTCCAGTAAGGATAGCAATCATTAAAAAATGAAACAGCAGGTGTTCTCTGTAAGGGCCTGGTGAAGGATCAGCCACTTGGTCTGTCTTTTAGTAAGTAGAAAATTATGGTACCATTGCCATTTGGGTCTAGATTTGTGTTTCCCACCCCTTTGATGCCCTCCCAGGGTAAGACCAAGACTAACCTTAATCTTCTACATCTTCCCTCCCTCACTTCCCCTCTCCCTCTCTCTCTCTCTTATCTCTAACTCTTGTATATTAGTTATCTTTTTCCTCATTTTCTTAGTGGCCACTGACCTGTAATTCCCAGAACCAGTATGGGGCTATCATCCACAATGAGCTTTTGATCAGAGAGAACTACAAGGTTTCCTAAAAGACAGACAGATTTCTGTCAGAGTACTTGATGACCCACCAAAGGCTAGTGATAAGACCCTACTGCTGAAGACACCTTATATGATTGACATGCAAATTAGAATGGCATGGCTGGAAGTTGGAAGAGAGTCATCCCAGACGTCACATTTGTGAAAAGTCTACAGGCAATGGAAAATGCCAAAGTCTGGAAGAACACAGGTGTAACCACAAAAGATAGTTAGGACGGGTTGGTGGTGCACGCCTTTAATCTCAGCACTCAGAGTGAGGAAGGAAGATTCTCTGAGTTTGAGGCCACCTGAGACTTAGTGAGTCAGGTGAGCCTGAGCTAGAGTGAGACCTAACTCAAAAAAACAAACAAAAAAAGAAAAAGTAAGCTTTAAGAGTCAACAAGTGGAGACTGCAAATGGCTCCCTCTTTTAGGATAAACAAGTTCATGCTTTTTAAAGGCAGAAATTGCTTTCTATTATTGTTGATAATGATTCTGCTTGTAAAATCAAACTGCATGCATAATAACATTCTGGGGTTAAGAAAAAAATGTATGGATATAGTATGCTCACCAAACTGCCTGGTAAGCACTTCTCTTAATGTTCACACACATATATTAATGCTACTCTCACTTTTGGGGTAGAAAAGCTTCTCTTTACAGAGAAACATCTAATGATGGTGGTGTCCTTGGGGTGACTCATAAGGCACTGTGGTGCTGAGAAGAAGTGACAGGTGACAGAGGAGTGAGTGCTCAGCACTGAAATATCTCCACCACACCTTCTAAGGCCCAGGGTCCACTGTAGAAGAGGTGGCAGAAAGAATGTAAGAGCCAAAGGAAGGGTAGGACTCCTTCCAACGTGCTCCTCCAGACCCAAAATGGCCTGGATATCCATGACCTCGCAGTGCCTGACACTACCTACACAAGGCCATCATAATAGGAGAAGAAGATCATGACATCAAAATAAAAGAGACTGATTGAGAGGGGGAGGGGATATGATGGAGAGTGGAGGTTCAAAGGGGAAAGGGGGGAGGGAGGGGATTACCATAGATTATTGCCTATAATTACAGAAGTCGTCAATAAAAAAATTTTTCAATGTCCGGATAAAAATCACTTAATATTTTTTAAGAATAAAAATGTGTCATTGAAGAACAACCAGTAGCACTAAAGAAGTAATTTCGAAAGTGCAATTCAGAGATAATTGTACAGAATTGAACTTCAACTATATATGAAAAAGAAAACAGTCTTCCAAATCAAAAGCTGATTTTTTCACCTTTGCATGGCCATTTGCATTTAGAAATCCCTGTCCATCCACACTACTGTAGTCACTTACTGATCTACTAGTCTGCAGGAATTGAAAAATCAACTTCTCTGATTTTTAACTTTTTATTTAACATCAACAAAGGCAAACATCTGACAAAACCTTCATATTTTAAAGTATAGAATGTGAAAAGATGTGCCTTCATTAGATGCCATACATCCTGTCACATAGTGTACTGACTTTGTTTTTTCCTTGTGAGACAAGGTCTTGCTGCTTACAGAGTTCTGGTTTGCCTGAAACTCTCTACGCAGATAAAGTTAGCCTAGAACTTCAGCAATAATCCTGCTTCTGCCTCCCTAGTACTGGAATTATAGGTGTTCGCCATCACATTGGCCTTCTGTGACATAATTCTTAACACACAGATTAACAACATAAGATTTGCTTCTACTTCTCAGATTATTTGAACCACAACCTCTCCATGTCCCTGTCACATGATCTCATATATTCTTGGAGCACTTATTTGCATTATTAGTGAAAATTAATCTCTGATAATACTGAAGGCTACAAAGACGTGGAGCAATGGGAACTCACATTTACTGCTGACAGGAAAGCAAAATTGGACAGCCACTAGGAAAAAATGTTTGGAAGTTTTGTACACAATTAAGTATACTCTTATAATTCAGCAATTTTACTGTTTAGTATTTACCCAAAGGAGTTAAAAATTAGGTCAACACAAAATCCTCAACAATGATAATAATAGAAGGTTTACTTCTCCCCAACCTGGAAGCAACAAAGATACTCCTCTGAAGTTGAATGGATAAGCTGCCTTACATTCAGACTGAAATATAAGGAAGCTATCATGATATAAGAAGGCATGAAGGAACCCAAAATCCATATTATCAAGTGAAAACAAAAAAGGTTAATGTGAAAAGGATTCAAAGTATCTGACATTCTTGAAAGTGCAATAATGGATTCAATAAAAAGATCAGTGATCTCCAGGTATCAGGATAATAAGAAAAATAAACATTCAGAGCAGAAAGGACTTTTAGGGTTGTACAAAGACGCTGCAAATACTATAGTAATGGGTACATACTCCATGTTGTCCAAATTCACAGAATGTAGGTCACCAAGCATGATCACAAATGTAAATTATAAATCATGATTCAATATGGGCTCATCAGTGTAACAAATGCAACACTGTGATACAGAATATTGATAATGTTGAAGCCATGTGATGTGCAGACAAAAGACCAAATGAGAGATCTATAAACCTTCTTCTCAAATGTATTGTAAACCTAAAACTTTGTTTAAAAAAAGAAAAGACTTCTAAAAATTAGAACATAAAAAAATCCTGTTCTTTTTTATTTACTTAACTTTGATTAATCTGTTACAAAACCAAATGTGGCACAGGAACATTTCTGAGTGCTAGGAGCTAGAAAAAAAATGTTTTTATTTGAAATGGAGTAGAGCCTGGTTAGAAAAATATATAATATATAATATATATATGGACACACACACACACATATTCTAAATATAGTCTGGGAAAAGTATTCAAGAATTCACATGAAAAGTGCTATAATACTAGACTGTGTATTCTAAAGAAGAGACCTGTAGACATCTTAACACAATGCCTCAAATGTATAGGTTCGATTACAAATATTTCCCCCTTTCAGTCCTCATATCAATAGTAGGATATCTAGAGAGAAAAAAAAAAGTGTTGGAGATTGTGTGCTTTAGCTTTGCTATAGCTGCCTATCAAGGTTTGTGCCTGTCAACAGCACACCTGATTGTAACTAGACAATGTGTCCTACTTAGACGCTTAAATTTCCTGCTTTGTATTTATAACTCATAAATCTTAAAATCCATATTTACTTTTTCAGGAGAAAAATGTCACTAAATATGGTTTCTGTTCTATTTTCCCATTCCCAGGCCCTATGAAACACAGGGCCCTCTCATGCTAGTATCCACATCTATTGGCAAAAATTATCCAAATTTTCAATACTACTTTCTGAGTAATTCCCTTATAGCCACCTGTAATTTCACAGACAGTGTCTCTAAATGTGCTTAATTTGTTATTTAATTCATTTGCTAACTTCTGGCCTACAAAGACTATATATCTCTTCTTTAACAGGTACTCTTGATATCATGTGCCTCTTTCATGAATTCAACTCAATTTTTTATTTCATCAATCATTTTTAAAGATGGCATGCAAGTAGAGTGAATCCAGAGTACTCAGTTCCCCAGGTACCTTTGATGTACCTATAATCTACACAATTCTACCAAACCTTCCTTGAAGAACTGAAACCAATATTTCTCAAACTATTTCACATAATCAGAGAGCATGGAATGGTCGTCAATTCCTTTTATGAAGCTGGCATCACCATTATACCAAAACCAGACAGAGCTACAACAAGAAAAGATAGGCCTATCTCCCTGACGAATTTAGATGCAAATATCCTAACCAAAATCGTCACGAACCAAATTCAACAACACATCAATAGCATTATTCACCTTGATCAAGTAGGCTTCATCTCAGTGATCCAGGGATGGTTCAATATATAGAAATCGGTCAATGTAATACACCACATAAATAAATGTAATCACAAGAACCACTTGATCATCTCAATTGATAGAGAGAAGGCCTTTGACAAAATACAACACAACTTCATGATCAAAACACTGGAGTGAATAGGCATGGAGGGTTTATAACTCAACACAGTAAAGACTATATATAAAGCACCAAAATCCCAAATAATACTTAATGGGGAAAGATTTAAGACTCATTGAGATCGGGAACAAGACAGGGATGCCTCTTACCATGACTCTTCAACATAGTACTAGAAGTCCTAGCCCAAGCAAAAAGACAGGAGAAAGAAATAAAAAGGGATACAAATTGAAAAAGAAAAAGTCAAGTCAACCCTACTTGCAGATGACATGATCCTATACATAAGTGACCTCAAAGTCTCCATCTCAAAACATGTAAAGGTGATTAACTCCTTCAGTAAAGTGGCAGGATACAAAATCAACACACAAAAATCAGTAGCCTTTCTATATGCAAAGGGCAAATATACAGGGAAAGAAATCAGCAAGGCTGTCACATTTTCAATAGCAAACAAAAAAATTAAATAATTTGGAATAACACTAACCAAGGATGTGAAAGATCTATATAATGAAAACATTAAAAAAAAAACAACCTCAAGAAAGAAAGACTTCAGAAGATGGAATGACCTCCCTTGCTCCTGAATAGGTAGAAATAATATTGTGAAAATGGCAATTCTACCAAAAACAATGTATAGTTTTAATGCAACACCAATAAAAATTCCTTCATCATTCTTCACAAAGATAGAAAAAATGATCTCAAAATTCATATGGAATGGCAACAGGCCTTGGATATCCAAACATATCCTCAGCAAAAGAAACACCTCTGGTAGTATCACCATACCAGATCTAAAGCTATACTACAAAGCTATAGTAACAAAAACAGTAAGGTACTGGCATAAAAACAGAAACAAGGACCAATGGAACAAAATTGAAGACCCAGACCTTAGGTCAAGTAACGGTAGCTACTTGACCTTTGACAAAGGTACCAATAATGTAGACTGGAGAAAAGACAGCATCTTCAACAAATGGTGCTGGACAAATTGGATGACCATATATAGAAAAATGAAATTAGACACACTTAATCTCTCCCTAAACAAAATTCAAGTACAAATGAATTAAAGACCTCAACACAAGACCTGAAACTCTTCAGCTACTGGAAGAAAGAATTACAAGAAACTCCCCATGATATATAGGAGTGAGGAAAGACTTCCTGAACAAAACCCTAGTATCCCAGGAAATAAAACAAGCACCCAAACAATGGGATCTCATGAAGCTAAAGAACTTTGCACAGGCAAATATACCATAAACAGAGCCAAGAGATTACCTACAGAATGAGAGAAAATTTTTCATCAGGTATACCACTGATAGAGGCCAAATATCTAGAAAAGAACTCAAAAAAACTAAAAAGAATCAAACAACAAGCTCCAAAAATGGGGGAGAAATCTGAATAAGTAGTTCTCAGAGGAAGAAATAAAAAAGGCTAACCCACAATTAAGAAAATGTTCAACATCCCTAACCATCATGGAAATGCAAATTAAAATGATTAGATTCCACCTTGCTCCAGTAAGGATAGCAATCATTAAAAAATGAAACAGCAGGTGTTCTCTGTAAGGGCCTGGTGAAGGATCAGCCACTTGGTCTGTCTTTTAGTAAGTAGAAAATTATGGTACCATTGCCATTTGGGTCTAGATTTGTGTTTCCCACCCCTTTGATGCCCTCCCAGGGTAAGACCAAGACTAACCTTAATCTTCTACATCTTCCCTCCCTCACTTCCCCTCTCCCTCTCTCTCTCTCTTATCTCTAACTCTTGTATATTAGTTATCTTTTTCCTCATTTTCTTAGTGGCCACTGACCTGTAATTCCCAGAACCAGTATGGGGCTATCATCCACAATGAGCTTTTGATCAGAGAGAACTACAAGGTTTCCTAAAAGACAGACAGATTTCTGTCAGAGTACTTGATGACCCACCAAAGGCTAGTGATAAGACCCTACTGCTGAAGACACCTTATATGATTGACATGCAAATTAGAATGGCATGGCTGGAAGTTGGAAGAGAGTCAGTCCCCAGACAGTCAGCGCATCTAGTGCCAGAAGGTGCTACATGGGCAACTGGGGGAAAATGACCAATATCTGTCGAAGCAACGCATGGTCTAACCTACTTAGCAGCAAATAACCTGTTGTGATGCCCACACAAGTGCAGTGGTGGCACACAGCCATGGTGGGGAACCAACTGCTCTCAATTTGGCTAACTGATCCCCTCACTGGAATGGGACCCATAGCTGGAGCTGGGAAACAAGTCAGAACCATATCCAAACATAAGCCCACTCTCCAATATCAAGCTACCGTCAATTGTGGGCTACAAGAGGGCCTACACCTATTAAATTCTCTATTAAAAAAAGGGTTATCTCATTTGTCCTGATGCTAACTTACTCTCCGTTGGAGAATCTGCTTCTCTTTTTCAGATAGATGTAGATCCTAAGGAGAGAGCCACCCCATCATACCTCAAAAGGGCCCCGGCTGAAACTAAGAAAAATTGGAGAAACAAGCAAGGGTGCTGTTTTCCTGATGAACCGGATACCAGCACAAGGGGGAAGGAGATCAGCACAGAGAAAAATCAACTCCTACCAAATCAGACAGCCAGAGCCTCAGAGGTCCCCAACACCTCATCACTGAAGCAGACCAAAAATGAACCCAACATGGCTCAGGGAAATGTTGCGGAAGAGGGGGCGGAAAGAATGTCAGAGCCACATGTTGGGTCATGATATGCAGAGACATTTAGCTTACCCATAACTGTGGGCTAACTCCACAATGCATGACCCATATACCTCAACAAGGAGGGGCCAAGGGGAGGGGGTAGGTCATGGATGAGCCTAATAATGGTACCAAACTGACTGTAGAAAAATAAATAAATAAATAAATAAATAAATAAATAAATAAAATGAAAAAAAAAGAAAAAAAATGAAACAGCAACAAATGTTGGCGAGGATGTGGTGAAAGAGGAACCCTCAATCACTGTTGGAGGGAATGTAAACTTGTACAACCACCATGAAAATCTACAATGGAATTCCTGAAAAAGATGAATATACAGTTACCAACAGACTGTTATTCCCTTACTTGGTATTTATTCTAAATGATCCATGCTTCACTATATAGATATTTGCTCAACCATGTTTATAGCTGCTCAATTCATTATAGCTAAGAACTGAAACCAACCCAGGTGCCCATCCTTGGATGAATGGATAACGAAGTTGTGATACATTTACATAATGGAATTCTACTTATCAGTAAGAAAGAATGATACAATGAAATTTGTAGAAAAATGGACAGACTTGGAAAAGATCATAGTCAGCGAACTCACACAATCATAGAAAGGCAAATGCTACATGGCATCACTCATGTGAGGTTTCTAACCTGGACCAGCTCGAGTTGCTGACATATCTGATAGTCAACTCAAGACCCAGACAATAGGGATGGAAGGGTTTGGGGAGAGGAAAAAAACAAACATAAAACTAAATTCAAAATGAGCTGGTATCATAGAAACCTTTACCCTTGAAGATAGATTAAAAGATATAACCCTCAAAAGGAGTAACAGGGGAGCATCTTAAAAGAAGGGCCCCGGAGGGCTGGAGAGATGGCTTAGCGATTAAGCACTTGCCTGTGAAGCCTAAGGATCCCAGTTCGAGGCTTGATTCTCCAGGGCCCACGTTAGCCAGATGCACAAGGGGGCGCACGCGTCTGGAGTTCGTTTGCAGTGGCTGGAGGCCCTGGCACGCCCATTCTCTCTCTCTCTCTCTCTCTCTCTCTCTGCCTCTTTCTCTCTCTGTCACTCTCAAATAAATAAAAATGAACAAAAAAAAAATTAAAAAAAAGAAGGTCCCTGGAGAAGGTGGGATAAAGCTCCTAATACAAGAAATCAGTTGCTTCCCAGAATGAGCTGTTGATCGCAGAGACCTACAAGGTCCTCAAACAAGACAGGCTTCTGACAAAGCACTTTATTACCGGCCTGAGGCAAATGTGAAGACCCTATTACTGAAGACACCATATACTGCCAACACAGAGCATGGAGGGACCAGGCTGGAATCCAGAAGAGAGCCAATCCCCAGTTAGCCTGTCTAGTGCTAGAAAGCTCTACATGAGCTACTTGGGGAAAGTGGCCAACGATGGTCTGAGCAACCAGAGGTCTAAGCTACTCAGAAGCAAACACCCTGACAGAATGAATATACCAGTGTAATAGTGATACACAGCCTTGGTGGGCAACCAATAGCTTTCTGATTGGCTAAGAGATCCTCTCAGTATAAAGGAACCCATATCTGGAATTGGGAACCAGGTCAGAATGCTATGAAGACAAAGATTATGCTCTCTAGTATCAAGCTCTCAATAGTCATTGGCTAAAGGAGGGACTGCATACTAATCAAACTCTCCCTAAATTAACAAGGCTTATCCCATTTAAACTATGCTGATTTCACTTGCCATTGGAGAATCTGGTTTTTGTGGTGGTGGTGGTGGTTTGATTTTCAGAAGGTAGGGAAACCTGAGGAAATAAACCATCCCTTGCGCTTCAACCAAGCCACAGCTGAAACCACAGAGGAATTGGGGAGATGAGCAAGAGTTCTGCTTCCAAGCTGTACCTGATAATCAGCCCCAGGCTGAAGAAGACAGACCCTGAGGACACTCAACACCTACCAAAGCAGAGATCCAGAGGCTCCTAAGAGCTCATCACTGAAGTAAGCTTAAAACTCATGCACCAATGCTCAGGGAATTTTGCAGAAGAGGGAGCAGAGAGATTGTAAGAGCCATAGGTTGAGATATTATGCCCAGAGGTATATCCTCACTCCCAAAACTGAATGCTGCTACCACAGCCCCAGGAATACCTGCAACCCCACTGAGGAGGGTCCCCAGCAGAATGGGGGCAGGGACAAGGGAAAAGAGGGTACCAACACATGATATATCCATAAAAAATGTGTTGTTAATTACAATAAATAAGTAAAAAAGGAAGAGGGCTGGAGAGATGGCTTAGCAGTTAATGCACTTGCCTGTGAAGCCTAAGAACTCCAGTTCAAATTCCCGGGTCCCACATAAGCCAGAGGCACAAATAATGCAAGCACGCAATGTCGCGCATGCGCACAAGAGGGCACACATGTCTGGAGTTCCTTTGCAGTTGCTGAGGGCCGGCATGTGCACATATTCATATATTCTCTCTCTATATATATATATGTGTGTGTGTGTGTGTGTGTGTGTGTGTGTGTGTGTGTGTGTGTGTAATCACCCTCAAAACTATAAATTGAAAAAAAAGAAAAATCACTTATACAAAAAAATTTTTTAAAGTTATTCACAGATGCTTATAGAAGTTTTGTTTACAACAGCCAAAATCTGCAGTATATCCAGGCCATAGACTATTATGCAGTAATACAAATGAATCATTGATACACACCATTTGGATAGATCTCTAGATATTTACATCAAGAGAAGGAAATCACATAGTTCAATGTCTTTCATATGACCTGTTTACAATAGGAAATTCCATAGAAGCAAAAACAGATTAGAGGATATACCTAGAGATAGGGTAGAAGAAGGGTCAGAGCATTTACTTAAAAGCAAGGAGTATGGATGTGGAGGTGCACACCTTTAATACCAGCACTTGGGAGGCAGAGGTAGGAGGATCACTGAGTTCCAGGCCACCCTGAGACTACATAGTAAATTCCAGGTCTGCTTGGGCCAGAGTGAGACACTATTTTGAAAAAAAAAAAAAAAAAAGTAAGTAATGGTTTCATGAAGTTATCAATAAAGTTTTCAGAGCTAAGGAGTTGGTTTTGCCCACTACCATGACTGCATAAAATATGACGGATTTGCATTATTTTTTTGAATTGCATTATTTTAACATGAACGACTACATGCTGTATGAACATAAACCTGGAGGGAGGGAGGGACATTAGGAAGAGAAATCAATCAATGATAGGGTTTTGTGAGCATGTTAGTGCATACCACAGCACTAGTGTCCAAGTCAGAAGACAACCTGGGGGTGTTGCTCCTCTCCTTTTACCTTGTTTGAGACATGGTATCTCTTGTTTTGTTGCTGAGAAGGCCAAACCAACTAGCCCACAAACTTCAAAATGGTCCTGGCTCTGCCTCCTATTGCATTACACACCTAGAGGTTACAGAAGTGAGCTGCTTGGGATTCAAACTATAGTAATCAAGGCTTGTGAAGCAAGCACCTTAAACCCCTGAACCTTCTCCCCAGCCCAAAGGGTAGTTGTTTGGTTGGTTGTTTTTGTTTTGTTTTTACACCCACTTGCTCAAATATTCAAAGCTTAAGACAAAGTTAAAAATTTACCAATTTATTATCCTTTAAGTTTCCCTTTTAGTTCATGTAGATGAAAACTTCATTTGAGATGTGAGATGGAACACTTAATGTTTAAACAATAAACAAGGGTCTCTGCTCTCTAAGAGTTGAAAGTTTCAAAGAAATAAATATAAGGATTTACAAAAGTAGGTATGACCACTGCAAATTTTTATGACTAATATACTTTTTTATTTTTACTTATTTGCAACCATAGAGAGAAAAGGAAGAGAGTGGGTGATGGGTGCACCAGGGCATCTTGCCACTGCAAACAAACTCCATATACATGAGTCTCTTAGTGCATCTGGCTTTACATGAATACTGGGGAATTTGATCCAGGCCATCAGGCTTTGCAAGTACCTCTAACCACTGAGTCCTCTCTCTAGCTCTGACTAGTATAATTTTTTTTTGGGGGGGGGGTTCAAAATACGGTCTCACTCTAGCCTAGGCTGGCCTGGAATTCACTATGTAGTCTCAGGCTAATCTTGAATTCACGGTGAACCTTCTACCTCTGCCTCCCAGGTGCTGGGATTAAGGACATGTGCAACCACACCCAACTCCTAATATACTTTTTGATGCATTGCTTATCCTAACAAGAGTGACTACGTGTTCCAAAATGTATCTGGTAATAGTTCCTTTAAAATAAAATTTCTGAAGTAAAGGTTAAAACTATAGAGAGAAGAACTACAAAAAGTTAAAAAATATATTTTTTTATTTTTTTTTCTTAATTTTTATTAACATTTTCCATGATTATAAAAAATATCGCATGGTGCTACCCTCCTTCCCCCCACTTTCCCTTTGAAATTCCATTCTCCATCATATCCCCTCCCCATCTCAATCAGTCTCTCTTTCATTTTGATGTCATGATCTTTTCCTTCTCTTATGATGGTCTTGTGTAAAAAAAATATTTTAAATGCATGTTATATATGTTAAGAATGGGGGGGGGCTGAAGAGATGGCTTAGCTGTTGAAGTTACCTGATTGGAAATTTTGACAGCCTGGGATCGATTCCCCAGTCCCCACATAATGCCAGATGCACGAAGTAGCACAGGCATTTGGAGTTTGTTTGCAGAGACAGGAGGCCCTGGTGTACCCGTAGTCGCACTCTCTAGCTGCAAACCCTCTCTCAAATAAATAAAAGCATTTTTTAAATATTGGGGGAAGTGGCATTTCCAATTACTCACAATGAAAAAGAGGATAAAATTTTTCCTGCATTCAAGAAAATACCTCATAATAATGTCACAAATTTCATGTATACACATTATAGTGAGTTATTACACCAAATTAAATATTAAACCACTAATCACTGATGAAATGCTTGCAAGAACACTTTTTACTTCTCTATCTGGTCAAACAAGTGGAAGCTAAATGGTGTCTGTGAAAACCAATCATTTCACCAACAGTTTTACGTTTCTTTAAAGCCTCATATAAAAAGCACCTGTTTAAAGTGAGTAATGGAGTTTTACACTCATTGCACTTAGGAACAGTGTGTGTAACCTATTCCGTTTTCCTCCCTTGTGGAATATATATCAGCTTATATTGCACAACACATTACCAATGCATGTAAAGACTCTCTGATCAGCCATTTAGACTGCCATCAACAACCTGTCCAAGTACTTTATTTTTCTCCCTGCTCTAAATATTTTAACTTTATTTAGCAAATAGAATGAACAAAAATTATTCTGGTGATCTTACTTTCCTATTAAATATGTAACACGTATGTGCATTAAGTATAGTTAGAACATAATACAGAGATGACCTTTAATCAAAATTTATGGGGTTCTCATTGAAAACTGGCTGAACACATCATTCAGAAGATAAATGAATCTGAGACATTTTGTGTCTCTTGAACAACCTACACTTAAAAACCAGTGTGTGGGCTGGAGTGATGGTTTCATGGTTAAGGCACTTCCCTGCAAAGCCTAAGGACCCAATTTCAATTCCCCAGTACCCACATAAGCCAGATGCACAAGGTGACACATCTCTAGATTTGCCTCATTCTCTATCTCACTCTCTCTCATAACTAAATAAATAAATTTTAAAAAGCAACGTCATCATACAACAAGCAATGCTAAGATAATACTGATTAATTAAGAGCCTGGACATGGGAGAAATTACTATTCAAATTGGATTAACCTTCTGTCTTCCAGACCCTCAAAATAGTTTCAGGACATAAATGTCTCAGCCATTCCCAAGACCACACAAGATGAAGACAATGCTTTTAGAGTATTAATGATGATGGAAATGCAGTATGGTATTTTATAGCTCAGACTTAAAAATTAAGAACACTGATTTTTTAAAAAGCCTAATGATAACTGAAGAGATATCTTTCATAATTATGAAATGATGATTTGGCAATATTATAAGTATTAAAATATATTTTTAATGTGTTAAGGAAGAGTAAAAAAAAAAAAACCAGAAGTAGGCAAGGCAAAAGCTCCATACTGCCCCTTGCAGGTACCAACCTAAAATAATCCAAGATAGTAGGCAAACATAAAATAAAGAACATAAACTTAGACATAGCCAGGCAAAATTAACTATATCAGGTGTTGAGACATTCAAAGGCATCCAAAATATAATACCCACTTTCAAACAGCTCACAATCCATTAGGCAGGAAATAAAATAAAATGAAAAAATCTAGCTGGTTCAATATATAAAACATATACTAATAAACATAAATGTAGGATTGTGCAAAGCTTTGATAGAGTTTGTTCTCTAAAATAGGACCAGCAAACATTTTTTTTGTAAACAGATAAATAGGATATGTTTTGGGATTTACAACATGTACAGCCTCCATTATATTTATTCAACTCTTTGTCATTATAGCACAAAAGTCACACAAAAAAATAACTAACCTAATAACCAAAACAATGGTGATTACTTTTAATGCAATAAAAACAGGTGATGTGGTGCATTGGTCCTGTGGGCCACACTTTGCCTGGCTCTTATTCCTGGCTCTACATTAGGTTCATGTAAAGACATTTCTTTAATTGAATATTTAGGTCCCATGCTCAGAAATCAAAAAGTAAGAGGTTTGGTGAAGGGCTTAACCAACAATATATATTAGAAGTCCATATAACTGCTCTAGAGGAAAACAGACTTTCATAGGAAATTCCTGCAAGCCTTTTGTTGTAACTGGCATTCCTGAGTCAATTTTGGCTTAAGAATGAAGAAGAACCATGATGAGCCAAGTCTGAAGACTAAGAGGAATATACTTATTGAATAATCTGGCATTGCAAGTCAATGGTATTTGAAAAACATAATAAAAACAAATGCTCAGTATTATAAAAAGCATTTAAATATTCACATCCTTTCTTCCATAGACAAAAAAGCGAATCAGAACAACTCTCATTCCTAATGTCACAGAATTTAACAAAAGGTGTTCATCCTTAAACAGAAGCCACAAAACAGACTATATATTTTGAGGAATTATTGAGAATAAGTTCATTTTGATCCTTGAATGAGTTCCTCTCATTCTAAATTCACAGTACCAAATGCACAGAAAGAAGGTAGGAACAAAAACAAAAATATGTCCAGTCTTTTGGATATTTAAATAATATCAGAAAAGGACACCAGACAAGATACTTGATTTGAAAGCTGTATGAGTAAATGACACTACAATCAATAAAAAACTGAAGAGAGGTTTCACAACTTGTCCAAAGTCACATAATAAAACTGAGCTGGGATTTCAATCACCTTTCACACTTAAGACTATGTTTTTAAATACTGTGTTATAAATTCTCATTACTTATAAAATAATTAAATTGGTTGTCAAATAAAAAGCAAAGGATCATACAATGAGAAGATGAGTCATGTTTACTTATAGTTATGAATTAACTCTTACCAGAAGTGAGTTCTGGGAGGTAATAACACAAGTATACTATTTTACTTCTGATAAGCCACACAGGAATGTCTATTTTAAATATCTAATCATATGAATGCACTGATAAACATACAAGTATACATGCATTCTTCAGTAGTTTTCAACAAAGAGTTACTCATAAAACTAGTGAAATTCCTTCATCCTATTGTCTTTACTGAGTATGCACTTACATGGCCCAAAATTGATTAGCACTTTGCTGATTCACATTCTTATAATGTGTCGGTGTTCAGGATTATGGTCAAAATGATCAATACACAACACTAATTTGGAACAACCTTCTGCAATGAGACCATGATCCAGAAGAAACAGGCATCTTTCCATCCGGGGACTAACTCCAAGAAAACAATCGCCAGGATACGTTTTTTAAATGCATATATTCTGGAAATTTTTCTTGATAAAAGTTGTTTTATAACTATCATATAATGATAGATAACAGTATAATATAGCCAGAATTTGCTACATTCAAAAAGATTATTGGTAAACACTTAAATGAAACACTACACAAATTTTCAAACCTATCCAAAATAACACTGAACTCTTATAACTAAAATATTCATCATAAAACTGTATTGTTCAAGTTTCACTGTATTTTACCATCAGTAATTCTTAATGCAACTTAAACTTTTGTAGTCTTGTAAGTTTCAAAGAATTATGTTATAATCTGACTTAATTTGTGAGAAAATAGCTTATATGAATGCCAGTTGTACTTCTTTGGAAAGACAAATGTAAACCTATTTAGTGTTCTGATTTTCTCTTTCATCTTGTCTCCAGTTTCTGTGTAGATTTATAATGTTCATTGTTTCCAATTTTAACAAATCACCTAATGGCAGAAAGGAAAATATGTTAACCTTGGAATTATTTGCAGTTGGAGAAATCCCTTTTGTCTGGCCCATACAGGGCCTGCAATCTGTTTTAAACACAGATTGTCTGTCTTTCGTCTGACAGCCACCAAGCTGCACAAATTACTTTCTGCCTGTTCACCTGTTTGCAGCTGCGTCTGTAAGCTAAAGATTCTGCAGTTTGACTTGGGCAACCACTTCAGGATTGATGACATGTGCTGCTGATAAAATGAGCAATTTGAAGAAATTACTGGCTCTAGTTATTGAAGGACATCTGGGCATGAACTGAGAACTAGGAGCCTTCAATCATGTGCTTGCAACCTGCAGTGGCGGCAATAGTTGTTTGAAGTGATACCCGAATAAAGGCAGTTGTTCCTGGCACTAAATAACCAAGCAATATATGGAACATAATCTCTCAAATGAGTAATAAAAGCTTCTGTCTTTTGGCTGTAAAAAAAAAAAAAGCAAACTGAGGTTTGGTCCTTTCTTTAAAATAATCAGGTGGTAAACAAGGTGCAACAACTAAGCTTTCATGTTCTGATCTTTTTCAGAGCGAACAGTATGCACATCATTCATATCCTAGGATGAACTATGATTACTGCTTCTGAGCCAGTCAGTGCCAGGGTGAGCATGACAGTGAGGATACTCAACACCTACCAAAGCAGAGATCCAGGGGTGCCTATGAGCTCATCACTGACATAGACTTAAAACACATCCAACAAGGCTTAGGGAATTTTGCAGAAGATGAGGCAGAAAGATTTTTAAGAGCCACAGGCTGGGTCTCATGCCCAGAGACACTGCCTCTCCCCAAAAACTGAATTCTGCTCCCACAATGCCTAACTCACAACCCCACAAGGAAAACCTGCAACCCCACTGAGGAGGGCCCTCAGCGGAATGGGGGCAGGAATGAGGGAAAGGATGGTACCAACACACGATGTATTCATACTAAGTATGTCCATAATTAATTTAAAAAAGGAATAATTGGGCTGGAGAGATGGCTCAGCAGTTAAGTGCTTGCCTGTGAAGCCTAAGGACCCCAGTTTGAGGCTCGATTCTCCAGGACCCACGTTAGCCAGATGCACAAGGGGGCGCATGCATCTGGAGTTCGTTTGCAGTGGCTGGAGGCCCTGGCGCACCATTCTCTCTGTCTCTCCCCTCTCTCTATGTGCCTCTTTCTCTCTCTGTCTGTTGCTCTCAAATAGATAAACAAAAATAAACAAGAAAAGCTGGGCATGGTGGCGCATGCCTTCAATCCCAGCACTTGGGAGGCAGAGGTAGGAGGATCGCTGTGAGCTCGAGGCCACCCTGAGACTCCATAGTGAATTCCAGGTCAGCTTAGGCTAGAGCAAGAACCTACCTCAAAAAACATAAATAAATAAATAAATAAACAAACAAACAAACAAACTTTTTAAAAAAGGAATAATTAGCATTCACTGAACACATACTATGTGCTCCACACACTGAGACTAATCTTAATTTTCACAACAGTATGAAACTAGAATTTTTTTTAAATTTTTTTTGTTCATTTTTATTTATTTATTTGAGAGTGACAGAGAGAGGAAGAGGCAGATAGGGAGAAAGAGAGAGAATGGGTGCGCCAGGGCTTCTAGCCACTGCAAACTAACTCCAGACACGTGCACCCCCTTGTGCATCTGGCTAACGTGGGTCCTGGAGAATCAAGCATTGAACCGGGGTCCTTAGGCTTCACAGGCAAGTGCTTAACCGCTAAGCCATCTCTCCAGCCCGAAACTAGAACTTTTGTTCCATTTCTCTGGTGGAAAACTTGACCAAACTAAAGCTTCAAGAAGATATAGTTTAATGTTACACAACTATGAGGATAAAGACTAGAAAGTTGTCTGTAGCCTGAACAAGTTCATACAACTATTCTATACTACCTGTTTCCTTTTATTGGAACTTTCTGATATCTAAGTATACTTCTATTACATGATAAACTATATACTTTCTCAGAAGCATTCTATCCCTCAGGTCAGGCATTAGGAGATGTGGTTTCTATTCCATCTATCTGTCTCATTACATAAACTTATTCCAAATCAATCTGTCAACATGAATCGAAAAGCCTGATTCAGTCAAAAATCACACTCAACACTAACATACAATGCTAAAAGCTCAAACTCTTTCCACATTTACTGAAATTGAATGAAATAAAATTTCACATACAATTATGCCAGAAGCATTAACAACTATACATACTATTTATGTTGAAAATTAGACCATTCCTATAATTGATGAAGAAGAAATCACACCAACTATAATGCTATTCAAATTGTACTTCATAAAAATCTTTACAAATAACTTTAACAATAAAAAATTATAAGACAAACTGAAATATAAATAAGTAGCTGATTTTAAAAGTTTTAAAAGTATAAAGACAAAACAAAATTATAACTTACATCAATGCCAGAAGACTCAGTTAATACACAGAGATCTACATACTAAAGCCCAAGAATGTTTAAAATCCAAATCTGGGTAATTATAGGTAAAAAATTTTATGTTAAATTTTCCTGCTATGAAAATATGATTTTGATAAGTACTAGAATTCCACACCTCCACCTGCAAACATCTAAAAATTCTTAATTTACATATGATTCAAGTAGAGTAAAAGCTAATACATTAAAATAGTTCAATTAAAATTTACCTAATTAATATTTTAAAACAAGTATTTGCTAAATATTAAAGTTATCTAGTAAGTGGTATGATAGTTTTTTAAGAAATATAATTTACCAGGAATAAATCAAAGAGTAAAGTTTCAAATCTAAATCTAACTTGACCATTACATAAAAGACCTACATACCATATACCTGTAATTTGGTAATACTAATTTGAGAATCAATGTTCCAACTATGAAATCATTATTTCTTGCTTAGGATAGGCACATTAAATAAAACATACTGCATCATTCACTTACAAGGAATATGTTTCTTAAAAAATGTAACAGTTCTTTCAAAAGGACTTTTTGATTAATTGGTTTTACATTAATTTATGTTGGTTTTAAATTTCCCATAAACTTAGAAAATTCTATTCTTATTTGTAAAACCTAAAATGCCTTTCTGAACAAATTTAAATGCATTGGTAAATGGCCAAAAACTTACTATCAATTCCAGTTTTTGTAAAATTAAATATATTTTAAAGGCAGAAAAGCCAAAGCTAAGTTGTTACATAAATTTGTCTTCATAAATTAAGTTCATCACAGATCCAACTGATATTAGCCATAAAAGGGAATACACAACATTAATAATTTTAAAAAATTCAAATTTGACTTATATGCCTAATGATATACAATAATAACATCCTCCCTTACACAGAAGGAAAAGTCAAAACTATCATATATGTTACTCACCGCTATTCTAATAATGTCATGAGTTCATTTTTAATAGCAGGTTTTATTTTAAAAGACCTAAGTCGTGAGAACATTCATACCACTTCATAACTTTGACACAAAGTACGGATAAGAAGATTAGACTTTATTTGGTATAAAATCAGTTGGCAGTTTTACATCTGTGCATGCAACATAAATACACCAGCTGGCATCTCAAGCACACACACATATGGACTTCAAAACAGAAACTTCCTTATTTGCAGTACTGCCAGGGTAATTTTGTATCCTCTGCATACTACAGCTATTTGTCAGACCCTGCAGGTGTGCACTGCACATAAACACACAGCTGTACTCCAGCAAGCCAAGTGTTCCATCAAACACATAAAGGGAGACCTCAGCAGTTAGATTAGTCATCCCTAGAACAGGTCCAGAGAGAACAATATGGGCTAGTATTTTTGGAAAAAGTATGGATAGAAAATTTATGATTATGCTGGTCTTACACTAAATGACTAGAGGATTGTGTCATTTTTAAAGTAATGTGTATGTTCTAAGTTTTTGTTAGAATTGCTGGAGAAAAGTGAAATTTTTTTTGGTTTAAATAACCAAAACCTAGTTTAAGTACAAAATATAAGTTTTTCAAATTTGTTTTTAGTTATTAGAAGTTATGCAACTGCAGGCTTTAGCTATACTAATTATAAATCATATCAGTATATCATAAAATACTTAGCATTTCTATATTATACTGTATAATACTTATAATTCTACTTTTCTAATTATATATTTAAGATGAACTTCTCTCTGCAAGCTAATTGGAAATAAAATTATATATTAGACACACTTAATAAGAATTACATACCTCATAAGACTATAAATATTATTAAAATATTCAGTTCTCAAGAATGACATAAAAGTACATTAGTCTAAACTTGGCTAAGGAAATATATGAAAATATAAGACACAGTCATTGCACAATCATGTGAAAGCCCCAAACAAATTAAAAGTGGCCTTATTAATAATCCTCAGTATACCTGGGAAGCACTTCAGGCAGCTGCTAATTATAAATAACTACACTTCCCTCAAAGTGCTCAGAGTCCACCTGGAAGTTGACAAAACATAAAAGATAACTTAGAAAATATGCTTGAATGAATTAAGCCTAATACACTAATCCATAGTGAACTTGAGGTCAAAGAGTTAGTAATCAAGAAGCAGCAGTCTCTGACATCAGGGACTTTTGTGTTGTCTCATAAACAGAATGTACAAAGGTATTTAAACATTACGTTAGTCTGATACAAACCTCCTCACAGAACTTATTCAGCCCTACTCTACTATCTAAAGTAAAAAAAGGGGAAAGGAATGTTTATAATTATTTAAATTCCTTTAAAGCAAGTTATCTCAAATTTTATTATTTCTGACTAGGTATAAATATGAAATACTTGAATTGAATCTGGATCCCTACAGGACTGTTTCCCTAAGATATGATTCATGGCTCTTTATAGTGTTCCCCTAGCTTTAAATGTGTCAAGTTGGATCTAGTTGGATTTTTAACCTCAAAACCTCTTTTTAACTATAATTCTGCCCCAAACATTTATACCAGTAAAAAACTACCATCTAGAAAAGTGTCAAATGTAAGAATAAAGAAAATATCATGTTCCTTAATTCCTACAATAAAATACATTTCAAAACAAATTTCAGTTAATGATATCTATGTCATTTATTTACTGCTGTGTAACTACACCAAAACTTGGTGGCTTAAAACCAATCATCAGTTGGGACCACAAACTAACAAGTTGGACTTCCCAAAACGCACATAAAGGCTAGGTGTGGTCATGCACACATTCAACTCCTGCTCAACCAAGAAGATTTTGGGGGACCAGGAGACCCGAAAATCTGTGAGGCTTGCTGGATGACAGCAGCTCCAGATCGAATGAGAGGTAATATGCAGGTGGCCTCTGTATGTATAAGTGACACACATAAATACACACACAGGTTTCTATACCACGTACCATATACATACTACACAGGGGGAGGGGGACAGAAATCATCTTTTTTTTAAATCTCTTATAGTTTATAAATATTCTATACCCATCTATATAGTTTCCACTTCATTCATTCATGAAACTGCAGTCAGTCAGACAGGTGGCTAAGCCTGGAATCATCTGAAATCTCAACTGAGCTAGAAATCCAATATGGTTTTATAACTCACATGCCTAACACCTCAGCAGCAATGCTTGAACAGCTGACAGCAACATAGGGGGTCTCAGAGTCCCCCCTCCCTCTCTCTCTCTCTATCTCTCTCGATATACTTATTAGAATTGCAAACACTTTCAGAAAACAAGAATAATGCAGGTAAACTATGTGGGAGTATTATTAAAGAAAATTCCTGAGGAGATGACTCAGCATGCAACCTGCTTGCCATGCATGCCTGAGGATCTGAGTCAGGATCCCAAGAGCACACAAAAAATACAGAGAATGGTGGCATGCATCTGTAATCCCAGTGGGTAGGGGGTGGAAACTGAAGTATGCACAGCATTTGTGAACTACCTTGCCTAACTCAATTGGTAAGGTGAAGAGCAATCAGAAAAAAACATCAGACTTCCATCAACTACTGGCCTCCAAACACATGCATGCGCGCGCACACACGCACACACACACAATAATTAATTATGCTACTGAGCATATCAGGCATTTCAACAATAGTAATGTTGTTGGCATTTATTTGGCTGACCATACTAAACAGAACTGCTGGACTGCAGAGATGGCTAGGTGCCATGGTTAAGTATACTTCATGCACAAAGACGAAGACCTAAGAAGGCCTGACGTGGCCAAGTTCAGATCTTCACATCCTATGTTAAACAGCTGCACATGGCCATGCGTGCCTGTAACCCAGTCCCTGAAGAGAGCAGAGATCCAAGAATCATCAGAGTCCCTGCAAACTCCAGAATTAGGTCTTAGAGAAAGAGAGACCTGAGCAATCAAATAAGTAATATTCTATCCAATATAATTAAGTACACAAACTTGATGAAAAAAAAATATATATATATATTCATACACATACACACATGCATACATACATAAAAACTTCAGATTACTAGAGAAAAAAATCAGCCCTGATACAAAATGGTCACAAGAGTAAGGACCAGTCACTATTATTAAAAATTACCTGCAAAGTTCATTAAATGTTAAATAAAAAGCAAGAGTTGGTGAGGGGGGGGAGAGCTCAGTAGCTAAAGGCACTTCCTTGCAAAGCCTGGTAGCCTGCATTTGATTCCCTAGTACCCACATACAGCTAGACACACAAAGCAGCATGTATGCCTGGAATTCACTTACAGTGACAGGAAGCCATGGAGTGCCCATACTCTGTCTCTCCGTTCCCTTCTCTCTTTCTCAAATAAATATATAAAAACATTTTTAAAGACTGGAGAGATGGCTCAATGATTAAATACACTTGCTTGCAAAGCCTGATGGCCCCAATTAGATTCATTAACCACTTAAAGACAGGTGCACAAAGTGGCTCATTTATCTGCAGTTAGTTTGCAATGGCAGGAGGCCCTGGTGTACCTATACTCATTCATTTTCTCTCTCTCTCTCTCTCTCTCACTCACTCTCTCTCTCACACACACACACAGCCTCTTTCTCTGTCTGTCTCTGTGTCAAATAAATATAATTTAAAAAAAAGAAAAAGAAAAGGCAAGACTTGGACAGAAAGATGGCTCAGCAGTTAGAGTCACTTGCTTGCAAAGCAAGGCAGCATACATTCAATTCCCAAGCCACCCATGTAAGCCAGTGCAAGTGTATGGTGTTCATTTTGAGAAGTAAGAGGCCCAGACATGCCCATACACACATACAAATAAATAATATTTTACAAAGCAAAACTGGCCTGAAAATCAGCATTTGCACCATGTCATCATCCTTATATAAATCAAAGATTGAAATATTCTCTCATGTTACTTAGTGAAGCAAAGAATACCATGCTTCTTCAACAGAATTGTTAGCATGGGAAAGAAAGTATTCAGGGATCCCTAATACAAATTTTAACACAGAGCAGAGATATAGATCTATAACACTTTTCATCTACATGAATACTTACAGAGCAGCAGAATGTCACCATAGAATATATCATATTTTATATGCAATGCTATATATATGCAACATCAGTGTCTTAGTGATTAAGAACAACTGTCATAACATTTTACAAATGAAAAAAGACAAGCTAGCCAATAACTCTCAGTATTATTATGAACAAAACCATAGTAGCCCAGGAAAACAATGACACAACCAATGGAATCTCATGAAGCTAAAATATTTTTTTTAATTTATTTACAAGAAGGAAGTGGGGAGAGAGACAGACAGGTGCAGATATTGTAGGGGAGGAGAAGGGGTGTTTGCCATGGCCTTTTGCCACTATAAACTCTAGATACTTGCACCACTTTGTGCATCTGGCTTTATATGGGTACTGAGGAATCAAACCCAGTAGGATTTGTAAGCCTTTAACAAATGACCCATCTCCTCAGCCCCCTCATTAAACTTTCTAAAAATTTTTTCTTAATGATATTTAAATCTTGAACTGTAATGATTTGCTGAAATGGAGGGTAGGTGGATTACAAAGCTTTGTTTCTAGTTTTGGTTGGCAATGATCACTGTTTATTTTCCTGGGCTGCTTTGGTTTTGTTCAGGAAGTCTTTCCCTACTCCTATATGGTGGAGAGTTCCTCCTATTTTTTCTTCCAGTAGGAGAGGAGTTTCAGGTCTTACATTGAGGTCTTTAGTCCATTTGGACTTGATTTTTGTGTATGGTGGGATGAGTGAGTCTAGTTTGATGATTTTATAAATGGTCATCCAGTTTGCCCAGCTCCATTTGTTGAAGATGCTTTCTTTTCTCCAATCCACGTTATTGGCACCTTTGTCACAGATCAAGTAGCTGTAGTTACGTGACCTTAGGGCTGGGCCTTCAATTCTGTTCCACTGGTCTATGTTTCTTTTTTTATGCTAATATCATGCTGTTTTTGTTACTGTGGCTTTGTAAGATAGTTTTAGATCAGGTATAATGATACCACCAGAGGTGTTTCTTTTGCTGAGGATATGTTTGGATATCCAAGGCCTGTTGCCATTCCATATAAACTTTCAGATCATTTTTTTTTTCTATCTCTGTGAAGAATGATGTGGAAATTTTTATTGGTTATTGCATTAAATATGTATATTGCTCTTAGTAGAATTACCATTTTCACAATATTATTTCTACCTATCCAGGAACATGGGAGATCTTTCCATCTTCTCAAGTCCTCCTCGATTACTCTCTTGTGTATTTTTTATTTTTTAATTATATAGGTCTTTCACATCCTTGATTAGTGTTATTCTGAGGCATTTAATTTTTTTGTTGCTATTGGAAATAGGAAAGCCTCACTAATTCCTTTCTTTGTATATTTGTCCTTTGCATATAGAAAGATTACTGATTTTTGTGTGTTGATTTTTTTATCCTGCCACTTTACTGAAGGAATTAATCACCTTTAGAAGTTTTGAGATGGAGACTTTCAGTCACTTTTGCATAGGACCATTTCATCTGCAAATAGGGCTGACTTGGCTTTTTCCTTCCCAATTTGTATTCCTTTTCTTTCTTTCTCCTGTCTTTTTGCTTGGGCTAGGACTTCAAGTACTATGTTGAAGACCAGTGGTGAGAGTGGGTACCTTTTCTTGTTCTCAATCTCAAATGGGAACTCCTTGAGTCTTTCTCCATTAAGTATTATTTGGGGATATATATAATTTTTATTGTGTTGAGATATAAACCTTCCATGCCTATTCTCTCCAGCATTTTGATCATGAAATGGTATTGTATTTTGTCAAAGACCTTCTCTGCATCAATTAAGATCACATGGTTCTTGTGATTAAGTTTATTTCTGTGATGTATTACATACATTACTTATTTATGTGGTGTATTACATACATTACTTGAACCATCCCTGGGATGAAGCCTACTTGATCAAAGTGGATAATGCTTTTGATGTGTTGTTGAATTCGGCTTGTGAAGATTTTGTTTAGGATCTTTGCATCTGAATTCATCAGGGAAAATAGGCCTATAGTTTTATTTATTTATTTATTTTTTTGGTTGAGACATCATGCCCAAAGGATTACCCCCCCCAAAAAAGAATAACTGACTGCTATTCTAACCCCACAGGGAATAACTGCATCCTCACTGAGGGGAGGGGGAGGGAGGGGGAGAGAGAGGAGAGGGAAGGGAGAGGTTGTGTGATTTACTTCTGGATCACCCTCTATTTCACAGTTTTATTTTTTGTTTGACAGGTGCATGGTAATCAATCATAGGACCCCGGTATCCTAAGCACATACTTCCAGTGAGTAATACACCAACCTCACAGCATGTGCTTTTCATAGCTATCTTGGAAAAGAATTGAGAGTAAATACTATATGCGCTGATCTAGGAGGAAAGAAACTGACATATAAAATATATTTTAATGGTAGTTTTTTATATATACAAATGCTGGGAATTTTTTTCAGTCTGCTTTGTTTTATATGAGTGTGTATATATGACATACTGGATTATAAGAAGAAAATATTTTGCAACTGTTTAAATTATATATATTGGAATTCATAAGAAATCCTTCATATTCTATATGCAATATTAACTGCTACTGAATTATTAAACTATTAAAATAGAATCTACCATCTGAAAATCTTTAGGCTGAAAATGCAGAAATCCCTCTTTTTATAAATGTACCCAAACTCTTGTATAATTTGGGTAAACTAATAAAAGCATTAGGCATATAGAAGAAAAAATAGATTCTACTACTTTTACATTATTAAAATGTATACATATTTATACTTAAATGTATGCATAAATATGTGCATATATTTAGATGTAAATCTGTATAATTTAGGTTGAAATCATGATGGGAAATACAAGTATCATAATGAATTTATAGAATATAAGAATAGACAAATCTCATTCAACAGTGATATCTGATAATTATCTTAGGAGTTGATTTTTAATGTTACTATACAATTCATAATTTCTCATTGTTGTCAGTTTCTACACTATTTCTACTAGTCTTCACATCTGTGATAGTAAACTACAGGTGTTCTGTTTCAACTGAAATGAGGAACCAATCATAATGGTTTTGTTCTAGAATCCACGATGATGATGATTCTAACAGATTATCAAATTTCCTTCTTCTTTAATATTAATTACTAATTTGAAACATGAACAGAAATGGTTGTATTATATGCTTGTATATGTTTACTGTTCTAATATGAACTTGAATAGTAGGATATTGTGGTGGTCTTAATGTAAATTGTCTCCCATAGGCTAATGTGTTTGAACACTAGTTTCCCAACTGTTTGAGAAGGTTGTGGATGCTTTTGGCAATGGAGCCTTGCTAGAGTATCTGTGTCACTGGCAGCCAGGTCTAAAGTGTTACAGCCAGGCCCTGCATGTGGTTCTCTCTCCTTTACTTCCTGTCTGCCTATGCTTTTGCCATGCTGTCTTCCCCATGATGAACTTCACCCTTGAAACTGTAAGCCAAATTAAATCCCTTTCTCTCAGGCATTCTGTACTAGCAATGAGAAAGCAAGTGATACAATAAATTGGTACTGAGGAGTGAGGCCATGGCTGCCATATACCTGACCATTAGATTCTTAGTATTCTGGAACTGGTTTGGGGGGAAAGGAGTTTGAAATTTGGGACTATGTAAGTCTTACAATGATGTAAGCAGTGCTTAACAGACCATTCTGGGGTAAGTCTGAAAAAGAAATATGGATTGTACAGTCCAGGTTTATGAGGTTTCTGTAGAGAGCAAGGACTCCTTGGAAAAGGCAATTTGTATGATATTCTGGCAAAAAAAAAAAAAACCTGCATTCTGCCCATGTCCTAATAACTTCTTCAAAGTTGAATTAAAAAGCAACAAATGGATTAATGTGTTTGGCAGAGGAAATGTCAAGGTAGAATAACATTAAATCTGTGGTATGTCTGCTCTTAGCTACTTCGATTCATTCTACAACGAAAGAGAACAAAATACAGAACTGAAAAATGTAGCTTAAAAAGGAAAAAATTGTAAGTTTCAAATCCCAGGCAAGGAGACTGTAGCCCCTTTGAATGTCATCATGAAAGATATTACTACCCTTAATGAGAAATTTAGGGCTTTGCCCTGGGACACTTCTCTTGCAATGAGAAGGCATAAAGGTTCAACGTATGCACATGGAAAGTTTAAAACACCTAAATAAAATATGTAATAAATGCTTACTTGGTGTCTATAAAGTCTATAAAGTCTTTCATCCAATCCTCTACTCTTTTCTACCACTGCCTTTTAAACATTAGCAGTGCTTCCCACACTATCGTGTGCTTATTATGACAGTTTCCCTATTAAAGATGCAGCTCAAGCAACCAGTGCCTCCTTCGCATCAATAGCCCCAGTGCCTTCCATGTACTGATCAATAAGATACTGTGTGCACAGAGACTCATACCTGTGCACTCAGCACTTAGAAGGCTGAGCAAGGGAACCATCCATCCACTAGCCTGAAGGGACCTTGGGCTACATAGTGAGTTTCAGGCCAGCCTGGGCTACTGAATGAGAACCTATAATAAATTAATTAGTTAATTCTATAAATTTGCTCTCAAAGGAAAGAAATAAATTAAGAATGAATTTTTACATAAAATTTAAGTACATGATTTTTCATAAAGTTTACATAGATTTTGTCTGTGAGGCCGAGTAAACTGCAACCCCCTCCCCCAACCATTCACATGCTCTAAAAACAACTTTATTCTTCTTAGGGAGCAAAATTCAATTTGGTATCAAAAAGTAGTTTTTAGTGCTAGAATTGAAAGCTAGTAGGCAATTTGGAGGCTTACTTATTCTGAACTTTTTAGAACACTTCCTCACAAATAACATATTAGTTACCAAGGAAAAATTAAACTCTGGTTTTTACAAGTCATTAAATTTCTTTTCAACTTCATATAACCTGTCAGTTCCCAATTATACCCCCCGGGATAAAAATCAGTCCAAACATTATAAGTATGTAAGCATAAAATAAAACTAATCCATGAAAAACATGCAAAAAAAGAATAGTATCTATCAAAAAGCACTTTATAAATTATAAATTTTCAATTCTGGGAATTGCTTAACACCAACAGTTAAGCCATGATTTTTCTTTTAATTCACTGAGCTAAAACGGAATCAACAGTATTACTACTTTACCAAGTAATCACAGACTAGGTGAACAATTTTAAAATCAAACTATTTTAAAGGAAGACTAAGCATCCCATAGGAAATAAAAGTGGAAATGAGTCCAAGGGAGAAAATGGCTTGGTTCCACACCCTTAAAATTGCCTACAGCAATGCATCAAAAAATAAAATAAAATAAGCCCCCTGAGTCTAGGTCAGCAGCATAGTGTTACAACTTAAGCATTGGGTCATCAGTGGCAATGGAAGGCTGATTAAGGGTTGAGGTAATATATTTACTTACTCCAGTAAGGAACCATGGAGCACTACCCCCAACAGTACAAAGAGTTCTTATGTGGACATCATGTAAAAGGAAACACCATAATCATTTATTTATATTTTAGAACTTAAATATAAAACATGCCAGAACAAGAATCTAAGAAATAACACAAACAATATAATAAATATTAATATTTCAACTTGTTATAAAAATAAGACAGAACTCTATTCAGCAATCTCATTACATTTTGTAACAAAACAGCTGATTTTTACTAGCCATTACTAATGATCCTAATTCCTAATTTTTAAAAATGCCTTTAATCTAAAGGATTAAAAATAAAAATACAACATTAACACAAAAAAAGAACATTATAAGTAAGAAAACCACTGCCAAATAGAAATAGAATCTTTTAAACTTATGGTAATAACAGGCTAAGATAACACTGCTTTGTCTCCAACTTAAAAGGCAGTTCCAAATAGGACTATAAATACATTATAGATACTAGTTTTCAAAGTTCTTGGGAAATATTTTGGAAATTAATCAAGATGATAATCACAGAGGAAAAGACTGTGTTACCAAGTACTTACACAGACACTAGTATACATCACTAATTACAAAACCTAGTGAATATTAAGGTCAAGGCATGGTTTTTTCTTGTTTTTTTTTTTTAATTTGAGAGAGAGAGAATAGAGAGAGGGGGTGGAAAATGGGCACACCAGGACCTCTAGCCACTGCAAACTCACAGGCAAGGGCCTTAATGGCTAAGCCATCTCTACAGTCCCAAGGTATGTTTGTTGTTTTTTTTGTTTTGTTTTGGTTTGGTTTGGTTTGGTTTGGTTTGGTTTTAAGAAAAACAAAATACTCCCAAGGCATGGTGGTACATGCCTTTAATGCCAGCACTCAAGAGGCAGAATTAGGAGGATAGCCATGAGTTCGAGACCACCCTGAGACTACATAGTGAATTCCAGGTCAGACTGGGCTAGAGCGAGACCTGAACTCAAAAAACAAACAAAAAAATTTTTTTTAACCAGAAAGTATTACCAGTATCAAACACTTTGGATTGTGAAAACCATTATATAGCTATGTTAGTAAGGTTTGTATTAAAAAATATCACTCAAGCCGGGCATGATGGTGCACGCCTTTAATCCCAGCACTCTAGAGGCAGAGGTAGGATCACCGTGAGTTCGAGGCCACCCTGAGAATACATAGTAAATTCCAGGTCAGCCTGGACCAGAGTGAGACCCTATCTCAAAAAGAAAAAAGGAAAAATTCACTCAAAAATAATTACCAATTCATTTTGTAAAGTTTTTTATTCAGTATTTCTACTCTTTAAAATTTTTTACATGAGAACAACTTTAAAAAATATTATCAAGGGTGAAGACAAAAAAATGCTTTATGTAATAACTAACTTAAGCCTCCTAAATTCCAAGGGTTAATGATTTTTTAAAACTCAGTGGAGCATTGATTCCAGTGGGATCACAATGACTTTACAGCTATGCCCAAATGGAATTTGCAGGCTGATGAGAAAAAAGAGAAATTAAATTTGAAGAAAAAAAAAAAAGGAGAGTAAAAACAGAACAAAACAACAACAACAAAAAAGCCAATGGAACATCATTACTTAATTGCATTAAAAGTATTTCAGCCAAGCAAGATGGCACACACCTTTAATCCCAGCAATCAGGAGGCAGAGGTAGGAGGATCAATGCAAACTGCAGGCGAGCCTGAACTAGAGTGAGTTCCGGATCAGCCTGAGCTAGAGTGAAACCCTTCCTCGTAGAAAAATTCACTTTTATAAAGTATAAACTTGGTATATCATGTTAAGTAGCATATATTCTCTTGCTTCAAGCATAAAAAGACATCCAAATCACACTAAAGGATATGAAGCTTTTGCGGTATATGGAAGGAAAAGAACTTAAGCAGGTAAGAAAAATGGTTAGAAGGGTAGAAAATGTGTTCCAGATAAATGCAATCACACATACAATAGCAACTAGATATGAATGTCTCTATGTCTGAGACATAGTAAGTAGTACAGTTGTTCAAACCATCCAAATAAAGGGGCTTAAGAAAGATCCAGTAATGAGTCTTAAAGGGGTCATGAAAAGACAATGTACTGACATTTAAGGAAGTTCTAATTATTTCTTAAAGACAAATGTGAACATACAGATCACTAAGGCTCCAGTAGACTGAACGAACTGCTCAACAACAAAGAAAACTGAAAGACCACTTGGGAACTATCCTAACAGTCCCAAATGGAAACAAAAGCAAAGGAATAGAAAAGAGCAGCCAAAGCCAGAAAGATTTAGAAAAGAAAATGAACAGCCACAAGATATGAACAAGAGAGAAGGGTAAATTAAAGATAATTTCTAGAGAGCCAGGCACCTAACTTTAATCCCATCACTGGGAAGCCCTGAGGTAAAAGGAAAACAGTGAGTGTGAGGCCAGACTGGGCTACATGGCAAGTTCCAGGCCACACTGGGCTGGAGTGAAACCCTGCCTCAAAAAAAAAAAAAATCAAAACAAAGGGGGTGTGGTAGCACATGCCTTTAATCCCAGCACTCAGGAGGCAGAGGTAGTAGGATCACTGTGAGTTCAAGGCCACCCTGAGACTACATAGTTAATTCCAGGACATCCCGGACCAGAATAAGATCCTACCATAAAAAAAAAAAAAATCAAAAGAAAAAGCATAATTTCTAGATGTTTTGCCTTAAGGTAATGGGTGACCAATGATGCTATTAGCTACAATTAGAAAAAGAGTTAAGCTTCATTTTAAATGCAATCAGTTTAGATACCCTGACAAATCCAAATGCATTTTACCAGCTTCAGGAAAAAGTTTTGGGCTCCATAATTCAATAAAGCAGTTGTCAAAAATTGTGAAAGCTGAAGCCACATTGGAGGTTACACAAAGTACTCTCTTCTCAAGGTCAAAAACAAAAGACAAAAGGAAAGGTCATACAAATCCAACAAAAGAGTTCTATATATTTTACATGTGAAGTAAAAGAAGAATAAAACTAAAAAATATACAGAATTAGAAATAAGTCAAAATGCAGTATATTTATCTTTCCAGGTCATTTTTGCATACCAGAAGAGAAAGATACACTGAGAGCTGGAAAAGGATGTACAATCTAAGAAAATTTTCTTTCTATGCGTATTATGGTGAAAAAACAATGGGAGTGACATGTGACCACCAAAAAAAAAAAAGAAATCTGAAAACATAATGTTATGAAGACCATAACATAAAATGACATATATAAATGAATAGTAACTATATAAAAATACATATATAAAAAGCATGAGATTGAAAGAAAAAAAGAAAATTAAAAAGTTATGTTACACTTCTATTTTTTCCTTCTGTATTTTCTCTTAATGTTGTTCTCTACAGCGAATAAAAATAAAATTATATTCTACACATACCCTCATCAAATAATCCATAAGGTTAAAATTATTAGAGGTGGATATCCTTATGATGAATAATAAAAATATAACAGCAATTCAATCCGAATTTTAATAATCATCTAATCTAATATAAATTTGCATTCCTAAAAGTGATCTGGTTGTTTCTAAACATCTCATGACTTCCATGTCTCACTAAAACTTGGAAAATATGAGGTAAATGACATATTAACTTGAACAATCATAAAAATGCTTAGAAAGTAAAAGGCTCATTTAATGAAAAAACTAGAAATGTTTCCATATGTTTCTATGAAGTATTCTTTTCCCTGTAAATGAACACATTCAAGATTTTATTTTTGGCTTTGTTTCAGGAAAAAAAAAAAAAAAACATCTGCATAGTGTAGCACTTACACGCACATCTCAGTCATGCAATAGTTATGTCACAGCTCATATATTAAATAAAAATTACATTCAAGCCCACACAACCTCACAGACCCAAAGTCTTCCTTCCTATTAAGAGTATTCCTAAAGGAGCTCTCACTGCACTTTGCTGCTAACGTCACGCGACTTTTGTTAGGAAGTTAAATACTAAAACTAAAACATCAAATAGATCCTAACACAGTTGTGAATGACCTAAAAAAAAACTAATTTTTACTAGCTATAAACCATGACTATGTACTTTTCACAGAAGCAGGTGTAAAGGTGGTGTAAACTGTCACTATACCATACTTCACTGCAATTTTTTAAAAATAAAATATTGTTGGATTTAATTTAATACTTATAATAACCTTGTTACATTTTTTCCTGTATTTCTCTGAATTCAGCAGCACATATACATAGAACTATGTTCATGATAGATTTTATCTAGTTTTTATAAACATCTCTGAATGCCACTTTTATTATTGCTACGGTATACATACATCATTTGTACTATTCTTCACTTCATCAGGTAAAGAAGCAGCAATACTACGCAATGCTAAAGGGGCAAGAACAACCAGATTAATGGTCAGATAATGCAGCTCAAGCTCTTACTAGGAGGATCAAGAACCAGAGTCAAGATTGTTAATCTTTCTGTGATCCAGCATGACTCATTTATATCCTGGGAAATATAATACCTTCTTCACAAAATTGATGTAAAGGCTAAATGACCCTACAGACATACCAAGCACTTAGAAGATGGCATGGCCCATAACAAGCATTTAATAACTAAAATTACTCCTAACTTTTATATTCAAAACAGTGTTTTTTGATCAAGCTTTTACTCCATAATCTTAAGCAATATTCTTTAAAATTTTAGACATATGGGATATATTTTTCTTCATATGTAGTAAAATAAATATTTTTAAATTAAAATTTCCTTTGTGCTATTGAAAATTATCTACAATACCCACAGTGACATGTGTGTTAACAATGAACACTTAATAGCAATTAAGTCATAATTTTATTTTTTCCAATGAAAAAACAATACATTTTGAGAATTTAAGAAACATTCCTAGATCCCATAAGCAGTAAAATATAATTGGGATTTGGGGTGAGGAAGAGATTGCATAGGGCCAGAATGTAAAAGTGTACTATAAGAAATTAGCAAAGAGGGCTGGAGCGATGGCTTAGTGGTTAAGTACTTGCCTATGAAGCATAAGGACCCCAGTTCAAGGTTTGATTCCCCAGGACCCACGTAAGCCAGATGCACAAAATGGCACATGCATATGGAGTTCGTTTTCAGTGTCAGGAGACCCTGATATGATCATGCTCATTCATTCGCTCTCTCTTTCTTTCTCTCTCTCTCCCTCTCTTCCTCTGTCTCTCCCTCTGTCTCAAATAAATAAGTGAAAATATTTTTTAAAGAATGTAAAATGTTTCGATGTTTTTTGCCTTACAGCTATATTTGTGGTCTACAAATTATTCTTTGGAAATTCCCAGTAAGACCAAATCATGATCATTTGAGGAATCTTAATATATGCCACTGAGGTGAAAGCAGCTTTCAACAAATCTTTGTATTCTAGCAAAATGTAAGCTTACAGAACTGGGAACCAGTAAATGTATATTCAGTATAAATTGCCCAGTCTTGGTATATTATGTTATAGCAGCTCAAAACACACCCAGACTGGAGAGATGGCTCAGAGGCTAAGTGTACTTCCTGCATATGCATGGGGGACTGAGGGGACCTGAGACCATCAAAGCTGGAACCTTCAGGTGCCACATAAACAGCTGGGTGTAGCCAAGAACACCTGTAAGTCCAGTCCCACAGGCAAGCAGAGACCCAAGAATATTCCCAGCCTTGCAAGTTCCACAATCAATAAGAGACTTGGCCTCAAAACAAGACCAGGCAGAAGAAAGATGGGGCCAGGCACCAAACATTCTGCTCCAGACACCATAGACAAGTGCCCTCAGCCAAAAGCAAGTATCTGTACCACACACACAAGCAAATAAAAGAAAATACCTAGATACTCCTTGGGGAGAAACTTAAACCCCTACTCCAACATCTGTAAAATAGAAGGTTTCATAGAGCCTGTGATAGATGGAGATTCCCCAAAATGCCTGGATCTGATTAGTGGCCTGGCAAAACTGATCCCCAGTGGTGACCATCACAGTACTGCAGTTCAACCTCAGCCACAGCTGTGTGGGCATAAGGGAATGTACAGAATACAAAGTCTATCTCAGTCTAGCCAAAGGTACTCTTGATGGACCTTGTTATACATGACTGATCCTTTGTGTCTTCTGAAACTTAGAATACTAGAAAATAGCAGATGTAAAAATTAAAGATTAGGAGCCACAACAGGAAAAAAAAAAATAATAGCTGATCATCCACATTCCTTATGCTGATGGCACAGAAGGGACCACTCTCTAATGAGACCAAGAAGAATCAAGCTGCTTGTCACAAGCACTCCCAGCCTTTGACCAGACATAGTAAAAGTAACATCACAGACTGGGCACAAAAGTAAAGAACTATTGTCTCTGATGCAAAAGTTGCCACTTTTAGCAATAATACAACCAAAAAAATATGAACACATAGTGGAATGAAGAAGGCCACATCTGCATAAAGTCACACCACCCATCCATGTCCAGCTACTCTTGATAAACTGACAACAAACCTGTAACTTATATACTCCAACTAAACTCCATTCATTATCAGCTAATTGTTGTCACACCATTGTAACCATCAAAATTAAGGTGCTACATATTTCTAACTTCTGAGACCACTTACCAGATGTCAGTGCTGCTACTTTTTTCTTAGTAATAGCCAAAAGTATAAACCCTTAAGACTTCACAATAAGGTTAAACATCACTGCCTCAATTTCTCAGCAAGCTCTGTGTAATGTAACCACATATGCAATCTAAAATGTGGAAATGTCATTAAAATAGATAAAGTCATTAACATTTTTCCAAATACACTGGAAGTATTAAATGGTAAAGTGGAAAAGTATTTCTCATACTTTTATGAAAAGTGTTTGAACCCATTAAATACTTTATATTTATTTATCAATTCAGAATAGCCACTCATAAATACTTAAAAGTCACAGGTGACTAGTGGCTAGTACTGAGAAATGCAATTTTTTATTAAATACATCATTTTCCAAACTGGAAAACTTTAATCTTTCTCTTTTACCTCTAGCCCTATGATCTTCTCCCCACCCAAATATTTAACTTATCCATTCATTTATTCATGCTATGTACAGGCATGAGAATATGGTTCTCTGGGAGAGAGAAATAAACAACTAATATAGTTGAAGTGACCTCAGGGGTAACTAACCTAAGAGACATAAGTGAAAAGGGTGGGGGTATGCATGGTAGGCAAAGAGAATAACATGGTAAAATCCTGAAGCAGAAGTAAATAACACTGCTATATTTGAACACAGAGAACAGATCAATGTGGGTTAGAGTTACCAAACAACACACAAATGTAACATATGATTTGCCCCATCAGTCATTCAACTTTGTCTAAGGGAGTTGGGGGGATGACATAACAGGATTAGAAGCTGCCTACCTAATATTCATTCTCCTTTCAGAGCTATTAATAGGTTTTTAATGTATTATAATGTATTTAAGGTAGAAATATATACAGCTAAAATACTCACCCCTCCCTAACTAGAATAAAAGTAGATAATGTTAAGAAACATTGTTTTAGGAAGTATATAGAAAAAGACTTAAAGTACCCCTAGTACCACATATCCTTATATATGCTTGGACATTGCTCTTTGACTGTTAGCATCTGGTTATGTGCCTTGTCTCTATGCTCTAACTGATAAGACAGTGCCTAGATTTTTATGACCAAAAGTACACTATGAATACACCAAATTTCTGTTTTCCTTCTGTGAGTATGGACTTTTGGTATTTGTAAGGAAGACAATGCTTATATGACCAGCCCCCAATAAAAACCTCAGGCACTGAATGAGCAAGCTTGATTCTTATCTAATAAAAGACAATGCAAGGATCATGGAAAGATGGTTTAGCTGTTAAGGTGCTTGCCTGCAAAGCCTAAGAACTTATGTTCAAATCTCCAAGTCCCACGTAGCCAGATGCACAATGATGCAAGCATTCCACGTCGCACAAGCACATAAGGGGGCAAAAGCATCTGGAGTTCATTCGCAGCACAAAGAAGGTCCTAGAGTGCCCATTCGCTCTGTCCCTCTCCCTCCCTCCTTCCCTCCCTCTCTCTCTCTCTTTCTCTCCCTCCCTCCCCCCTCTCTCACAAAATAAATAAAACAATACAAGGTTTCAATCTGAAATACCCCCACAGGATCCTATCCTGACATATTGTTCCTCAGTTTGTGTTACTATTTTAAGAAGACTTTGGATCATTTAGGAGTTGCAGCCTAGCTGACAGAACTATGTCACTAGAGCTGTGCCTTTATAGTCCAGTCACTGGTATCAACACACTTTCTACTTTTTGATGAGCTATGATGTAAAAAGCCTCCATCCACCACATGTTCATACTGTTAGGAACTCTCCTATGCCCTCCTGACCACAATGACTAAAACCCACTTGGAACCATAAGTCAAAATGTACTTTTCCATCCTTACATAATTTCTGTGAGGTACTTTTATCACTGCCACAAAAAAAAGTAACAAAACAGTGGGTATTCTAAGTTAAATGAAAATAACCTTAAAAAACAACAATAAGCTACAACACACTTCACAGGAAAAACAGACTTTGACTATGGTAGTTTAAGGGAGCAGATAATTTCGGATTTGCTCCAGCAGCATTCTTTTTAAACACATTGCTCTTAGTATATTGAAGGCTGAGGTAGAAGATCACAAGTTCAAGGCCCACCTCAGCTATATACCAAGACCCATAAAGAAAACAAAGACAAAGATAAAGGAGGAGAAAAAACAAATGATCCACATTTTATTGGTGCTTCTTAATACAAACATTGTTATTTTTAGGAAAAGAAAAATTCACGGTCAATGCTTCTATCTGTGAAGAAATATTTTAAACTCAAAAACATGTATCTCAGAATATATTAGGGAAATTTTCAGATTAGGGGTGGGGTATAGTCTGAAAACAGAAATAGAAAAAGCATCTCACTACCTCCCAGGCTTTTTCTAAGTTAAAGAAGTATTCAACAACTCCAAAATCCTTTTTATATGCACACCTGGGAAGAATACCAAATCTGTAACTCTGCTCAGTTACACTGATGTGGTTTTAAACCAGATGTTTAAATGTTACAGTATGTATATTTTCTTCCTCTCTTCTTAGACAGAAGTAAAGTAAGAGGAATATCTGACTTCACTACACAAGAGACCTATTTAATAGTTGGGCAGTTATGTAAGTAAAGGTAGCTTGGCTAAGTCAATGTTGACGACATACAGAACGACATGATCCTAATGAGTTGGAAAATATTGGCTCTCATGAGAATAGACCAGATGCTACTGAGCTGAGAAAGCTACTGTATTATTGAATTTCATTTTTATGAGGTAAAATTTATTATTCAACCATTAAGGTATCCCATATGAAATCTTGCATAAAATACTTTTACAGCTATTTTCTGGAAAGTAGATTTTTATTTTAACATTAAGATATCTTTCAAAGAAGGAATTCCAGTGACCATGTGATGACCATTACACAGCTCTTAGTTCTTTCTTTTTGTATGTTTGTTTTTTGAGTTTGTTTTTTGGGTCTCACTCTAGCCCAGGCTGACCTGAAATTTACTACATAGTTTCAGGTTGGTCTTGAACTCACAGCAATCCTCCTACCACAGCCTCCAAATGCTGAAATTAAACATGTGTGCCACCACACTACACACCCATCTTACACAGCTTTTAAAATTTATAAGTTATTACCCTGAATATACCACATCAATGGTACTAAAATGTCAACAAAATAATGAACTATCTGAATACAGAAAAAAAAATGTTTTATTTTCCAGAGAAAACCAAAGTCATGAGTGACTTTGTATTTATCTTCTTGGAAAATGACAACAGTTAGAATTTCTGTGGTTAAATAACTATCTGAAATATGAACAACAAAAATACAAAAAGTGGGCTGGAGAGATGGCTTAGCAGTTAAGGTGCTTGCCTATGAAGCCTAAGGATCCAGGTTCAATTCTCCAGAACCCACGTAAGCCAGATACACAAGGTGGTGCATGCATCTGGAGTCCATTTATAGAGGCTGGAGGCCCTGGTTCCCCCATTCTTTCCCTCTCCCCCAAACACTCTCTGTCTCTAATACATAAATTTTAAAAAAATTTAATAGAAGATTTTAAAAAATACAAAAAGCAGTGATCCCAATTCAGTAAGATAAATTAATCTCAAACTTTAACATCTCTGCTTTGTCCTCTACCATTTATTATTTTTACTAAATTTCAATTAGTTATTATACTTTCAGTAAATAACTTTATTTCAAATCTTATTTACCAAGAAGATAATATTGATATAAAAAATAACAAAAGAGGGCTGGAGGGATGGCTTAGCAGTTAAGGCATTTGCCTGCAAAGCCAAAGGACCCAGGTTCAATTCCCCAGGACCCACGTTAACCAGATGCACAAAGGGGCACACGCGTCTGGAGTTCATCTGCAGTGGATGGAGGCCCTGGCGTGCCTATCCTCTCTCTCCCTCTTTCTCTGTCAAATAAATAAATAAAATTTCTTAAAAGAAGAAATATCTAAAGGACTGGCTTCAAAAACCAACCTTATTGGTGAACACCTGTGGGATAATATTTGACAAAAACACTAAATTGTTCTTAGTATAAAAATCTTTAAAACAGGATATATAATCTGTCATCAATAGTCATACTTACAAGAAGCCAGTTAAATTAATGTGTGAGAAATATCCTGAAGTAATTAAGTCAACTCAAACTATTCAAGTATGTTTTATGGTATCTAGTTGTGACATTATGCAGCTTAATGCAGGAAAACACTTAGCAGAATGCCGCAAAGTCAAGGAAAGAACAGGGTTTCTTATTTTCACCTTCTATTCTGTTGTTAGGACTCACCACCTTGAATCAAGAGAATTAAGATACATTCACTATAGGTTCCTATGAGCCTAGTTTTGTCCCTCAAGAGTAATAAAGAGACACCAATGCAGACTTACATCTCCAAGCTCAAACAAGATAAAATCAACATGTTGAATTCTATTCTTCTCGCAACAATATCAATACTTACTATCCTATGTTATGCCCCTCTTCAAATTACTTTTGCCTTATCATCATCTGAGCTAAAACACTGAATCAAGGAGACGCCCAGGCTGATAAAAATCTATAGAAAATTTAGAACCATAGAACCACTTCCACAGCAAGATTCTATGTCCAAGAAAAAAAACAAGTATTTCCACAGAACATTATATTGAGGAATCATAGGATCTCTATGAGCAAGTAAAAGATATTATCTCCATTATATAAAGGAAAACTAAAACTCAGTGAAGCAAAATGCCCTTCATCTGGCTATGTACAAAGTTACCAAGCAAGAGTTGTTGTTACAGCTCAGGAGCAGAATACTTGATTCACCTACAGAGCCTTGGGATTCCCTGAGCCATGCCACCCATCCTTGCAAAAAAAATAAAAAATAAAAAATTGGTTGAACACATTGAGCTGTTCGCCAGGGAGACCCATGAGGTCCCCAAAACAATGTAAGCCATTGTCAAAACTTTTGATTACCTACAAGAGCTAAAAAGTAATGCCCTATGGCTGAACACACCATAGATTGTGGTCACAAGACAATCTTAAATTCAAGTGATGACTGAATAATTAAAATATGCTATATGCATACAGTGACATTTTATTCAGCTATAAAGAAAAATAAAATTATGAAACATTCAGGGAAATGAACAGATCTGGAGAATATTATAATAAGTTCAGTAACCCAGGATCAGAAAGTCAAATACCATACATTCTTCCTCATATATGGATCCTAGATTCAAATGATTAGATTTGTATGTGAGTTGAAATAAAAGTCAGTAGTAGAGACCAGAAAGCTAATAAAGGGTATATCAGAGAGGGAAGGAAGGAAAGGGCTTAAGGGGACAGTATAATAGATATGTAAGTAGAGGGGCAGAATACCTGTATGAGGGTGGGGGATGGCCTAAGAGGAATGGATAGAAGAGAGGAGGAGTTAGCAGAAAGTTTAATCAAAATTTAAGATTTATGAATAAGCATATGGAAAACTACTTCTTTGCTAGCTACTAATGTGTATGTGGAAAAAAAAAAAAAGAGAGAAGAGTTTGGGCACAAGGTAGATAATGTTGTACCCAGAAGTCAAAGATTGCTATTAGAAAAATTTCAGGGGCTGGAAAGATGGCTTAGCAGTTAAGGTGTTTGCCTGCAAAGCCAAAGGATCCCATTTTGATTCTCTAGGACCCACATAAGCAGATGTACAAGGGGGCACATACATCTGGGCAATGGCTAGAGGCCCTGGCATGCCCATTCTCATTCACTCCTCCCACCCTCCCTCCCTCCCTCCCCCCCCCCATAAAAAATTAAAGAAAAGAAAGGAAAATACATTTTAAAAAAATAAAAAGAAAAATTTCAGAACCAAGATTGCTATACCTTCTAGAGAGTTGTAGGCCAGGAAGTCCTGAAACAAGGAAGCCCTCAACCATTACAAGCTATTATCAAAGCTCCTGGTGGCCCACCAGAACTAGATGGGAAGACCTACTGCTGAAGACTCTACATACTTGGGTGTAGGTCACTAAAAAAAGAAAGGAAGGAAAGAAGGAAGGAAGGAAGGAAAGAAGGAAGGAAGGAAGGAAGGAGGAAGGGAGGAAGGAAGGAGGAAGGGAGGGAGGACAGGTAGAAGGAAAGAAGGAAGGAAGGAAGGAAGGAAGGAAGGAAGGAAGGAAGGAAGGAAGGAAGGAAGGAAGGAAGGAAGGAAGGAAGGAATCTAGCTAGAGCTAAGCTGGAAACCTCCACCTTTTTAAGGATGCTATAAAGACCTATGCAGCCTGTTGGGGAACAAAAGTCATCAATGGTTTTAACCAGCAACAGACACTGCAAGCTCTAGAGCTTGCCAGTGAGGCTAAATATATCAAGTGGTACAATGGTGGCATGTCTGTTACGGGAGTAATCAATTGCTCTCTGATTAGAGTTGAAGACCACTTGAGGGAAGGCAATTCCTGCCTAGGACTGGAAACTTAATTAAAAGCCTATGGCTTCAGGGGTCATAAGTCCTAGGGGGTAACTATTACTGATATCTTCCTAAAAAGATATGTTATGCCCACCAAACTGCCCTCTAAATAGGTAAATTATGCCCGTATATTAAATTATACTACTTTCACTTTTGGTTACAGCTTCTCTTTTGAGATGGCAGAGACCACTAGGGTGACGCAAAATTCCAATGTTCTAAGACGTGACAGTGCAGAGTTCAACATCTCCATCATGTACTTCAAGGCCTGGGGGCCACTGTGGAAGAGGTAGCAAAAAAAAAATATAAAAGCCAAATGAAGGGAAGGAGTGCTTATAATACTGTCTTCCAGACACGAAGTGGCTATGATATTCATGACCTCACAATGGCTGATGTTACCTACACAATAGCAGGGAAAAAAATTATGACATGAAAATAGAAAAGACACTAGTTGAAAAGAAGAAAGAATTCAGTGGAGAGGGGATTTAGAATGGGGAAAAGGAAGGATGGTAAAAAGGGGTAATGATCATGGTATATTGTTTAAATGTATATAAGCTGCCAATAACAAACGTTTTTAAAAAATAGCATAATACTGGCACAAAAAAATACAAACAGAAAACAAAACAAATGGATGTCCCAGAAATAAATTTATGCAACTACAAACATATAACTTGACAACAGTTACATAAGCATATGTTGAAGAAAAGGTAGCCTCTTCAATACATAGTACTGGGAAAGCTGTTTATCCACATACAGAGAAATGAAATTAGATCCCTATTATTCTTACTATTGCTACTGAACTTTTGAAATTATTAGATGGGAACATAGAAAATACTTCAAGATCTAGGGAAAGACAGGAGTAGGATTCCAACAGCTCAGCACATATTAGAATACTTAATAAATGAGATTAAGATAAATTTTAAAAATCTCTATAGAGCACAGGAAACAATTAGTGAATGAGTTAACAGACAACAGAAAGGGCAAAAGAAAAAAAACTCTTCTAGCTGTTCATCTCTTAACTGGATTAATGTCCAGAATACATAAAGAATTCAACAAATAAACATCAAAAGATCCTGGTGTGGTGGCACACACCTTTAATCCCAGCATTTGGGAGGCAAAGGTAGGAAGAGCGCCATGAGTTCAAGGCTACCCTAAGACCACATAGTGAGTTCCAGGTCAGCTTGGGCTAGAATGAAAACCTACCTTGGGGGGGAAAAAAAAAAAAAAAAAGAAAGAAAGAAAAAGAGTTCAAATTTCCGGGCATGGTAGTGCACGCCTTTAATCCTGGCACTTGGGAGGTAGAGGTAGGAGGATCGCCATGAGTTCAAGGCCACCCTGAGACTACATAGTGAATTCCAGGTCAGCCTGAGCTAGAGTAAGACCCTACCCCAAAACAAAAACAAAAACCAAAAAAAATAATAATAATCAAAATAATCCAGTCAATATACATGCCAATGAAGAGTTTTCAAAAGAAGTACAAATAGCCACTAAACACATTTAAAAAATGGTCAACATGCTTAGCCATGAAGGAGATGCAAAAGAAAACTACATCAAAATTCTATTTCACTACAGCCTGATAGCTACCATCAAGAACAAAGGCTGGCAAGGACTCAGTCAAAAAGGAACCACTATGGAAATCTGAATGGATACTCCTAATATACAAAAAGAAGTACGATATAAGCTTGCTATATGACTCCTGGGTACAAAGGAGTCAAAACCAGAATGAAATAAAGATGAGCACACTCACATGGCAAATTATTAACAACAGCAAAATTATGAAATCAGCCTCAATTCCCAGGAAATAATGAATAAAAAACCATAATACATATGCACAACAGAATATTATAAAAATTGTCATTTATAGAAAAATGGATGGAACTTAAAAGCATTACATTATGCAAAGTTAACCAGGCTCAGAAAATAAATATTTCATTTTCTCTCATATGCAGTGTCTACTTTTAAAAAAGGCAAAATGGAAGTAGATTAAGGACTATGTGGAGGAGGAGTGAGCCATTGAGAATAGGGAAGGAGAGAGAGGATAGGAGGTGTATATGATCGAAATGCCTTATATATTTTCATATATATAAATAAGCTATAGTAATGAAACTATTTCATACAAATATACATTAAAATGCTATTCTTTAAAAACTACTTTTGTGCCAGGCGGGGTGGCACCTGCCTTTAATCCCAGCGCTCAGGAGGCAGAGGTAGGAGGATTGCTGAGTTCAAGGCCACCCTGAGACTACATAGTGAATTCCAAGTCAGCCTGGGCTAGAGTGAGACCTACCTCAAAATAAACAAAAAAACAAACAAACAAAAAACTACTTTTGTGTTGCCAACAAAAATGATTACTTTGATCTAAAAACAACTGTAAGAAGGTTAAACCTATATAATTTTTCATTTATAGACAAGCTGTATGACATCATGTATAAATTACACTGAGATCAAAGCAGTATCTTTTATTAACAGTCATTCAAGATCAATTAATATTTTTCCAGACAATAAAAAGAATTTGTTTACCAAGTGTTATGAATAAAAATTTAGTTCACTTTAACAGTATTATCCAAGACATTATAATAATTCTGGATTTGGTTACCATTTTAAATACATATAGTGAACTTTCAAGAGTTATGTATGTGGACTGGAGAGATGGCTTAGCAGTTAAGGTGCTTGCCTGCAAAGCCTAAGGACCCAGGTTCAACTCCCCAGTACTCACATAAAACCAGAAGCACAATGTGGCCCATGCCCCTGCAATTAGTTTGCAGTGGCTAAAAGCTCTAGAACAGCCATTCATATATGTACATATATGTATGTATGTGTGTGTGTGTGTGTGTATATATATATATATATATATATATATATATATATATATATATAATCTGTAGGTATGTATGTGTGTATATATACAGAATTATAAATTATAAAAAAGAGTTATGTATGTACATGAGGCCAGAGGGTAAATTAAGAGGGGACTTGATAACCAAAACAGTAATAATAATGTCTAACAAGTAAAAAATGTATCCAGATATTTGTACCAAAGGGCAAAACTGGATAGCTTAATGCATAATCTGATTTCACACATAAGATATAAATATCCAGAGACTAGTTGGGGGGAATAAAGGGATTCAGGGGAGGGGTTTTGGGAAAGGGGAAAAGGGAAGAGAAAAGGGATGACCATAGTATATTGTCTATATGTATGAAAGTTGTCAATGAAAGTTAAAAATAATAAAAATATAAATATCCCCTTTTGCAGAAATAGAAGTTAGGCATGCTATACATTTGGATTGAGTATTAGTAACCTCTGATACAAATTTACCATGTTACCTGTAGTTTGGAAAACTTCACTCATCAAAGCTTCATTCACTACTGAAGAGCTAGCATTTCCAACTTGAGACCAACTTTGATATATTGCTTGAAGAAGCAATGCCTGTGCTCTTGTAGCTTGAATTGTGAGATTTGGAAGTTCAAATATACCTTCACTTAAAACAAGCTGAGATCTTTTAGTCCTACAAGAGAAAACAGAAAGACAAATAATACAGTAAATAGCATTTGTCAACAACATACCAAAGGAATGGGGTTGCAAAGGAAAAGAGGTAGCCATTACAAACAGTCTAAAATAAATTGATTATGCAATTCTGTTAATTTTAAGTCCTCCTATTTCAGAGACTCAATGATGGATATAAACATACAAGCTAGAAAAATGTCCATACATATAAATATTCTGCTAAACAATTATAATTTAACCAAGTTAAAACAGCAATGAAAAATGCTACTAGTTACAAAAAGTTACTAACAAATATATTGTTCTAAAATTTTTTTATCCAATGAATTCTATCATAAAAATTCTCTGGGGTATTTATTTATTTATTAGAGAGAGAATGGGCAGGCCAGGGCCTCCAGCACTGCAAATGAACACCAGATGCATGCATCCCCATGTGCATCTGGCTTGCGTGGGTCCTAATACTACCAATTTGTCATAGAAATCTTTTAATGTTTTACTTAAACTTTGAGGATTTGTTATTTGGAGAAATTAACAATATAAGGTACTTTATTAATGAATTAGTTATTCCAGGGAAGAAATTTTTTAAAATTTCCATGAAACTGTTAAGTAGGAATGCAGATACTTCATAAATACTTGTGGAAAGTGTAATACGGAGGGCTCTAGTTAAATTTATTTGGGATTAATTAACTGCAAGCTTACCTAGTAGAATTATGTTTTACATCTTAATTTCTGAATGTGTCTGTATTTTAAAAATGAATGTAATGGGGGCTGGAGAGATGACTTAGCAGTTAAGGCTTTGCCTGCAAAGCCAAAGGATCCCAGTTCAATTCTCCAGGACCCAATAGGGAAGGAAGGATTTAGGGGGATACTAGAGGAAGGGGAGGGGGGAAAATAAACACAAAATTAAATTCAAACTGAGCTGATACCACAGAAACCATTAACCTTGGAGATAGCCTAAAATATATATCCCTCAAAAGCAGTAATGGGGGAGCACCTGAAAAGTAGGGCTCTACTGAATGTAGGATGAAGCCTAAGTTTAAAAGAAATTTTTTTTTCTTCTGTCTCTGACCTGTAACTCCCAGTACCAGAAATCGGTTGCTACTCACATCGAGCAGTTGATCTGAGAGACCTACAAGGTCCCCAAATCAAGACAGCTTTCTGTCAAAGCACTTGATAACCCACCTGAGGCAAAAGCTAAGACCCCAGTGCTAAAGACACCATATGCTGCTGACACAGAGCACAAGAGACCTGGTTGAGATTCAGAAAAAAGCCAGTCTTCAGACAGCCTGTCTAGTGCTGGAAAGCGCTACATGAGCTACTGGGAGAAAATGACCAACAATGGTCTGAGCAACCAGAGGTCTAAGCTACTCAGAAGCAAGCACCCTGACACTATGTACACACCAGTGCAATAATGGCACACAGCCTGGGTGGGTAACCAATAGCTTTCTGATTGACTAAGACATCCTCTCAGTGTTAAAGAACCCATATTTGGAATTGGAAACCAGATCAGAATCCTACGGAGGCAAAGATTATGTTCTCCACTGTCCCACTAGTCTTTGGTTAAAACAGGGGTTATATACATCAAATTCTCCCTAAATTAATAATGCTTATCCCATTTAAACTATGCTGACTTCACTCTCTGTTGAAGAATCTGTTCTTCTTTTTCAGAAGGTAACTGAGACCAGAGGAGATAAACTACCCCTTGCACTTCAGCCAAGCCACAGCTGAAACCACAGAGAAATTGGGGGATGAGAAAGAGTGTTCCTTCCATGCTCTTTTTGATAATCAGTGCTAGGGTGAAGAAGACAGACGCTGAGGACACTCTATACCTACCAAAGCAGAGATACAGAGGCTCCTAAAAGCTCATCACTGAAGTAGATTTAAAACTCATTCACCATGGCTCAGGGAATTTTGCAGAAGAGGGGGCAAAAAGATTGTTTAAAAGCCACAGGTTGAGACATCATGCCCAGAGGTATTAACACCCCCCCCAAAAAACAAAAACATAACTGACTGCTGCTCCCACAATGCATAGCCCACAATCCCATGGGGATTCCCTAATGGAATGCTACCAATACATGATATATCCATACAAAATATGTTAATAATAAACACTAAAAAACATTTTTAAAAATTAAGCATAAGGGATATTGTCATGAAAGTAAAAAAGAAACATAGATAATTATAAAAAATGCTTTCGACCATCACCCTTTTAGCGCATTAGGCAGTGCACCAGTGTGATAAAATGCTTTCAACCTATCTATAAAGAGTTTAGGTTAGGGGCTGGAGAGATGGCTTACCAGTTATGGCATTTGCCTGCAAAGCCAAAGGACCTCGGTTCTACTCCCCAGGACCCACGTAAGCCAGATGCACAAGGTGGCACATGCGTCTGGAGTTCATTTCCAGTGACTGGAGGCCCTGGTGTGCCCATTCTCTCTCTCTCTCTCTCTCTCTCTCTGTGCCTCTTCCCTCTCTCGCTCTCTCAAATAAATAAGTAATTTTTAAAAAGAGTCTAGTTTAGAATATGCAAAAATAATTTTCATAATTCAACAAACCAAAAATATGAACGAAATATTTTAAAACATTAACAAGAATAAAAATGAAATAGCTATGTCCAAATTAGACAAAAAATCCAATTACACATTAAAAGATAATCAACATCATTAGTAAGGGAAATGAAAAGTAAAACTAAAAAAATACCACATTCCACCTAACAGACTGGCTACAATAAATGAAAGAAAAAAAAAACAGAAAATAACAAGTGTTTGTAAGGATGGAAAGAAATTAAAAAGTCACACACTATACTTAGTATAACCAGTGTGTTTAACACATTGACAGTTTTTCAAAATGTTACAGTTAACATGTGATCCAGCAATCTGACAGGGAGAACTAAAATCACATTCCTGCAAAAAAACTGTACATGAATGATCACAGCAGCAAATTCTTAATTCTCAGTAGCCAAAAAGCAAAAACAATTCAAAATATGCCATATGATAAAAATAACTGGAAGAAGTGTCTCACTGTAGCCCAGGCTGACCTGGATCTCACTGTGTAGCCCAAAATGGTCTCAAACTTAAGGAGATTCTCCTACCTCAGCCTCCAGAGTGCTGGGATTAAAGGCATATGCTACCATACTCAGCTAAAATTAATACAATGATGAATTTTGACATATGAATTTTTGCTAAATTAAACCAAATAAAAACCAGTTTCCAGGTTGGAGAAATGGCTTAGTGGTTAAGGCACTTACCTGTGAAGCCTGAGGACCCAGGTTCAACTCCTCTGAACCCACATAAGGCAGATGCACAAGGTCACACATGCACACAACGTGGCATATGCATCTGAATTTGACTGCAATGGCTAGAGGACCTGGCACGCCAATATTCTTTCTCTTCCCCACTCTCTCTCTCTCTCCCCCAACCTCATTACAAAAACAAAAAAAAAGTTTCCTACATTACTCAGAAATTCTGTTCCTAGTAACCAATGGCATTCCTCACTAAAAACAAAAATAAAAAAATCTACAGTCTGGGAAGATGGCTCAGCAGTTAACAGCACTTATCATGTAAGAATAACTGCCTCTTGGCTAGAGACTGCCAAATGACTAAAAAAAAAAAAAAAAAAAAAAAAAAAAAAAGGAAAAAGCCTGCAAAGCCTAAGGACCAGAGTTCAATTTCTCAGTATCCATGTGTGGTGATTTGATTCAGGTGTCCCCCATAAACTTAGGTGTTCTGAATGCTAGGTTCTCAGCTGATGGAGATTTGGGAATTAACACCTCCTGGAGGCAGTGTATTGTTGCGGGTGGGCTTATGGGTATTATAGCCAATGTCCCCTTACCAGTGTTTGGCACACTCTCCTGTTGTTATTGTCCACCTTATGTTGGCCAGGGGTGATGTCCACCCTCTGCTCATGCCGTCGTTTCCCCTGCCATCATGGAGCTTCCCCTCGAGCCTGTAAACCAAAATAAACCTCTTTTTCCCACAAGCTGCTCTTGGTTGGGTGATGCCTACCAGCAATGCAAACCTGACTGCAACACCACGTAATGACAGACATACAAGATGGCACATGCATGTGTAGTACATGTGCAGTGGCTAGAGGTCCTGGCACACCCATTCCCCTCTTTCTATCTGCCTCTTTCACTCTCTATCTCTCAAAATAAATAATAATAAATAAATAAAATACTTTTTAAAAAACATTTTATTACTAGTGACACTAACTAAACAAAAACATCTGTAATAGCTCCAAGAATATAAAGAATCATTGCAAATGTAGGGACTGTATCTTCAACCAGATACTCTGTAGCATTTAGACATTATGTATAGCAGGAGTCATGTTCTTGAAAGTATAGGATTTATTTACAAGGCATAATTAAAGGATTACAAATTCTTATGAGATTACAAAGATATATTTATAGAAAGAATTCTTTGTACAAATATGGTCTTTGTAATCTCATAAGGAACTCAGCTATTATATAAATTATTTTAATGTTCAAGCCATCATATCTGTCACATAAAATAGTTCCCTAATGAATAACATTGGTTTAAATAAAATTTTGATCATATTCAAATTCAAAAAGATCAATTTATGCTAAATTTACTGTTTCCCAAGGGCAGAGAATAATTCCTTTTTTCAGATATAATATCACAGAAAATAAGTTGTACAAAACTATTTAGTAATAAGATAATTTCCTCATAAATATATAACATTTAAAGGTAATTTTCAGTTATACCAATCAGATAAAAATATGTCTTAACATACCTGTTATATATCCTGGTAATATTTCAACTAAAGTAAATTTAAAATTATTACATCACAGATGGTAGCTTATACAATATATCTATTTATTGTTCAAGTAAAATTATAAGAGGGCTTTTTCTCTTGCTTCTGTCAGTTTTAAAAAATTATCTAACAGGCTGAAAACCATGAAAAATAATAAATATTCATAACTATTACCCAATTGGTGAAATATTAACATATTACATATGATATAGAAATGATTTAGAGATTGGTAGATTTTACAGTCTTATGTGGGGGACTCATTACAATGTCAATGAAAATGCACAATAAAAGCCTCTGGACATACTTTGAAATATCAATAATGTTCTATTTTAATAGCTGCAATATAGAGCAGTTTACTTAGAAAGTGTATTTCTTATATACAAAAGTCATCATCGGAACACAAAATAGGTTTAAAAACTGTCAATTCAATCACTACTCTCAAGGGAAATATAAACCCTAGTATAACTAGTGAGATAAACATCTCATTAAAACTCAACTTGGACAAACTCCAGGATAAATTGAAGGGAAGTATAAACAAGAAGGTCTTAATTGTATAGTAGCAAAGACTTAAAATGGATATGTCGTAATTATAATCATTTTAAAAGATTGAGATTGTACTATTAGGTGACAAACTGTAATGTAAAGCTAAAAAAGTTTCGGCAGCAATTTGGCAATTCTACTTTTAAATTTTTTCCTTCAAATTTTTAAACATAAAATAGGGAAGGGTGGTTGCTATTACTGTATACAAACACATTAAATTGCCCTCTCAAGTTCATAGGAATACCATAAAATGTTGCCACATATACACTGTAGCAACAATCATCCATTTTCTTAGAAATCAACAGAACTCATAGAAAGTGAAAAGAAAATATGCTCAGCAACAGCTGGATCTAAACATTTATACAGACTTCCCAAATGTGAAGTTTGAACACGCAAATTGCTTCCAAAAATGTATTTTTGTTGTTATTCATATCCTGTAGAGTAAAATAAGTTCATTTTTTATTCAAAATAAAATAAATACAAAATTTCACTAACTTGACAGCATTGTAAAAAGGTAAAATTTGGGGCTGGAGAGATGGGTCAGCAATTAAGGTGCTTGCCTGCAAATAGCCAGGTGCACAAAGTGGTACATGCATCTGGAGTTCATTTGCAGTGGCTAGAGGCCATAGAGTGCCCATTCATTTATGTTCTCCCCTCTCCCCCACCTCCTCCCATGCAAATAAATATTTTGGGAAAGGTAAAAATTGTATATTTCGCAGAGCATGGTGGAACACGCCTTTAATCCCAGCACATGGGAGGCAGAGGTAGGAGGATCACTGAGTGTGAGGACACTCTGAGACTACAGAGTGAATTCCAGGTCAGCCTGGGCTAGAGTGAGACCCTACCTTGAAAACTGAAAATAAAAATAAACTGTATATTTCATTATTGAATGTTACCCACCTGACATAACAGGCAGGTATTATACTTGAAGAAAGAAGTATTAGTTGTCTGCTCTACTCCCACTGCAATCCTCTACCATAGATAACCACTGTTTATGAAATTAACATGAATACCTACAGACCTCTGTATATTATCTTGTACATTAAAATATATTTTTTAACTTTTTGTATGATACTGAGTGTGGGTGTGCATGTAGAGGGCACATGTGTGGAGGTCAGAGGACAACCTCAGGTGTTGGTCCTCACCTTCTACCCTGTTTGAAGCAGGGTCTCTTGTTCACTGCTGCTTATCACAGGCTAGGTACCTGCAAGTTTCCAGGAATTCTCTTGTCTCCACTTCCCATTTTATTCAACAAGCCTGGGGTTTATAGATATAAGCTAAAATGTCCAGCTTTATCTAATTTCAGGGGATCCTAACTCAGGTCCTCACACTTATACTATAACTTTATCATAAGCCATCTCCCCAACCCAACATTTACAATTTCAATGAGAATATATAAAAATGTACAACTGTGCTTCTTATGACTAGGCTATGAATCATAGCAATTAATGCAGAATTATACAATCAATTTCTTAAAGTAGGCATGTTACACTGAAATTTTAAGTTCATAAGCACTGTGTCTGAGTATTCTCTCACAATTATCACCAGAATTACCTATTACCATGTATGTTTTTAACTACAATAATCTGACTATTTTCAAGCAACTGGCAAGTACAAATTTTATATACATTAGTAACTGTTACATCAAAATATGAAAATTGTTCCAATTTTTCAAGTTTTCAGACTATTATTGAATTTAAGTATTAGATAACAGGAACAGAAAATATCTAGTGAAACTATTACTAATAGAAAAATATAATGAATGTCTTGATTATTAGGCTACATAAAATCCAAAATCATACAAAAATAAATTAATTCTTAGAAAATCGCAAAGAAATGCAATTTTATGACCTCCAGAATAGTTTAAAAAAATACTAAGATAGTAAAAGTTGGCAAGGGCTGGAGACATGGTTCATTAACTGCAAAACCTAACAACCCAGGCTTGATTTTCCTGTAGCCGAATAAAGCCAGATGCACAAGGTGGCACATGCATCAGGAGTTGTTTCCAGTGGCTAGAGGTCCTGGTGCATGCATTCCCTCCCCTCCTCTCTCTCTCTTTCTGCTAGCAAATAGATAATTTTTTTTTAAGTTGGCAAGGTAGGCTGGAGAGATGGTTCAGTGTATAAGGCACTTGCCTGCAAAGCCTAATGGCCAGGGTTCGATTCCCCAGTATCCACATAAAGCCAGATGCACAAAGTGAAAACGTACATGGAGTTCGTTTGCAGTGGCTAGTGGCCCTGGCATGCCCATTCTCTTACCCCCCGCCTCTCACTCTCTCTTTATCTCTGCTTGCAAATAAACGAGCTTTTTTTTAAAAAATTGACAAAGCTATGGAGAAACAGGAACCCTCACACATTGTTGAAAGGAATATAAATGAGTATAGCTACACAAACAAACTGGCAGTTTCTTTAAACATTAAATATAAATTTACTGTTGTAGTTACCTTTATGTTGCTAGGACAAAACACCTGACCAAAAGAAGCTGGTGGAAGGAAAGGGGTTTACTTTGGCTCACAGTCTCAAGGGGGAAGCTTTATAGTAACAGGGACAAGGATGGATGGCACAGGCAGAGGCTGGACATCACCTCTGCCACAGCAGGTGAAAACAGTAGCAGGTGACAACAGCAGCAGGAGAATGAGCCAATCTCGAGCACGGGACAGCTGGCAAATACCCTTAAACCTATGGCAACAATACACGTCCTCCAGCAAGATTCCACTTCCCAAACTGCCACTTAGGATAAAGTATACAAAACACATGAATTGATCGGGGACATCTGATCCAAACCACATTTACAACACAACCCAATAATTCCACTGTATGTATCTACCCAATAAAAGCCAAAATTTAGCTGGGTGTGGTGGTGCATGCTTTTAATCCCAGCACTCAGGAGGCAGAGGTAGGAGGATCACCCTTGAGTTTGAGGCTACCCTGAGATACATAGTGAATTCCAGGTCAGCCGGGGCTAGAGTGAGACCCTACCTCAAAAAACCAAAAGTTAAAAAAATAAGACGGAATGTTCATATCTAATAAAAATAAATTTAAAAATAAAAAAGCATTTGTCTTTAAAGATGACAATCACATAAAACTGAATATAAATAAAAAGTAAAAACATAAATCCACACAAAGATTATCACAATAATATCACTAGCATTATGACTGTTAATTGCCATAGAAGTATAAACAATTCAAATGTCCACTGACCAGGAAATGGATAAATATAACATATGATGTAGCCACACTATGAAATACTGTTTAAAACTAAAACAATGGGGGGCTTTCCCACTGCTGGCAACCCTGCTCCCGCCTCCTCTTGGACAGGAACTCTGTATTCTTTCTTTCTTTAAACTCTGAAAGACCCCAATTTTAGCTAGTAATATTGCTCAGGGGTTAAAGGCATTTGCTTGTGCAAAGCCTGCCAGCCCCATTTCAATTCTCCAGTACTCACGTAAAGCCAGATGCACAAAGTGGCACATGCATCTGGACTTTATTTGCAGTAGCAGGATGCCCTGGGGTTCATTTGCATGCTCTTGCACCCTACCTCCCCACACCATGTGTATGTGTGTATGTATGGATGTAAATGACTGTGTGTGTGTGTGTGTGTGTGTGTGTGTGTGTGTGTGTCTTTCTCTCTCCGAGTAAGCAAATAAGTAAATAAAACCTAAAACAATGGATTACTGATATGTGCTGCAGCATGGTTGAAGCTTAAACAAACAAACAAAAAAAAAACATTAGTTTCCAGGTATAAAAGCATTTTTTAATAGATTTTTTAATAGTTTCCAGGTATAAAAGCATTTTTTAATAGATCCCTGAAGTGAGGGTATGAACAAGTATTAATGTGACAAGAAAAAAAAACTAACTGAAGTGATAAGATTCTACTAAGTGACCAACCAACCTGGTAAATTAACTTAAAAGAAAAAAAGTTAATTCTATGCTTAAAGCAGGTGAATTTTATGGTAAGTTATACCCACGTAAATTGTGTTTTTTATAAAAAAAATATATAAATCTATTTAAGGATTATATTAGTTACTAAAATTTTTCACTCCCTGAAACTTTATGATCTTAAAGCAAAGAATATCAAATAAAATTCACATTTATCAAGCAGTTATTAAGCATTAGCTACTACTAAATTTTACAAAATAATACAATTTAAAAGCTACGGAGTGCTCATGGAGAACTTAATGTCTAGCATATAAAAAAAAAAATCATTGTTGAGGACTGGTCAGATGGCTCGGCAGTTAAGAACATTCATGTGGAAGCCTGAGGAACTGAGGAAGCCTCAGAGACTACTCAAGTAAGATCCTGAGTTCCCACATAAATATCTGGGTGTGGATACACAGGCCTATAAACCCAGTCTTGTGGGGAGCAGAGAAGAGAATCATTGGAGATCCTGGGAGGGTGGTGGGGACACCAAGCTCAAGGATCAATAAGGATCTCTGGCTCAAGTAAGAATAGGGGAAGACACCAGATGTTCTCCTCAGCTGAGCCCACCCCAATCTGAGACACAGGGTGCCACAAGGGTGCATACAAGTACATACACCACACATATAATATAGACATGTGCGAAAAAATATTTATTGTTTAAATATGTTTAAGAACACAGGTAGGACTGGGATAAAGAACCTTTGATGAGATCCAAAACCTTGACGTGAAACGAATCAAAGAGTGAAGAGGGAGAAAACAAGAAGCCCTCAGGTTGGACAGTTAATACTTTGGAAGGGAAAGTCCATGGTTCAGCATATTAGACTGGGGTCTTAATAATGGCCCAGCACAAGAGAGTATGACAATCAGGAATACTCTGCATCTGAAGTACTTAGCTTGTGGGAACACTGGAAAAAGGAATGAAAGAGCTTCTCAGCCTGGCTCATGAAACTTGTAAAAAATGAAGGCAGGTAGGACCAGTCCGCATGCTACGAAAACCGAGAAGCTAAGTAATCTATCTACCCAAACCCATCTCTCTGAGACAAAGACTGCATACTGTGAGACAATATGAGGGAAATCAATCTCTGATGGCCTAACTTCACAAGCCAACAGGGACACCTGGTTATCGCTAGCTTACATCACAATGAGTATCAAGGACCAGAAGAGAACAGAAGACAACAGACATTACTGAGGGAACTGGGCATGAGAGAAGCGGTGTTTGATACCCAGCTTACTACCCAGATAGATTTATATTCACAGGAAAGATAGGGAAGAGGTTGATTCAACGGGGACTTTGAAACTTAGTATGGGGCTTTAATGACTCTGCAGAGCCCCATGTTGGGATATGATCATTAGGAAATGAGAAAAGTTCTACGTCCAAGTAATTTAGACTACCATGCAAATTTGGTTTCTAAAATACTAAAGCAATAGAGAGGACATGAGAAAAGGACAAAGTAGGTCACTTGGGCAAATGTATCAAGATTTATGCCAGAATTTCTAGGGGGAAAAAAATGACAGAAAACCAAATACTGTGCTAATAACTTTCTGAAAGGTTTTAAATATTGGACAAAAGTTCATGGAAGACATAAATGATAATGTAATGACAAGAAATTAAGCTTGTCCTGGAGATAGTTATCCATGCAGAGTAACCTGTATATATATCTTCCCTCCAAGAAGGTATACTAGAGCTAGAGAGATGGCTCAGTGATTAAAGGCACTTGTTTGCAAATCCTGACAGCCTGAATTCAAATCCCATGTAAAACCAGATGAACAAGAGTGGCACATGCATCTGGAGTTTGTTTGCAGTGGCAGGAGGCCCTGGCACACTCATATTCACTCACTCACTTTCTGTCCCCCTCTCTCAATAAGTAACTAATTTTTTTTCTTTTTTTCTGTATTAGTTACTTTTGTATTCAGCAAATACAGTCAGTTTGGTACCATTATTAGGCTCATCTGTGACCTACCCCCTCCCCTTGGCCCCTCCTTGTTGAGGTATATGGGTCACGCATTGTGGAGTTAGCCCACAGTTATGGGTAAGATAAATGTCTCTGCATCTCATGACCCAACATGTAGCTCTGACATTCTTTCCGCCCCCTCTTCCGCAAAATTTCCCTGAGCCATGTTGGGTTCATTTTTGGTCTGCTTCAGTGATAAGGTGTTGGGGGCCTCTGAGGCTCTGGCTCTCTGATTTGGTAGGAGTTGATTTTTCTCTGTGCTGATCTCCTTCCCCCTTGTGCTGGTATCCGGTTCATCAGGAAAACAGCCCCCTTGCTTGTTTCTCCAATTTTTCTTAGTTTCAGCCAGGGCCCTTTTGAGGTCTGATGGGGTGACTCTCTCCTTAGGATCTACATCTATCTTTCTTTCCCCGGGATTTGCAGCGCAGCTAGGCGGTCACCATCTTGGCCGGAAGTCTAAGTAACTAAATTTTTAAAAAATAATTTTAAGAAAATGTATACTGGGGTTACAGATTGTTCTAAGCCAGGGCACTTTCAGCAACCAAGTATGTAGACCACAGAAAGGCAAGAGCCAAAGTGCTGGCCAAGAGCTGGCCGAATCAGGAAGCTGACTCCAGAGGCAGGCAAAAATGGGCTTGATCCTGGCACTGAACAGCATAAGCAGGAAAGATGAGACAATGGAGATGGGGAGATGCACTGTGCCCCTATAGCAGCTATAATACCCTTGAAATGCAAGACAAGATAGCTCATGAAAAATGAATGTGGAGTATGGCATGACTGTATGACATAGGGTCTCACCCTTGTACTCACCCAATGCTATACTGAATAATGCTCTGTTGACAAAACAATTGATACAGGTAATGGAACCTTTAAAAGTGGAATAATAATATGTTTGTTTTTCAGTATCTGCATATATAGTCAAGATCAAGTGGCACTTGCTTAGAGAAGATAGTGATAGATCTTCAGAGATCCTATCCACTCTCTGTAAAAGGTTTCATTATATAATGATAACCCATGAGTATATTATAGATTTTGAAAATCATCTAGGAAAAAAATTATGAAAACAGCAGATAGATTTTGAACAAAGTCACCCTGTATGGATAGAATAAGGGCTCTCTCAGGTGGTTTGGTGAAAATCTCAATGCTAGGGATGGATGACTTCCATATGGATTGTTGGCCAGGAAGAGCGTGAGGCCGAACATACCATAAGAGCCATAAAGATTGGTTGTATGCCAGAACTAAATGGTAAATTCACATTGCTGAAATACTGCAAGCCTTGGTCACAGCATGTAGAGAAATCAAATTGAGGCTGATCTAGAGGCTCCCTCCTGGTCTACCCTGGTGGGAAGATCACTGCTATTGTTTTGCTAAATAAAATGTAATGGTCTTATAAACATTTCTGTTTAAACCCATAGATGACTGTTGCAGTCAGCCTTGGTCATGGAGAGAAATTTCTTTTTACAGTGGGTGGTATACTATAAACACTCATAAGTAACTTACTATGGCATAGTGGCCCAAAGCTTAGTCAAATAATCAGACACCTATACCATTCACATTCCAAGTGTCAGAGAATACTGAAGAGGGAACAGAAAGAAGATAAGAACCAGAGTAAGGAATGGAGAGCTACTGAACTATTTCCTCCAAACCAAAGAATTCCCTCCTAGATGGAATGGGGGTCATAAGGCTCAGAAACTAAATCAAACTTGCATGATTCAGAAGTTAATGAAATTTTGGAAGCTCAAAAAGTTGCAAGATAAATAAGGTCCTTCTCCAATAAGCAGTAACAACTGCTGGGGAGAGGACAGTTTCTAAGCAAAGGAACTATCTACACAATCTATAAGGGGCTGCACCTATGCTGCTTTAAGTAACCCCAGTAAACTCTCAATTGTTCATTAAGCTAGGCTTGAGTTGGAATCATTTCTTTCACCTTGCATCAATGCCCTCTATAGAGTGACTAGAAGTTTGTTCATGTCTCACCAGGAAAAGTTTACACGATAAAACTTTTTAGAAAGAAATTAAGATATTCTGTAGTAAAATACACTGTTTAAAATAAAGTTATCTTGATCTTAATAATAATCTAAATGATAAATTCACATATCTGAGACAAATTTGTTGGTATATTAATATCACTTACTAAATACTAACATATGAACTATAAAGAATCCCATGATATTGATAGATAAGAATATAAAACATATCTCAAATACAACATGCAAGATATATATATGAAATTAAATCTCTAGATAACATAAAATGGCATGAAAATATGGATGAGTGAAAAGTAGAATTAATCAAGAGAAATTAAGAATAACTTTGAAATGGCTCTATTTTATAGAAGATTCCATTCCAACACTCAATGATAACATCTTTTTTAAAAAATCCTGGATCAATAGGCAAATTTCAATCATAATAAGCAATTTGCTAGTATTTGCATTTTTCAAAAGTACATAAGAACTGGAAAGGTAGCTCAGTGGTTAAAGGCACTTGTTTGAAAGCTTAACGGTCAGGGTTTCATTCCCAAGAACCCACATACAAAGTGATGCATGTATCTGGAGTTTGTTTACAGTGGCAGGAGGCCATGGCCCACCCATATTCACACTCTCTCTGTCTCAAATAAATAAATAAAATTATACATTAACACAGCAAGACACTTTAGAAAAGTAATCAGTCTAGAGAGATGACGGCTCACATGTTAAAGGCGCCTGTTTGCAAAGCCTGAAGGCCTGGGTTGGATTCCCCAGTAACCAAGTAAAGCCACATGCAGTGTTATGTGCATATGGAGTTCATTTATAATGGCAAGACACACCCATTCTTTCTCTTTCTCTACCCCTCTCCCCACACATCCCCCCCTAAAAAAAAATAATAAAAGTTTTTTAAAAAATCAGTATCTGAAAGCCGGGCATGGTGGTACATGCCTTTAATCCCAGCACTTGGGAGGCAGAGGTAGGTGAATCGCCATGAGTTTGAGGCCACTCTGAGATTACATAATGAATTCCAGGTCAGCCTGGGCTACAGTGAGACCCTACCTTGAAAAACCAAAAAATAAAATAAAATCAGTATCTGTTTTTCTAGGAGGCATTCAATTTTTAATAAAAAATTAATGGAACATATCCTAAAAAAAAAATAAGGTTATCATTCTTGATGACAAAGCAAAGTTACCATCCAAATAATTCCATGTGACATTAATTTCATCGCTTTAAAAGATTAATTCTATAACATATTTAAAATCTTATCTTTATGTACAAACCTATCATCAGAAATGTTGTTTTTTATCTATAAATTTCCTTGAATTTAAAGAAATATGATATTCCTATAAAATGACTTAATCTTGAACAAAAATAATGACAGCTAAAAAAAGTAATTTCTTCCAAAATGTAGCCAATAACCATGTTAATTCTATGTAGTGGGTACATTTTACTAAATGGCTAAAAAGTGTATGTGAAATTTGTAGCAGATAAATACTTTGAGATTAACTGCAACTCTTACCACTTTTCTTTATAAGTCTCTTATGGGTGGGGGGGGGGGGTCACCCATTTTACTGTCCCTAACATGTGTTACCTAATAAAAAACACTACCAACTAAGACCTTTTTTTTTATTTTTTATTTTTTGGTTTTTCAAGGTAGGGTCTCACTCTAGCCCAGGCTGACCTGGAATTCACTATGGAGTCTCAGGGTGGCCTCGAACTCATGGCGATCCTCCTACCTCTGCCTCCCGAGTGCTGGGATTAAAGGCGTGCACCACCACGCCCGGCTTTTTTTTTTTTTTTTTTTGGTTCAACTAAGACCTTTCAGAGGTTAAAAAGGAGTTTTATTTCTTAGATATCAGTAAAAAATATATATACAACAAGAGATGGTTTTCTATAGCTTGTATAAAATTAACATATGAGCATAAAACATATATATATGGATTTTTTTCCTTACAAAAACCATGAAATGAAGATTAACATAAAAGGCATTTTAACACAATACATACCAGCAAGCAGGGAGTTTCAAAAGTTTTCCATACAAAGCAGTGCTAAATGAAGGAATAATCGGTGTAGGTACACAGTAGGACCCACTGTGGTCCAAAGATGTCAGTCCTGCCTGGAAACCAAATATCTGAAAGAAAAAGGTTCATAAAGTTTTAGTAAGCACAGGATAAAAGATGCCAGTCTCCACCTGCTGTACAGTAGCTACACAATAAATTCGTTCTAATGCTTTTTCCACTTGCTAAGACTGACATTTTCTTTTATCCAATTTGACATTAGCACAATCAAAATGATATTAAAGCTTACAACATTTGTGTATTTCCCTAAAAAATTACTGCTTTTTAAATTTTTTTCCACATTTTATCTTATACATATCATAACACTGTTTTATTAACTGCTAAAATTACATATTTACCATGAACATGAAGAACCATGTACATTTTTCACAATCTAAATTATAAGCTAAGTAAAATGTGTAAAATTATCTAAGAAACATTAACTACAAAAATGACTTTAAAATATATTATGCCTAGAATTTGTAAAAATCAGGATAGAAAGGATATCCAAAAATATATTAAGATGTTACTTCATTCTTTTTTGTGAAAATAATTATATGGTTCAGGACCAGACTCTAGGAAATTTTGGTATATTGCATAAATTAGAACTTATTCACATTTAAAATAATCATGATACACTTAAAAATTGTAACCAGGAGAGCCGGGCGTGGTGGCGCACACCTTTAATCCCAGCACTCGGGAGGCAGAGGTAGGAGGATCACCGTGAGTTCGAGGCCACCCTGAGACTACATAGTGAATTCCAGGTCAGCCTGAACTAAAGTGAGACCCTACCTCGTAAAAAAAAAAAAAAAAATTGTAACCAGGGCTGAAGAGATGGTTTAGCGGTTAAGCGCTTGCCTGTGAAGCCTAAGGACCCCGGTTCGAGGCTCAATTCCCCAGGACCCACATTAGCCAGATGCACAAGGGGGCGCATGCATCTGGAGTTTGTTTACAGAGGCTGGAAGCTCTGGCGCGCCCATTCTCTCTCTCTCTCTCTCTCTCTCTCTCTGCCTCCTTCTCTCTGTCGCTCTCAAATAAATAAATAAACAAAAAATTAAAAAACAAATTGTAACCAATCTCTGAAATTCCAACCATTAAGTTTGTCTTAACTGAAAGAAATAGCATATTTCAATGAACTGCTGCTATTTGTGCCCTAATTACATCCAATATGATAAAAGATACACATCACACTAGAAAGATTCACAAACAAGAATACAAAACTAATGTTTTCCAATAACATGCAAAAGTAGCATGGCACAACATTTATCTTTACTATATTTAGAACACGTTATTTTCAGGAATATTGATCTAATCTATTGAATTATTACTATATGTTATGTTCTTCCCTAAAACATCTTTAGAATTTTCAAAACAAAATAACTGAATGAAAATGAAACATAAAACAATTACTTTAACAAAGGGCTGCAGGTTTTGCTCAGTGATAAGAGTGCTTGTCGAACATGAAAGAGAAAGAGAGGGAAGGAGAGAAGCTATTTCCTACTGGTCTCAAAACCTACTCTGTCCCTTACACTAATAAAAATGAAAATGTCAAATTCTTTCTTCTAAAATCAGCTTTCAGTGAATAAAAAATTATGTTTTAGAAAAAACTAACATGAAGATGCACATCTGTAGAGGACACACCTGTCTAATCACCACAAAGGAATATTAAAATAGTGCATATATTAAATAAATATATTCCTGTAGGTCCTAAATTTGCAATAAGTAAAAACAAAGCAAAACAAAAAACACAGAAAAAAAAGTCCCTGCTTATACAAATGAAATGATAACTTAAAATCATAATTTAGAAATTTAGGTATTTTGCATTCATTTTTTAATACCTTTTGCTTTTAAAGAATACTTCTTATACACATTTGAGAATGTGCATGTGTGTGTGTGTGAGAGAGAGAGAGAAATGAATATGGGCATATCAAAGCCTCCTGCTGCTGCAGACACATGAACCACTTTATGAATCTGTCTTTTTGACAGTACAGGGAAATTCAACTCAAGTCCTCAGGTTTTGCAAGCAAGCATCTCTAACCACTGTGCCATCTCTCCAACTGTTCTAAAAATCTGTTCTAAAAACAATGTATGCAAAGAATTGTGCTGGACACTGTACAATTTTAAAATTGCATATAATCCTCATATATAAGAGGTTAAAGGTTAGAAGTATATGGGAGCATAAAACACAAACATGTCTAACCTCCAAATATTTTTAGAGTTATAAACACAGAGATTTTTATCATATATTATCTGTGTTCAATAAGAACTCTTCTCAAACTACTTTCTTATTTCCCAGCAAAGCACCAATGTTGTATAACCACAGACCACTCTCAGAAGTGAGTGGGTGTAGAGAAGCTCTTCTGGTAGTTCATTACAAAACCAAAGTACTCTGGAGAAGCTTCATATGATTTGTGAAGTGCGTTAAACTTTTCCATGAAAATCAGTGCTTTGGGGGGTACTTATTCTTAAATTTCATGTTTCAGGGTTTCCTTTCATCATAAAGTAGAATTTTAGTAGGTTTATGGGGTCTCTACTTTAATAGTAAATCTATATTTACTTAGCAGTATCATTAACTACTCAATATTGCAGTGTATTATTTCTGTACTCTCTTATCTCAAAAAAAAAACAAAGAACAGAACAGAGCTTCTAATAATTCAACTTCCACAACTATATCTAAAATAATTTTAAAAAGAGGGCTAGAGGGGTGGGTTAATGGTTAAGGTGTTTGCCTGAAAAGCCAAAGAATTGAGGTTCAATTCCCCAGGACCCGCATTAGCCAGATGAACAAGGGGGCGCATGCATGTGGAGTTCGTTCACAGTGGCTGGAGGACCTCGCACACCCATTCTCATTCTCTCTCTCGCTCTTTCTGTTTCTTTCTCCCTCTTTCTCTGTCAGATAAATAAATAAAATTTTTTAAAAATAATAATAATAAAGAGATTTCCCTCTTCATCAAAAAACTAGCATGAGTTCAACTAGAAGAACATGACTAAATAAGTATTCTAAACTCTCATCATAAAAACATTATTCCTACAAAATTATTCCCTTCAAAAAAACCATGAGTCTAGTTTGTTGTCTGTAAGTATAGAAGTTGTCAATAAAAAATACATATTGAGGGCTGGAGAGATGGCTTAGCAGTTAAGCGCTTGCCTGTGAAGCCTGAGGACCCCGGTTCAAGGCTCAATTCACCAGGACCCACATTAGCCAGATGCCCAAGAGGATGCAAGCGTCTGGAGTTCGTTTGCAGTAGCTAGAGGCCCTGGCATGCCCATTCTCTCTCTCTCTCTCTCTCTCTCTCTGTTGCTCTCAAATAAATAAAATAATAAAAAATATATAGAGAGAGAGAAAAAAAACATGAGTCTTAAAGCATCCATATTATTCTTTCAAACTTATGAAAATCATTAATAGTGATATTTAAAATCTTCAAAACTTATATTTACAGTTACTTTACAAACATCAAGCTACCAATTCCAAGTAAATGATAAAAAATATTTAAGGTAAGCACATTTTATTCTGCTTATCCTAATTATATGAGAGAAATGAGTAGATCTTATATCTTACTTATGTTACTTTGGGGTATTAATTCTATAAAATTACAACTTTAAAAATAAAGAAACTTGAGCTGGAGAGATGGCTCAATGGTTAAGTTCTGCCTGTCTGCAAAGCCTAGGAACCAGAGTTCAACCCACATTAATCCCTATGCACAAGGTGCTGCATGTATCTGTAGTTTATTTGCAGTGACAGGAGGCTCTGGCGCAACCATTCCCATTCATATTCATATTCATTCTCTCTCTCTCTCTCCTTGCAAATAAAAAAAATTTCAAAAAGAAGAAAGAAACTTATTTGTTACACCAACTGAACACATACTAATAAATAAGAAAATTCACGTTCCAAACCTTAAGGTAGCAGTGTACATAGCAATAATGAAGAAGATTGTCAGAAGGCTGAGTAAGGCTACTGACGACATGCACCAACTGTTCAGCATACATTGGGACAGAATGTTCTAGGTTAATTTTATCCACCAATATCTGAATGGATGGCAAAGGCCGAAGAGACTGGAAGTTTGAGGCATTCATGAAGTTACTTGAGTTCTGAAAAATAATAGTGTTAATTTTACATTCTGCAGAGCAATGACTGGTAAACAAAAATCAGCAAACCAGCTTCAGAATCACACATTCCAGAGAGGTACAACAATCTAGAAATGTCTTTCTATAGAATGCTCCTGGAATAATCAAATACAAATGCCTTCTATATATTTGGAGTGACTGAGATTTCAAAGAATGCATTTGTGGTAAAATTACTACTGCCCTTTTCACTAATGCTTTTTTTAGTTACAATCAACAGGAACATTATCATAACACACCACCAGGTGATAAAAGTATTTCCTTAATCTCAATAATTCCTAAATAATATTCACTACCAAAGAGGAAGCATCTTTTCTTTCCCTTTATTCACATTAGATGACAAAAGAAGTAGACAGACTACACCACACAGTATGAAAGGCACAACAAACAAGGTGTGCAGATGAGGAACTATGTGATCTAAATCACATTCACTAATGTTGCATATGTTAAAGTATATACAATTCTAAAAAAACTTGAGGTGGTTTTGGTGTTATCACCAGTACCAAATAAGTCCTGGTGTCAGTATATCCAGAGACTGTGCCATAAGTGGTAAGTAACCCTTATCTACGCTCAAAACACCCTACTGGTGACTTTCAATGAGGAACACTAACACCTTCCATCCCAGATAAATGAGAAACTACATGAGAAGAATAATTTTCTTGTTCTGTCTTGGCTAGCTTTTCAATGTATTAACAGCACTGCCATTTTCTAAGCATGACCAAAGATGATATACACTACTAGTTTTTCTCCAATCAAAAATACCAAGAGTGAGCTGGATGTGATAGTGCACACCTTTAATCCCAGCACTCAGGAGGCAGAAGTAGAGTTCGAGGCCTGAGTTCGAGGCCACCCTATGACTACATAGTGAATTCCAAGTCAGCCTGGGCTAGAATGAAACCCTAACTTGAAAAACCAAAAAGAAAAAAAAAACTATGAATTTAGATAAACAATGTACCTAAAACTTATTAAATTGAATATACAACCCTTATTGTTTATTTATTAATAATTTAAAACCTTATTCAATTATTACTTTGTTTTCTTTCCACATTACTTAATTATGAATAACTGTGAAAACATACACAGTAAAGCACACAAATCTGGAGTGCACAGCTCAGTGAATTCTTCTATCTGTAACAACACAAGAAGTACTTGAGCTCTGGAAGGCTGTCTGATTCCCTTCCCAGGCAAGACTGAAAACCACTGGAGGTAGCTAATACTCTCACTTCAATCAACAATGTGTAGATATTTCTCTTCTTCGACTTCATGTAAATGAAATCACACAATATAGACTTTTTGACTAAACATCTATGCAAATTATTTATGTTGTATATTCTTTGAGCAGGTACATCAATTATTATGAAGTGGTCCTCTTTATTTCTGGTATTTCTTATCTTAATTTTTTGCTTAAAGTTACTAGAGTTAAAGTCTATGATCAATAACCCCAATATCTTAATAAATTCTGCTTTTCTTATTAAATTTTCTCTGTTTTAAGCAGTTTTGTTTATGTATATGTCATAACTTTATTAAGCAGATGACACCATGGTATATATTTTCATGTAAAATGAGCTAACTGTCCTCAGCAAATGAACAGAATAGATGCAGATCATCCTGATCCTATTCATGACCAGAATTCAGCTAAGTTATTATTGGGACAAATATATTTCACCTTGAACTTACTATGCAATGTTGCCCTTGTAAAGTCTCAATGAAAAGCACTAAGTGCTTACTTTGCAAGGTTTAATTCTAATTGTTGACATGATACACCACATAGATAATGAAATTTCCACTTTACCCTTTCATCTCAATTTTCTGATAGGCTTAACATTAGATATGAGCAGCTAATGAGTTGGCTATCAATCTGAAGGGAAATTTATGAAAATTTGCCACTTTTCAATGAAGATTCCTTTCTAATAATTTCACTTTCATGGACATTCTGAAAAATTGATATGGCAGAGAAAAGAGTTTTTGAGCTTGAGGACATCTCAACAGTCAAAACTGAGAGGCAAACAGAAAAAAAAATAGCTGAAAATAAGAAAATTCAAAAACTTTGTGACAACTACATGTAACATACAAGTAATCAGAACTCTAGAAGGAAAATAGAGAGATAATTCTTTGAAATGGTAATGATTAAAGGTCTTCCCAAATTAGCATCAGACACTAAACCACAGACTTGGGAAGTTCAGAGCATGGTAAGCAGGATAAAGGACAGAATATTACATAAAATCAAAGAATTTGAGCTGGAGAGATGGCTTAGCGGTTAAGTGCTTGTCTGTGAAGCCCAAGGACCCAGGTTCAAGGCTCGATTCACCAGGACCTATGTTAGCCAGATGCTCAAGGGGGCACATGCGTCTGGAGTTCACTTGCAGTGTCTGGAGGCCCTGGCGTGCCCATTCTCTCTCTCTCTCTCTCTCTCTCTCTCTCTGCCTCTTTCTCTGTCACTTTCAAATAAATAAACAAAAAAATTTTTAAATCAAAGATTTTTTTCATAAAAGCCCAAGAAATATATCTTATCTAGAAAGGAACATATAATAAATACATACCTGACTTCCACTAAGAAACCATGCAAACAAGAAAAAACTGGGGTGAAATATTTAAAGAGTTGAGAAAAGGTGGAAACATACAATTAGGTATCCCACAAAATTATTCTTCAAAAAATAAGGAAAAGCATCTTTAACAGACAAAGAAATTCAGGGCAGTTGTTGCCAGCAGACCTTCCTTAAAGAAATATTAAAGTTGTTTAGGGAAGGAAAATTATGTCAGAAATTCACACCTCAAGCCAGGCGTGGTGGTACACGCCTTTAATCCCAGCACTCGGAAGGTAGAGGTAGGAAGATCGCAGTGAGTTCAAGGCCACCTTGAGACTACATAGTGAATTCCAGGTCAGCCTGGGCTGGAGTGAAACCCTACCTTGAAAAGAAAGAAACAAAGAAAGAAAGAGAGAGAGAAAGAAATTCACATCTCAGAGACATATCCACTAAAAGAGTATCAAAGAAAGAGCACGTGAAGATGAAATAAAAAAAAAACTTCTATTTAACAGAATACCTTATTCAAAATAATAATATAAACCATGTATTTAGCTGCAATGTGTGTGTGAGTATAGACTTAGTTATGCTTAATATATAAAGACATTAAATGACAGCAGTAATACAAGGGACACAAGGATGAATTACAGCTCTAAAAAGCCTCAAATCCAGATGTAGATCTTACTCAAACAGTGATTTCTCCAGCAGCAAAGGGAATAGTAGGGAAGATGTGATCTGCCTGAGAAGTTTGTGGCTTGAGGTGCTTTTCAAACTAAGCTACACTGTGAGCATTTAAACATGGAACAGTCACTTGCCAAGGAACCTAAACTCAACATGCTACAGCTCCAGGATCAAAGCCAGCAATGGGACAGGTTTGTGGAGAGCAGGAAGGTCAGACACTGAATAAATAAATAAATAAATAAATCACAGTTGAGCTACCTTGGGGTCCTTAGAGCAGGGAACAACCACAATTTATGGAACCTGAATTTAACCTGCCATAATCTCAACATGGGAATTACCCCTGAGAGTAAGTTGTGAAAAGCCAAAGGAGTGGACACTGACAAGCTGAAAAGTGCAGGGCTCGATGCATACAGAAAATTAATCCAATATCCATCAACTGAGAATCACCATGCGTTATGACTGATAGTACCTGAGATAAGTGTGTTGATCGACCTCAGAAACCACACATCTGCCCTATTCACTGCAGTACAGCCCAAGAACTCAGAAGCTCTACTGGTCTCCTTTACATGCACAGCTGTATGCCTCCAGCAAGGTCACTTATACTTAGGAAGACTTGAAAGCACTAAGATACATCGTTTTCCTGTCAGATCTCAGAATGTGGTTGTTCCTGCACTCCCAATGCACTTGAAAACACTCCTAGCTAGAACATTAGTCACCCATGGGATATAATCTGTGGAGACTTGGGAAGGTAAGAGAATTTATACAGCCCCACAGACAATAAAGCTAAATGTGGTAAACAGAGGTATCTAGCATGCAAGAGGAGGAAACCACTAATCACCTGCCCAACACAGACTCAACACCAGTATAAACTATTTAAAAAAAAAGATTATTTTGTTATAATGAACTCATACCAAACTACTTGTGAAGTAACACATTTATTTCATAATGTCATCTGTTCTCAAGACCACAATGAAAGTAATTATTAACAAAGCCAAACATATTTCTAAATAATACATGACACAAAGTAAACAAAACAATCTCAACCCAAATAAAATATACCTCAAATTACGTGAAAACTAGAACTACTTAACAAAATGAGTAGGCTGACACTGAAAGCCATATGTAGAAGGAAGTTATGGCACTGGATGCATACCCGTAAGGAAGAAAGTCTAAGTCACCTAAGCTTCCCTTTTAGGAAACTAGGAAAAGATAAGCAAGTTAATCCTAAAGTAAAGAAAACATGCTGTTTTTGCTTCATCAGAGACAACACTGTGAGCTGACACTCTTCATTTAATGATGAACAGTATGCAAATATCGGCAGGGACAAGGTACTGAGTTGGAAATATACCTTTTCTCCCATAATGACAGGAACCAAACAGTCCAGCAAATTAAATTCAGCCATGAAAATGGTGCATGTACATTTGAGAAGAGTAACACTTGTATGCCGAGTAGGAATATATTCCTCCAGAGAAGCCACTTCTTCAGGATTCAGTATTGTTTCCTTTTCATCCTTATTTTCTAAAATAAAAAATGATGAAAATTTAATTAAAAATATTTTAATAAGTTCTTAACTAAAAAGTGAATTAATATGTTAAGTCCAATTTTTCAACAATGATTTCAACTATGAAGCAGTTATAAAATAAGCTACTCCAGAATGCAATATAAATTATTCTAGAATGTAAATATAGAAGTCATTATACAAAATTAACTACTTTTTAAAAAATGTCTTTTAAGAAAATCTAAATTTCTTACTTTAGAATAATATCCACATTCTGATCAACAAAAAACTCATTGGAATAAGGCAAAACAGACTATAAGAAGAGTATTCACGAGACAGATGCAAAACAAAAAAGATACAGAGAATCAGAGAGCCCCACAAAGGGGGATATTTTTATTGGGTTTGTTTGTTCATTTAGTATTTTTCATGCAAGTTACAGAGGGCAATTTTCATGAAAGTATATAATGTATTTTGAGTACACTACTCATACCCTGCTATTCTACTCTTTCTAACCCCCATAGCCTTCCCATTAGTTCCCTTTGCTCCTCAAAACAGTTTTACTTCACTCGGGAGGCAGAGCTAAGAGGATCACTGTGAGTTCAAGGCCACCCTGAGACTACATAGTGAATTCCAGGTCAGTCTGCGATAGAGCAAGACCCTACATTGAAAAACAACAACCAAAAAAAAAAAAAAAAAAAAAATCTAGGACCCATAAATGAGGAAAAAAAATGTGACATATGCCTATCTGAAATTGACTTTATTGACTTAATATGATTATCTCCATTTGCACCCATTTTCTTGCAAATGACATGCCCTCAAATCCTGATTAAGTCTGAAAAAAGGGCTGGAGAGATGGCTTAGCGGTTAAGCGCTTGCCTAAGGACCCCGATTCGAGGCTCGATTTCCCAGGACCCACGTTAGCCAGATGCGCAAGGGGGTGCACGTATCTGGAGTTCGTCTGCAGTGGCCAGAAGCCCTGGCATGCCCACTCTCCTCTCTCTCTCTGCCTCTTTCTCTGTCTGTCTGTCGCTCTCAAATAAATAAAAATAAACAAAAATAATTTTTAAAAAGAGACTGAAAAAAATCCCAGTGTGCATATAAACCACATTTTCGTTATTCATCCTTCTGTTCGAAAAAAATTTAGGCGGCTTCCATGTATAGATTATTGTGAATACTGAGGCAAGAGACATTGATGTGCAAATATCTCTGTCAATCTGGAGTCTTTCTGGGTAAATAACCAGGAGTGGTATAACTGGGTCATATGGACCTGTTTTTATATTCTTAAGGAAATTCCATCCAAATTTCAATAGTTTACGATACCAACAAGCAGTTTGCCTGACGTTTCCAAAGGAGGATATTTTAAAGCATTCTTTTTTTTAATTCTACTAAAATAATTAAGAAATATACACTTTGACAGATAAGCAGGCAAAACGAAAAAAAATTTAAGCAAACTATGACATGTCCAAGTGGCCGAAAGCTAACCAGCATTATCAGACGGTAGTTGGTGGCAAATAAAACTACTACTAACAGTAACTACTAATAGAGCTACATACCTCGTAGAATGGTTGAAATTTAAAAGATTAAAAATGTTATCTTGTATTGAGTCTGATTTTGATTGTTTTTCTTCTGAAGCAGGGTCTCACTGTAGACCATGTTTACCTCATGCTCACTGTTTTGGCCTTACTGTTTCCACTTCCCAAGTGTTCAGATTACAGATATGTACCACCAACCCTTATTTATACAGTGTGAAAATCGAGCCCAGTACTTTGTGAGCGATAGGCATGAACTCAATCAATTGAGCCACTCTGGCCCAAGAATAATGACTTATGAAAAGTATGAAGAACAAAAGTCAGCAAAAGTTTTTGTAAAGTTGAGAAAAAGTTTTAGACCAAGTCTATTTTCTTACTAATTACTAAGATCAGTTTGCAAGGGTTTGCTTTTTTGTTTTGTTTATTTAAGTTTTTTTGTTTTATTTTTATGTTTTTTGTTGTTGTTGTTTGTTTGTTGTTTGGTTTAGTTCAGGGTCTCAATATATGGAAATGTAAGACCATGACGCTTGATCCCACCTCAATCTCCATAGTGCTAGGATTACAGGCGAGCACCACCACACCTACTTCATCATTATTTTTGTGGTCCCAAACCACTACATAACATAAAGACTGCCTATAAATAAATTAATGGTTGCTATCAGTTTATGTATATCACATTTATCAGATAGCCACTATTTCCAAAGAAAATAATTGCATATTTATGACATTATTCCACTTTGGAAAAGGTTAGGGTTCACTAACTCCTTTAATTTAGAAATAAAACCCTTTGAATTTATATTAGACAGATGAACTTGTAGAAATAATCTTTCAACTAAGTATGATGATGTCACATTTTTGGTCCATAAGATGACAGAACTATGCCTTTAAAATGAAACTACATACTTCCCATTTTCTATTGATCTCCCTTTTTTTTTTTAATTTTTTTTTGTTATTTTTATTTATTTATTTGAGAGCGACAGACAGAGAAAGAGGCAGATAGAGAGAGGGAGAGAGAATGGGCGCACCAGGGCCTCCAGCCACTGCAAACGAACTCCAGACGCGTGCGCCCCCTTGTGCATCTGGCTAACGTGGGTCCTGGGGAGTCGAGCCTTGAACCAGGGTCCTTAGGCTTCACAGGCAAGCGCTTAACTGCTAAGCCATCTCTCCAGCCCCTGATCTCCCTTTTTATGAATAAAATTATACCCTGTCATGGTGATCACTTTTCTACACTAACGTTGACTATTTTTAGAGTGAAAATAAAAATAAGAGTCATTACAACAGGTTGGGAAAAATGAGGATTAGAAGCTAGATAAAGGAAAGTTAGATAATCGGTACCAAATCACAAGCAGAAGGACAGAGTTCTGGTGTTCCATAGTACAGAGGGATGGCTACAATTCACAATAACCTATTATATATTCAATGAAGATCCAAAAGAAAGGAATTTGAAAGCAGGCTCCAAACATAAGCAAAAGATCAGAGATGCTAATCTATTTTGATCAATACATGATATGTGTTGAAATACCACAAACCTGACACAGAAAACCAAACATGATATTACATCAGTTTTTGACAAAGAATATAACCAATTTCACAAATGCAGACTGGTCATTTCAATAAATGGCACCTGTTCAAGCAATTAGAAATTGAACGGCAAGTAAATCAATCTCTACCTAAACCTCACTACCTATGAAAAAAATTAACTTAAATCATACAAATCAGAGGGTGATATATGAAATGATAATGATGAACATTTTAGAAAACACAACACACTTAGACTGGGAAAACAACAATAAGTATTTCATTGAAGGAAAATGGATAATTCAATTGTGGATGGATAACTGAAACTGCATGCAGTTGCTGAAATTAAAAAACAACAATAGGGCTGATGAGATGGCTTAGTGGTTAAGACACTTGCCTGTGAAGCCTAAGGACCAATGTTCAACTCTCCAGATCCCACGTGAGCTAGATGTACAATGTGGCATGCATGCAAGATTGCACATGCACAGACGGGGGCGCACACATCAGAAGTTCAATATCAGTGGCACGCCAATTCATTCATATTCTCTCTCTCTCTCTCTCTCTAAGATGTGTGCCACCATGCCCAGAAAAAAAAAAAAAATGAAATGCTAGAAGACAATATATCACTCATTCATCGCTGACCAGACCCTAAAATGATACAGCTACTTCTGAAAACAAACTGGAAATTTCCCTTTAAAACTTAAATACACAAACCTGTATTTTACAAAAGAAGACATCAAAGTAAAAGGGGGACTGTTTATGAAAATTAAAGGTACATTATATAAGCCCAGCACATGAGAGGCTAAGGTAGGAGGATAACTGTGAGTCTGAGGCCAGCCTGGGACTACAGAGAGAGTTCCAGATCACTCTGGGATAGAGTGCTCTACCTCAAAAGAAAGAAAAGAGCCAGGCGTGTTGGTGCACACCTTTAATCCCGGCACTCAGGAGGCAGAGGTAGGAGGATCACCGAGAGTTCAAGGCCTTCCTAAGACTACAGAGTGAATTCCAGGTCAGCCTGAGCTAGGATAACACCCTACCTTGAAGAAAAGGAGAAGAGAAGAGAGGAGAGGGAGAGGGAGAGGGAGAGGGAGAGGGGGAGGGGGAGGGGGAGGGGGAGGGGGAGGGGGAGGGGGAGGGGGAGGGGGAGGGGGAGGGGGAGGGGGAGGGGGAGGGGGAGGGGGGGAGGGGGAGGGGGAGGGGGAGGGGGAGGGGGAGGGGGAGGGGGAGGGGGAGGGGGAGGGGGAGGGGGAGGGGGAGGGGGAGGGGGAGGGGGAGGGGGAGGGGGAGGGGAGGGAGGGGGAGGGGGAGAGGGAGAGGGAGAGGGAGAGGGAGAGGGAGAGGGAGAGGGAGAGGGAGAGGGAGAGGGAGAGGGAGAGGGAGAGGGAGAGGGAGAGGGAGAGGAGAGGAGAGGAGAGGAGAGGAGAGGAGAGGAGAGGAGAGAGAAAGGAAGGAAGGAAGGAAGGAAGGAAGGAAGGAAGGAAGGAAGGAAAGAAGAAAATTATATAGATCTATGAAAATGTCAAAATGAAACCAATCATTGTGTACAACAAATATATGCCAATAAAAAGTTTCAAGTAATTTAAATATATATATATATATAATTACCACATGATCTAGCATTGCATACTTCGGTATTTACCCCGAAGAAATGAAATTATTATATTCACACAAAATCAGTACATAACTGTTCAGTGAAGATGTATAATAATCCAATACAAAATTAATTAAGCAGGGCATGGTAATGTAAGCCTTTAATCCCAGCACTCAGGAAGTCTAGTTGGGAGGATCCCTGTGAGTTCAAGGCCAGCCTGAGACTACATGGTGAATTCCAGATCAGACTGGAATAGAGCGAGACCCTACCACAAATTATATATATAATATTATATATAATATTTCAAATGTTTTAACATGTGAATGTTTTCACAAACTCTAATATATATCCAATGAAGCACTTCTCAACAAAATGTTGATGCAACTTAGATGTAACTCTAGTGAGTTATGCTAAGCAAAGTAAGTCAAATCCCAAAACTTACATACTAAATGACTTGACTTATCAAATATGTCTGAAATGACAAAATTTCAGAAAATGAAGATAATGATATTTCCCAGGCATTCGCGATAAAGGAAGACATAAGGGAGAACAAGGCAGCAAAATGCATATGCTTATAAGACAGGATCATAAGGGACTTTTCATTTTGATTTTTGATGATACCAGAGGACACACAACCTAACACGTTTGAAAATTGCATAGAACTTGATGCCCACAAAAAGGAAATGAAAATCTAAATTAAAAATAGGGCTAGGGAGATTGCACAATGGTTAGGGCACTTGTCTGCTAAGCTTAATAACCAGGATTCAATTCCCCAGTACCCACATAAAGCCATATGTACAAGGTGGTACATGCATCTGGAGTGCGTTTGTAGTGGTTAGATGCCCTAGTGTACCCATTCTCTCCCTGTATGCCAATCTCTCTCTTTCTCATTATATCTCTCTCCCCTTCCTTCCCTCCCTCCCTCTCCCTCCCCCACTTTCCTTGTTAATAAATAATACATATACATAGTATCTATAGTATATAAATAGTATACAATAACTAGTAATTACTTTTAAAATAGTTATTTAGGGCTGAGATGACTCAGTGGTTAAAGGCACTTGATTGCAAAGCCTGACAGCCAGTATTCTTTTTTTTTTTTTTTTTTAATTTTTTTGTTTATTTATTTATTTATTTGAGAGCGACAGACAGAGCGAGAAAGAGGCAGATAGAGAGAGAATGGGCGCACCAGGGCCTCCAGCCACTGCAAACGAACTCCAGACACATGCGCCCCCTTGTGCATCTGGCTAACGTGGGTCCTGGGGAGTTGAGCCTTGAACCGGGGTCCTTAGGCTTCACAGGCAAGTGCTTAACCACTAAGCCATCTCTCCAGCCCCTGACAGCCAGTATTCTATTCCCCAGTACCAACTAAAGCCAGACACAAAAAGAGGCACATGTGTTTGTGGTTCTTCTGCTATGTCAGGAGTCCCTGGTGTGCCCATTTATATTCTCTCTCCCCCCCCCCTCTTTTCCTTCTCCCCTCCTTCCTTTTCACTCTCAAATAAAAATATTTGAAAATGTGGCCTGGAGAGATGCGTTAGTGGTTAAGGTGCTTCCCTGTGAAGTGTAAAGAACCATGTTCAATTTTCCAGGTCCCATGTAAGCCAGATGCACAAGGTGGCACATGCATCTAGAGTTCATTTGCAGTGGCTAGAGGCCTTGGTGTACCCATTCTTTCATTCTCTCTCTCTCTCTCTGTCTGTCTCAAAGAAAAATAAATGTAAAAAATATTTAAAAACAAAAATGTGGAAACTACTGAATGGAAGGTACATGCATAGGTTAATTTTCTGAACAAAAGCCCAACAGCAAATTCCTTAGACAGGGGATTAGTTACCTTCTTAGAATAAACACCTCACTACAAGTAGCTTATACAAGAAAGGGGTTTCTTTCGGGATTTCAAGGGGAAGCTTCACCATAGTGGAAGAAGCCGGCTCATTCCATCATACATCCATAGAGAGACAACAGCCAGCACCAGCAAGCACAAGCTAACCCTAAACACACCTTACCACTGGACTCAAGCTCTGGCCAGTGACACACCTCCTCAGCAACAAACTTCATCAAAAATATATGAGGTTATGGGGCCATTTACTTTCAAACCACCACATTCCCCACCTGGCTCCCATAAACTGATGATCATCCATGATGTAAAATGCAATGCATTCAATCCAACATTTAAAAATCCCCATAGTTTTATCAATCCCAACACAGTTCAAACATCCCCATAGTCCAAAGTCTCTTAACTGGTAGCACTGTAAAGCCAAAACAACTTAATGACACATGGTAAACATCCACAATGCAAAAGACAGCACTGAGCATAGCAAGGAAAGATCTGAAACAAATAGGGCAACCATCAAGTTTCAGAGCTCCAAGTCCAACATCTCTAGCAAGTGATGAAGTCTCAGGAGTCCCAAATGCACCTCTCCAGCTGCTCTGCTTATATTCCAGGAAACAATCCATTAGCTGGCAGCTCTCCTTGGCAGCCATTCCATAGTCCTGCCATCTCCTAGGGTCTCACTGCAACCCACAGTTCATCCTCATGGCTCCACTGGTCCTTCATGCAGTCATTCCAATAACTTGCCCCACACTGCTCAGAGACCATTTCCAAAAATAACAAATTGAGCTGCAAATGAAAAGACCCTATCTTTCCAGTGTTTCTTATACTACCAAATTTTTTACCCTTCTTTTTTTTTTTTTTTTTTTTTTGGCTACTTTTAAGAGTCTGCATTTTTTTCTGCTGTCCCAATGCAAAATAGCGGGCTAAATCTCAATGGTGGTCATCTCTCAAACTACAACTGAATGGGCAGCAGCTTCCGCCCAAAGATTTCATTTCTTTCTGTGCCATAACCATTTGCTCACACAAGTCCATGTCGATGCAATGCAAACCCTGCATAAGTCCTCAAGATACAGAAAGAATGCAGTAAGTCTCTCACACAAACTGCCTCTGGCCCAGTCCAGACAAAGTTCTCTTCCCCTCATAAGCCAAACCCCACAACCCATGGTTCTTTCTACATTTAAGTTTTTCAATTCTGACCACAATATTCCATCAAACTCTGTTCCCAGCACTGCAAGGTATCTCTTAGGGCAAAGGTTTCAAATCCTTCCACATTCCTCCCTGTGGTTGTTGTTTTGTCAACTTGATCTGTTTAGGAATCCACACACATTCATCTTGATTGGGTCTCTGAGGTGAATTCCAGGAAGAACTGACTAAAGGAGGAAGTTCTTTCCCCAATGTGAGCCCTTCCCCCAGAGTGGGTGGCCCTCCCAGAGGAAGGCTTTATGTAAGGAACCTCTGGGAGAAAAGAACCCCTTCCTCCCACCTGGCTTCCTGTGTTGCTTGTTGACCCTGATAGCAATTAGCCCACATAGTGCTATTACGTGCTACATGAGCTGCAGGGGGAAACGGCCAACAACATTGTGCGCAAGCAGGGGACACTACTATAAGAAAGCAAGCAGCTTGAGAAGATGTACACACATGCGCAATAGTGGTGCCCAGCCTAGGTGGGCAACCAATGGCTCTCTGATTGGCTAAGAGATCTGTCAGTGGAAAGGAATCCGTAACTGGAACTGGGAACCAAGTCAGACTCCCACAGAGACCAAGATTATGGACTCCAACTAGAAGCTCCCAGTAGTCTTTGGTCAAAAGACAGGCTACCCCTATTAGAATGTCTCTAAATTAACAACACTAACCTATGATGACCTCACTCTCCGTTAGAGAATCTGTTTTTCTTTTTCAGAAAGCAGCGAGAACCAAAGACAACTGAAATCTATCAACAAGACAAGATATAACAGCTGACTCCCCATCAGTATATGAAACACCCCTTGCACATTAGCAAGGGCCCAGGTGAAACCACAGAGGAATTGATGAGATGAGCAAGAGTGCTGCTTCCATGGGGAGCCTGACAACCTGTGCCAGAGTGATGGAGACAGACACTGAGAATACTCAAAACGCACTAAAGCAGAAATCCTGAAGCTGCTGAGAACACAACAGCTAAAACACACCTATCAAGGCTCAGAGAATTTGTGAAAGAGAGGGTGGGGCCACAGGGTGGCTATACCATGGGCATATACCCAAAGGATTTCCTAACACAGAGACACCTACACTTTCATGTTCATTGCTGCTCTGTTCACAAGAGCTAAGAAATACAATCAACGTAGAGGTCCATAACTCATTATTGGGAAATGAAAAGGTGTTACATATACACCATGGAGTTTTACTCAGCTTTAAAGAAAAATGAAGTTATGAAATTTGCAAAAAAAAATTGATGGAACTAGGAAAAAAAACTATACTAAGTGAGGTAATCCAGGCCCCAAAAGACAAAAATCATTTGTTCTCAGTGGTTGAAGGCGCTACATGCTAAGCCTGTCTGCCCAGGTTCAATTCTCCAGTACCCACATAAAACCAGATGCCCAATGTGGTGTGAGCTGCATGCATCTAGAGTTTGTTTGCAGTGGCAAACATACACATTCTCTCATTCATGTGCACACACTCTCATTCATGCATTCTAACTCTCTCTGCTTACAAAATAAACTAAATTTTTAAAAGAATTTAAGAAACTATGATAGCCATATCTTCACAGCATTTGTAAAAATTAGTTCTAAAGCAGTTGTGTTTTTTTTTTTTTTACCAGTAGTTTCTAACTTTCCTTGAATGTTAAATTTTTATGTTTAATCTCATATCTGGCTCCCTGGAATCCACTAGTGTGGGCTAAAATGTCCTATTTCATAAGCATTTGCCAAAAAGATTATCAAAAAGATACTGCAATGAAATACTGACAAGAATGGCAAATAAGATAGTTATGCCAACAATTTCCAAGTTCATGCTTCTCCTACAACTTCCGTAAACAAATTCATTGACAGCTGAATACATAAGTGCCCTTGCTAACACACAAAATATGCTACGGAGGAAAAGTTAGCAAAACAGGACAAATTGGATTGCATAGCCAGTCAAATCAAATGGTAATAGAGAGAATTCAGCTAGAAACCAACCTGGTTTTAGCCTGCCATAGGGCTCATACTCATGTTGAAAAGCACAAACAATCATTTTCAAAATCCTGTGTACCGCACTGCTATCCAAGCGAATATCAAGAGGACCTATAACAAGGCTTTTGGTAGAATTCTCCTGGACTATTCCCAAATCTTCATTTTTTCCTGAAGGGAAGTCTGGTTGATTTGTTGAACCTACAGGAAGTCAAATTTTATTTTTATTAGTGTTTCAAGCATCAGTCAGATATATTAAGCAAACATGCATGTGTGTATTTTGTGTGTATGTTCACAACGCTAAGGATTTTTTTGAGACAGGTTCCCACTATGAAGCCCAGGCTAGCTTGAAATTTCTAATCCTCCCATACTGCCCTAAGTGCTCAAGCATATGCTTTAATATTACTTTTCTCTCATCTTTGTCTTGTGACTTAGTAACTTAAATTCTCAATTACCCTAGATACACACAACTCTAAATGAACTATATTTCCAGCCAAGCAGATATTGAAAAACATATTTTAGTATTATAATAAGGGCTCAAAAATTAAAATAGTCATTCTTAGAAAACCATCTGTAAAACCTAATGGTCTTGAGCCTAATAATTCTCTACATGATACTATTTTGTTGAGTGGGAAGGGAAAATTTGAAGGAAACATCATTTTATTACTAGTTTATCTTAGAAATCTCACTGAGAATTAGAATACTGTTGTTGTTAGGGTGCGTTGGGAATGTAAAACTGACCATCACAATGAACAACAGAGATTACCTTCTGTGAACTTTTTCAAGAATAAAATTAAGGCTGAGCTTCATGGCACAGCCTCCTAGATCCTTGCTCCCAAGGCTGTTTTACAAAGAAAATCTTACCTCAACCTATAGATAAGTCTCATTATCCAATATGTACAGCTCTTATAGCAGAAATGTTTTTTTAAAAAATTAATCTGTTATATTTGATAAAATACAATTTTTACTTGTCATTATTTATTAAAGCAAAAATAGGAAAAACTTTCCATCATGCAATAACCCTTAGAAGACGGAGGCAAAATCTTTTCAATAAAAGATCTAAATAGCCATCAAAATGTATTTAATACAAAGAAATGTTTATTTCTTTTAAAAACAATATATTATGAAATTTGTTGAATTAACTTAATATTTAATCTATAAGAGAACTAATTATAGTTGAGTACATAAAATGCATCTTCAATCAACTACTCAAGAAAAGGATTTATGTATGAGGACTAATTATAGTTGGCTATACAAAATGTATTTACAATCAACTATGCAAGAAAAGATTTAAAATGCCAAGAACCCAAGAAAATTCTAACTTAACATTAACATTAAAGCATTCCCCCAAAGCAAAACGAAATCTAACAAAACAGAGTACAGCCAGCCATAGGCCAAAGGAATCAGAAGATACCTTACTTTTGCATTCAAGAAGAGGCAAACATCTAGGAAAAAGAAACCAATACCTTTGCCACTGGTGTTCTCCATTGTATACAGGTAATCCATATAAAAAGCACCAAATCTTTGCATTCCAGCTATGTCAGTGTATGTCTCCTGCAATAAAACAATGCAAACAGAAGAAACTTTAAAACACAATAGGTCCTATACATACTCTCACACTGACTGCATCAACTCAAAGGATTACCAAAACAGAACTAAGGTTAGTCAAAGAATTCTCCAAGAAAAGTAGTATTGCTTCTACTACACACCACACCAAAGGACATCCATACTTGTACCAGACATTCTGAAAACTTTATCAGTAACATCTAATTAATAAACACCATTAATGTATCACACAGAATACACTCTTGAACTTTATCACTATCACAAAATTGTCTAATAATGTACACCCTCAAACACAGTTAGCTTGGAAATACTCCAGTACACTTATATGAAATACTTCAAACACTAAAGATGCACTTAAATATTCTAAATGTATGTTCAATATGCAGGACATTACAGTTTTTATTTTCAACCCTGAAAGTCAATGTCAATGGAAAGATTAAAACACAAATTATTGCTATTTAATTACATTTAATAATCAGGTAACTTTTTAGATTTTTAAATTTATTCTGTATAAATATTCAGTAAATATTAACATACATCACAAAACTCAAACAATATTGAAAAGTATGCACAGCAAAAAATGAAGTTTGTTCCTTCTCATTGAGACAACAAAAATTAATAAAGGTAATTCTACTTGCATCCTGTTTTAATAGTAGTACCTAAACAAACACACCATATTTATACTACAAAAAGACAAACAAAAAAATAAAAATAAAATTAGAAAAGGTTTTTAAAAAGCCAAACATTCCCATCATTCCTTATGAGTATCTTGATATAGGAACTAAACAAAACATTCTAAATGTTTCAGTAAATAATTAGCATAAGTATTCATATAATGTTTCTACCCAATAACAGCCTAGAATTTGGCTCAAATATTTATCTGCTGACCTTATGGTGAGCTGCATCCAAAATAAATTCTGCACGAGTACCATTATTTTCTGGGCTTCGGTAATCAAATAATGAATTTGTAAGATATGTAAAACCTTTTGTACTCAAATTTTCACCACATAAGAAAAAGCAGGCTTCCTGGAAAAGCAATGTAAAAAAGTTTAAGCAGGAGCTATAATCATTACTTGTTAAAGAAAATAAAACTTTTTATTACCTACTCTCACAAATCACTAAAGCTTGGGGCAGGGATGGTAGTACAGTTGGTAAAGTGTTTGCCTTGAAAGCATGTGGGCCTGAGTTTGATCCCCAGACCCATATTTAAAAAGCTAAGTATAAGGCAGATATGTTGATGCATGCCTTTAATCTCAGCATTCCGAATGTAGAGGTAGAAGGATCGCCCCTGAGTTCAAGGCAACCCTGAGACTACATAGTGAATTCCAGGTCAGCCTGGGCTAGAGTGAGATCCTACCTCAAAAAAAAGGGGGGGGGGGCTGGAGGGATGGTTTAGCAGTTAAGGCATTTTCCTGCAAAGCCAAAGGACCCAGGTTCTATTCCCCAGGACCCATGTTAGCCAGATGCACAAGGGGGTGCACAGGTCTGGAGTTCCTTTGCAGTGGCTGCAAGCCCTGGTGTGCCCATTCTCTCTTTTTCCCGTGCGCATGCATGCACGTACTCTCTCCCCCCCCCTTCTCTGTCAAATAAACAAATAAATAAAAATAAAATAAAATAAGCTAGGTATAGTGACATGTGCACAAAGTACTCCTAGCACTGAGGAGGCAGAAACAGGAGGAACCCTGGGACTTAGGGCCCAGGCAGTGTAGCCTACTTATTGAATTCCAGTCCATTGAGAAATCCTGTTTCAAAAACAGGTGGACAGCACCTGAAGGATGACATCTCAAGCTGTTGTCTAACCTCTACACATACACACACAATAAAAAGAAGTCACTGAAACTTAAGGTCCTATAAAAAGATAAGGAATACTGTCTCTACTTCCACTGCCAATTTTTGGCAAAGGACATTTTAACAAACCAAAAAGGAACTGCAACTCACTGCCATAAAAAAGAAACAAGTGCCAGGCGTGGTGGCGCACACCTTTAATCCCAGCACTTGGGAGGCAGAGGTTAGGTGGATTGCCTTGAGTTAGAGGCCACCCTGAGACTACAGAGTGAGTTCCAGGTCAGCCTGGACTAGAGTGAGAACCTACCTCAAAAAAAACAAAATATAAATGAATGAATGAATGAATGAATGAATGAATGAAAGAAAGAAAGAAAGAAAGAAAGAAGGAAAGAAAGAAGTAACATTTATGAATTGGAAAGAATTTGGATCTGCTGTCCAGGTGTTAAGTGCTACCAACTTTTTACAGTCCCCTGAGATCTATAATCTGTTGCAGGGGAAATGTAGAGGAAAACAATAAAGGTCCTCTCTCAGGCCAGAAACAAGTGAGTCCAGAATATTTTACATAAACACTTTATTATCACTACGTCCTCTCAAGGAGGGAGGGAGGGAGGAAGAGAAGAGGGAGGGAGGGAAGGAAGAAGGAAGAGAAGGAGGGAGGAAGGAATGATGGCAAGAAGGGAGGAAGGAGAGAGAAAGAAAAGGGGGAGGGGAGGGAGGTAGGGAGGGAATGAATAAAGAAACAAGAAAGGAAGATGTGACTTACAGTTTCACTTCTATTCATATGCTCCTCAAAATCTTTAACACCCATAATTCCTTTAAGACACATGGCTCTGCAACCTACAAATCCAATCTGGCAATCAAAGAAAGGCTCTCCCATCATAAGTGCCTGTAAGAGAAAGAGAACATTAGATCTAAGAACTTGAACTTAGTAACAATCCTACAAGCTTTCCTTCTAAAATATCTAAATCAAACACATTTAGGATTACTTTTAAATGTGTCTCCAAAGATTATAAACTTTATTAGATATAACTTTCTCAACTCTGTATCCTCAAATCTTCATATACTCAATGAGAGGCACTCCTTGAACATTGATTCACACATATATAAACTATATGAAATTAATTCTGTGGTACATAGAAGTATTTACTAAAGGAGTAATTATTTCAACAAATATTACTAGAATAGAAACATGTATGACTATGAATATTAATGCTTAAAATATACTATGATTTAAAAAACTGTTAACTATAAGAATACTCAATGATTTAAATATATATGCTTAATACTGAAAAGTTACCTCAATTGTAGTTCCTTCTTGTTCCCAACACAATACTTCCTTTGATTTTACTTTCTGTGGGCTATAATAGCTACTCTCAGCTTGCATTTCAGTGAGCTAAGAAATATAAGAATATTAAGTAAATCAAAACTACCCTTAAATAGCAATAAAAGTCATTATTATGATGAACTTATGAAAATAATGCCAATTTTAAGATTCAGGAAATTAAATTATTAAGCAGGAAAGCAGGTGCAATAAAAACAGCTGTAAAAGATTATCCATGGAATAAAGGTTGAATATGCTAGTCTAAACTTATAAATACCACTTTTTAAACTCCTTCTTCATACTGCTTTAAAAAGTGAAAGCTATTTACTTTAACAGCCCACTCATAAAATGGTTCAAATATCATGTCAAAAATTCACATTTTCAGCCAGGCATGGTGGCGCGCACCTTTAATCCCAGCACATGGGAAGCAGAGGTAGGAAGATCGCAGTGAGTTAGAGGCCACCCTTAGATTTCATAGTGAATTCCAGGTCAGCCTGGGCTACAGCAAAACCCTACCTTGAAAAAACCAAAATGAAAAATAAAAAAAAATTACATTTTCTATGATGTCTCTAATATATTAACCCATGTTTATCTATCTATTTGACAGAGAAAGAGGGGGGAGAGAGAGAGAGAGAATGGGCGTGCCAAGGCCTCCAGCCACTGCAAACTAACTCCAGACGCGTGCGCCCCCTTGTGCATATGGCTAATGTGGGTCCTGGGGAATCGAACCAGGCGTCCTTTGGCTTTGCAGGCAAATGTCTTAACCACTAAGCCATTCCTCCAGCCCGATTCTTCCTTTTGTATTTTTTTTAAATAAAAGCTTTTGAAGGCCTTTATTGGTATGTGCTCATAGTAACTGAAACATAATAAGCTGATAAAAAAGGATGTGAAGGCAGTTACCATACAAAATGGAAATGTTTTATTTTTCTCTAAGAAGCTCATGAATAACAGTGCTTATGTTTGACCACTGAATTCTGAGACAGTCCTGGAATATACAGCATTTAACTGAGTACTGAAGATGTGCACAGAACTCTTCAGAGCACTAAAGAAGTACACAAAATAAAAAAACGAAAGTATCATCTACCTCATTAACACAGTTTAAACAAAAATACATAATTTCAACTAGTTTCTGATATAGTTCTCATATATCTCTGCTTCAAATTTCTATTCAATTTCATTTGCTTACTATATATTTTATTGATTCAAACATTTTACCTCCACAATAGCTATTATAGAAATTAATATTTTAGAATCAATTTTCTATTTAATATACATTTTACTTATACAAATAAATACAAATATTTTTAAAGGGAAAGAAAGTTGTGAAAAAACAAAACTAGATTCAATGTGATTTTCTACAATCTAAAGAAGGTAGGATTATGAGTGTTCATTATCAAAATATGTCTCCTACTGTATTCCACAGATTCACTGAGGCATAAAACAAAAATCTACTGAGACACTACTACACAAAAAGTAATAATACAGGAGCTGGAGGGATGGCTTAGCGGTTAAGGCATTTGCCTGCAAGGCCAAAGGAACCAGGTTCAATTCCCCAGGACCCATGTTAGCCAGATGCACAAGTGGGCACACATGTCTGCAGTTCGTTTGCAGTGGCTAGAAGCCCTGGTGCACCCATTCATTCTCTCTCTTTCTCTGTCAACTAAATAAAAATAAAATTTTAAGGCTGGAGAGATGGCTTAGCAGTTAAGCACTTGCCTATGAAGCCTAAGGACCCTGATTTGAGGCTCGACTCCCCAGGACCCATGTTAACCAGATGCATAAGGGGGCGCACACATCTGGCATTCATTTGCAGTGGCTGGAGGCTCTGGCGCACCCATTCTCTATCTATCTCTACCTGTCTCTACCTGTCTCTTTCTCTCTCTCTCTCTCTCTCTCTCTCTCTCTCTCTCTGTCACTCTCAAATAAATAAATAAATAAATTCTAAAAAAATAAAATAATTTTTAAAGTAATAATATGGCTAGAGAGACTGCTTACCAGTTAAGGCAATTGCCTGCAAAGCATAAAGACCTATGTTTTACTCTCCAGATCCCACATAAGCCAGATGCACCAAAGGTGAGGCAAGTGCAAGGTTGCACATGCCCACTAGATGGCACAAGTGTCTGGTATTCAATTTCAGTGGCTAAGGCCCTAGAGCACCAATTCTCTCTCTGTCTCTCTGTCACTGTCTGTCTGTCTGTCTGTCTCTCGCTCGCTCGCTCTCTGAAAATAATTAAAAGGGGGAAGTAATAATACAGGGGCTGGGGAGATGGTTTAGTGGTTAAGGTGCTTGCCTGTGAAGCCTAAGGACCTGAGTTCAACTCCCCAGAACCCATGTAAGCCAGATTAATTAAAGTCTGGAAATGATGAGTACTATAATCTTGGCTTATTACTTTGGCTAAGGCATTATGATGGTATAAACTAGCAATCATAACAGAGGAAGCTGAATAAGGAACATAAATGAACTCTCTGTACTATCTCTGCAATCTTTCTGGAAGTATAAAGTTATTCCAAGATGAACAGATTATTTTTTAAAAAACCTTAATATATTCTGCCTGAATTTAGAAATGATTTACTTACTCTAATTCCTGTGAAATAGACATTCTTCAAATGTAAATGTATTAAAATCACATTTACAAGTTTTTTAACTTAAACCAAGTAAGTTATTGAAGTAAAAATTATAATTTTAAACCTAATTACTTTATATTGAGAATCAATTAATTATTTTCATCTTTATAATAAACTTTTCTATATATGATGTTGTTCTTGTTAACATAAGTCTTTAATTCTTAAATGTTTCTTGTACAAGTATACGCAAAGTTGTCCTTTTAAAGCACAATTTTAAAGCTAAAATGGTTAAGTAAAACTGAACTTTTAAAACTTAATCACTCTTCAGCTGTATATGATTACTATAAAGAAAAAGTAATTAATTGATTAAAAGGACTCAAACATTACAATAACAATTTTAAACATTAGTATAAAAATGCTACATTTAATTTGGCATGATTTTTGTTGGACTAATATCAACTGTTCTAAATGCTAATGTAGAAACATGACCTCATTTTCTAACCAAAATATAAACCACAAATTAATTCCATACATTCTTCCAATCCAAGCTGAACGGTGAATTCCAACATTTTACTCCTAAATATCAACATATTTTTCTTAGAAAAAAAAAATCTTTGAAAAGCACAAATGCTTTTTTTAAAAAAAAATTAATAATGTTCTGAATATAAATGACTACGCTGACTGAGTTGAATACAATTCTTTTCATCACTTAATATAAATGTATAAATAATTTCAGAATACTTACAAATTTATAAGAAGAAGGCAAAATATGTAATCAGAAATGATAATACTTAACTAGCAATCTTTGATTTTCCTCACAAACTTCTAGTTCAAGTTCAAAAGAACACAAAGCGTAAAAACTACTGATCCATAAGTAGCTGGTAAGTAGTGACTATATCCTACAAGAATATCTGGTAGAATATAACTAACTGGATGTGGTAGGTAAAGAAATAATGTTGAATAAAGTCTGAACAAATGAGTGGATAATGTTGCAATTTAATGAAATGGAAAGCAGGGCTGTAGAAAACTGTTCTGTTGTTGCATGTGTTCAACTATTTGATGTGTCAATGAGACTACACACGCGGCTAGAATTCTAAAGCTCAAGAGAAAGAGTAGAGAACACAAATTCAACATTAATAGATGTATGTGGTAATGAAATAATGTCATCTTGGAAGCACTGGAGACAGAAAAGGTGACAGGGCCAAATACATTTGCCCATATTTAAAGGTCAGGCAAAATAATTAAGGATCTATAAAGTAGCAAAAATAAAAGGCTCCGATTAAGTTAAAAAAATTAAAATAAATTTATATAACATTTTTATTTTTTAATTTATTTATTTATTTGCAAGTAGAGAGAGAGAGAGAATGGGCATGCCAGGGCCTCCAGGCCCTACAAACGAATTCCAGATACATGCACCACTGCATCTTGTTCCTGTGACTAGGGAATCAAACTCAGGTCATTAAGCTTTGCAGGCAAGTGCCTTAACTGCTAAGCCAATGCTCCAGCCCACTCATAGCATTTTTAAAAAGAGGAGTGATGGCTTAGAAATTAAAGGTACACTGGGCATGGTGGCACACGCCTTTAATCCCTGTACTTGGGAGCCCGGTAGGAGAATTGCTGTGAGTTCAAGGCTGCCCTGAGAGTACCAAGTGAATTCTAGGTAAGCCTGGGCTAGAGTGAGAACCTACCTCAAAGAAAGAAAGGAGGGAGGAGGAAGAAGTAGTAGTAGTGAAGGTGCTTACTTGCAACTCCTGATGGCCTGGGCTGAATTCCCAATGCTCATGTAGAGACAGATGCACAGTGGCACATGCAGTTTGTTTGCAGTGGTGTGAGGCCCTGGTGTATCCATACTTCTCTCTCTGCCTTTCCTCTGTCTCATGTGTGTGTGTCCATCTAACACAAAGTCCCTTTCTGTAGAAATTCCAGCACATATATTTGTGATGCAACATATGCAATGTTTATGCTTTTCAAGCACTGAAAAATATGGAACAGGTGATATGACCCACTATCCTCTCCTGTTTTCTTGTAGACATAGGCCCCAGGTCATGCTACCCATTCTAGGAAAATTTTAGTCTTGGATTCTCTCCCATATTACTACTGTCATAATTGTTGGTGGTTTCAATAACCACAGTGATGACAATTCATGAAGTCTGGTCACTATGTTTCTTTATTTCCTCTCCTGCAACATCTGTACCCTCTATTGTCTCTTTACCATTCACCTTTACCAGTAGTAGAACACATGATCAATGAAAAACAAAGCCACAATGGTGGGTGCCTCTACTTAGCATCCATAATAAACAAACGTGGTATATTCAATACCCTAATCACCTGAGTTCAATCCCCCAGTAAAGCCAGATGCACAAAGTGGTGCATGTGACTGGAGTTCATTTGCAGTGCTAAAGACCCTGGTAACCCATTCTCTCCCTCCCTCACCACACCCCCCTAATCTCTTTCTGTCTGCTTGCAAACAGAATGAAAAAAAATAAAAATAGGGCTGGAGAGATGGCTTAGCAGTTAAGGCACTTGCCTGCGAAGCCTAAGGACTCAGATTCAATTTTCCAGGTCCGACGTAAGCCAGATGTACATCGTGGTGCATGCATCTGGAGTTCATCTGCAGTAGCAAGAGGCCCTGGCATGCCCATTCTCTCTCTCTCTCCTCTCTCTCCATCCCTTTGTCTCTAATAACTTAATTAATTTAAAAAAATAAAAGTAATTATCAGAAAATTTTGTATACTTAACCTTCAAGCAATATCTCAAGCTTGTCACTACCATTACTATTACCACCCTAGGTATCCTTCTCTCAACAATTGCAATCCTACCTGATTTTCCTCTGCTTTAGCCTACCCATAATCTATGCTCAACAAAATCAGAGTGATGCAGTTTAAAAGAAAATTCAAATAACCATGGAATTCTTCTGTCCAAAAACTTCTTAACTCATTCGAAATAAGGACAAAGACCCAAAACTGATTTGTGTAGCTTTACAATTTCTACACTGTTGTAAACTCCTATTACTGCTCTGTTAGGACTTTATGCTTTTTCCACACTGGCTCACTTCACTCTAGCTCAACTGGCCCCTGTTTTTCCTTGAACATGTGAGATATTTCTATTTTTTACACATGAAATGCTCATTCCTACAAAACATAAGCCTTCTTCTTTCACAAGCCTTTGCTTAGATGTTCTTCCACAGTAAGATCATCCTGATCACACAATGTTAAAGTACATATTCCTATACCCCTTAGGGAAACACTCACTATTCTCTATTCTATATTTTGTCCACCTAATACTATACTATACATATTGTATATAATACCATTTATGTTCTACGAGGCAAAGATTTTTATTGGTTTACTGGTATAACACTATGAACAACATATAGCCTAGAGAAAGCTGGAATTAATGAATGTTTGAAGACAAATATAGTGGAACAGTAAGCCCAGCATTTGGAAAGTGGAAGCAGTAGAATAAAGAGTTCAAGGGTAGGGCTGGGGAAATGGCTTAACGGTTAAGGCACCCTTCCCAGTACCCACGTAAGCCAGACACACAAGGTCGCACATGCACCTAGAGTTCATTTGCAGTGGCTAGAGGCCCTCGCAGGCCCATTCTATCCCTTGTCCCCTGCCTCTTTCTCTTCTTCTCTCTCTCAAATAAATAAATAAAATATTGTTTTTAAAAAGGAGTTCAAAGGTCACCTATGGCTACACAGGGAGTTTGACACCAGCCTAGGCTACCTGAGACACAAGCTCAATTTATCAAATAATAAATATTTGTTACATGAATTATGATACTATTTAGAGACAGTGCATGTATGGAAATATTAGGAAAAGCCATGGAATATATAATCCAAGATTCAGGCAGACTTACATTTGAAACGAAGGGAATGCAAACTACCACCAAAGAAGTTATAATAGCACAAAAAGTACTAGTATCTTGAGGTTGGAGAGATGGCTTAGCAGTTAAGGTGCTTGCCCACAAAGCTAAAGGACCACAGTTTGATTCCCTAGGACCCACGTAAGCCAGATGCACAAGGTGGCACATGCATCTGGAGTTCATTTGCAGTGGCTGGAAGCCCTGGCACACCCATTCATTCTCTCTCTCTCTCTCTCTCTCTCTCTGTCTGTCTTTCCCTCTCTCAAATAAATAAATAAAAATTTAAATAAAAGGAAATTCACTTTTATTCATTTTAACATATATAACATATACTACATTTTGAATATATTTTACATTAATTTTAATGGAGGTCAAAGTATGCATGCACATATGTACAACTACTACAATGCCATATAAATTTCATTATGAAGGACATCACAGAAATGCAACAGTAACTATAAGGATGCATGAATTCAAGGACTGTTTGTTTGTTTGTTTATTTGCAATAGGGTTTCACTCTAGCCCAGGCTGACCTGGAATTCACTATGTAGTCTCAGGCAATCCTTCTACCTCTATCTCCCAAGTGCTGGGATTCAAAGCATGTGCCACCATGCCTGGTTCAAGGACATTTTTGATGTGTACTTCTCTACTAGAAATGTTAACGAATGAAAGAAAACTGTGTCCAAGATAGAGATAAGAAAGAAAAGTGGAAACAACTTTAATTAGACAAGGAATCAAAATTTTAAAAATTTGAGCCAGGCGTGGTGGCACACACCCTTAATCCCAGCACTCCCAAGGCAGAGGTAGGAGGATTGCCGTGAGTTCGAGGCCCCCTGAGACTCCATAGTGAATTCCAGGTCAGCCTGGGCTAGAGCGAGACCCTACCTCGAAATACCAAAAAAAAAAAAAAATTGGTCAGAAAGATCATATAGTTTTTGAACTGCTGGAGTGTAGGTTTGACCTGCTGAACCTTATTTAAGAAAAAAAAAAAAAAACACTTTACTTAAGATAGAATCTTACTATCACTGAAGCTCAAACTTTAAAGTTAAGGGCTGGAAGAATAGCTTAGTGGTTAAGGCACTTGCCTGCTAAGCCAAAGGACCTCGGTTCAATTCTCCAGGACCCAAGTAAGCCAGATACACAAGGTGGTGCATGTGTCTGGAGTTCATTTGCAGTGGCTGGAGGCCCTGGCACGCCGATTCTGTCTCTCTCTCTGCCTCTATCTCTCTCTCTCTCAAATAAATAAATAAATAAATAAATAAATAAATAAATAAATAAAAAGTTAACATAGGAATTAGCTGCAAGAGAAAAGAAAGCTACCTTGAAAGTCACAGTTGCCTTGGTGCAGTAAAATCCAATGGAAATAATAGGGTCCTTCAAAGTTTGTGCTTTCTGCTGATGCATGGCTGATGTGGGATCATTCCCAAGGTAGTCTTCCTCCTCATCATCGTAACTCACAATTGCAGGCACAAATGACCATGCCCAGGATACCCATCCCTGTGGCTGCTCATCATCTTGTGAATACAACTCTTGGCCTTTGTATGAAGCAGGAAATTGCATATCCACTCTTGTTTCATCTTCAGCACCTACTAATCAAAAGAAATAACTAACTAAATCAAGATAGGTTAAAAGCAGAATGTAAATTTTGTAAAAATGTTCTTCCCATATTCCTCTTTCTAATAAAAGGTATAAACAAATCATTTATCATTATTTGAAAACAATAGTTTAGCATTAGCAATCTCAAGTTCTATACATTCTTCTGTGTCAATTTCTATAAGATAGGGTTTTTGTTATGTAGATAGTAGTTTATCACCTACATATAATTTTAAATGTTTTTGATAATAAAAATAAGTTAATTCTTTAACATTTAACTCTATTTTAATTAATTATGCTTTTTCAATTTATATATAGATTTTTTACATAGGTTATAGTCTTGTATCCCTTCATTGCCCCGTCTCCATTTCCCTAAGGGCTCTTGACAGTAAAGTCCTTGGTGGTTACTGTGAGGTAATTAGGGCCTCTGTCAGTCTCTGCGGGGAGAGGGGGTGAAGAACTATGCCTTAGGATGTTTCTATGAACTCCATGGCTCTTACAATCTTTGTACCCCCCTGTTCAGCAACAGTTCCTGAGCCTTGGAGGGAGTATTAGCATCGTATTTTTAGTATTGAGTTCCCTGTAGACTCTGTTATGATGTCATATGAGAAAGAATGATGTTATAATTTCTGTTATGATGAGTTTTAGTTCTCCACCATGCTTATTGCTATTTGCCTGGAGGCAGTTGTCAGGCTAGTATTGGGCGCAGTACTCCTCACTGCTTCCTCTACAGATTCTTCTGGACCTCAGTGAATGTGGTAGAGGTGGCATATCTCATAGTGGGCAGTTGGCTATCTTTTCTTGTCGAATTGATGGATTTTGGATCTCCTAGTCTTTTCTGCCATCTGTCAAAGAAAGTAGATCCTCCAACCAAGGGTGAGCACAGCTCTGATTAAGGGTGATATGGATATGATTTTGAGAGACATTTTGATGAGTATATCTACTCAAGTTGTCCAAAGAAGAATATGGGCTTATTTCTGGTGGTTGCGAGCTTGCTGCCTATGCTGATTTGGCTCCCAGTACCAATTATGAGTTTTCTCCCAATGAGCAGGCCTTATGTCCAGCTGGAGGGCAGTTGATTATGTACAGAAGCTATTTGCCACTATTGCACAAGTGTGTTTCCTGTACTGGTGGTGGACTGCATGGCTTGCAGGATCTTCTTTTTCGTACTGTTGGTGATCATTGTCACACAGTAGTTCCCATAACACTTTCCAGTGCCAAGAGGGTTTGCCAGAAGAGAATTGCCTTCCTCTCTGTTCCCGAATGGTCTCTCTGTGTTCCGAGACAGCGGTTTGTGGTGTCTTTAGCAATCAGGTCTCACCATTTTAGCTTAGGTGAATAACCTAGTGGCTGGCAATGGCCATCACTGCTTTGCGGAGCTCATGGGTCTCCTTGGCCAGCATATCACTGTGGGGGCAGCGGGTAACACAGTTTTGGTCCTGGGATTCACAAACTAGAGCTAGTGATTTTAAGAATAAGCTTTCTCCAACTTCTACTTGACTGGGCTGGTCCAACCACCACCCTTAATTGGTGGTTAAATCTTGTATTCTGCTATTCGGGAGGAAAGTACCTAATGTGCTAACTACTACATCTTTAGTTTTATGTATTTCCCCTTCTACCCTCTCAATCCCCAATATTCTTTCCCTTAACTAGGTTTTCTAGTAGGCCCTCCTCTCTTCACTCTTTTCGCCTTTTCCTGGTCTCATTCTAGTTATACACCCAAAGTCTTTTTTTGTTTGTTTGTTCATTTTTTGTTTGTTTGTTTGTTTGTTTTATGAGGTAGAGTCTCACTCTAGCCCAGGCTGACCTGGAATTCACTATGGAGTCTCAGGATGGCCTCGAACTCACAGCGATCCTCCTACCTCTGCCTCCTGAGTGCTGGGATTAAAGGTGTGCGCCACCACGCCCGGCTACACCCAAAGTCTTAATGCTTCCTGCCATTGCCCTGCTCTTCAGCTGTTCTATTACAGGAGCCAGATATGAGAGAAAACATACAGCATTTGTTTATTAGACTGTGTAACTTTGCTTAGGATATTATTTTCTAAGTCTGTCCATTTTCCTGCAAATTTCATTATTTCATTTTTCCTTACTACTGAGTAGAATACCACTATGTATATGCCCCACAGCTTCATTATCCATTCGTCAATGGGCATATGGATTGACTCAATTCTTAGCTATTGTTAATAGAGCAGCTACAAACACAGTTGAGCAAGTATCCCTGAAGTGAAGAGTGAAGTCTTTAGAATAAATGCCCAGGAAGAATAGCTACATCATCTTTTTCAGAACTCTCCATACTGATTTCCATAGCAGTTGTTCAAGTTTGCATTCCCACCAGCAGTGAAGGAGGGTTCCTGTTTCCCCATATCAAGACCAACATTTATTGTCATATGATTTTTTTGATGATTGGCATCCTGACTACAGTTAGGTGGAATCTCATAGTTGATTTAATTTGCATTTTCCTGAGGGCTAAGGATGATGAACATTTCTTTAACTGAGTACTGGCCATTTGTATTTCATACTTTAAGAAATCTCTATTCAGTTCTCTATTCCGTTTTTGAGTGGATTGTTTGTTTTTTTAAATATTATATTTATAAGCAGAGAAAGAGAAAATGAATGGGCATGCCAGGGCCCCTAGCCACTGCAAATAACTCTAGATGAATGCACCACTTTGTGCATCCAGCTTTATGAGGGTACTGGGCAATACAACCCAAGTGGTTACACTCTACAGGCATGTGTCTTAACTGCTAAGGCATCTCTCCAGTCTGTTTGATTTTTTTTTTTATTGCTTAGTTTTTTGGGCTCTTTGCAAATTTCTCCATGGATTAATCCACTGATTACCTAGAGTTCTCATTACTCAATCACTTCCAAAAGCCTCACCTCTAAACAAGGAATTAGATACCAAATCTTCAATACAAGTCTGGAGACTGGGGGTGTGGGGTTATTTCATATCCAAACTATAACAATCACGCATAAAAACATAGATGAATTCCAGAAATATTATTCTAATGAAGGAAACCTTCCACTACATAATGAACAAGCAAGAAAGGGGGCTGTAAAATGTATGCTTACATTTTAATAAATTCTGGTATCAACAAAACTAATCTATGGCTTAAAAAAAAAAGAGAGACATGAGGGATTTAGCTCAGTAAAGTAGAGCAATTGTCTGGCAAGTACAAGGCACTGAGTTCAGTTGTAAGTACCAGAAAATAAAAATCAAAACAGCTACTTCCAGAGTAGAGGCTATGAGGTAAAGATGGGAAATATTTAAAGTATTCTTTGAGATGTTAGTAAATAATATGTTGGTATTTTGTATCATACAAATATATGCATTTCTAAAAGTAAGTAAATAAAGTCAGGCATAGTGGTATATTGACACCTGGGACAAAAATAAAAATAAAAAGCAAGAAAGATCATGAATTTGAGGTCAGTCTGAGCTATATACAGCAAGAAGGAGCACCTTCTAGGTTTTGATTGTTCCCCTCATTTTCTAACAGAAATTCATTCTTTAATGCAAAATAAAAATATACTTATTTTATTTTAAATAATCTACTAGTGTCAATATCTTGCTTTGTTTCAAGGCAATGGGATGTTTTTTATGGCACAAGGTTTCAATGCCATAAAATTTACCCTTTAACAATGCACAAAGCACTGGGTTATAATACAATTACAATGCTATGCAACCATCATCATTTCTAATTTGGGGACATTTTCATCACTGCAAAAGGAAATCTAACTATTTTCAATCTTTCTCCCTTACCATGAAGCCCCTAGTCATTCATCTACTTGCTGCCTCTGTAGAACTGCCTGTTCTGGGGATTGATGGGGAAGACGACAAATGTCCATGGGAAGGGGATGAAAGAGAGTAATTATGGGAGAATAAGATCAAAATACATTATGCACATCTATACAAATGTCCGAAATGGGAAAAAATTAATTTAAAAGTTTTAAATGAACTGTCTGTTCTGGATATTTTGCATAAATGCAACAAAACAATCTGTGTTCTGTTTTGACTGGATGCTTTCACTTACGATGTTTCAAGGTTCAGTTATGCTGTAGCATGAATCAGTATTTCCATCCTTTGTGTGGCTGAATAATAGCCTGATATATCATAATTTTTTCAGCACTTATCAGTCCATAGTCAGTAGGGTTGTTTCAAATTAGGGCAATAATGTTGTGAACATCATTAATAAAACTTTATGTGTGCATAATGATTCTCTTGATATATGCCTAGGAGTGGAATTATTGTATGACAGGGTGCAGTGGTTTGATTCAGGTGTCCCCCATAAACTTAGGTGTTCTAAATGCTAGGTTCCCAGCTAATGGCAAGTTGGGAGCTAAAGCCTCCTGGAGGCAGCGTATTGTTGGGGGCGGGCTTGTGGGTGTTAGAACCAGCATCCTCTTGCCAGTGTTTGGCACACTCTGCTGCTGCTGTTGTCCACCTGATGTAGGCCAGGGGGTAATGTCCACCCTCTAATCACACAGTCATTTTCCCCTGCCATCAGGGAGCTTCCCCTTGAGTCTGTAAGCCAAAATAAACCTTTTTTCCCCACAAGCTGCTCTTGGTCAGGTGTTTTCTACCCACAATGCAAACCTGACTGCAACATATGGTAACTCTGATCAATTGCTAAAAGAGGTACCAGGTTATTTTCCAAAATGGACATACCATTTTGCATCTCAACAAGAAATACACGAGTTCCAATTTCTCTATATTCTTCACCAATACTGGTTACCATTTCTTTTTTTACTACAGTTATCTATTGGCTCTGAAGAGTTATGTCACAGTGGTTTTGATGTACATCTCTCTCATTACTGATGCTAAGTATTTCTTATGTGATTATTGGCCATTTATACATCTACCTAGGAGAAATGTTTATTTGCCCATTTTTCAAAAGGGTTATATATAGCTAAGTTTAAATGCTATTCTCATAGGGATCTGTATTAGTTTGCTTTTTTTGTCCCTGGGGTCAAACCCCTGAAAAAACAATGAAAGGAATGATTTATTTGTGATCACAATTTCAGAATTCAGTCCATGGGTGCTTAGACCCAAGACTTAAGCAGAACACAACAAGGAGAGTTCATGAAAGAGGAGGTATTCACCTCAATACAAACAGGAAAACAAAGACAGCAACAGAGAAAGATCTAGGACATGCTATATCAGCTAGGAACATGCCCCAATGACCTACTTTCTCTACATAGGCTTTACCTCCTAACGCTTCCTTAAGCACCAAAAATAATACCTCCTATTTTTATATTCTAACAAGCTCCATCTATGGTAATTAAACATCTTAATACTTTTCTTGGGGGCTCAGTCAATACAATGCTTGCATCACAAGCATAAGGACCTGAGTTCAAGTCCTAGCACCCAAGTCAAAATGCAAAAATGTTGAGCATGGTGGTGTATGACTGTAATCTCAGCACTGGTAAGCTGGAGACAGGATTCCTGGAGCTTAGTTGCCAGTAATTTGTGACCTGAGGCCGAAGAGAGAACTGTCTCAAAGGAGGTAAATGGCATTCCTGAGGATGACATCTGGGGCTGCATACATGGGCATGCGCGCGTGCACACACACGCACGCACGCACGCACCCACACACACACACACACACAAGTACAAACTTTTCTGGAGTCACAAGACAAATAACAAGTTAACAATCATGCATCATTTTTCTACTTCATATTTCTATTTCATTCAGATTATTCACATCTCTGTTCAACAAAACAATCTAGCAACCTATCATACATTATATTTAACTAACTCTTCACAGGTGTGTCAATCTTATGATTGAGCTAAAGATTTCAAGAATATTGACATAATATATTTACAAATACTGGCCTCAAGCTTTAGTAAAGCTGTCATAAACTGAGTAAATTACAATTATTTAAATAGCTCATGGTGAGGTTTTAAAAAACTACCAAAGCTTTGATGTACTACTTTAACTTTTAGAAAATATACATTCTGAAAATATTCATTAAAAACATTAAGGTTATTTTAGTATGCAAAACAATCAAAATAGCATTCAACATATTTTTAAAAATCACAGTAGTACCAAATAACCAAGGTATAGTCACCTAATCATATTTAGAACACCACAGAGCTCAATCTATTATGTGGGAGAAAACACTTTACCAAACAATAGTTCTAAATTAAGTTTTTGTTAAACTTACCTGTAACGTTTCCCAACATATCTTTACTGTGACAGGTAGGGTCCTCTGTTTCACCTTCCTTAAAATTTCCTATTTCTCCATAATAAAGAGCAATCCCAAGCTGCATTATACGAATAAACATAGGCAATTGCTGGTCTGTGATTGAAAGTTTCAAGCTCTCTACTAGGGTATGAATCTGTATTTTGAAAAAAATTATAAATCATCATCAAAAAGATGTTTAGAGGGAATATCTTTATATATAAGTAGATTAAAGTCACAAAATGCAGTTTAATTTAAAAAGCAACAATACCCAAAGCATTCCTAGAATAAGTCAAATGATGTACATACAAACAGAATTAATAATCAGAAGGTAAATTCGTATCAGATTTCCAGACAACTACTCAGAAAGAAAATTACACAAAATAATTAAAGGGTATGATGGTATTTCTACCCCTCAAAAATGTTCTCTGTCAAATTTAAGAATAATAAAAGTTTCATGATGTCATTATAGTATAACTTTAATCACTATTTCTAATTTTATTAATTTAAAAGGATATACACACATCCTAAAACCATATGTTAGAGTTGGAGTTGAGTAAAAGAATAACATTGTAACTGTGTAAGTATGGAAATAATTAAATTTTTATTATCAAATATAAAAAATCAAGTGATATATATGTTCAATAAGATTTTTAGACCAATTTTAAATTTAAACATGACATAAAATTTGTAACATAAATCAATTGTAAGAAAAAATAAGATTACTACCAAATATCATATATATATATATGTATGTATATATATATATATATTTACATATATATGTGTATATATATATATTATGCAACTTTTTTCTTAAAAAAAGAAACATCAGTGGAATATAAACGCAGCTTCAGCATAATGGTTTCCTGCTGTTATATAAACATGGAAGAAAACCAATTAAGTAATAAATTCAAGTCTCTTAGAAGGTTTATTTTGACTAACTGCTATTTGAGGATATACCAAACATGAAAAAAAAAAGTAATGGTAATCCCATTATTAGGAATCAAGGCAACAAAAAAACTTATATTATACAGAGGGAAAAGATGTGTACAAAGATTATTCTTAACAGAAAAATGGGCAACAGTCCTGAATTGATCAAGCATAGACTGGCCAGTGCTTTTCTTCAAATTTCTAAATCACCAGCAGATGAATTATCTTATATCTTACTCAACAACTTTAAAAATACTTACAGCTGACAAGAATATAATATGGGTATTTCCCTTAGAGAGAGAGAGAGAGAAAGAGAGTATGTATGTATTCTAATTAAGCATTCCTGGAAATAATGTTGCAATACAGGTTATAGGTATTTTTAAAAGTTTAAACACATTAATAAGATATTTTAAATATAAAAATCTTTCCTGGGCTGGAGAGACGGCTTAGCAGTTAAGGCACTTCCTGCAAAGCCAAAGAATCTAGATTTGATTCCCCAGGACCCATGTAAGCCAGAAGCACAAGGTGGCACATACATCTGATCTGGAGTTCGTTTGCAGTGGCTAGAAGGCCTGGCATACCCATTCTCTCTCTCTCTTCCTCCTCCTTTGTTTCCCTCTCAAGTTAATAACAATGTTTCCTAAGTACTCGGAAGGCAGAGGTAGAAGGATCACCATGAGTTCGAGGACACCCTGAGACTACACAGTGAATCCCAGGTCTGCCTGGGCCAGAGTGAGACCCTGCCTCGAAAAACCAAAAAAAAAAAAAAAAAAAAAAAAAACAAATCTTTCCTAAGGAGTTAATCAGATGTGGCCAATCTCCATAGGAAAAAAATACAAAATAAACTGTACATCTGTGTGATGTTTTTCTCATGACTTCTATATCTAGGACATGCTTCATGCAAAATAAATAAAATTGTAAAAGGCTACCCAAAATAAAATACATTACAAAGCCACTTAAACAAGTATATTGGGAGGATTTACAAAATAAAAGGTATCTGGACTATTTTGAGAAACACCTCTTTAGTGATCAGTGGGATTAACAACATCCAGTTAATATATGTTTCCTAGAATTAGAATAATAATCTAATTTAAAATGGCAAATCTTCTGCCACAATAGTATTCATAAAGAACTGAAAACTTGGTACTGTGGAGATGGCTCTGCAGTTAAAAGCACTTCTTTGCAGAGCCTGACTGCCTGGATTCAACTCCCTACTACCAATGTAAAGCCAAATGAGAAAAGTAGCACATGTCACTGGACATGGTGGTGCATGCCTGTAATCCCAGTACTCAGGAGGCAGAGGTAGGAGGATCGCCATGAGTTTGAGGCCACCCTGAGACTACATAGTGAATTCCAGGTCAGCCTGGGCTAGAGTGAGACCCCACCTCAAAAAAACTTTTAAAAAAACCAAGTAGCACATGTGTCTGGAGTTCTAGGCCTTGGCATGCCCATTCTCATTCTTTGTTTTGTTTTGTTTTTTAAGGTACAGCCACCATGTCTGGCTCCATTCTCATTCTTTTTCTTTTCTTGTTCCCCCCCCCTTTCTTCCCTCCCTCCTTCCCTCCCTTTCTCTCCTCTCTTCTCTTCCTGCAAATAAAGAAGTAAAAATATTTTTTAAAACTCAAAAGTTATTTCAGTTAAGCCGGGTGTAGTGGTGCACACCTTTAACCCCAGCACTTGGGAGGCAGAGGTAGAAGGATCGCCATGAGTTTGAGGCCACCCTGAGAACACAGAGTGAATTCCAGGTCAGCCTGGGCTAGAGTGAGACCCTACCTTGAAAAACCAAAAAAAAAAAAAAAAAAAAAAAAAAAAGTTCAGTTAAGCAGTAGATGCTATTATGCATGTGGTAATTACCAGACTCAAAATAACATATATGGCTGGGGAGATGGCTCAGCAGTTAAAGTACTAGCTGGCAATGCCTGATGGCCTGGGTTCAATTCCCCCAGTACCCATGTAAAGCCAGATGCAAAAAGTGGCACATGCATCTGATGTTCCTTTGCAGTGGCTAGAGGTTCTGGCACGCCCATATTCTCAATATTTCTCTCCCTCCCCCCTCCCTCTCTTCATCACTCTTTGTATATGCAAATAAATAAATAAATATTTTTTAAAACCATATATGCAAGCTTATTTATGTCAAGGAACATTTCACAATGAAATGTCATGGCTAATCAATTCTGAGAACATAAGCTTATTTATGTGCCAGTAGTAACACTTTATTCAAGTTCCTTTATTTTTATACTTTCCTCCAATTAGGCTAAATCCTAGAATGAACAATTATATTTATACTGATGGTCAAGAAGATTATTTCATACAGTAAAGCTTCCACACACCCATTATTTGACTTTATAGTATACTTTGATGAGCCATAGAACTGCATGAAAAATTCTCAAAAGAAGAAACATTAATGGCCAATAAACATCTTAAAACATAGTCTATAGCCTTAGTCATCAGTGAAATGCAAAATAAAACTACTCTAAAATTCCATCTCCCTCCTATCATAATAGATATAATCAAGAAAATAAATAAATGCTGGGGAAGATGTGGGTGAAGAGGAACCTCTCTCCATTGTGGGTAAGAATGTAAAATAGTATAGCAACTGTGAAAATTGGTGTGGAGGTTCCTGAGACAACTAAAAATAATAGACTTGCCATATGAACCAGCTATGCCACTACTTGCATACACCCTTAAGACTCAATTCATTACTTCAGAAATACTTGCTCACATCCTCACTGCTGCTCTTTTGATAATAGCTAGGAAATAGAACCAGCCTAGATGCCCTTCAACTGATGAATGGATGATTAAGATGTAGTTTATTTACACAATGGAGTTTAATTTAGGTGTAAAGAAAAATGAAATTTGCAGGGAAATGGATGGATCAGAGGGAAACTTAATACTAGGCGAGGTAAGCCAGGATTGGAAAGTCAAATGACCATGTTTATTCTCATATGTGGATCCTAGCTTCAAATTTTAGATATGTACATGAGTGGGAGAAAAAGTCAGTAGTAGAGGACAGGAGAGGCTAGAAATGGGTTATGAGGGAGGGAAGAGAGAAGAGAGCTTAATAAGAGGGTACAGTACGTATATAAGTTGAGGGGTAGAATAATGGGGTTATAAAGGTATAAGTAAGGTCAAGGAAGAAGATAGAGGACAAGAAGGAGTAGCAGGAGGGTTAATCAAAATTTAAGATGTTATGAATAAGCCATATGGAAATCTACTTACTCATTAGCTAATAATATGCTAAAAAGAGAGAGAGTTTGGGCAGAAGTATCCTGTGGGTGTGCATAATTTTGTACCCAGAAGCCATAGATAATTATTAGAAAAAAAACAGTACCAAGATGGGATACTTTCCAGAGAGTTGTTGGCTAAAGAAAATCTCTGATGCCACCAAAACATTATAGGCTATTGCCAAGGCCAATGGTTCCCCACCAGAATTAGGTGGTAAGACCCTATTGCCAGAGTACACATGCTTGGGCTATAAGTCACTGAGAAATCAAGCTGGAGCTGAGCTGGAAGCCTCCATCCTACTGTCTAGCAGACAGTTTCCTTGAAAAGAGCTATGCAGCATGTGGCTGGGCAGGGGTGGGGGGGACTTATCAACTGCCTTAACTAGCAGTGGACCCTGCAAAGCTTTATGGGCCAGTCAGGCCAAGTGTACCAACTGTAGCAGTGGTGGCATGTGTGTTATGGGGGAAAGCAACTGCTCTGACCGGACTTGAGGCCTACTCCATGGAAGGAATCCATGTCTGGTCCTGAAAACCTAATCAAAAACCTATAGCTGGGGAGGCCATAAGCCCTAAGGGGGAAATCAACTATTGTTGGGCTAAATACACATATTATGCCCACCAAAGTATCCTCTAAATACTTATGTTTATGCCCATATACTAATGCTACTCTCACTTTTGGTTAGAGAAGATTCTCTTTTCAGATGGAGTGACTCAAAAATGGTGAAGATGCTAAGAAGAAGTGATAGTAGTGTTCAGCACTAACATATCTCTATCACAGCCTCCAAGGCTCAGGGATCATTGTGGAAGAGGTGGCAGAAAGAATATAAGAACCAAAGGAAACAGAGGAATGCATATACTATGGTCTTCCAGATACAAAGTAGCTTTCATATTCATGACCTCATAGTGGTTGACACTACCTACACAATACCTGCATAACAGGAGCAAAAAGAAAAAAAAATGATGATATCAAAATGGAAAGAAGAAGGGATTCAGTGGAAGAGGGATATGGGAGGGGACAAAAGCATGCAGGAGGGGATTATCACCATAGTATGTCATCTATATTATGAAAGCTTATCAATAAAAAGTTAAAAAATACAAATAAAATATATTTTGAAACCAGGCATGACAGTACATGCTTATAATTCCAACACTCTGGAGGCTGAACAGCAGAATCCCTAATTTCAGGTTGTCTGGACACAGCAAGTTGTAGGCTGGCCTCAGCTACATAGCAAGACCATATTACAAAATGTTTTTGTGTAGGTAGGCATTAGTGTGTGTGAATATGCATGTGATTGTGTATATACATGTGTTGTAACAGCTAATCCAAGGCTAAGGAAAATAAACTCAAGTTTTCTAAAGTAGGGATACCAATACTGCTGACTGAACATGTTCCCTTATTTGTCTTTGCCTAAGAAATGAATTCAAACATAAAAGATAAAACTAACAAATCTGAATGAACCAATATGCATTATACACAGTGGAAGACAAAAGTAAAATTTGGGGGCTGGAGAGATGGCTTAGCGGTTAAGCGCTTGCCTATGAAGCCGAAGGACCCCAGTTCGAGGCTCCATTCCCAAAGACCCATGTTAGCCAGATGCACACAGGGGTGCACGCATCTGGGATTCATTTGCAGTGGCTAGAGGCCCTGGCACGCCCATTCTCCCACTCTCTCTATCTGCCTATTTCTTGTTCTGCCTGTCACTCTCAAATAAATAAATAAATAATTTTTTAAAAAAGTAAAATTTGGATGACTGAGTACTACAATAAAGAAAAACAACAAAATTTCATGTATAAAAGTTTATCAAAGCTACATAAAAGAAAATGTTATATGGCTTTAATAAAGCATAAGGCTTAAAAAGAAATAGAACATGTCGGGTGTGGTGGCACACGCCTTTAATACCAGCACTTGGGAGGCAGAGGTAGGAGGATTGCTGTGAGTTCAAGGCCACCCTGAGACTCCACAGTGAATTCCAGGTCAGCCTGGCCTAGAGTGAGACCCTACCTTGAAAAACCAAAAAAAAAAAAAAAAGAAAAAAGAAAAAGAAAAGAAATAGAACACCAGAGCTAGAGATGGCTTGGCAGTTGAGGCCCTTGTCTGCAAAGCCATAGGACCCAGGTTTAATTCCCCAGGACCCACATAAGCCAGATACACAAGGTGTTGGATTCATCTGGAGTTTGTTTACAGAAGCCCTAGCATACCCACATTCTCTCTATCTCTATCTATCTATCTGCCTCTCTCTCTAACAAACAAAAATTTTATATATACATATATTAAATTTTTTTAAATAAAGTATTTTTTTAAAAACCCAAGTTTTATATAGACATACTCAAATAGGAAATACCAGTATTCAGGCTTTGGACCAGACTTTACAACATAGCAATTCTGCAGCCAGAAGTGAGTAATTCAATAATATCCCACATTAAAACTTAATTAATAAGATAATAAGAGTAGTAGACAGTTCCACAATGCTGGAATGAACATCCAACCAAACACCATTTATGGGAGGAATGGTATTTATTTCAGGCTTACATATCCAGGGGAAGTTCCATCAATGGAGGAAGACGCTGGCTCCCACCATTCATAAATTCAGGCAGTGAGAGAACCACCAGAAGCAGCAAACAACAAAAAGTAGCAGGCACAAATCTGCAGAAAGCGGGACAACAACCCAGCTCATACCGCTCTACACATCTTTGGACTAGAATCCAGATCTGCTCCAGTGACACCTCTTCCAGCCAGGCAGCTGGAAACCCAAATTACAAGTTTTAGTAAAAACACCTGAGGGCTGGGCAAATGGCTCAGCAGCTAAAGTGATTGTCTGCAAAGCCTAACAACCTGGGATCAATTCCCCAGTAGCCATGTAAAGCCAGATACACAAAGTAACACATGCATCTGGAGTTCACTTGCAGCAACTAAATCTCAGTCTTTCTAACTCTCTTTCTCTCTCTTGCGTGCGTGCTCTCTCTCTCTCTCTGTTCCTCCCTCCCTCCACTGTCCTCCTCTCTCTCAACCCTCTCTTCTCTTTCTGCTTATAAATAAATTTAATTAAATTAAAAAGATGTCATGAACTGGGCTTGGTTGTGCACGCCTTTAATCTCAGCACTTGGAAGACAGAGGTAGGAGGACTGCTATGAGTTCAAGGCCAGACTGGAACTAAAGAGTGAGATCCAGGTCAGTTAGAGCTAGAGTTAGACCCTACCTCAAAAAAACTTTAAAAAAAAAAAAAAGTCATGAAAAACTCCCATATCATTCTAAAGGTTTACTTACATTTCCAAACTATGGATCAAAAGCTAAAACTGGGGCTGGAGAGTTGGCTTAACACTTAAGGCACTTGCCTGTGAAGTCTAAAGACCCATTTTGATTCCCCAGGACCTAGGTAAGCTAGATGCACAAGGTGGCACATGCATCTGGAGTTCATCTGCAGTGGCTACAGGCCCTGGCATGACCATTCTTTCTATCTGCCTTTTTCTCTCTCTCTCAATAAACAAAACATTTTTTAAAAAAAGCCAGGGCCTGGAGGGATGGCTTACTGGTTAAGGGGCTTGCCAAAGAACCCAGTTTTGATTCCTCAGGACCCACATAAGCCAGACCCACAAGGTGGCTCATGCATCTGGAGTTGTTTGCAGTGGCTGGAGGCCCTGGGGCACCCATTCTCTTTCTCTCTCTCTATCTCTCTCTCTCAAATAAATAATTTTTTTAAAAGTTAAGTTACTGGGCATGGTGGCTCACGCATGTAATTTCAGTACTTGAGAACCTGAGGCAAGAAGATTGCCATGAGTCTGAGGGCAGGCTGATCTAACAGTGAGCTCCAAACCAGTCAAGGCTACACAGACTGTTTAACAAGCAATACAAGTAAAATTTTTTGAATCACGAAACTATTAAGTTTTCACAACAAGCCTTAAAAACTATCCAAGAGAAAATAATTAGTTATCAGATCATGTTGAACAAATTACAGGAATTAAAGAGTGTTGAGATTTAATCCACTGAAGTTATAAGCACTTTCTACACATGGTATTGCAGGTTGAATACAGTACCTGGGCCTTGTGATATGTTTTAATAAGATTTCCTCTATTACTTGAAGAAAGAAAGGCTAATAGATAGCTAGACAAATGTAAAAATAAATGTATAAAGAAAAAATTGTCCCCAAAGTATGTCTATGAGAACACATTACTCAAAAATAAAAAATTCTTTTACAAAAGCAACTGGTACATATATTTATAAGGCTCATTTCTTTTTTTTTTTCTTTTTAGAAATATTATTCTTTTAGAATAATAATTACAGTATGCAAGAACCAATAGGCAAAATAACCTGTAATCTAACAACTACAAAAAGAGACACTTACTTTAATAATAGATGGCATCTTGGAATTTAAGTTATCATAGGTAAAATGCAGGCGTGTTCTGAAGGAGCATTTGTACAGTAAGGGATCCTGGTAAAATTCTATTTTACCACTAGCATTTCGTTTATCAAGACAAACTGTACAGTCAGAAAAATTGATAATTTTCCTTAGCACCAGATCAGTTGCTACAAAGAAAAGAAAAATAAGCAAAAATGAAAACTAGAAAAGGACTACTCTTACATTATTATTAACTAGTATTGCAAAAAACTAACAAAAATAATAGCAGTAAATAAGATTCAATAGGCAGTTAACACATGGATTTAGACCCTCTCATGTTGTACTTCACTGGAATCTTGCAGAAATCATATTACACATGAACAAACTTTTATACAAGAGAAATCCAGTAAAGGCCTATGTAGACTGCAAGCAATCTGTAATACAACAATAAAGATCAAATTTATTAAAGCTTTTATTATGGTTCTTTTCTATGACCACAAAATTCTTGAGAATGCAAAGTAAACATAACCTTTTGAATAACAGTCACTCATTTAGTATTAATTTTCCACTAAAAGATTCACTGCTGCTATAAATCCACACTCACCAACATGGTAGCTACCAATCTGTAGTTATTGAAAAATGTGAACATAAAACCTGATTTCCAACATCCCAGCAAGTTCTGGGAGACAAGAGTGTTATAAAAATAAATAACAAGGGCTGGAGAGATGGCTTAGCAGTTAAGCGCTTGCCTGTGAAGCCTAAGGACCCTGGTTCGAGGCTCAATTCCCCAGGACCCACATTAGCCAGATGCACAAGGGGGCACACGGGTCTGGAGTTCGTTTGCAGTGGCTAGAAGCCCTGGTGCGCCCATTTTCTCTCTCTCTCTCTCTCTCTCCCTCCCTCCCTCCCTCTTTCTCTGTCTGTCTGTTACTCCCAAATAAATAAATAAAAATAAACAAAAAATTTGTAAATAAATAATATATAAAGTATGTTTTCAAAAGAATAAAGATAAAGAATCAAGTTAGAAAATAAAACTTTGCACCTATGAGTAATTTTCTTGCCAACTGACAAGCAAATTTTAGATTAAATATCAGATCCAAATCTATGTGGCCAGCAAATTTGGGGTTTTGTTTGTTGTTAAGACAGGGTCTTGCCATGTAGCTCAGGCTGGCTTTGAATTTGCAATCCTCCTACATCTACCATGGCTGGTCCTTAGCCAATTTTTTTTATTTTTTAATTAATATACATTTGTTGTGTGCATGGGTGCTCGTGTGGCATGGCATGGCATACATGTGGAGGTCAGAGAACAGCTTCAAGTATCTGTGCTTCTTTGAAATAGGGTTTCTTACCACTGAAAACAAACTAGCTCTACCTCCTACTGTCAAAGGCAAGTTGAAATCACAGATGCAAGTACCACTTTGCATCTCGCTTTATGTAGGTACTGGGAAGGATCAAACTCCAATCAACTATCATTGCAATCCAGTGCCTTTAACCACTGGGACATCTCCCCAAGCCCTTTAGTCAATAATTTTATAAGAGCAATATCCACATGCTATGGCTGGAGTCTTCAAAACAAAAAAAGCACAACAGGGGCTGGAGAGATGGCATAGTGGTTAAGGTACCAGCCTGTGAAGCCCAAGGACCCAGGTTCAATTCCCCAGGACATGAGCCAGACGCACAGGGTGCTACATGCACCTGGAGTTCATTTGTAGTGGCCTCCGATTCTGTCTTTCTCTCTCTAATAAATAAACAAAAATAAAATATTTTTTGAAGGTACAACATCTTTAAGTCCACTCTATGATAACACTGTGAATATAACTGGCTACCACTAATTCAATCTTTTAATTTTTGTTTGTTTGTTTGTTTTTTTGAGGTAGGGTCTCACTCTAGCCCAGGCTAACCTGGAATTCACGATGTAGTCTCAGGGTGGCCTCGAACTCATGGCAATCCTCCTACCTCTGCCTCCCAAGTGCTGGGATTAAAGGCGTGCGCCACCACACCCAGCGTTAATTTTGATTTGATTTACATTTAACTGTTTAAGAAGGAAAAAAAATTATAGAATACACATGTGTTGAAATACTATAGTTTTATTAGCAGATACATTCCGAATTGACCTGTTGGTTGAAATAATACATTAATTTAATCTATTTTAACTTGATATATGAATGTATCATTATTACCAACATTATGTACATATAAAACAAAGTACAAAAGAATAAATAAATAAACAAGGGCTGGAGGATTGGCTTAGTAGTAAGGCCTACAAAGCCAAAGGACCCATGTTTGATTCCCCAGAACCCACGTAAGCCAGATGTACAAGGTGGTGCACGCATCTGGAGTTTGTTTACAGAGGCTGGAGGCCCTGGCATACCCATTCTCTCCCTCCCTCCTTCCCTCCCTTTCTTCCTCTTTCTCTCTCTCTCTCTCTATCACTCTGCCTATCTCTCAAATAAATAAAAAAGTTTTAAAATATATAATTGCAGCAGATTGTATAGAAATGAAAGCAACCTTTACAACACTATTAGGTATATGCTTCCTCTATAATAACAAGAGTCTCTTAAACACTATGCTTAGTCTTTCCCCTTTTCTGGTGGTATTTACATGACCCTATTTAGAAAGACAGGATGGTCTGTCCAAGTTTCACAGTTATAAAGAGCAGAGCTGTAATCCAAACTCTTGCCATTACTGAAAAGTAATGTTCTGCAACACAGTATTATAAGAATGTAGTCATATTTCAAGAATACTCTAGAAAATCATTACTTCAGTGACAGAGTAAATTATTCAGCTTTAAAGTATTTTTCTGAAATATTAAATGTAACAGCAAAATCTTTTGAAAACTTACAATGAATTCTACGTCGAGTACTTAATTTAGATACTGTGGTATAATGTAATCTGTAAAGTGGAGGTAACAGTGATGTTTACCTAACAAGCACTCTGGAAAATGACGGCACTGTCTTCAAGATGTAAACATTTGTATATCCTTCCATCTGAAAAACCTACTCCTAAGTACATGCCCTAAAGAAACACTGATGCATACACATCAAAAAGTATGTATAAAATGGTTCTTAACATCAATACTTGTAATAGCAAAAAACCTAGGAACAATCCAAATGAACAAGACCAAGGCAGTTAAACAGCAGACAACTGTTATAAGAGATTGAGCTATAAAAACCATAGTATAAATTAAAATCAGCAAAGCTCAAAAGACATCATACTGAATATGACTTACATAGAGTTCATAAATATATGTATTTAACTTATATATATATATAGAGAGAGAGAGAGAGAGAGAAAGAGAGGGGCAGACATGTATATATGAACTCAATAAACTTTATTGGGACAAAATTCACATAAAATTAATCAATCCAAAACTATACAACTGAACGGTACTTAATACATTTACATTATTGTACAAATATCACCACAATCATTTTTAAAATGTTTTCTTACCTAAAAGAAAAATCCATACATATCTTTTAGCTATCACTAAAAGAACCTTGTGGTTCCCCAATGCTAATCACCCACTAATTTACTTTCTGTTTATATAGAATCGTCTACTCTGAACACTTCATATGAATGGACCTGCATTAGTAGCCTTCTTGTTTATGGTTTTCTTCACTTAGTGTACATAAAGTTTTGAAGGTCAATCCACATTATAGTGTGTAGCAGTACTTTTTTTCTTTTAATTTGAGACAGAGAGAGAGAAAGAGAACGGGAGCACCAGGGCCTCTAGCCACTGCAAATGAACTCCAGACACATGCGCCACCTTGGGCATCTGGCTTACATGGTGGGACCTGAAGAGCTGAACCTGGCTCCTTAGGCTTTGCAGGCAAACACCTTAACTTAACCACTAAGCCTAGTACTTCAGTTTTTTTTTTTAATAATAATAATTAAATGGTTTTATTTTTCTGTAAACAGCTGAAAAGTTAGATCATGTTCTGGTATGCTTAGAAATATTAAGACTAATTTAAAAATTAATTTCTAAAATGATTAGGATTACTTATACAGTTTAAGTTTACAGACATTTAAAGCCAACTTACTGTAGAAGAACAATCTACTAGGAAAATTTGCTTTATTTGAGAGGGAGAAAGAGGCAAAGAGAGAGGGAGAGACAGAGAGAGAATGGGTGAACCAGGGCCTCCAGTCACTGCAAATGAATTCCAAATGCATGCACCACCTTATGCATCTGGCTTATGTGGGTCCTGGAGAGTCAAACCTGGGTCCTTTGGCTTTGCAGGCAAGCGCCTTAACTGCTAAGCCATCTCTCTAGCCCTAAATTTTCATTTTTTAAGATCAGTCTTCTTGTGTAGAATAGCAATCAATTGATTTTTAAATTGTCAGTGTCTAGATTACTGCTGAAAGTATTTAAAACAAATTTATGGGTAATAAAGATTAATCACAGCCAGGTGTGGTGGTGCACACCTTTAATCACAGCACTTGGGAAGAGGATTGTCATGAGCTCCCAACCAACCTGAGACTACATAGTAAATTCCAGGTCAGCCTGGGCTAGCTCAAGATCCTGCCTCGAAAAATAAAACAAAAACAACAAACAAAAAAAGATTAATCAGAACCTTAATACAATACTTAACAGAGTTTAATATGTAGCAGAAATGCATGGCTGATATTTTTGAACTGTGTTAATTTTCCTGCTGTATTTCAACTGACCAAAACAATGTTAAGAATGCATCTTTATAAATGGATGCTAATTGATAATGGAAATAATTTAACAATGGACTATATAGGATATAAACAATGAAGTCATGTTTGTCTCAATTTAAAAATTTTAAGCAACCATTTAATATATCATTTTGCTTTACCTTGAAGAAAATAAATGTATTTCAATTATATAACCAGCAAGTTCTTATTTATACTGGCTCTTCAAAAAAAGTGAAATGTCTTAATATCATTAAAAATAACAGTGGGGAGCCGGGCGTGGTGGCACATGCCTTTAATCCCAGCACTTGGGCGGCAGAGGTAGGTGGATTGCCACGAGTTCAAGGGAACCCTGAGACTACATAGTGAACTGCAGGTTAGCCTGGGCTAGAGTGAGAACCTATCTCAAAAGAAAATTGTCCATAAATTGTCATAATGTGCTACAAAAATTCTGCTTAAGGAAAGTGAAAATGAAAACCAACAAGCATGATACATTCTACAATAGTCATGCCGTTTTTGATTTTGGTTTATGACACCTGAATTTGGACCTTTATTACATAGCACTATTCTATTACATACTATGCCAGTGAAGCCATTGATAAACTACACAGAAGCTACCAGGAAAATGTAGAAAGCAAAGTAAGCAAAAAAAATCCTTATTTCTCTTATTCTGTATCTAAAATATATTCAGTAACATATTCCATAAAGATTTAAGGTGTGCTAGCTATACTAAGAGACTGTGATTATGGGTAATCATAGGGAACTTTTTGAATAAAATGTAGCTGTTCTGAAATGTAGATATTTTCATTCATGAACAAGATCTTATTTTTATCTTTTTTTGAACAAAAAGCAAGGACTCTTCTTGGTCACTTGGAGATGATTCCTTTGTACCCTTCTAGGTGGTTCAGTTCTTCGTTAAATGGATTGTAGCCTTGCTCTTTTAAACACTGGAGTGCCCAGAAGAGCTGGTCTAGTGGAGGAAATTCGTCCCAAGGGACCCACTCCCAACTTTCATTTTTTTCAGGTTCTACATTCTTTGGTTCTGAATCATGAGTTGTGTCTACTTCTCCTTTCATTAATATGGTGACATAATGGTAATTCTCTTTCTCAACAAAAGAATTTACCACAGAGGCAAAGCGGACATTTTTCAGGCGAAGAGCAGCTTCTTCCCAGGTTTCCCTTTGAGCACATTCTTCCCAGGTCTCACCCGGATGCCTGGAGCTCAGAACCACCACGCCGATGCCCACTCCGGGCCGCCGCTCGGGAGCGCCCGCCACCGCGGTCATGGCGCGGCAGCGCGGCCGGACTCCCGCCGGAAGTGACCGTACTTCAGTTTTTTAAGCAGAGTTTTTTATAAGCTCATGAACAAAAAAAAATTTCTAAGTGATTAAGTCAAGGGAATGGGATAGGGAAAAAAAAACACCACATTAACTGTTGTAAACTGTTAATGTAGTTATTCAAACAAAAAGCCAATAATAATAATAATAATTATTATTATTATTATTATTATTATTATTTTCTAGTACTGACAGAATAGCTTGTTTGTTTTGTTTTGTTTTGTTTTCAAGGCAGGGTGGTCTCCCTCTTGCCCAGGCTCACCTGGAGCTCACTTTGTAATTCCAGGCTGGCCTCAAACCTCTGATCTCATGTGCCACCATGCATAAGTCCTTTCAGTATTATTAGTTGAAAAAAATTAATCTATAGAGACAGTCCTAAATTATTCCTATTTTACAAAAGAAGATATGCAAATTTACCCAAGGTTGTACACATAAAAGCAGAACAGCTAGAATTCACTCAATGCTAGTACCTTAAACATATATGTCACAGCAAATCACACATACAAGGTGTCTACCACACTACCTTGATCTCCCCAAACTATACATTCCTGAACCTGTACCAATATTATGATTTATTTCAAGTCTTTCCTGACAAATTTAAGCAGTATCAATATCTATCTCCTTTATAGCTGTATTCCTAATTTCTAAGCACAGTGCCTACCATACAATACAATCAGCACAATAGTAATAAATCAGTTATTAAAATGATATTATCACTGAATAAATCTTTCATGTTGGGTAAACAAATAATGCAAGTAATAGCTAAAAGAGAGTCCAGGATAATATAAATCTGATAAATTATTTTCTCATTACACAGGATCATGAAAGTGACATGCTCCCTTTCTTTCAGTATAAACATTAAAAATTCAGGGCTGGAGATATGGCTTAGCAGTTAAGGCACTTTGCTGTGAAGCCTAAGGACCCAAGTTTGATTCCCCAATACCCACATAAGCCAGATGCACAAGGTAGGACATGTGTTAAGTTCGTTCACAGCGGCTAGAGGCCCTGGTGTGCCCATTCTCTCTATCCGCTTCTTCCGCCCTCAATAAGTAAATAAATAAAGTATTTTTTTAAAAGCATTAAAAATTCAAAGTTAATATCTATTAATTTTTACTGCTATAACCCATGACACTGTAAAGTATCAAATATCATATTTGGAGCAAATATGTGATAGGTAGAAAGGAATAAAAATTAAGAATTTTCTAAATTAGTCTATTATTTCTTAATCTGGGGTTCTATTAACCTCCTCTGATATGGTATGATAGATTCTGTATACATTCATTGTTTCCTATACCAAAGACATAAAGCTTTTCTTAGATTTACAAAAAAAAAAAAAAAAGCCAGCTGTACCCCCCAAACTAGATTAAGAAATCAAAGCAATTGTATCATTTATAAAAAATAGACAAATATAGCCGGGTGTGATGGCACACACCTTCAATCCCAGCACTTGGAAGGCAAAAGTAGGAGGATTGCTGTGAGTTCGAGGCCACCCTGAGAATTCAGAGTGAATTCCAGGTCAACCTGGGCAAAAGTGAGACCCTACCTCGAAAAAAAAAAAAAAAAGAAAATAGACACATATCTTTAACACTTACCAGAAATATCCATGAATGCACGATCCCATAATTCATCCACTGTATAACATTCTGCAGAAGTAATGTTGACTGAAAGAACAATATCATCTTCAACATATTTTAGTATGAGATTATTTATAACAATGTTTACATTATTCACAACTCTTCTAATCAGACTCTGCACATATCCTATAAAGTAGGGAGAAAAAGGATTCAATTAGCAACCAATCTATCAATAAATATATCTTAAAAAGCTATTGAACTTAATGTATATGAAAAGTGGGTACTAGAATATTTTTTAATGAGGGAACTAAAGTTTAGCTAAATTAGACTTGTCAGAGTGGCACAGTTAGTAAATAACAGTTGCAATCCAACAAGCACTTACTAGGAGAACATAATACAGTATGCTTGTTCAAAAGAGAACTCAGAAGTCATCTTTTAGTAACAAAGAGCACGATCTCTTACAATGACTATCCTATTCAATAAGTATTTTGTCTGATTTCTGCCTATCTTATACACAGTTCATTTTTTAAAAGATTTATTTTTTTATTTATTTATTAGAGAGACAGACAGAGAGAATGGGCATGCCAAGACCTCTAGCCACTGCAAATGAACTCCAGATGCATGGGCCACCTTGTGCATCTGGCTTACATAGAACATAGAGAATCAAACCTGAATCCTTAGGCTTCACAGGCAAGTGCCTTATCAGCTAAGCCATCTATCCAACCCCCACAGTTCATTTTTAAGATGAAAAAGCTACATGTAATGGCACATATGTGACTGTATGTGTATTCAAGTATATGTGCAAATGCATGTGAACACTTTTGCATACTCATGTGAAGATCACAGGCTTTACTGAGAAATATGACTGGACTCCACAAGTATATGATCACTGTACAATTAGATGACAATACCAATTATGTCTGTAATTTTTTCAACAGACTTTCAAGGATCCAGAAAATGTGAGATATCTTCTTATTCCAAGTTTTTGTAACTCTATGAATAGGATTACACAAACCTGAATATTATGTGATTTTGTACAGTTCAATACACATTTAAATATGTAATTATATTTAACCATAGGCCAACAAAACAAGGTATGTACCATCTGGTTTTGTAGATAAGGTTTCAATGGCAATATTCCTTCTTTTCTAAATCAGCAATAGCTTTTTACACATATCAGAAGAGTGACAAAAAGAATACAGTTTACTTACATGGTCTAAAATATTTATTAATTGACTCTACAGAATGTGTCTGCTTACCACTATGCCACATAAAGATCAAACTAATTTGTAACTTATGGTCCAATCGGCACATGGTTTTTTAGTTTAACTATGCACTAAATATGTCCATTAAAATGTATGTGTGCTGTAATGTATCTATATACACACACATGCACCTGAATAAAAACATAAGAATAGGAAAGAGTCAGGTGTGATAGTACACGCCTTTAACCCCAGCACTGGGGAGGCTGAGGTAGGAGGTCCACTGTTAAGAGGCCAGCCTGGAGCTACGCAGTGAGTTCTAGGCCAGCCTGAGCTACTGTGAGACCCTACCTTGAAAAACAAAAAAAAAACACAAGAGATAATTATATGACAAAACCAAGAAAGCAGCAGAAACAATGCAAGACACCACAAATTTATCTCTGAGCTTCCTAGCAGACAAGAAAAAAATATAAAATTATAACAGAAAGAATGAGAGTATTCCATATGAAAATAATGGCACTTAAGAGACCTTGAAAATAAATCAAAGTACAATATTCTTTAAAGGCATTTTAGAGAAAATGCAGAAGCAATCCACAAAATGCTGCTTATTACAAGGTAATGTCCTTCAGTAAAAACCAAAGGAGAATATATATTTCTGTATATTTCAGACAGTAGAGAACTGAAGAGAGGCATGGTCTTCACTTTACACTGAGATAATCTGTCAAGAACAAAACTATGGCACAGTTTGGTGGTAGCTCTTGTCTAGCCTGTACAAAGCCCTGAGTTTGACCTTTACTAAAGCAAAAGAAAAGAAAATGTAAAGAAGATTTTTTTTAAAGCTTGAATAAGTAAACAAACTCTATAAGAAACTAGCATCATCTATTATAGGCTATACCGAGCCTACAATTTTAGACTGCTGTTAGCAATAACTGATGTTAGCCTGTATTAAAGTAAATAAAATATATATAAGCCTAGAATAAGTTAAACTCCTTAACCATCTCCTAGTGATAAATATTACATCAAATTATAGTGTACGCATATGCATAAATGAAAGTCTCTTAAAATACTACTTTTACTATATGCCATTATACTGAGGTTTTTCATGTGCATACACATGTACATGTGCACATGTGTGCACGGAGAACAGAAGACAACCTCAGGCATTATCCTTAGGAATGCCATCCACCTCTTCTGAGACAGGGTCTCTCACTGACCTGTGGCTCATCAATTATGCTAGATTAGGTGGATAGTGAGCTACAGGGATCCTGCTATCTCTGTCTCCCCATCATTGGGATTATAAGCACATGCCACCACATCTAGCATTTACTGTGGGTACTGTACTGGGGACTGAATTTAGGTCTTCATGCTTGTGAGTTAAGCACATTACCTACTAAGCTATCTTCCTAGCCCCTAAATTGCTAAAACAATTCACTAATTGGTCAATATCTATAATCTGAAATAAACTGTTCTAGATACTAAGAATAGAAACTGTGGCTGGAGAAATGGCTTAATGGTTAAGGCATCTGCCTGTGAAGCCAAAGGACCCAAGTTCAATTCCTCAGGACCCACGTAAGCCAGATGCACAAAGGGCACATGCATCTGGAGGTCCTTTGCAGCTGCTAGAGGCCCGGGTGTGCCCATTAACTCTCTGTCTGTATTTCTTCTTTCTCTCTCTCCCCTTACAAATAAATAAATAAACTTTAAAAAAAAAAAAGAAATTGTAAGCAGGATTCAAACATTGACTTATACTCTTTTCCTATTAGAAAGCTAATCTCTTTTATTGTTTGTTTGTTTAGGGATTTTTTGTTTTGCTTTTCAAGGCAGGGTTTCACTCTAGCCAAGGCTGACCTGGAATTCACTATGTAGTCTCTGGGTGGCTTAAAACTCCCAAGGATCCTTCTACCTCAGCCTCCAAGTGCTACGATTAAGGGCATGTGCTACCACACCCAGATATAGAAAGCCAATTTCTTAAAAGAGTAAAATCACGTTTCTCCCGTGGGGGGTCTTGAGGATTCCAGAAGTAGCTATCCTGCTAAGGGTGGTACTGTCAAGGAAACTCATGATTGCAATACTGACTGTTCAGCTTCTTGGCCTGGCAGCTCATTCTGAAATTGCGTTCCTTTCATCATGCAGTCTACTTTGTATATTCTTTTCAAAAAGTATGCTTATGGGCTGGAGAGCTGGCTCAGTGGTTAAGGCGCTGGCCTGCAAAGCCTAATGACCTGGGTTCAAATTCCCCAGTACCCACATAAAGCCACATGCACAAAGTGGCACATGCATATGGAATTCGTTTGTAGCAGCTGGAGGCCCTGGCATACCCATTCATATTCTCTTTCTGTCTTTCCCTGCTTGAAAATTAATACATTTTTTAGGTACACTTAAGGGGCTTGAGAGATGGCTTACTGGTTAAGGCGCTTGCCTGTGAAGCCCAGGAACCCAGGTTCGGATCCACAGCATTCATGTAAGCCAGATGCACAAGGTGGCACATGTGTCTGGAGTTTGTTGGCACTTGATGGACACCCTGGCATGCCCATTCTCTTTCTCTCTATCTCTTTCTCTATCTGTCCCTCTCAAATAAATAAATCATTTTTTAAAAAAGAGTAAAATCAAATGCCTATCAATACCAACAAAACTGTTCTCAAAAATAATTTCTGGCCCCATATAAATGCTCAAACTTCAAATCTATAACAACAGACCTCCAAAAATATAACTCTACCATGGAGGAAGGGAGGGAGGGAAGCAGAAAGACTTGGGAACTTTCTGGAATCATCACAATAAGCAAAATTAGAAACATTTAGAAATATCTTCTAGCACCTTCTTTGGCTTACAGCAACTAATCTACTAAAAGCCAGATAGATTACCCAATTTATTAGGCATAGTTAAGTGTGTAAAATATTAGCACTAGCTAACTTCAAGTAACAGCAGATACATTTGAGGGAGGCAGGGCTTTAAGAAGAGTTTACTCAATTCTAGCCTCTGGCAATAGTTATTGCCAGGAAACTCAAAAGCTAACTATGTGAAAACAAACAGAATCTACAACCATAGGCACAAACACAAAAAAAAAGGATATACCAATCTCCACTCACCAAAAAAGTGACTAATAAAAAAAATTGAAGAATTATATTCTAAAAAAAAAAAAAGCAGCCAAGCAGGATGGCACATGCCTTTAATAACACCACTTATGGGGCTGGAGAGATGACTTAGTGGTTAAGGGGTTTGCCTGCAAACCCCAAGGACCTTGGTTCAATTCCCAAGACCCACATAAGCCAAATGCACAAGGTGGCTGCAATGTAATAACATTTTCTCTTTATTAAAAATTTGAGCCGGGCATGGTGGCGCATTCCTTTAATCCCAGCACTTGGGAGGCAGAGGTAGGAGGATCGCAGTGGGTTCGAGGCCACCCTGAGACTACATAATGAATTCCAGGTCAGCCGGGACCAGAGTGAGACCTTACCTCAAAAAAACAAAAAAAAAAAAAAAAAATTGAAACCGGGCATGGTGGTACACGCCTTTAACCCCAGCACTCGGGAAGCATAGGTTGGAGGATTGCTATGAGTTCAAGTCTACCATAAGAATGCATAGTAAATTCCAGGTTAGCCTGGGCTAGCGCAAGACCCTGCCTTGAAAAAACAAAAAAAAAAAAAAAAAAAAACAAAAAAAAAACACATGGGGCTGGAGAGATGGCTTAGCAGTTAAGCGCTTGCCTGTGAAGACAAAAGACCCCAGTTCCAGGCTCAATTCCCCAGTACTCACTTAAGCCAGATGCACAAGGTAGTACATGCACCTGGACTTCATTTGCAGTGGCTGGAGGCCTTGGTGTATCCATTCTCTCTCTGCCTCTTTCTCTCTCTGTCACTCTCAAATAAATAAATTTTTAAAAATATTGCCACCAGGCATGGTGGCACAGGCCTTTAATCCAAGCACTTGGGAGGCAGACATAGGAGGATCTCCATGAGTTTGAGGCCACCCTGAGACTACATAATGAATTCCAGGTCAGCCTGGGCTAGAGTGAAACCCTACCCTGAAAAAAACAAACAAAAAAAATTGTTGTCGTTTGTCCAGCACCATTTGTTGAAGATGCTATCTTTTTTCCAGCCTATATTGTTAGGGCCTTTCTGGAATATCAAGTAGCTATAGTTGCTTGACCCAAAGTCCGGGTCCTCAAGTCTATTGGTCTATACTCATGTTTTTATGCCAATACCATGCTGTTTTTATTAATATGGCTTTGTAATATAGCTTTAGATCAACTGGATAACCATATGCAGGAAACTGAAACTTGATCCACACATTTCACCATGCACTACACTCAAGTCCAAATGGATCAAAGACCTCAATATAAGACCAGAAACTCGAATACCACTGGAAGAAAATTTAGGAAGTACTTTCCATGATATAGGAATGGAAAAAGACTTCCTGAACAAAACCCCAGTAGCTCACGATCTTAAACAGTCACTCAACCAATGGGATCACAGGAGGCTGAAGAGTTTCTTTACAGACAAGCACACAATAAGCAAAGCCAATAGATTACCCACAGAATGGGAGAAAATATTTGCAGGTTATCCAACTGACAGAGGCCTTATCTCTAGAATCTACAAAGAACTCAAAAATCTAAACAGTAAAAAGTCAAACACCCACTCACAAAATGGGGCAAAGAGCTGAACAGGCAGTTCACAGAGAAGAAATACAAATGGCAAACACACACTTAAGAAAATGTTCATCATCCCTAATCATCAGGGAAGTGCAAATTAAAACAACTATGAGATTCCACCTTACCCCGATAAGGATAGCAAACATCAAAAAATCAAATGAAAATAAATGCTGGCGAGGATGTGGAGAAGTAGGAACACTCATCCACTGTTGGTGGGAATGTAAGATGGTACAACCACTTTGGAAAGCAATATGGAGACCCTGAAAAAGCTAACTATAGAGATATCAACAGACCCAGTTATTCCCTTACTGGGCATCTACCCTAAAACCTTCAAACCACAGGCCAGAGAGATTTGCTCAACCATATTTGTAGCGGCTCAATTTGTATTAGCTAAGAGCTGGAATCAACCCAGATGTCCATCATTAGAAGAATGGACAAGTAAGATGTGGTATATCTACACAATGGAATTCTATACAGCAGTAAGAAAAAAATGACACATTGAAATTTGAGGAAAAATGGTTGAACCTGGAACAGATCATTCTCAGTGAACTTACCCAATCACAGAAAAAAAAAAATCGCCACATAGTCTCACTCATCTACAGCACCTAACCTGAATCTACCGAAGATACCTTACATACCCAGCAAGCATCTTGTGGACTAGACACTAGGATGGGTAGGGAGGGAGGGGAGAGCAACTGAGGGGTGGTAAGCACAAATCTAGACCCAAACGGCAATAGTACCATAAAATTCTACTTCCTAAAACGCAGACCAAATGGCTGAACCTTCACCAGGCCCTTAGAGGGAACACCTGAACCACAAGGCACTGGAGAGGGTACGATGAAGACTAACATTAATCTTCTACAGCTTCCCTCCCTCCCTCTCTCTCTAACAATTGTATATTAGTTATCTCTTTCCTCCTTTTCTTAGTGGGCACTGACCTGTAACTCCCACTACCAGCATGTGGCTATCAGCCACAATGAGCTTTTGATCAGAGAGACCTACAGGGTTTCCTAAAAGAAAGACAGATTTCTGTCAGAGTACTTGACCCACCAAAGGTTAGTGGTAAGACCCTACTGCTGAAGACACCTTATGTGGTTGACATGTAAAATGGAATGGCATGGCTGGAAGTTGGAAGGTAGTCAATCCCCAGACAGTCAGCGCGTCTACTGCCAGAAGGTGCTACATGGGCGACTGGGGGAAAATGACCAATATCTGTCCAATCAACTCATGGTCTAAACTACTTAGCAGCAAATAACCTGTTGTGATGCCCACACAAGTGCAATAGTGGCACACAGCCATGGTGGGGAACCAACTGCTCTAAATTTGGCCAACTGATCCCCGCAGTGGTATGGGAACCATAGCTGGAGCTGGGAAACAAGTCAGAACCATATCCAAACATAAGCCCACTCTCCATTATCAAGTTACCATCAATCATGGGCTACAAGAGGGCCTACACCTATTAAATTCCCTATAAAAAAAAGTAAGGGTCGGGCTGGAGAGATGGCTTAGCGGTTAAGCGCTTGCCTGTGAAGCCTAAGGACCCCGGTTCGAGGCTCAACTCCCCAGGACCCACATTAGCCAGATGCACAAGGGGGCGCATGCGTCTGGAGTTCGTTTGCAATGGCTGGAGGCCCTGGCGCACCCATTCTCTCTGTCTCTCTCTCTCTCTCTGCCTCTTTCTCGCTCTGTCTGTCACTCTCAAATAAATAAATAAAATGAACAACAAAAAAAATTTTTTTTTTAAAGTAAGGGTTATCTCTTTTGTCCTGGTGCTAACTTACTCTCCGTTGGAGAATCTGCTTCTCTTTTTCAGATAGATGTATATCCTAAGGAGAGAGCCACCCCATCATACCTCAAAAGGGCCCTGGCTGAAACCAAGAAAAATTGGCAAAACAAGCAAGGGTGCTGTTTTCCTGGTGAACCGGATACCAGCACAAGGGTGAAGGAGATCAACATAGAGAAAAACCAACTCCTACCAAATCAGAGAGCCAGAGATCCAGAGGTCCCCAACACCTCATCACTGAAGCAGACCAAAAATGAACCTAACGTGGCTCAGGGAAATTTTGCGGAAGAGGGGACGGAAAGAATGTCAGAGCCACATGTTGGGTCATGATATGCAGAGACATTTATCTTACCCATAACTGTGAGCTAACTCCACAATGCGTGACCCATATACCTCAACAAGGAGGGGACAAGGGTAGGGGGTAGGTCATGGATGAGCCTAATAATGGTACCAAACTGACTGTATTTGCTGAATACAGAACTGACTAATAAAAAAAAAAGAAAAGAAAAAAAAATGCCATGGAATTATTAGTTTGCAAGTCACTGTCATCTCAGGTAAATAAAAGCATCAGAAAATAAGAGGTAATTTATCATTTCCAGTCACAAACTCCTGTAATTTCATTAATGACTTTTAGAGCATCAGAAATTTAGAGTAATCCAATGTCTTTTCTTGATTATGAACAGAAAATGGGAACACAAAGAATTATTCTCTGCTGAGAGAAGCTGTATGCAGCTTAGACTAACTTACTGTAAAGAAAAAAGGTTAAAAATCTGAGTAAAAGCCATGTGTAAGGGTTCTGGACCCGACATGTTCTGAAGTCATGAAGCAAATGCACAGGTACATATAGCCTAAAAGGTTTATGACAATAAAGAAGACTTAACTTGTATATTCTACGAAATAATGATGTGGAGTGAAATTTTGGCCTTATGAAACCAACAATAAGTTACCTGGTGGTAAATCTGGATCTGTAGGTGCAGCCTGCTGAATTTTACGGGGTTTTATTGATGATTTCGTGTTCTCAGTAGTGCTACGATTGGTTGAATTAGAACCACAACTCTCATGATCATCCTGTATCATTTTAAAGGAAAAAGAAACACCAATCACATTCAAGACTTAGGAAAAAATTTAAAGATATAAATTTATGATTACTACATTATCAGATAGACTTCTAATATTTTAGCTCTAAACAGTGGATACACAATTTTCAAAATTTATATTCTCAAAAATCATTTTAAAAATAACTTGTTTAAAGCCGGGTGTGGTGGCACATGCCTTTAATCCCAGCACTCGGGAGGTAGAGGTAGGAGGATTGCCCTGAGTTCGAGGCCACCCTGAGACTACATCATGAATTCCAGGTCAGCCTGAGCTACAGTGAGACTCTACCTTGAAAAACCAAAAATGATTAATAATAATAATAATAATAATAATAGCTTTCTTTAGCTGATATCAAAACAAACTATTTCAATGACCAAAGAATTCTTATTATGGCTTTAAAAAATAAGACTATTCCATGGAAGCTTTCACGTAATTTCCATATCCAAACACAAAATAACTAGAAAGGGAATTAACTTCTCCAATTTCTTGTTTACAGGTTAAAGTCCTCATTATTTGAACTGTAAGCTATCATCTTAGTTATCTTAATGATTCTGAACCTTCCCTACAATCCTTAGCATCCAATTTAGCATTTAATAAATTGTTTCTCATATGCGATAAAAGGGTTAAATGATTTTGATAAGGGTAACACAGAAACTTAAATTACATAGCTTCAATTTAGCCTCATATTTGTTTGTGTGTGTGTGTGTGTGTGTGTGTGTGTGTGTGTGTGTGTTTGAGGTAGTACCCACTCTAGCCCAGGCTGACCTGGAATTCACTATGTAATCTCAGGTTGGCTTTGAACTCATAGCGATCCTCCTACCTCAGCCTCAGTGCGGGGATTAAACATGTACACCACAATGTCTAGGTTAGACTCTTAGGAGAGATAATGGGTGTGCCAGGGCCTTCAGCCACTGCAAACTAACTCAAGACGCATGCACCACCTTATGCATCTGGCTTACATAGGTCCTAGGGAACCAAAACCTGGGTCATTTGGCTTTGCAGGCAAGTGCCTTAACTGTTAAGCCATCCCTCCAGCCTTAGACTTTCTTTTTTTCCAGGCAAACTCAACAGACTGGCCTTAAAAAAAAAAAAAAATAAGAGAGTCAGAGAAAGAGAATTGGCATGCCAGGGCCTTCAGCCACTGTAATTGAAGTCCAGATGCAAACGCCACCTAGTGGCATGTGCAACCTTGCACACTTGTGTCACCTTGCCTCTGGCTTACATGAGACCTGGAGAGCCAAACGCTTCATAGGCAAGAGCCTTAAATGCTAAGCCATCTCTCCAGCCCAAGATGCTTATTTATTTTATTTTATTTTTTATTTGACAGAGAAGAAGAGACAGAGAGAATGGGCGCACCAGGGCCTCCAGCCACTGCAAATGAACTCTAGACACATGCACCACCTTGTGCATCTGGCTAAAGTGTGTCCTGGGGAATTGAACATAGGTCCTTTGGCTTTGCAGGCAAACGCCTTAACCGCTAACCATCCCTCCAGGCCCCAAGATGCGTATTTTTAAACAAAATATTTTTTCATGTTCTGAATCAACATTTATATACTTTATATACCTTTATTCCTCATTTAGTAGATTTATTTACTAAAATAAATTAGTCATAATGTCTACCTCAAGGATTTCAGAATCTGCCAGAAACATAAGTAACTAGTTCTCAGCAGTACTATATTTTATTATTATTATTTTTATTTAACAGAGAAAGGGGAGGGGGGAGAGAGAGAGAGAGAGAGAGAGAGAGAGAATATGGGCATGCCAGGGCCTCCAGCCACTGCAAAATAACTCTGGATGCATGCATGCCCTTGAGCATCTGGCTAAGGTGGGTCCCTCCAGCCCCTCCCCCTATTTTTAAAGTAACAAGAACACACAGAGATATTTTATTTGTAAAAAAAATAAGATAGGTCAGGCCCTTAATATTCAATATAAAGAATTAGGAATACAGGTCACAAGTAGAGCACTTGCCTTACTTATACAAAGCCCTGGGTTCAATCCACAGCACTAGGGAGTAAAATGTAGGAATGGTTATGTTAAGATTGGAGTCTAATCTTAACATTCATTAGCAAAAGCAAAATGGTAAAAAATATATATAGCATATTACAAAGGATGATTATTAGACAAATAAGGGCATAATGTACGATCTTGAGAGGGAAGAAGCCAAAGCTATACACTACTTTGATCAAAATGGCATAACAGAGCTATAGAGATATACTCAGTCCTCTTTCAAGTTTAACTGTTTCAGGGCTTGGTAATTAGGAGGAGGCTGTCAGCAACCTATATAAAAGAAGATTTAAGGGCTCCAGTAGAATAAGAGGAATGAGAACAGTATTATGAATACCTCAGAGTAAATGATAAGTTAAAGTAAAATTAAGAAGCACAAATTGTTTTTTTCAAGAAAACAGCCATTAGGCGAACAGAAGAGTAGAATAATATAAGGTAAAATCAACTAGCAACTTTTTATTCCATTTTTAAGAATAACAGAATATTTTAACTTGACATTGTTTGGAATCAGAGCACAAGGACCAAATGAAAAATTAATGGTACCCTCAATTCAATTCACTACCACTAAAAATATTTTATATTTACAATAATGATCAGAAATTTAGACTTTCTGCTTTATTTCATTAAAGAAAATTTAAGGCAAATAAAAAGAATAATCATTAAATTTGTTAATCTTGATAGGTACTAAAGACAAATCAGAATTCCTTTCTAAAACAACAACTCTTATTCAATAACATGACAAGAAAAATCTATATTAACAAAAGGAAAACAAGCATAGTTTCATATGCTAGTGATATATTGGGGGAAAGTTACTTAAAACTTTAAACAAGCAAAATAGAAAACATTTGACATCATGACCAACAAAGAAATTCTTTGCATGAACTGTGTTCTTTTTGAGCTTAATGCCTAACAACATTGTAATGTTTCATCCATAAACAACTTCACAACTCGAACTTTAAAACGTTTTCTTCTGTTATTTGGGGTATGTTTTAGGTTTTTAAATACTTAGCACTACTATAAACAAAACCTAGCTATGATTAGCTTTAGTTCAACTTATATCTTTTAAAATGTCCAATCATATACTTCTGTACACTGTTAAGACTAAAAGTACACTATTAATTTTTGAAACATGTGTTTGCCTCAGAAGCCCAGAAGTAAAACATGTTCATTAAGGAGATGTGAAAGAACCCCAAGTGAACTGCCAAAACTAGCATAATTATGAAAATATTTAACACTGAAACCATCTGAAATTACATACTACATATAGATTACAGTGATGTCATAATAAACATTCCAGCCAAAGGCACTAAAAACTACCACAGTTCAATAAATCTGGTATACATGAGATGACAAACATTTTAAAGTAAAAGAAATAACAGGTTATTTTTATTTTTAAAATGTTATTAATAGCAAAAGGAGATGAAGTAGACTAAATATGATTCTAAATATACTTTTGAAAGCATACAGTTAATAAAGCTTCCCTACAAACTACATTATTATTATTGGAAAGAAAAACAAAGTAACTGAATTTATAATAAACATGAAATTTTATCATACTTAGAAATAAGCATTAATCATGGTACTCAAAGGAACATATACTATGAAACAAACATTACCAAATGTTTAAACACTTGTCTATTAATTGTGGTTAAAAAACTGTCATGATATACATATTATATTTAGGAAATAATCCTTCTAATAATTTGTTTTCACTTCAATTAGTTTTAACTGTATCAGTTAAAAGTGGGCTTCCATTCAAATCCAAACCTGATTAAATAAAATATAAAGCAAAACAAGAATAAGAATATAAAATGAATTTACCATTAAAACTGGAATTATTTACATCATTATTTGTAAGTTCATCATGTGCTTTTAGCCAATAAGCATCACTCTAAACTATTATACATTTTTACTTCATTGAAAGCCTCCAATTACACATAAAAGAAACTCTGTTCTCAAAAATACTTGCTCAAATATTGAGATAATTTTAACCCCAAACATTACACTTGTATCTTTCTTCTTTAGGTTGCAATTTTTCCAAAATGTCTGGAAAGAGTATTTCATTGCAAAAGAATGTTTTCTCTTGAGGCTCACATAGCTATTTCTGAAAATACTGCCCTTTGCTCCTCATTAAAGAAGCAAGAGTGTCATTTTCCTTGCAAAAGTTTCTAATAGAGGAAAAATAGGGCAAACACTGTATGCAAATAGACCGATTACTTTCACTCTGACAGATCATGGCTTCACCCAGAATTCTGAGGTTTGGCCAGTGAAAACTTGAAGACTATCAACTATTACATTCACAATGCTATGAACATGACTAAGAACAAAACCTCAAACAAGTGAATGAATTATTGAAAAACAGAGCAAACCTGAGTTCAATTCCCTAGAACCCATGTAAAGATTCAAAAAGTGATTCATGAGGGCTGGAAGGATGGCATAGTGGTTAAAGAGTTTGCCTGCAAAGCCAAAGTATGAAGGTTCGATAACCCAGGACCCACTTTAGCCAGGTGCACAAGGTGGCGCATGCATGTGAGTTCATTTGCAATGGCTGGAGACCTTGGCATGCCCATTCTTATTCTATCTGGCGTGCCCATTCTTATTTTCTCTTTCTCTCTGTCATATAAATAAATATTTTTTTAAAAAGTGGTGCATAAGACTTCTGGTTAAGATGGCTGAATAGTAGCCACGCCAAGGCAGCCTGGGGGTGGGTGAGGAGGTAGCAAAACAGTACAATATACTTTTCTACCAAAAAGTAAAGGTGTGTAAGGAATTATTAAAACCAGAAGAGAAGCAGGAAAGACCTAGAGCTTCTAGCAACCACACAACCAGCCAGAATTGGCTCCAGTCACGGCCCCAGCAATCTGCTGGGAAGAGCTAGCTTCATGCCTGAAGCCGTAACTGAGCTAGCAGGAGCAAACCCCAATGAAGGGATTCTCCACACAAAATAGCCTCACAAAGTCAAAAAACCTGGAGAAGAATAACAGGGATTAGATGACCAATTCCAGAACAGCTTCAGGAACTCTCTTGGAGCATTCCCTCCCACAATAGCCAGCACCAGGAACCACTGGAGAATTCTGAAATTCAAAGTCACAACTCAGCCAGCCACACAGCATCCAGCACAGCCAATGGGAACAGCAGATCCACCAACCCAATCAGCCTAGCCAAGACCACAGCACAACAAAGAGGGAACTAGGTAGGCACTCAACATAGGTGAGAGCAGGTGCCATCCCAAAAGGTAAAAGGACCTACTAGCACTAGGTCAATACCTGTGCCAAATCCTTGTTCTCTCTCATGTGTAGATCCTACCTACAAATGTTTATATTTGTATGTGAGTTGGAGTAAAAGCAGAGCCAGTAAGCTAGAAAGGGGCTATAAGGAAGGGAGGAGAGGAGAGGACTTAAAGGGAGGGTACTGTATATATGTAAATAGATGAACAGATTACTGGGGGTGCAACGTCCTAAGTGAGGTCAAGGGAAGGGGTTGAGTAAAGGAAGAGTGGGAGGAGAGGTAATCAAAAGTTAACATGTTAGGCCAGGTGTGGTGGTGCACTCCTTTAATCCCAGCACTTGGAAGGCAGAGGTAGGAGGATCGCCATGAGTTCAAGCCCACCCTGAGACTACATAGTGAATTCCAGGTCAGCCTGGGCTAGAGTGAAAACTTACCTCGAAAGAAAAACAAAGTTAAGATGTTATGAATAAGCCATATGGAAACTGACTTCTTTGGATAATGGCACACCCAGAAGCCACAGATTGTTACTAGAAAAAGTTCAGTGACAGAGGTGGAATACATTCCAGTGAGTTGTTTGCCAGAAAGGTCCCTGATGCCCCCAAAACATTACAGGCCATTGCCAAGGCTCATGGTTTCCCACCAGAACTAGATGGTAAGACCCTATTGCTACAGACTCCACATGCTTTTGCTACAGGTCACTGAGAAATCAAGCTGGAGATGAGCTGGAAACCTCCTGCCTGTGGACCAACTGACAGAAAGCTGGAAAAAGCATGAAGCCTGATGGGAGAGAGGTCATCAACAGAGGTAAAGAGCAATGGACCTTGAAAGCCTTAAACGTGGCCATCCATGGGCTGAAGAGGTAGCTTAGCAGTTAGTGCTTGCCTTTGAAGTCTAAGGACCCCAGTTGGAGGTTTGATTCCCCAGGACCCACGTAAGCCAGATGCACAATGTGGTGCATGCATCTGGAGTTCGTTTGCAGTGACTGGAGGCCCTGGCATGCCCATTCTCTCTATCTATCTGCCTCTCTCTGTTTGTCGCTCTCAAATAAAAATAAAAATAAACAAAAAAAAAATTTTAATTGGCCATCCAGTCCAAATATGCCAACTGGTATAATAGTGGCATGCCTGTTATAGGGGAAACTAACCTCTCTCTAATTGGACTGGAGACTCACTCCATGGGAAGGAATACATGCTTGGTACTGAAAACCCAGTCAAAAGTCTATGGCGGAGGAGGTCTTGAGTCTTAGGGGTATAATGCCTGATGTTGTCTAATTAAATGCATATATTATGCCCACCAAACTGCACCATAACCACTTTTCTTAATGTTTATAACCACATATTAATGCTACTCTCACTTTTGGTTAGAGAAGCTTCTCTTTTCAGATGGAGGTGACTACTGGGATTACTCAAAAGTCACCATAGTGCTGAGAAGAAGTAACAGTGGATTGTTCAGCACTGAGACAATTCTATCACACCTTCAAAGACTCAGGGTCCATTGTGGAAGAGGTGGCAGAAAGAATATAAGAACCAAAGGAAGGGTATGACTCTTTACAATGCAATCTTCCAGACACAAAATGCCCTGGATATCCATGACTTCACAGTGCCTGGCACTACCTACACAAGACCTTCATAATAGGAAGAAAAGATGGTAACATCAAAATTAAGAAGAAACTAATTGTAGGGAAGGGGATATGATGGAGGGTGGATTTGTGGGGGGAAAAGTGGGAAGGGAAGAAAATTAATTATCATGGTTTATTGTCTATTATGTTTATTATGAAAGCTGTCAATAAAGAACATTAAAAAACACACAAAAAAGAGAGAACCAAAAAAAAAAAAATAGAACAAAGAATTAAGATACAAAAGCTAAAGAAACAGAAACTGAGTAATGAAACTTAGAAGGGATATGTATTAGGATATTCAGCCTTATGGCACCAGCCTAGACAAGCACAAAAAAGATACAAAAAGTATAAAAAAGCTCATCTAGCAGCTCTGGTCACCAAAGAGTCCTGAAACACTGGAAGAAGCTTGGAAACTTCAGATTACAATAAAGAATCCCAGGAGTATCATCAGCCTTCTGAGTCAGAAAGCAAACAAAATGGTCAATTTTGAGAACCAGTAAAAACACATTACTATATCTCAAGACAAAAAAAAAAAAAAAAGGAAAATGCTGGCTCACTTCTACAAACTGAAAACTATTAGTAAATTTAAGTTATTTCTTTCATTTGAATGCAAGCCACAAAAGTTCATGTATTGGAATCCTTAACTTCAAATTCATGTATTCATCATATTTGAACATGAGGCCTTTGAGAGTCAGTAATGGATATATGTGGTCATAAGGGTAGCATTCATTAAGTGAACAAGTGGCTTTATAACAAGAGGAAGATAGACCTAAACTGAAATGCTTGCTGTGTCCTGCCATGTGATACTTACTACAATGTTATGACTCAGAAGGCCCTCACCAGATTCTGAACAGATGCCAACATCATACTATTAGAATTCTCAGCCTCTAAAGAATGAGCCAAATAAAATTCTTTAAAAATTCTTGAGTGCCCAACTATAGTAGTCCTGAAATTATATACTGACTTTTCGATATGCTTACCCAAGAATGGGCCCACTGTTTCATAGGGCCTGAAAGAAAGAACCATTGGATTCATTTAACCATGAGAAAAGCCACTGCTTCTGCTGCTGCCACTGCTTTTTGTGCTCCTGTGGCTATGGCTTCTGCTGACAGGCACCATTGGTGTTTTAACTGCACAGTAATTGGCATTGCATGAGCAAAGGACAGGCCATATATGAGTGAGAGACAAAGAACTTTGACTCTAAAAATTTCTTTGAACATTTGCTCAAAGGAAAGGACTTAGGGGCAGGAACAGTGAACTTTTTAAAACAGAACACACACTCACAGTTCACTGATTCTATCACTCTAAACCTACCTGTTGCTTTCAACACTTCTAAGGGCAATTCGTTACTTTTAACATCTATTGCTTTCAATGGTAATTGATATCGCTCATGCATACATACACTGTTCTGGGTCAAATGTACAACCAGGTCACTGAGGAAGTTTGGCAAAGAGCATGGCTTAAGTTTGTGTCAGCATCTTTTAACTAAATTCCTTGTCAATATTGGTCATCTGTGCCATTCAGGGCAAATGCAATCTAAGGTATAGAAAATCTGGTTGCATTGTTCTAAGCAGGCTGATTTTCATGGTTCTAAGATTAACTTCAAGATAAGTTACAAGAAAGAGAACTAAGCAGAAAAAGCATCCCCCAGAAATATTGTCAGCAAAGTTACTCGTAAAGTCCATAAACAGTAATCTGACATTTTGCTCCCATAGTTCATTCCCACAATCCAATCTCAGATATTGTTACAGTTACCTCCTCATTGCTACCACAAAGTACCTGACTCAAAGCAGCTTGTGGGAGAAAAGGGGTATTTTTGGCTTACAGACTCTAGGGGAAGCTCCATAAGGGCAAGGGAAAGTGATGAAATGAGCAGAAAGTAGACATGACTTCCTGGTCAACATCCGATGGATAACAAGCAAGACAGTGTGCCAAACACTGGGAAGGGGAAGCTGGCTGTAACACCCATAAGCCCACCCCCAACAATGCACTGCCTCCAGGAGGCTCCCATTCCCAAATTTCCACCATCTGAGGACCTAGCATTCAGAACAACATTAGTTTATGGGGGACACCTGAATCAAACCACCAAAGATATTTTGTTATAGCAACAGAAAATAATAGTTATTAAAAAAATAAAACACCAAACATATTTCAGTAAAGGAAAAATGTGTAGCACAAATACTTTTATACATCAACTTCTACTAACCGAGGATGTTCCATCAAAGATGGGGTGAGGAATCATAACAGGCTAAGAAAGAATGGTTCCCTCCTCTACATTCTTATATATTTAATCATCTCAGAAAACATTGATAACTTGACTACCAAAATCATGGGCACTATTTCATATGCCACACTTCAGGAATTAAAGTTACTCATTGTAAATACTTCCATGAAGTGGGGCCTGTGTTCACTATGGCTTTATAAGAGAAAGAGATCTTAATTGTGTCTTGCCATGTAATAATCTGACAGCCTCATTGCCAGCATGTATAAAACAAAACATACAAACACAGGAAGTGATTCAACTCCCTCCCCACTACTCTTATTGCCATTCTAATACCCCCAAAGAAATCTGTCCTTTATGCCATAATTCATCGGACACTACTACATTGTCATTCTAAATATGGAACATGGTCTTACCTTAATATCTGCATTAATATTTAACATTGAAAATGATGGTAAGGAGCTTTGCTAATTTCAGGTTAGGAAAATAGATATTTGATCATAAATAGTATTCTAGATGACTCTACTCACCCTGTAGCTATTCTCACTCAAGTCATGATTGGGAGTACCTCTCCAGTACCTTAGCCCAAAATATGTGACTGGTAGAATGTGAGGCTTATAACTAACTCATAAACGAAGCTGTGAACAGTGCATATGTGTTGCAGTCAGGTTCACAATCCTGGCATAAATCACCTGACCAAGAGCAGCTTGTGGGGAAGAAAAGGGGGGATTTCTTTTGGCTTACAGGCTCGAGGGGAAGCTCCATGATGGCAGGGGAAAACAATGGCATGAGAAGAGAGTGGACTTCACCTTCTGGCCAACAACAGATGGACAACAGAACAGGACAGTGTGCCAAACACTGACAAGGGAAAACTGACTATAATACCTGTAAGCCTGCTCCAAAAAATACACTGCCTCCAGGAGGCATTAATTCTCAAACCTCCATCAGCTGGGAACCTAGCAGTCAGAACACCCAAGCTTACAGGGGACACCTGAATCAAACCACCACAGTATGCAAGGCTCTGTAAGTTGTGGAACTGGAAACAATGCACATGGCAAGACTGTCTATGATTGGTAGAACTGCCATTCCTCTTTCTAGTTGTTTATACAATTTCTCAGTCTTGTTTGATTAGTTGAAGTTTCTTTCACAAGCACAACTCTACCCCTACCTATACCTCCTACCTCCCACCCTTCACTCCTTACCCTGGTATTTTAATATTAAAGCCAATAAAGATTTTGCCCAAAGGGTTTTGTATTAAATTAGGTCATTATCACTGGTAGAGCAGAAGACTTGCTGACAGAAAGAAGAGAAATGCCCCGGGGCTTTGAGCCCCAGCAATAGTAGCAGCCATGTATTAGCAAGAAGGCAGCTGAAGAATAACACAGTACCAAGGCAAAGCAGCTGCAAGAAACTGAGACACCAAAAAAATGTAGAAGGCAAATAGCTGTGATTATCAGCCCTTGTCACAGGAAGAATCAAAGTTAACAAAAGCTAAGAACCTAATGTCAAGACAACCAAGGCTCAGGAGTTTAACATTAGCCAAAGTCCTAATATCCAAGCTCAGGATTTAACACTAGCTGCTGGGTTCTTGTACCCAAAAATTAGTGGAATGAGCCTCTTATTCAAGCACCTAGAGTTATTTAGTCTCTGACTTTGAATGCTTGGAACTATAAGCCACTAGATTTCAAGAATAAGAACTATAAGCCTCTGGATTTGCAAGCGCACAGCCTGTAGGTGAAGATTATGAAACAATAAAGTCCTTTCTATTCAAAACAGATTTACAGTACACATGTAATAAAATGAAAACTTAAAAAATTAAGTCAATGAAATGAAACTTCTAGGAGAGTCCTAAAGATTCTACCAAAATAAAATGGATATGTAATGTAATAGTGGAAAGCAACTTGGTAATTTGAATGAATGACCCCCAATAGATTCAGTTTTATTAGTTTGTTGGATTTCCACCTGCCTGGCTGCAAGAGCTATCACTGAGGGAAGATCCTAGGATACAGCCCTATTTGGGGTATTGGGGGAGATCTGGAATTCCAGACCAAAGGTGAACAGAGTGCTTGAACTCTGCCTGTGGCTCCCTGAGTGTGTTTGCTTGTGGTGCTGGGGATGGTCTTTATTTCTGCAAGGATCTGTATAAAGACAGCCAGCTTGTTCTGCCATTATGGAACCTCCCCTGGATCTGTAAGCTTCAATAAATTACGTTCCTTCCACAAACTGTGTCTGGTTTGGAAGTTCATCCCAGCAACATGAAGCTGACTACTACAGTAAAGAAACCTGAATAAATATCTCTACACATGAACACACGAAGCATTAAAGGAAGAAATCACCCACCAACTCATATAATGAGCTACTTTAAAACAAGGCAAGTTACTGGCTGCAGAGACAGCTCAAAGGTTAAGTGCACTTCCTGTGTAAACAAGAAAAAGGGCCCAGTGGGGCCTGAGACCATCCAAGTTTGACTCTTCAAGACTCACATAAACAGCTGGGAATAACCACAAGAAATTGTAGCCCATTTTGTGGGGAGAAGAGATGGGAGAATAACTAGGGCTTATAAACAACAAGATCTGGAATCAGAAAAAATTCCATCACAAGAAAAAAACATACAAGAGAATGACAGGCAGGACCACAGGGTACTGCATCATCACATACATGCACATACATGACATGTATGACACACCATACCATACATACTACACACACACACATGCACACACACAGCAGTAATTTAAATGAATAAACTAAGACAACAGAAGAGAGCCCAGAAACACAACCAGATGTACAATGATACCTGGAGCAGGACAGAGATATTATTAAGCAGTGAGAAAGAGACCATTCAAATGGTACATTCAAAGGGAGAAACCAGAATGTAGACATTCAAATGGGGGTCTTTGAACTAGTCAGTCTATCCCTGTCGTACATTTCCCATGAAAACAGATTCCAGTGATTTAAAGACAAATATCAAATAAAAATAAAAAGCGTAATAACTACTATAGGAAACCAAGGGAAAATATAACCACAAATCGGTTGAAAAATCCCCATGAAACAAAATGACTAAACACATAAAAATAAGAATTGAAAATTCCAACTTCAATAAAGCTAAAGTAAGTTATTTAGTAAAATAAAACGCATTAAATAAAGTTAACAGAAAATCCAGGGATGAAGAAAAGATACTTATATCTCAAACAGTACACAACAAAATGGTATCCTGAAAGACTCTTGCAATAACAAAATAATGAATATAAATTATCTAGTTATAGATGTATACATTTATATGTGATTTAATTATATGGCATATAACATTAAAAAACAAAGGGGCTGGACAGATGGCTCAGCAATTTAGACATCTGCCAGCAAAGCCTAAGGACCCAAGTTCAATTCCCCAGTAACCACATAAGCACAAAGTGGCACATGCATCTGGAGTTTGTTTGCAGTGGATAGAGGCCCTAGGGCACCCATTCTCTACACCACCCCACCGCTTGAAAATAAATAAATAAAATAATTTTTTAAAAGTAAACAAAGGCTCTCTCACAGGCAATTACAGAAAAGGAAAACCACTTGTTACCCAAAAAAATTAAAACAATGAGCATGATGGTTTGTCAGATGTCCCACATAAACTCACGTGTTCTCAATGCTTAATTCCACAATTTGTGGCAATCTTGGAGAATGTGGATCACCTGAGACAGACACTGAAGCTTATCAGAACCCTGCTTAACAGTGTTAGTTTAGCTCACTCTCTTGCTGTTATTTTTTTACCCAATGTAGCAGACGTGATGTCAAGCTCTTCTTGTACCATGCTTTCCCCTGCCATCATTAAGCTTTTCCCCCCAAGATTGCAAGCCAAAATAAACCTTTTCCTCCAATCAGCTGCTTTGTGTCTGGTGTTTTATGCCAGCAATATGCTTATGAACTTTCTACAAGGAAGACTGCATAAAACTTTGTTGGAACTGGGCTACTGGCATAAGGGCTGGCTGTGCTCTGCTGCCCATACCCACCAAGTTTGATCAAGGTTAAATTTGTGACTGGTATGCTTGGTTAAAGATATAGAACTGAGAAATTTAAGATTTAAGTTGGAAAAATTCAAACAATTTTAAAATTACTGGCACTGAGACTAATAGCTGAAGCTGCCATTGTTAAGGAGATATTATCATGATTAAAGATGGCCCAATTTCTTTACACTAAAACAATACAAAGGATGCCTGAGGGAAGACTAGACTATTAGAAATGTAAGCTCTTTTGAAAGGAGGTGACTGAAAGGAAGGAACCTGCTCTTCAGGATCATTTATTTCTTCCCCAAATTAAGAATATGGCTGTCCTGCACGCATGGTATTGGTTCTGGAAACTTGGAAAATGCATGGAATGGGTCATGAAGTGCACAAGGTTCCAGGAGTTGCTGCTGAGATGCAGCTAGTAAAGCAGGGCACGACCGACCCTGATAGGCCTGTGAAGCCATTAGACGATGGAGCATGGTTAGCAGAGGAAACCCAAGAATGTTTAGATATACCAGGACTGTGCAAGGGCTACCATGGAGTGCTGTTGGATTAGGATAGAAGTTTTCCCTGGCTACTCAGCCCAGATGGAAGGGTAGAATTGGAAATGCTGGACTTGAACTGTGTATGTTTGATGCTTGTTTGATGGTTATTTAGTTTGCATTGATCCATTCTCTCCTTGCTATGCCTTATAGCATTTGGAAATGTTTACCCTGTGCCTTTATATGTTGAAAGCATATTACTTGTTTTGATTTTACAGGACTCACAGCTAAGAGACAATATTAAATCTCAGATGAGACTTAGAACCTTGGAACTATCTTAAATTGATAAAGACTATGGGAACCTTTGAAGGTGGACTGAATGCAATTTACAATGTGAGATGGTTATGAATCTATCGGGGATCAGGGCAGAATGTGGTAGTTTAAATGGATGTCCCCCAATAGATTCAGGAGTTTTATTAAAATTTCTTGGATTCCCAGCTACCTGGCTGGAGGAGGTATCACTGGGCAGATCCTGGGGTCCAGCCCTAAGGTATTATTGGAGCGAATCTGAATTTCAGGCTAGGGTATAAAGAGTGCTTGAGCTCTGCCTGGGGTTTCCGGAGGGTGCTTGCTTATGGTGTTGGTGGTGACATTTTCTCTCTGTGTAGACCTGTGAAACTCAGACTCCACAGAGAACCTCCACTGGTCATTGGCTAGGAAGAGTAAGTATACTCTCTCAAATAACTATGGTTATCTTCTTCTTTAAAATACTTTATTTATTTGAGAGAGAAGGAGGCAGAGAGAGAGAGAATGGGTGCACCAGGACCTCTAGCCACTGTAAATGGTATCCAGACACATGTGCCGCCTTGTGCACTTGGCTTCACATGGGTACTGGGGAATCAAACCTGGGTTCTTAAGCTTTGCAGGCAAGTGCCTCAACCACTGACCCATCTCTTCAGTTCATATGCATATGCTCTTTCACCCAAGTTAGGCTCACTTTTGGCTGGAGAATCTGTTTTATCTTACAGATAGCAGAGAACACTGGAAAGATCCGGAATACATCAATACAAGAAAACATAGCTGACTGCCTACCACAAGATGGGTCATATCTGCCCAGGCCCAGGAGTCATTATAGAGGACCCAGGAGTCATTTCAGAGGAAGCAGTGTGACACAAGTACTGCTCTCACTGCTAGCTTGAAAACCAACTCCAGGGAGATGACAAAAGATACTATGGTCACTCAGAGTTCATCAAAACAGATCTAGGGCTGCAGAGGTTGCTCTGTGGTTAAGGCGCTTGCCTGCAAAGCCTAACAACCCAGGATTCAATTCCCCATTACCCACATAAAGCCATATGCACGAAGTGGCTCATGGAGTTTTTTGCAGCAGGAGGAGGCCCTAGAGTGCCCCTTCTCTCTCTCTTCTCCTCTCCTTCTCTCTTCGTACAAATCAGTAATAAAATAAACACAGAGAGGCTAGAGAGATGGCTTAGTAGTTAAGGCATTTGCCTGCAAAGCCAAAGGATCCTGGTTCAATTCTTCACATAAGGAGAACCCACATAAGCCAGATACAGAAGCGGGCACATGCATCTGGAGTTTATCTGCAGTGGCTGGAGGCCCTGGCATGCCCATTCTCTCCCTCCCTCTCTCCCCACCCTCTCTCCCCCTCCCCCCTCAAATAAATAAATAAATAAATAAATAAATAAATTTTTTAAAAAAATAAACACAGAGGCTACAGAGAACAAAACACTAAATTAGATTTCTACTTTACCAGACAAGACTCAAAGAACACTGTGGAAGAAGGGGTGGAAAGATTTTAAGAGCCTCAAGATGGGTGGGATTAGCCTGAGGGACCATCATCCCTCCCCACAGAGATTGGCTGAGGCCTGCAGGACCACATAATGTTTACCAATAACTCCACTGAGGAGGGCCATCAGTGGAATGGGGGCTGGGGATAGAAGAGTATAACCTTTTTAAAAATATTAATTTAGGGCTAGAGAGATGGCTTAGCAGTTACAGTGTTTGCCTGTGAAGCCTAAGGACTCAGGTTCAATTCTCCAGGACCCACATAAGCCACATGCACAAGGGGCCACATGCATCTGGAGTTTGTTTGCAGTGGCTAGAGGCCCTGGTGCACCAAAAAAAGAAAATAATGATAATAATTTAATTAAAAATATGCACACATACACAATAAGTAACCTGCTAGCAATTAATGTCAACATAAATGTCTAAAAGTTTTCTATATTTTTGGATATTATCAATATTCAAATTCCTATAATACATGATAATATTTTTATACTTCTCATTTAAATGGGATTGAAAACATTATAATCATCATGTAACTTTAAAACTTCTTAGTGAAAAAAGCCAGACAACAAATATTTGGGCTTGTAAGCCATATATGTGTGCACTGTTGCAACTACTCAGCTCTACTGATGAAGCATAAAAGCAATCACATAAAATATATAATAAAAAAATATGGCCTAATAGTTTAAAAAACATTATTGAAGGGCTGGAGAGATGGCTTAGCAGTTAAGTGCTTGCCCGTGAAGCCTAACGACCCTGGTTCAAGGCTCAATTCCCCAGGACCCATGCAAGCCAGATGCAAACGGTGGTGCATGCATCAGGAGTTCATTTGCAATGGCTGGAGGCCCTGGTGCACCCATTCAATCTCTCTCTCTCTCTCTCTCTCTCCTTCCCTCCCTCCCTCCCTGCCTCCCTCCTTTCTCTGTCGCTCTCAAATAAATAAATAAATTTTAGAAAAACATTATTGGCAAAAATAAGCAATGGGCTCAGAAACCAGATTGATGATCTCTACTGAAACTCATGTATCTTCATTAAAAATGAGCAGACTATGGCTAAAAAAGATGTCTCAGAGCAGTTAAGTACTCATCCTGTGCAAGCATGAAGCCTAAAGGGGCCTGAGATCACCAGAGTTCAAATTTCCAGAACCTACATAAACAGCTGGGCATAGCCATGCATGTCTGTAACACAGTCCTGTGAAGAACAGAGATAAGACAATCACTGGAGCTTGCTGTTCATGAGAACCAATAACAGAATCACAAAGAAAAACAGATGGTGAATGATATAGGGGGCCAACCATTGTTTTCCTTTGGCTGCAACAGGTGAGCCTACATGCCACATCAGCACATACAATGCATACACCACACCACATACACCATATACACTACACACAAACACACACAATGAGAGGTACTAAAGCTCTTTTTTTAAATGTACAAAATATAAATTATTCAAATTGAATATGCTAGGTGAATGAAACAGTGATTACATTTCATAGGCAAAAAAAAATCAGATCACAATAAAATATACCTAAATTATGAAAGAATCTATAAAACAGCCATGGGAAGGGTACAAAATGTACGCTTGACAAAAACTGTCAAACATGGCATTTCTTCTCCTACCTCAACAAACTTTTAACAAGAGAAAAGGGTGATATACAAAGGAAAGGAATTAACGGTTAAAATACAGGCTAAGGGCTGGAGAGAAGGTTTAACAGTTAAGGCGTTTGCCTGCAAAGCCTAAAAACCCAGGCCCAGCACCCACATAAAGCCAGATACACAAAGTGGCACATGCATCTGAAGTTCATTTGTAGCAGTGGGAGGCACTGGCATGCCCCAATTCGTATCCCCCGCCCCTTTTCCTTAAGAAAAAATAAAAGTACAGGCTTAGCTAGGTATGGAAGGAAATATCTGTAGTACTAGTACTCATGGCACAAGTAGAGGATCATGAATTCAAGTCCAGTGTAGGCTGCATAGTCAGTTCTGGGACAGCCATGGCTACTTAGATTCTGATTCAAAAATAATAAACAGGTATGGAGAGATGGCTTAGCGGTTAAGGCATTTACCTGCAAACCCAAAGAACCCAGGCTTGATTCCTCAGGACCCACATAAGCAAAATGCACAAGGGACACATGTGTCTAGAGTTCATCTGCAGTGGCTAGAGGCCTTGGCATGCCCATTCTCTCTCTCTCTGTCTCTCTTCTATCTTTATCGCTCTCTGCTTGCAAATAAAATAATAATAATAATAATTAATAATAAACAAATAGGCTGAAGAATATTCTAGAGGCCCAAGGAAAAAGAAAACTATAAATATTTCTGGGACAAATTAATATGTGCAATTGCTGCATAATATGAAACAACATATTCTAAACATATGCAAAAGTAAAAGCAAAACTCTGTTCAACATGTTGTTCAGTGGCCAACATGATAAGATCAAAAAAGTTAATGGGAGAAAAAGATAAGACTAAGGGAAAAAATTACAAACATCTTCTAATCATGTATAATTTTGAATAAAGAGAAACCCAGGAGCTGGGAGTATACCTCACTGGTAGAACATTTGTTTAGCACACAAAAGGTCCTAGGCTTGATCTTATTAATAAATGAATCAATCAGTAAGAAAGAAACACAAAGAGAATTTAGTATATAAGGAGAAAAACTGATTTTCAGATAAATTCTCAATAAAGAACAGAATAACTCTGTCAACAGTATTACTGAAGTCAATTGATCCTTTAAAGATTTTAGAAATGTCCAATTATACATTATAATAGCAAGTATAAAATTTCTAAATTTAGTTTGGGGATGATAATAATTCATTTTGTTTTTATGAAGGGGACTAGTATTACTTAAAAATGAAAAAAATCAAAAACCACAATAGCTACTATGTTTTACTTAATATAAGAAGTCCTTATTTGTAGTTATAATCTCTAGAATCTCCTCTACTCAAATCTCATCTGCCTCCAGATACATTAAGCAATAGTTAATAAAATATCTGGATACTTTCAACTATTTTAAGAATGTATTATACAATTAAAAAATACATAAACTTCATTTTTAGTCCATATATTTTTTAAACTTTTTGACAATCCCCATATGTATACACAATGTACCCTGATCATAATTCCCTCCTACCACCCTTCTTTGTCCCAACTCCCATATCCAACCTCTACTACACCCCTTCTTTCCAAGCACACTCTTAATTTTTTATTTACTTTCAACCAGAGAGAGACAGAAAGAGAATGGTCATGCCAGGGACTCTAGTCACTACAAACGAAATCCAGATACATGCACCACTTTGTGCAGCTGGTTTCACATGAGTACTGAGGAACTGCACCTGGATCATTAGGTTTTGTAAGCAAGTGCCTTAACTGCTAAGCTGTCTCTGCAGTCCCCATACTCTTTAATTGTTTGAAGTTTCTCTCATTGGAATAAAAGGATAATGATAATTTATTGTGCTTTTTTAATGTTATCTAATCCCTTATACAGTTTTCTTTATTGTATATGTATAATACAAATTATATTAATGCTGCTTAAGCTTGTTGAAAGCTGACGCTGAAAAGAGGGTAGGTAACTCCAGCCAAGGAAAGGCTCACCCCTGGCCCTGTGACAGAGAAAAAGGAAACAATAACCAACCCAGGGGTCAAAAACATTGGACCCTGTGAATAGCCAAAAGGTAAACCTAGTTTCACACCCCTGACAAATCTTAAGACTTGAACAAAGATCACTAATATATCTCCTATGCTATAAAAAAGTCTGTGGTGGGAAAGGCTAATTAGAAATTAGGAGGGGAAGACATTCTGCCCAAGATTTTCTTTACAAATGAGAGGCTGCAGATGACTATTTAAAAAAAAAAAAATTTATTTATTTGGAAGAGGACAGAGGGGAAAGAGAGAGAGAGAGAGAGAGAGAGAGAGAGAGAGAGAGAGAGAGAGAGAGAGCGCTTCTAGGCACGGCGAATGAACTCCAGATGTACGTGCCAGTTTGTGCATCTAGCTTTACGTGGGTACTTGGGAACTGAACCTGGGTGTTGTAGATTGAATAGATGGCCCCTAATATATTCAGTGTTTTTTTAGTTTGTAGTTTGGATCTCCAGCCACCTGGCTGGAGGAGGTGTCACTGGGCAGATCTTAAAGTGTGGTGGTGGGTTTGAAATTCCAATCCAAAGATACGCAAAGTGCCTAGTTCTACCTGGAGTTCCTGAAGTGTGCAGTGTGGTGTGGCTTTTGGGCTTGTGGCTTTTCTCTCTCTGCTTGGACCTATGATAGTGGGCCAGCTTCTTCTGCAATTATGGAACTTTCCCTGGATCTGTAAGCTTCAATAAATATCCCTTCCTCCCTAACTGTGGCTGGTCTGGAAGTTCATCTCAGCCAACCTGAAGCTGTCTGCTATACTGGGTCCTTAGGCTTTCCAGGCAAGTGCCTTAACCACTGAGCCATCTCTCCAGCCCCTCCAGATGACTATTTTTACAGGGCTTCCCCAGTCATTTGAGTAGAATGTTGGGAGTACCTGATCTTATGTTCTAGTAATTACCCAAGGCTTGCTATTTTTTTCTTCTACTTTTCAGAAGCACTACTCCAGTCAGTCACCTGTGCTGGGTGTTGCTAAGTGTCCAACTTGATGTTCTATGCTTTACCTGTCTGTCACCTGCCATTTCTTCTTGTGACTTTGCCTGCTAGATCCCTAATAAACTCACTCATTCAAAATTTAAAGTACAGTTATCATTTTTCTAGATGTAACATATGAGAACATCCTCTATTAATATAAAGTAGTACATAAAGAAAACCCAAAATAAGAGCATTTTTCCTCTGGGGCACTGACATTTGTATTGCAAATGTTAGAATAATTTCACTTACAGAAACAATGACATTTCTTATCTTTCCTATAAAAAATGTGATTAGAGGCAAAAATGATTTTATTAAAAAAAGAAACTGGGGCTGGAGGGATGGCTTAGCGGTTAAGGCATTTGCCTGCAAAGCCAACGGACTTTCAATTCCCCAGGACCCACGTTAGCCAGATGCACAAGGGGGTGCATGCATCTGGAGTTCCTTTGCAGTGGCTGGAGGCCCTGGCATGCCCATTCTCTTCCCCCCCCCCCTTTCTCTGTCAAATAAATAAATAAAAATAAAAATATATTTTTTTTTAAAAAAAGAAACTGACCCAGGCATGGTGACTTATATCTTTAATCCTATCACTTGGGAGGGACAGGTAGAAGATCACTTTGAGTTCAAAACCACCCAAAGACTACATAAAGAATTTCAGGTTAGCCTGGGCTAGAGCAAAGCCCCACTGTGAAACCTCCCCAAGAAATAAGAAATTGAGGGCTGAAGAAATGCCTTATGGGTAAAAGGCACTTGCTTGCAAATCCTGAAGGCCCAGGTTCAATTCCCCAATACCCACACAAGCCAGGCACACAAAGTGTTGCACGCATATGGAGTTTGTTTGCAGTAGCAAGAGGCCCTTACAGGCCCATAATATCTTGTTTTCAAATAAATACATAAAAATATTTTTTTACAAAACTTGGGCTGGACAAATTACCTTGGGCTACCTTTGGCCCCTTAATAGCCATTTAATAGACCCACCTCTGTGTCTGAACTAACATCCTGGTGACTATCAGTTGACCAAGTGTAATCCTTTTTGAGATGCAAGAACGGACCCCAGCTTTCACCAACCCAAGGATTAAGAATGTCATCATATAGCATCTGAGGCCTATGAGGGAGATTTCCCCACTTCGCTGTAACCATATAAAGGGGGTTCATTTGCAGTGGCAAGAGGCCCTGGCACACCCATATTCTCTTGCTCTTTCTCTCTGCTTGCAAATCAATGAAAATATTTTATAAAAGTTAGTAATAGGACTGGAGAGATGGCTCGGCAGTTAAGGCACATGCCTGCAAAGCCTATTAAGCCTGGTTCAATTCCCCAGTACCCACATAAAGCCAGGTGTACAAAGTGGCGCAGGCATCAGGAGCTTGTGGCAGAGGCTGGAGGCTCTGGCACACCCATTCTCTCTCTATCTCTATTCTATCTCTCTCTGCTTGTAAATAAATAAATAAACAAAGTTAGTAACAGAGAAAATGTCTATAACTTCAGAATGTCATTTATATGGAAAACTTTTAAAGCAAGAAAGTCCTACATTATAAAAATAAAACCTGTGGTAACTATTATTAGTACAAACAGTACAAGAAGCTTTATATTCATTGTTCACAGTCCTCACAAGATCCTTCATCAGATTGTCATCCTCAATTAACAAATGTGAAATTTTCTGCTGTGGCAGGTTTTTGTGGGTTTTTTCTAAAAAATATTTTTTCATTTATTTATTTGCAAGTAGAAAGAGAGAAAAGAGAGACAGAGAGAGTGTGGGCACACCAGGACCTCCAGTTGCTGTAAACAAACTCCAAATGCATTTCCTATCTTTCCTGTACATGGGCCACTGGGAAATCTCAACTTTGCAGGCAAGCACCTTAACCACTGAACCATCTCTCAGCCCCTGTAGAGGCAGTTTTGACAAATCGCTAAACTACAGAGCTGAGAGAGTTCAGAAAAAGAAGCTATTATTTTTTTTAATTTTTTGTTTATTTTTATTTATTTGAGAGCAACAGACAGAGAGAGAAAGAGGCAGATAGAGAGAGAGAATGGGCACGCCAGGGCATCCAGCCACTGCATACAAACTCCAGACGCGTGCAGCCCTTGTGCATCTGGCTAACGTGGGTCCTGGGGAATCGAGCCTCAAACTGGGGTCCTTAGGCTTCACAGGCAAGCACTTAACTGCTAAGAAGCTATTATTTTAAGCTATTTCTACTATCCTCTATAACATCCTTTCAGATTCTCATAGTTGGCCATTTTTTCTCATTCCAATCCTTGCTATTATCATTTGAATACAAATGTAGACAGAGCTACCATTACAAAATCCCTTGCATATAAATTGATAAGCAGAAATTACCCCAAAAGTTAAATCCAGAAATCAAGAAGTGGGAGGAGGGTTAATCAAAACTAAAGAGATTATGAATAAGCCATGTGGAAAACTTTTCATTGTTACTAGGGAGACTTAAAATTTGTAAAGTTCTGAGAAGTGACAGTTAAGTACTCAGTACTTATGAAACATCTATATCATACCCTCCAATAGCTCAGGGACTATAGCAAAAGTGGTGGAAAGAATGTAAAAGCCATACTTGTGAAGTCTAATGATCCATGTTAGATTCTGCACAAGATGGTGCCTGTATTTGGAGTTTGATTGCAGTGGCTGAAGGCTGTCGTGTGCCAATCCTTTCTCTCTCTCTCATTAAAAAAAAAAAAAAAATGATAACCGGCATTGCCAACAAAGAGGGTCCTGTTGGGGGGCAAGGATGAGGGTAAGGATGGTACCAACATGTGCTGTTTACATACTGAGCATGCCCATAACTAATAAAAAAAAAAAAAACAAGAATGTAAAAGCCAAAGGATGGGAGGAGTGCTTTAGAATGATGTCTCCCAGACATAAGGTGCTCATTATATTCATGACCCCACAGAGGTTGCCATTATCTGCACACAACCTGCATAACAGGTTTTCATGCATAATGGAGGATGGCAAAAAGAAAAAGAAGATATACAAGAGGGTTCAATGGAGGGGTTGGGGGAGTTGGGACAAAGGAAGGTGGTAGAAGGAGCAGGACAAAAAAAAAAAAAGGTGGTGGGAGAGGATTATTTAAATTTTAATACAGTTTTTTTTATTTAAAAAGAACAATTAAGGCTGGAGAGATAGATCAGCAGTTAAAGTGCTTGCCTGCAAAGCCTAATAACCCGAGTTCAATTCCCCAGTGACTACATAAAGCCAGAGGCACAAAGAGGTGCATGCATCTGGATTGCATTTCCAGGGGCTAAAGGCCCTGGAATTCTGTCTCTCTTCTCCCTGTCTCTCTCTGCTTGCAAATAAGTAAATATATGTAAAACAGGGCTGGAGAAATGGCTTAGTGGTTAAGGCGTTTGCCTGAGAAGCCTAAGGCCCCAGATTCAACTTCCCAGAACCCATGTAAGCCAGATGCACAAGGTGACACATGCAAACAAGGTGGCGCATGCATCTGGAGTTCAACTGCAATAGCTAGAGGCCCCGGTGTGCCAATTCTCTCTCTCATTTTTTTTTTATTTAAAGAACAATAAATAAAAGTTAAACTGGGAGCTGCATTACTCTGGGGGAGTGATATAAATATAGGAGATTTTGCCTCTTAGAGATATGAAGGGGAAGGAAAATAAAGGAAGAGCAAGGTGTCCGTGGGCAGAAAGAAAGCAACAAAAAATTTTCTGTTTTGTTTTTCAAACAAACACAGTGAAGTTAAGATGAAAGGGACTATGAAAATTATTAAAGGAAGTTCTTCAAGCTGAAATAAAATGCTATTAGAGCAAAGATTCTGATCCACCTAAAGAAAACGTACCTAAAAAGAAAACCACATTAGATAAACCTAACAAATGGGGTTTTTTGTAGTTGGTTTTGGATTTTGAGGTAGGGTCTCACTCTAGCCCAGACAGGGTTCAAACTCACAGTGATCCTCCTACCTTGGCCTCCCCAGTGCTGGGATTAAAGGCATGCGCCACCACATCCAGCAACAAATGTTTTTATTATTTTAATTTCTTAAAAGTTAACTATTTAAAGCAGTATACCTTAATACATTATGAGGTTCTGTCATATGTAGAAGAGTTAGTCAATGTTATTACACATCATGACAGAGGTAAAGAGGCACACTTTTGTAAAAATACTATTGTGAAAGATGATGATATAGAAACTGGCTGAGGAGCTGAGGGTAACAAGCTCCCCACCACCCGCAAGTGAGAAGTTTTTTTATACATTTTTTATTTTTATTTATTTGAAAAAGAGAGAGAGGAAGAAAAAGAGTGAATGGGCAAGCCAGAGCCTCCAGTCACTGCAAATAAACTCAAGGCACATGTGCCACCTTATGCATCTAGCTTCTGTGGGTCCTTGGGAATCAAACCTAGGTCCTTTGAATTTGAACGCAAGTGCCTTAGCCATTTCTCCAGTCCCAGTGTTTTTCTGTTTTGTTTTGTTTTGTTTTGTTTTGTTTTGTTTTGTTTTGTTTTACAAACATGGTAACTATCAAGTATCCTTGAACCTATAACAAGAATCCAATTTGTCCTTATTCATTTTGACCTAAAGAAGTTCCCTCCCCAAGAGTTACCAGGACTGCCTGTTCTGGATCCCTCCTATTTTACAGGAGCTTTATCTTCATTCCCTCTCTTCAGCCCTATCGCAAAATCTTACTAAACTTCCTCCTCTCTGGTCTGTGTATTTCACTCACCAAATTCATAAGACAAGAACCTGGAGGCCACTGACTTGGTAGAAGTATTGTGTGACCATAACCATCTGATACCACAACTCCTGGATTAAAGCCCAACTATGGACTGGATGGCTTGCATCAAAAATACACTGCACATGACCTTAGGATGACTCAGAAGGTATCATAGTGCTGGAAAGAAGTGACTGGAGTACTGAGTGACATCTCGATCACACCTTCCAAGGCTCAGGGTCTAATGCGGAAGAGGTGGCAGAAAGAATGTAAGAGCCAAAGGAAGGGTAGGACTCCTTACAACGTCCTCCCTCCAGACATAAAATGGCCTGGATATCCATGACCTCATAGTGCCTGACACTACCTACACAAGACCATCATAAGAGGAGGAAAAGATCATGACATCAAAATGAAAGAGAGACTGATTGAGATGGGGAGGGGATATGATGGAGAATGGAATTTCAAAGGGGAAAGTGGGGGGAGGGAGGGTAGCACCATGGGATATTTTTTATAATCATGGAAAATGTTAATAAAAATTAAGAAAAAAAATACACTGCACAGGAAGTGATATAATACTCAGAGAACATGGTAGTAATTTAAATGCACATATCGCCTATATCAGAGTAAACAATAAAACATAAAGACATCTACTAAATAAATAAAGACAAAACGGAATACATCCAAAGGTCCTCAGTGTTTGTCTGAAACCACTGATAGCTCTAAGCCATATATGTGTTTTTCTTAAACATATATGTGACAAAAATTAAGCTATAAACTAGGAAGATGAATAATAACTAATAAAAAAAATTATGTCCTGCATGGTGAAATGTGCCTGTAATCCCAGCACTTGGGAAGCAAAGGGAAGAGAATCAGGAATTAAAAAAAATTGAAAGTCACTCTCTGGCTGTAGAGATGGCTTAGCAGTTAAGGCGCTTGCCTGAAAAGCCTAAAGACTTGTTCAACTCTCCAGGTCCCACCCCATGTAAGCCAGATGCACATTGACGCAAGCCTGCAAGGTGGCACATGCGCACAAGGGAGGCACGTGTCTGGAGTTTGACTGTAGTGGCTGGAGGCCCTGGCATGCCAATATTCTCTCTCTCTCTCTCCATTTTTTTTAAGAAAAAAAAGGGGGGCCAGTCTTTTGGGTTTGCCTCAGAAAGAAAAGTCACTCTCAGCTAAATAGTTGTTCAAGAGTTGGAGGACAAGCTAGGTGGCTCATGACTATAATCCCAGCACTTAAGAGGTTGCGGTAGGAGGATCACCATGAGTTCAAGTTTAGCCTGGGCTAGGGGAAGACTGCTATAGTTACCTTCTCATTGCTGTCACAAAACACTGAACTAAAAGCAGCTGATGGGAGAAAAGGTTTTTATTTTGGGTTATAGTCTTGGGGGGAAGCTTCATGATGGCAGGGGGAAATTTGGCATGAGCAGAGGCTCCATGTTACCTCTGCCACAGCAGGTGGCAAACAGCAGGAAGTGAGTGAGCAGAGTTCTGGCAAGAGGTAGCTGTCTGTAACACCCCTAAGCCTGTCCCCAGTGACACACCTACTCCAGCAAAGCTCCACTTCCCAAATTACCATCAGCTAGGGACCAAGCATTCAAAACACACAAGCTGCCAGGCATGGTGGAACATGCCTTTAAGCCTAGCACTTGGGAGACAGGATTGATAGCCATGAGTTCAAGGCCAGCCTGAGACTACATAGTGAATTCCAGTTCAGCTTGGGCTACCTCAAAAAAACAAAAACAAAGCACACGAGTTTATGGGGAACACCTAATTCAAACCATCATAGAAACCCTGCTTTAAAAAAAATAGAGTTTAAGGCAAGCCTAGGCTACAGGAGATCCTGTTTCATAACACACTCACTCACCCACACACAAAATAAAAAATATATACCTATATACCATAATAAAATTGCTGAAATCATTATTCTTGCTCTTTGGGAATGTTTTCTTTTTTAAGTAAAATGGGTTATTTGAACACAATCACTGCAGAACATGAAAGTCCATCTGATAATAAAGACTACTACTAAATGATCACAGATGGGTGACGTGTATATACTGCATGAATATGATGACTAAAGGGGTTGTACAAATCTCAGGTGACGGTCACTCTAATCAGTACCACATGAAATTTAAAACATGATTTTAGGAACTTTGCATTTAATATTTTCACACCACAGCTGAACTCTACTAACTGAATTGACACCTTAACCACAAATAACGATGATGGCTCTACACTCCATCCAAAAGAAGGCAGGGGAAGTAAAGAAAGAAAGAAAAGCCAGATGGACAAACACATAAAGACTTTAAGCTTAAAACTAACCATATTAAAAATTATATGAGCCGGGCATGGTGCACGCCTTTAATCCCAGCACTCAGGAGGCAGAGGTAGGGGGAACACCATGAGTTCGAGGCCACCCTGAGACTACAGTTAATTAATTCCAAGTCAGCCTGAGCCAGAGTGAGACCCTATCTTGAAAAACCAAAAAAAAAAAAAAAAGAAAGAAAGAAAGAAAAAATTACATGAGGGCTGAAGAGATGGCTTAGCAGCAGTTAAGGCACTTGCCCACAAAGCCATAGGACCTAAGCTCGACTCCCCAGGACCCATGTAAGCCAGATGCACAAGGTGGCACATGTGTCTGGAGTTCATCTGCAGTGGCTGGAGGCCCTTGAGCACCCATTCTCTCTCAAATAATTTTTTTAATTACATGAAAGGTTAGTAACCTAAAACACTGTAATTAATAGGCAGAAATTGCCAGACTAGGAAAATCCAACCACAATCTGAGGATTGTACAGCTTCTAAAAACTAAAAAGAAAGTCAGAGCAAAATGAGTAAGTTCAAGAAAAAAAAAAATGAACAGCATTTAATCATCAAACCTAAAACCAGAGAACTACTGCATGTTAAATTTGTGAACCAAGCAAAAAAAAAAAAAAAATAGAAGCTATAATCTATGTTTCTCATTATCTTTAATGGCAGGTAACAACTGGAATGGCATAAAATCAGCAGGAAAGAAAAATTTTAACCACTAGCAAGCTGTAAACTACAGTATATTTTGTTTGTGGCATCCGGTCATATATTATAATCAACATAGCACTGAAAACTATAATTAAGGTAATATTGCCACTTCTATTGCAATCCTAATGTTCAAGCATTTATAAAAGTCTTAGAAAGCCTCACATGAAACTATGGCCTTCCTAGCAAAGCTATGAAAGGCTAAACATAAATATACCCCCAATTATGGCAAACAGTACTTTGGTAATAAGTAAAATACTGCTTCTTTAACTGAAGCACTTTATTCTAAGTTTGATATTCAGGTGTCATAAATTTCACTGCTATATATAATATGAAAGATATTATGATTTAAGACAATATGTGTACTTTTAAAAATAAATCTTTATAATGTATTATCTTCTAAACAGGTAACTGAAGAGTCTTTCTCTATTTCTAGGCTCTTGTCACAGGTAAAAGTTCAGAAAAACCATGATTTCTTCTATTTCCCAAAATTCTTAGGGCACACACACATCACAGTTTGAAAATATATATATTTACATTTCCATCCATCCAAAGGTTATGTTTTGGCCTTTTATTTACATTTCAATAATATTTTTATTTACCAAATTATTTTAGCTCAGTCAGGAAGGTCCTTGCAATGCAAGCATGAAAACCTGAGTTTGATCCCCAGAACCCTGGTAAAAATACCAGGAGTAGTGGTCAGGTTAATAATTCAAGTCCTGAAGAGACAAAGACAGGAGGATTTCTAAGGTCTTGCTGGACCAGCCTGTCCACACTCTAACCTAATTGACAAGCTCTAAGTCAATGAGAGACTCCTGTCTCAAAAAATAAAAATATAAAAAAGTGGACAGTGTTCCTGAGGAATGACACCCAAGATTATCCTTTGGCCTCCAAACTCCACATATGTGAGCACACATTCATGCATATCTGCACAAACATGCATGCACCCTCATACCCACTCACACATTCACCTTTTCCACTGCCATACTAAGATGCTCAAATTGAAATAGCTGCATCCACTCTTTCAGTCTAATTTGATCTGACAGTTGTTTTTTTTTAGCAAAGATAATCTAATAGGTAAAGCCATGATAAGAATTGAAGGGGCACTACATAAACTGTACAAAATGTCATAAGCAAGAGGAATAACGTATCACTTCCAGACCAGGTCCCCTAAACCTGTCTGTCAAGATAAAATATATATATATACATATATGTTTAAGAAAACAAACTAATCCTGAATGTACTCAGCATCTGGCACAAAGAATTAAGAAACCCTTCTTGTAATCTATACAAATATGGTAGATATAAGGGCAAACAAATTACATATGATTTTTCAAGTCTTAAAAAAAATAAAGAAATTAGGGGCTGGAGAGATGGCTCAGCAGTTAAAGGCACTTGCTTGTAATGCCTGTCAGCCCAGGTTTGATTCCCCAGTAACCACATAAAGCCAGATGCACAAAAGTGGCACACGTGCCTGGAGTCATTTGCAATGGCAGGAGGTCCTGGCACGGCCATTCTCTCTATCTGCCTTTTTCTCTGTGTGTGTGTCTCTCTCTAATAAATTAATTAAATTAAACTTGAAAATAAAAGAAATTGCACTGGAGAGATGGTTCACTGGTTAAAGGCACTTGTTTGCAAAGTCTGATAGCCTCAGGGTCGATTTCCCAGTACCCACATAAAACCACACTTACAGAGTGGTGCAAGAGTCTGGAGTTTGTTTACAGTGGAAAGAGGCCCTGGCATACCCATACCTCCCCCCCCAAAAAAATAATTAAGTAATTTTTTAAACTATTATTTAGCCAAGCACAGTGGCACATGAGCTTAATCCCAGCACTCGGGAGACAGAGGTAGAAGGATCATTGTGAGTTCAAGACAACCTTGAGACTACATAGTGAAGTCCATGTGGCTAGAGGAAGACACTACCTCAAAAAAAAAAAAAAAAAAAAGTAAGGAAGGAAGACAGAAGAGAAGAGAAGAGAAGAGAAGAGAAGAGAAGAGAAGAGAAGAGAAGAGAAGAGAAGAGAGGAGAGAAGAACAGAATTAATTATCCAGGCCAGGCATGGGTACATGCCTTTAATCCCAACCCTGAGAAGGTAGAAGTAGGAAGATCACTATGAGTTTTAGACTAGCCTGAGGCTAGTAGTAAATTCCAGGTCAGCCTTGGCTAGATTGAGACCCTACCTTGAAACCCCCCCCCAAAAAAAAAATCATTCATGGCTAGAGAGATGGCTCAGGTGTTAAGGCACTTGCCTGCAAAGCCTAACAATCTAGGTTCAATTCCCCAGTAACCACATAAAGCCAGATGCTCAGTGGCACATGCATCTGGAGTTTGTTTACAGCACCTGGAATGAGACCCTACCACGAAAAAATAAGGGCTGGAGAGATGGCTTAGCAGTTAAGGCACTTGCCTGCAAAGCCCAACCACCTAGGTTCGATTCTCCACATCCCATGTAAGGCAGAAGCACATAGTGGCGCATGTGTCTGGAGTTGGTTTGCAGTGGCTAGAGGCCCTGGCACACCCATTCTCTCTCTCTCCCTCTCTCTGTCTCTAATAAATTAAAAATCTTAAAAATAATAAAATTAAAATAAAGTGGATTGTTAATATGTTAAGGTAGTATAGTAAAAGCTTGAACACTGAATCACTATAAATTTCTTCTTCTAAATGTCCCTTGCTGAAAATATACAAATATTTTATTAACGATATTCAGTTCATTACAGTTTAAGCAATTAATAATGAAAAATTATATTGGACATTACAAATTAGCCATCCCTTGCTATCAAAGTATTTAATAGTTTTGTATTCTTGTACCAAACCTGCATTAAGCCTCACATATTAGTTAATAATATTTTAATACATTTCTAGTAGTCATACTAATTTTTTCCTTATTCATATCATTGAGTGCCTACTTTCTCACCATAATTTCATGTGGGAAAAAGTCTTCTTCATTATGATGCTTCAAACAATTTAAGTGGAACTCCTCAGTTTTACTCACATGTGAATATGTAACTTTACTACATATTATGCTAACCAAAGCTTAAAATTTGAAACTATTTTAAAATGTCATTAAAATGTCAATTCATGTATAATGTTTTTGCTCAAACTTTAATTCCAATCACTAGTATGAATCCAAGTATTACCCTCTAGGGGTATATACTGCTAAGTAATTTGTCCAAATGTCAACTGCAATTTTCAAAACCCTTTCTACCCCAAAATTTTAAACATCTGTAAAAAAAAGACTTGTTTTCAGAGTGGTTTACATTTATGACACTTGACCTTTTGTTGTACACACCACAAAATTCAAGTCTCAAATACCATGCAAGCATGAAATCTGATCATTCCTGCAGTAACCATCTGCATGGTCCTATATCAAATATTAGTTCTAGATTGCACTAAGTCATGTGTTACAAATCTTATTCTGCAGCCTCTATAATTAGTTGTAATTTGTCTCTTTTAAAATGTGTTTCTTATGGGACATCTGGCCTTGAAACTTCTACTTTACCACTGAAAAAAGTACTTAATGTCTGGATAATTTTCTTTCTTTTAATGTGAAGTACCACATGGGTGGTATAACCAAGTCCAGATCTTTTTTAAAAAATTAAATTCCAAAAAAAATTAAATTCCAATAAAAGGATGATTAAGAACCACTTAAGTATTACCAAATATAAGTTAGAATAAAAAACTTTGCTGTAATATAAGTAAATCACAAATATTGAATATTCACAAAATAAATATTCACTAGCCTATAATTCTTAGTTGGGATCAAATATTTCATAAATTAAAAAAAGAGGGACTGGAGAGATGGCTCAGAAATTAAGGCACTTGCCTGCAAAACCTAAGGACCTGAGTTTGAATCCCTGGAACCCAAATAAAGCCAGATGCACAAGATGGCACATGTGTTCATTTGCAATGGCTACAGGCCTTAGTGCACTTATTCCTCTTCTCTCTCTTTCTCTCTCCCAAATAAATAAATATAATATAAAAAGGTAGATTGAACAGGTGGCTCAGTGGTTAAAGGTATTTGCTCTTTTTTAAAAAGGTATAAATCCAGTGGGTGAGTATGACACTCAAAATATCTACCTCAAACAGAAAATAATTTGAGTAGCTAATAAATGACACAAATTGCTTATATTTAGGATACACTAAAGGTCTTTATGGTTCTTATGAAGATAGCTATTTTAATGAAACTTATCAATTCACTTAAAACTAAAAGTCAGACACGGTGGAATAGGCCAATAATCTCAGCATGCACGCATTGGAGACAAGAGGATCATAGTGCAAGTCTGGGCTACATAGCTATACCCTCTCTAAGAAAATCAAAAACTAAATAAATAAATCAATAAATCATTGAAAGGTAAATGTTAAATGTATGCTAAGAACAGAGTGATAAAAAATGAATGTCACAAATACTAATTTTCTCTAAGTTGAATGTGAAAACTCTTTTCCAAAATGTAGCTATTCTGACCTATCTGCTTCCAAAATCAGAACATTTTTCGCTATACTGCTTATACTACACCTTCACCCCAAAAAATAAAAATAAAAATAAAATCTCCAAATAGAAATCTCCAAATATGAGCCACAATAATCAGTTTCTGGGGCTAGGGAGATGGTTCAGTGGTTAAAGGCACATTCTCATGAAGTGTACTCGCCTGGGCTCAATTTCCCAATGCTCACAAAAAGATGCATAAAGTGGAGCATAAGTCTGGGCCTCATTTGTAGTGGTAAGAAGCCCTAGTGTGCCCATTCTCTTACACACACACACACACACTCTCTCTCTCTCTCTCTCTCCCTCTGCAAATAAATAAATATTTAAAACGTACAAAATGTCTTAAACATTGTTTCTAAGACTAAAACAATAAAATTTGGCATAATACTAGATACATTTTAATCTCAAAAATAGCCTAAAAAACCTTCTGATCTAGAGTCATGTAAGTAAAAATACATGTGCATTATATACAAAAAATTCAACTTTTAACTCAAAATTAGATTTGATCAATATTTTAGACACAGGCAACAACAAAACTACAACATGTATTTAAAGCCTATTTAGGATATGTCTGACTAATCACAACTTATATGAAAATATCCTTTAGAATTGATTTATTCCAAGTTTAAACAGCCTTCTGTAAATAATTATGCTAGTTTAATAGGCATGTAAAACAAAGATTTATTTATGTGACAGTTGACATACTCCAAAAGTTAAAGAAATATCAATTAAAATAACTGAAAATAAGCTACCAAAATTAAGTTCCATAATTTCTTACCTGTATTCCATCTTTAAGTTTCAAAATACATTCCATTGTATTGATGGTAATTACCACTGGTTCTGAGCCCAGTTTTGTCCATGGTACATGAATCCTCAATTCATGAATATGTCCACTTAAAAAGGTGAATGGTAATTTCAGTTCCTTAAAACATAAAGCATAAAATAAAAGTTAGAAAGTACTCATATTTTTTTTCAATATTTTAAATTCCTTAAAAGAAAAATGAAATTTACAACACAAAAATATTTGGGGCAACAGTGTTGATCAAAACATTATGGGGGACTGGAGAGGTGATTTAACAGTTAAGGTGCTTACCTGCAAAGACAAAATAACCAGGTTTAATTCCCCAGGACCCAGGTAAGCAAGATGCACAAGGTGGCACATGCATCCAAAGTTCATTTGCAGAGGCTAGAGGCCTGTCACACCCATTCCTTCTCTCTCTTTCTCAAAATAAAATTAATTAATTTTAAAAAAATATTGTGGGGCTGGAGAGATGGTTCAACGGTTAAGGCACTTGCCTGTAAAGCCTACCAATCTGAACTCAATTCCCCAATACCCATGTAGAGCCAGAGGAACAAGGTGGCACATGCATTTAGAGTACTTTTGCAGTAGTTAGAGGGCCTGGTGCACCCCTCTCTACCCTACATTCCCCCCCCTCCAAAAAAAAAATTGTGTATAGTGGCAAATGCTTTTAATCACAGGACTGGGGAGACTGAGGTAGGAGGAATCAACATGAGTTCCAGGCCAACCTTGGGCTACACAGTGAGTTTCAGATCAGTTCGGACTACCTAAAAAATAAAAATAATTTTTAAAAGTAAAAAGTATTATACAAGTAACATTTAAAAGTTCTTTAAAATCTCAAGGCTTCAGTTTCTTACTTTGCTAAACAGAAAGAATCTTCAATTCCTAGTACAAAATCAAGGCTCATATAGGATAGTAGTCGCAGCAATAAACAACAATAAGACCTGGGATATCTGCCATATAATTTCACTTAAATCTCTACAGATATGTACTCAAAGCCTTTCTAAGGTTAAGTTGAAACACAGCCTTAATTGGAGATAGGAAAATAATCTAATAAAATAGAAACTGACTGTGGTGGTTTGATTCAGGTGTCCCCATAAACTTAGGTGTTCTGAATGCTAGGTTCCCAGCTGATGGAGATTTGGGAATTAACGCCTCCGGGTTTATGGGTGTTATAGCCAGCTCCCCCTTGCTGGCGTTTACCACACTCTCCTGTTGCTACTGTCCACCTTATGTTGGCCAGGAGGTGATGTCCACCCTCTGCTAATGACATTGTTTTCCCCTGCCACCATGGACCTTCCCCTCAAGTCTGTAAGCCAAATTAACCCCCCCAACACAAGCTGTTTTTAGCTGGATGATTTCGGACAGCAACATGAACCTGACTGCAACAGTAAAGTTGGAACCAGACAAGTGGGATTGCTGCTACACACCTGACTGTGTAGCTTTAGCCTTTTGGAGTTGATTTTCAAGAGGAATATGGAAAGATTTGAAACCTTAGCCTAAAAGATGCCTAGCAGTGCTTTAAGTACAGCTTGATGGACTATTCTGGTCAGAGTTGAAAGACCTGAATGCAGTAAGAACTATGAACTGTGAGGCTGGGCTTGTGAAAGTGAGAAAGAGCTTTGCCAGGACTGGGCTAGAAGCAGTTTGTGTGGCAGGCTTGCTGGTATGCCCATGTCCTGAGAACTTGTGCAGGGTTGCAGTGTGTAGAAACAGACTGATGTGAGCAGAGAGATATAGCACAGAAAAAATGAAATCTTTGGGCTGAAACTTCTGCCCATTCAGCTGCAATTATAGGAGAGATTATACCCTTTGAGATTGGGCCAGCTGACTTGCATTGGGACAACAGAAAGAACAAAGTCTTTTGAAGGGGCCTGAATGCTGAGTGTCCTGTTCTTCAAAGTTTGCTTTATTTCCCCTGGATTAACAAGTTGGCACTCCACCTGGAATCATGGAGTATAATAAATGCAGGAAAAAGAGGGTCATTGAGTTTGCAACATGGTCTTGTGTTTTGGAAATGGCCATGGGCAGTGTGAAGCATGTTTGCTGAATACCCGCATGGAGACCCCACGAGGCCACGAGGATGAATCGTCGGTTGCAGTGGAGACCCAGTGGAGATGCCGAGACCACAAGATGGCTACTAAGGAAAGCTGCCGGCCCCAGTGAAGTTTTCCAGGACTGTGAGTAGCCTAGCTGGAGGGGCAGAATTGGGAGCTCCAGAGACTTCTTGTTGGTTAGAATTATCGGACTTGGAGATTTGTCCCTGATCAGAGTTGTTGGACTTGTAGCTAGAGTTTGATATTTGTCCTGTTTTAAATATTGTATTAGTTAAATATTTTGTTGCTATGCCCAATGCCATCTTTTGCAGTGTGAGTGTTCTGTGCCATTATGGATTTTTGTTTTGTTTTGTTTTTTGTATTATGGCTCAGTTAAAAGACCCTGTATTACAGGGATGTTTGACCATCATTAGGATTGATAAAAAAAAAAAAAACTATGGGGAATTTTCGAGTTGGACTAAATGTATTGTATTTTACATCATGGATGGTTATTAGTTTATGGGGGCCAGGGGTGGAATGTAATGGTTTGATTCAGGTGTCCCCCATAAACTTAGATGTTCTGAATGCTAGGTTCCCAGCTAATGAGGGTTGGGGAATTAACACCTCCTGGAGGCAGTGTATTGTCGGGGGTGGGCTTATGAGTGTTATAGCCAGTTTCCCCTTGCCAGTGTTTGGCACACTCTCCTGTTGCTATTGCCCACCTTATGTTGGCCAGGGGTGATGTCCACCCTCTGTTCATGACATTGTTTTCCCCTGCCATCATGGAGCTTCCCCTCAAGTCTGTAAGACAAAATAAACCCCTTTTCCCCACAAGCTCCTCTTGGTTGGGTTATTTCTGGCAGCAATGTGAACCTGACTGCAACACTGACCAACACAGAAAAATAGTATATTGTGCATCACTTAATTAAATATTTAATCTGTGGACAAGCTGGTCATTAATTTGAAACGCTTTCCATTATCATTAGGCAAAAGCATAAATTTCACCAAAAATCACTTAATAATTTATTTCATGTTCATATAACATTTTTGATAAATCAAGAAATACTTGTTACAATTTTACATTTATTGTACAAGTTAATATAAATATTAAGCTTATTAATTTTTTGCCCACTAACTTATTCAACAATGTTTAGACAGATATATACCTAAACATGGCAAAGTGATTACAATCAATAATTGTGAAGCCTCAAAACAAGTATTTAAAGCCTATCTCTGCCACTTATGAGCCCATGAGGACACTGGGTCCTAGGTAAATTTATTTCATGTGTCTTCATTTCATTATATAGAAGATTTGGATAAGAATATTTGATACAAAGTGCTTATAACACTGTCTTCCTCTCACATAAACCATCAGAATGATGCTAAATGGGATTATTAGTATTACAAAAGTATGGGTCTAAACTACATCATCAACCAGGTTTTTTCCTAAAGCCAAACTTACTAAAAATGTATTGTCACTAATCTTTGCTAATATTTTATGTTGTATTAACTTTAAAGATTTAGTAATATTTTTCAAGCATTATTAAGCTAACACATCATATACCATTAAGTATTTACAACAAGCCAATATTTACTAAGCACTTACACTATATTATGTACAATTTTAAGCACCTTTCCAGAATGTAATCATTTTTCATAACAACAACAAAATACAAATACTATCATCTCATATTTATGATGACAAATCTCAGGCATGAAGGGTCAAGTAACTTCCCAAAATAAAATATCTAGGAAAGCCAGGATTCAAAAGTAGAGATTCCAGAGCCCTTGTCCTTAACCACTAATACTCGTGCCTCTACACTTCTATCAAGAGCACCAGCTACACACAAACTGCTGACACATCTTCTTGGACAATAAGCAGATTATACTTTCACCTCTGCCACCCCAACTTGTGCAAGCATATGTTTACACAATATCTGACAAAGTTGCAGTCTATGGGCAGGAATCCAATTATTGCAAGGAGACGTTAAGATGCCTGCATTAAGCTCAAGAATTTCATGTGATGAGAATGCTTATTCAAGGTCTTAGGAGATGGCTCAGCAGGTAAGAGCACTTGCACAAGCATGAAGACCTGAGTTTCACCCCAGCACACATGAGAAAAGTCAGGTGTGACCAGAAATGCCTGCAGCCCATCCTGGATGGGGATGAGGGGGGAAAAGAAGCAAATTACTGGGGCTCCCTGGTCAGCCAGTCTGACAGAAAATGGCAGCTCCGGATTCAGTGAAAGATTGTCTCTAGGAAACAAAGCAGAAGAGCAATAGAAGAGAACACCAACATTTTACCCTAGATTCTGCACACATGCACATTGGGTAATATGTTCTACTCTGGCCTCTGGACACATACATACACTATACATCACACAGACAGAGAGAGAGATGCATGTGTCTGGAGTTCAGATGCAGTAGCAGGAGGCCCTAGTATACCCATTTCTCTTTCTCTCTCTTCCCCCCACCCTTCTTTACCTCTGCCTGCAAACCAATAAAAATTTTTTCAAAAAAGAAATAGGGCTAAAGTGTTCACAAAAATATAATATAAAAATATAATTCTAGGGGCTGGAGAGATGGTTGGTAACACCTAGTAAGGTTTTAGTATCTAGGATACAGACAAAATTCCTTCAATCAAAAGAAACAGACTAAAAAATTGTACTTAACTATATCTAAAAAACAAGGGCTGCAGACTGCAGAGATAGCTCAGCAGTTCAGGCACTTGCCTGCAGAGCCTAACAACCTGGGTTCAATTCCACAGTACCCACATAAAGTGATAATGCACAAAGTGGTACATGCATCTGGAGTTTGTCTGCAGGAGCTAGAGGCCCTGATGTGTCCATTCTCTCTATCTGCCTCTCTTCTTTCTATCTCTCTCTGCTTGCAAATAAATAAATAAAAATGTATTAAAAAAAAAAAACAAGGGATGGGGAAGATGGCTCATTGAATAAAGCACTCACAACTCAAGCTAGAGTACCCAAGTTCAATCCCAAGAACACATATAATAAAGCCAGAAGCTTGGCAATCTTCTGTACTACCACCATGCTGACCCTGTTGCCCTGATGGGAGGCAGAGACAGTAGAACCTTCTTAAAGCTTAAAACAAGCACAACAAAGAACAGCAGGGCAAGAATCCAGAAAGAGAAACTCTACCTCAAAGGAGGTGGACTGGGTGGGATGTTGTAATTACCTTTGCATTACTGGGATGAAGCACCCAACTAAAAGCAACTGATAAAAGGAAGTGCTTTATTTTGCCTTGAGAGGAAGAAAGCATAATAAAGTGAAGGCTGGACATCACATCTTGCCACAGCAGGTGAAAAACAGCTCCAAGAGAGTAAGCTGAGCTCGGCCTCCCAAACTGCCATCAGCTGGAGACCAAACATTCAAAACACATGAGTTTATGGGGAACACCGGATTCAAACCACCACAACGGACCCAAAGGTTGTCCTCTGACCACCACACACAAGCTATCTGACATGCACTTTCACACTCAGACACACACAAAAATAACTTTTGTAATTAAAAAATAAATAATATCCATCTACTTGTTGTCTATAATAAATGCATGTCACTGGCAAAGAAAAACAGACTTAGGAGAAAAGGATAGAAAAATTTTTCTTCTTGCATATTTATGTGGTGTGCATGTGATACTGTGTGCATATTCATATGTGCTGACAAAGTAGACTTTAAGCCAAAATTAGTCCAAAGAGATAGTCATTTCACATTTAAGAAAAATCCATTGAGAGGGATTCATAATTCTACATGCATACATACCAAATATCACCATACTAAATTTCATTTTAAAAAAAAAAACCCCATGGGATAGAAAAGCAAATATTAGCTGAACACAATAGGCGGCTTTCACCAATACACTAAGCAAGCAGATAAAATAATCAACAAAGAAACATCAGGATTAAATGATCAAATAGACTTGTCATCTACAGAATATTCCACCTAACAGCCACGTAACACACAGTCTTCTCAGCAGCCCATGGAACTTTCTCCAAAATATATCACATAGTAGAACAAAAAGCATGTCTTGACAAATATAACAACACCAAAATAACTTCCTATAATCCATGTAATCATAACAAAATAATACTAGAAATCAATGGCAAGAGAAAGTACAGTAAGTGTGGGCTGGAGAGATGGCTCCATGGTTAAGTTTGCTTTCTGAGGGGTTTTGAGGCAGCTAGAGTTCAAATCTCCAAATCCCACATAAAACAGCTGGATGTGGCAAGGCACACCTGTAAGACCAGTCATTCAGGGCAGTAGAACTCCACAAGCTCCAGAATCAATAAAAAGACTCCAGCTCAAATGAGCGATGGAGCAAGACATCCAAAGTTCCACTGCTGCCAAGCTATGACTGCCACAGTGAGAGTATCAGGAGTCACAAGGACATATACACCTGCATATACCATACCACACATACCCTCAATACACACACACACATACACATGACATAATACACATACACACAGGCAGAAAAAAAGTTTAAAGAACAGGAGAATTTTCAAAAGTAGACAAAGTCATGAAGACTGAAAAATATATTTATTAAATGGTTAATAGGTCATCAAAGAAAATAGGAGAGAAACTGAAAACTTACTATAATCAAATGCAAATAAAAATATATCAGCTAGGCATGGTGGCACACGCCTTTAATCCCAGCACTTGGGAGGCAGAGGTAGGAGGATCACCTCTGAGACTACAGAGTGAATTCCAGGTCAGCCTGGGCCAGAGTGAGACCCTACCTCGAAAAAAAAAAAAAAAAGAATATATATATATCAGAGCCAGGCGTGGTGATGCACATCTTTAATCCCAGCACTCAGGAAACAGAGGTAGGAGGATCGCCATGAGTTCAAGGCCACCCTAAGACTACATAGTGAATTCCAGGTCAGCCTGGGCTACATTGAGACACTACCTTGAAAAACCAATATATATACATATATGCACACACACACATGCATATATATGTGTATATATATATATATATATATATATATATATAAAACATATCAGAACATATAAGAAACAATGTGAGCAGATCTGAAAAGGAAATTTATAGCTATAATTGTCTACATTTAAAAAAAAATCAAAGAGAAAGCCAGGCGTGGTGGCACATACCTTTAATCCCAGCACTCGGGAGGCAGAGGTAGAAGAATTGCCATGACTTCGAGGTCACCCTGAGACTACATAGTGAATTCCAGGTCAGCCTGAGCTAGAGTGAAACCCTACCTCGAGAAAACAAAAAAGAGAGAGAGAGAGAGAAAGAGAGCTGGACATGGGAATACACCTTTAATCCCAGCAGCGGTAGGAGAATCTCCATGAATTGGAGGCCACCTTGAGACTAGTGAATTCCAGGTCAGCCTGGACTAGAGTGAAACCCCACCTTGAAAAAAAAAATTCAAAGAAAGCCGGGCGTGGTGGCGCATGTCTTTAATCCCAGCACTTGGGAGGCAGAGGTAGGAGGATCACTGTGAGTTCAAGGCCACCCTGAGACTACATAGTTAATTCCAGGTCAGCCTGAGCCAGAGTGAGACCCTACCTCAAAAAAAAAAAAAAAAAAAATTCAAAGAGATCTCAAATACTTAACGATGCACCTCAACGGTTTTAAAAAAGAAGAATAAGCCAAACCCAAAATTAGTTCATGGAAGAATAAAAACTCAGGACAGAAACTAAAGAATTAGAAGTGAAAAGAACACTACAATCAATGTAACAAAAAAGATTATTCTAAAAGAGTTAAGTAAAATTGACAAACCCTTAGCCAAGCTAACTAAAAGAAAACTCAAAGCAGCAAAATTGAACTGAAAGGGGAGAGATTATGAAAGGTAAAGTTAAAATTTAGAGGATTTTTAAAATTAGAACATACTTGAAAAACCTACTTTTTTACATTTTATTTATTGATTTGAGAGAAAGAAACAGCTCATTGTGCTATTCAATTATTAGCTAGCATTTTAGTGAGTGTTTTACGTTCATCAGGGAAGTTAGTCTATAATTTTATTTACTGTGTCCTTATTTGGTCTTGGTATCATAATACTGGCCTCCTTAAATGAGTTTGGTAGTGTTTCCTTCTAAATTTTTAAAAATGCGGGCAGGGTGCTGGGTGTTGAACACAGGGCTTTGTGCATTCCAGGAAAACATTTTACTACTGAAGTATATTCTAGCCCTTTCTCTTTCTATCTTATGGACCAACTTGGGAAGCATTGGTGCTATTTTTTTTTTTATTTTTTAAAATTTACTTTGTTGACAAAGAGAGAGGTAGAGAGAGAGAGAAAGAGAGAGAATGGGCACACCAGGGCCTCCAGCTACTGCAAAAAAAAACTCCAGATGCATGTGCTACCTTGTGCATCTGGCTTACACGGGTCCTGGTAAATTGGACCTGGGTCCTTAGGCTTTACAGCACCTTAACTGCTAAGCCATCTCTCAAGCCCGATGCTAGTTATTCTTTGTGGTGGTTTGATTCAGGTGTCCCCCATAAACTTAGGTGTTCTGGATGCTAGGTTCCCCAGCTGATGGCAATTGGAAATTAATGCTCCCTGGAGGCAGTGTATTGTTGGGGGTGGGCTTATGGGTATTATGGCCAGTTTCCCCTTGCCAGTGTTTGGCACTCTCCTGTTGCTCTGGTCCACCCTCTGCTCCTGTCATCATTTTCCCTGCCATCATGGAGTTTCCCCCTCAAGCCTATAAGCCAAAATAAACCTCTTTTTTTCCATAAGCTGCTGTTGGTTGGGTGATTTCTACCAGCAATGCAAACCTGACTGCAACATTCTTTAAAGGCCTGGTAGAATTCAGCATTAGGGTCTGGCCCTTTGTTTTCCAGCTGGGAAACTTTATTACTGTTATAAACTATAGCCGGGCATGGTGGTGCACGCCTTTAATTCCAGCATTTGGAAGGCAGAGGTAGGACAATTGCCATGAGTTCAAGGCCAGCCTGGGAATACATAGTGAGTTCCAGGTTGGCCTGGGCTAAAGTGAGACCGTACCTTGAAAAAAAAAAAAAAAAGGAAAAAAATTCATAATTGCTACCATAAAAAGGAAAAAAAAAACCAAAATCCCTAGAAACAAATCAATAAATCTGAGGATGTGAAAGACCTCTATAATGAGAGCTTTAAACATTGAAGAAACTAAAGACACTATTAGAAGGGCCCAACCTTTTGACACTGCAGCATAGTATTATCCTTTACAAATGTGTTGGTCTGTATGTATGCAGCCCACAGACCACAGGTTGAACATACTAGGACTAGAAAATGGCAAGTCCTCCTATGCCCATGGATTAAAATACCATAAAAATGGCTATATTTCCAGAAGCAATCGACAGACTCAGTGCAATTCCATCAAAATCCCAATGACACTCTTCACTAAATTAGAAAAAAAAAATCCTAAAATTCACACAGAAGTACAAAAGACCCCAAATAGCCAAAGCAATACCGGAGATATCACAATGTTTGATCTGAAGTTATACTATAGAACCATAGTAACCAAGACAGAACAGCAGTACAACAAAACAGATACATATATCAACGGACTAGAACCAAAGACCCAGAAATAAGCCCACACAATATACCTACCTGAAAGGTGCCAAAAACATTTGGAGGGATGAGGGGAAATCCTCTTCAACAAATGATGCTGAGACAACTAGACATCTACATGGATTCTGTCATATGGCCCAAAAAGCAATTCAAGTTAGATCAAAGACCAAAAACTCTGAAGCTGCCAGGGAAAAACACTTCAAGATATAGACCCAAACAAGGGCTTTCTGAAAAGGACTCCAGTAGCCAAAGAAATAATGGCAAAACTTGACAAATGGAATTGCAACAATTTAAATTTTTCTGTACTTCAAAGGAAGCAACTAGCCAAATGAAGTGACAGCCTACAGAAATAGAAGAACGTTTTTGTCAGCTATATCTCAGGAAAATGTAAATCAAAACTACACTGAGAATTCATTTCACACCAGTCAGAATGGTCATTAATGAGCAAATAATAACAAATTCTGGATAGAATACAAAGAAAGAGAACCCTTATAAACTGCTGGTAGGAATGTACATCAGTCTAACCACTATAGAAATCAGCATTATGATTCCTCAAAATTTTAAAATAGAGTTACTGGGACCGGAGAAATGGCTTAGCGGTTAAGGCGCTTTCTTGCAAAGCCAAAGAGTGCCCAGGTTCAATTCCACAGTACCCACATAAGCCAGATGCACAAGGTGGCACATGTGTCTAGAGTTCGTTTGCAATGGTTGAAGGCTTTGGCATTCCCATTCTCTGTCTGCCTCTTTCTTTCTCTCTCTCAAACAAATGAAAATAAAATTAAAAGTTAAAAAAATAATTAAAGAAAATGTAAAAAAAATAATAAAAATAGAATTACTATATGATCTACTTATACCACTCCTATGAATATGCCCAAGAAAATCAGCATACTACACAGACACCTGCACATCCATGTTATTGTAGCACTATTCACAATACCCAACTTGTAAGATCAGTCTACATGTCCATAAACAGATGAATGGATCAAACAAATGTGGTATATACAGAAACTCACTGAGGCACTCATAACCACATGGTTGAATATCATAACCCCACTAAGGAGGGCCATCAATGGAATGGGAATGGGAGAGAGGGAATATAAGAGGATAACACAAAGGAATGGTACCAACATGCAACATACTATATTTTCATATAGTAAAGTTCATGACTTTTGAAATATTTTATTTATGTATTTATGTGAGAAAGAATGAGAGAAATAGAGAATGGGCATGCCAGGGCCTCTAACCACTGTAAATGATCTCCAGACACATGTGCCACCTCATGCATCTGCCTTTACATCGATACTGGGGAACTGAACTTAGGATCATTAGGGTTTGCAGGCAAATGCCTTAACCACTGAGCCATCTCTCCAACCCTCATAACTGTTTTAAATGTGGTATATAAAGCCAGGTGTGCATGCCTTTAATTCCAGCACTTGGGAGGAAGAGGTAGGAGGATCACTGTGAGTTCAAGGCCATCCTGGGACTACAGAGTGAGTTCCAGGTTAGCAGGGGCTACAATGTTATACTACCTCAAGAAAAAAATGGCATATATACAAAACAGAATTTAGCCATAAAGTAGAATGAAATTATGTCACTACTAGGGGAAGAATGGAACTGGGGATTAGCACATTAAGCAAAATAAACCAGACTCAAAAAAAAAATCCAAGTTTTCTCTCATAGACGGATTCTAGACATATATATCCATTTATATGTACGCATAAATGTATATGCATGTATGTCTTTATATATGTACAAATATATATATATATGACATGAAATTAGATGGGAGACTAGGAAAAGGAAAGGGAGTAGGAGGGAGGAGGAGAGTAGAGAAAGAAAAGGGAAAAGGGGGACATGAATATAGTCACAGTACATGATATACTTGAGTGAAAATGTCTTAAGACATCATTCACTACATGCAATGAAAATATGCTAGTAAAAATTAAAAAATGAAGCCAGGGGTGGTGGCTCATGCCTTTAATCCCAGCATTTGGGAGGCTGAAGTAGGATGGATAAGGATTAGAGGCCAGCCTGTGGCTACAAAGTGAGTTCCAGATCAGCCTGGGCTAGAATGAGACCTAGCCTGCCAATAAATAAATAAATAAATAAATAAATAAATAAATAAATAAATTCTTTCTCAAAACAAATGAATAAATAATAGTATAGGGAGATGCTAATAACTCACAATAACGGCTAGAACAACTAGACCAAAAATTAGGAAGGCCTGAATAACACCTTCAACCAATTAGATCTGATATCTACAGATCTCTAATAAGTCCATTCAACAACTAAAAAAAATACACTCATCTCAAAAGAAGAAAACATTTAAACTAAATAAAACTGAAAATACAACATACAAAAATTTATGAGATGGAGCCGGGCATGGTGGCGCACGCCTTTAATCCCAGCACTCAGGAGGCAGAGGTAGGAGGATCGCCGTGAGTTCGAGGCCACCCTGAGACTCCATAGTGAATTCCAGGTCAGCCTGGGCTAGAGTGAGACCCTACCTCAAAAAACCAAAAAAAAAAAAATTATGAGATGGAGTAAAATAAATTTTAACTATAAATGGTTATAATAAAAAAGATATATTTAAAAATCATGAACCTTCTACCTTAAAAGTAGAAAAAGCAAAACTAAACCCAAAACAAATAGAGGGCTCACAATATTAAACCAGGCATACAATTAAATTATTGTAAGATTCTTCGAAAATTGGTGGTAAAGCACTATTTAAAACAAACTGTATCACAGGGACACCCGTAGACAATGACTGTAAACAGTAGCCTTCTTTGCAGTATGGGAGGCTATAAGAGACCTTGAAGATAGCACTTTTCAATGGATGTTCATATGTCTGATTTCATATTGTTCCCATCTAGGCAGGGAGCCTTCAAGAATACCCAGGGCACAATGATCAGAGTTCACTTAGTCTTTAGTCATGTGAACCTGCACCAAGCTGTAAAATAAGGAACATGTGATTAGGGCTCTGTACAGGATCAAGTTCAGGCTCCCTGGCCACCAGTAGATACATATATCAAAGAAGTAAGGCTTTACCAAATGTAATGCAGATGAACTGAAGATATGCTAGCTGAGTGGCATTAGAAAAAAAAATCCTGGGCTGGAGAGATGGCTTAGCGGTTAAGCGCTTGCCTGTGAAGCCTAAGGACCCCAGTTCGAGGCTTGATTCCCCAGGACCCACGTTAGCCAGATGCACAACCGGGCACATGCATCTGGAGTTAGTTTGCAGTGGCTGGAGGCCCTGGCGCCCCCATTCTCTCTCTCTCTCTGCCTCTTTCTCTCTGTCACTCTCAAATAAATAAATAAAACAAAACAATTTTTAAAAAACCCTTCATTATCAAAAAATAAATAAATAAATAAAAAATTTAAAAAATATATATATATATATGTATGTACGTAGATACATACAACATAGCTAAACAAAAATTAACAAGTAAAATCCATCAGGATCATCATAAGAACTAAAATTTACTATAGTAATCCAAGGCTAATTCAACATTTAAAAACTCAATTTTCCACAGTAATGATAAAAATAAGCTATGACAGTTAAGCACTTGGCTGTGAAGCCTAAGGACCCCGGTTCAAGGCTCAATTCCGCAAGACCCACGTAACCCAGATGCAAAAGGTAGCACATGCATCTGGAGTTCGTATGCAGTGGCTGGAGGCCCTGACACGCCCATTCTCTCTCTACCTACCTGCCTCTTTCTCTATCACTCTCAAATAAATAAAAAATAAAATATTTTTTAAAAATAAGCTATGAACTCATTAAATGTAGTATTTAATACAATTCCATACCAATTCAGTATTTTTTTAAGATTTTTATTTATTTATTTATTTGAAACAGAGAGGGAGGGAGGGAGAGAGAGAGAGAATGGGCATATCAGGGCCTCTAGCCACTGCAAACGAACTCCAGATACATGTGCCACCATGTGCATCTGGCTTACATAGGACCTGGAAAATTGAACCTGGGTCCTGAGGCTTCGGAGTCATGCACCTTAACCACTGAGCCATCTCTCCAGACCCAATTCAGTATTTTTAAATTCACTGGAAAACCACTGGAAAATTTTCTTAACACAATTAAAGGTTCACAGCTAATATATTAAATAGTATAATATTAAATTCACTAAAGTTGGGTACAAAAAAGAATGTCTATTCTCACCTACTCTACTGCACATTGTGTAAGAGGTCCCAGGCATTATACTAATGAAAAACAAAAGAAATTAAAGGTATAAGCATTGCATAGAAAGATAGAAAAATATAGAGCCAGGTGTGGTGGTGCACACCTTTAATCCCAGCACAGAAGGCAGAGGTAGGAGGATCACTGGGAGTTCAAGGCCACCCTGAGACTACACAGTGAATTCCAGGTCAGCCTGGGCTATAGGGAGAACCTACCTCAAAAAAAAAAAAAAAAAAAAAAAAAGAAGAAGAAGAAATTTAACATGTCTACAGCCAGACCACCCTGAACGCGCCTGATCTCATCAGGAAAATGTAAAACTACCTTTACTTATAGATGACATGATTGTGTACACAGACAATTCAAAAGAACCTGCCAAAAGTTAGACAAGTTAGAAAGACAAAGCTTTCCTAAGACATGAACAGCCTTAACTATAAAGAAAAAAACAATGATATAATGGACAATAAAATGATGACCTTGTATTCATTAAAATAACTATAAGAAAGTGAAAAGGACAAGCCACAAGCAGGAATATATGTATCAAAACATGTTCCAATATCTAGGAAGAGAGGTAAACTTCTTGCCTCAGAAGCATGAGGTCCTGAGTTTGACCCCCAGAGCTCACATAAAAATGCTAGGCATGGTGGCACATGTTTGTAATCCCACACTGCTGGGAAAGCAGATCCCTGGGGCTCACTGGCCAGGCAAGCGAGCTTAATTGGCAAACCCCAGGCCAACGAGAGACACTGTCTCAATACAAAGTGGAAGACATTCTTGAGGAATGACACTCAAAGTTGTCCTCTGGCCCCACACATGTACCAGCACACACATAAACATTAAATATATATATCTGAAAAAAATAAATGTAAAACAAAATAATATGTAATACACATATACCCGACAAAGAATTCACTTCCCAGATATAATAAGAACTCCTAGGTGCTAGAGGTGTAGATTAGTGGTACAGCATGTGTGAGGTGGTGGGTACAATCCCCAGAACGAAAAAAAAAAAAAAAAAAAAAAAAAAACTATAAAATAAAATTCCTACATATCAATAAGAAAAGGCAAGTGAAAAAGAGAATTTTATTAGGCAAAATACAAAATTTCAAGATATCTAATTGGCCAGTCAATAACCATGTGAAATAGCATTCACCATTGGTCATTAAGGAATCGCAAAGAAAAACTGCAATGAGATATCACCAACACACCTACCAAGAAGTCTAAAATCTAGACAATAAGCATATGAAACAGTAGTAAAAATGTGAAATAACTGCCGTTATCATACATTGTAGTGAGACTATACACTGACATAACTATTCCAAAAAATTATTAGGCAATACATATTAAAGGTAAACATGTGCCTACCTCCTACACATACATCTAAGGAAAACTAATAATGTTCATCAAAAGTCATATTCAAGAATGTCCACAGAAGCTTTCTTCATAAAAGCCAACAATATAAGTAGTTCAATAGAAGAATATAGAAGTGATGAAACCTTATGCAATGGAATACTACCAGGTAATACAAAGAACAAACTACTGCTCACCCAACAATATGAGTCAATCTTAGCCATGATGTTAAAAAAAAAAAGAAAAAGAAGTCAGACAGAAATTATTCCAATTTAGCTGAGGCTCAATAACAGGTAAACCATTTTCCCCCTGTGGCTTTTTAAGGTAGGGTCTTGGCTCTAGCACAGGCTGACCTGAAATTCACTATGTAGTCTCATGATGACCTTGAACTCACGGCAATCCTCCTACCTCTGCTGGGAATCATGCACCACCACACCCAGCGCAGTGGGTGCACAGAATGGGCACACCAGGGCTTCTAGCTGCTGCAAAAGAATTCCAGATGCATGCGCCACTCCGTGCATCTGGCTTCACATGGGTACTGGAGAATCAAACTTGGGTAGTTAAGCTTTATGGGCAAGCACCTCAACTGCTGAGCCATCTCTCCAGCTCCCCCGCCCCAAGCCATTTTTCTTGATAAAAGTCAGATTAGCAATCATCTGTTTTAGGAATGAGGGGTACTGGTTATAAAGGGAACCACAGAACCTTTTACGGTGTGAGAAACATTTTATTTTCTCACCTGAATAGTAGATGCCCAAATGGACAGCGAGATAAAAGCTGAGCTGTTATACTTAAGATTGGTTGTCATTTTAGAAAAATAAAGTGAAAATATTAAGACACACAATCTTGGGGAAAAATGGGGAAAGAACCTAGTTTCTTGTGCTGTCTAGATTATTCACTAACAGGAAAAATAGAATATAAAAATTATTGATAATCATTACCATCACAATAAGTCTTCCCTTATCTCCTACAAAGAAGTTGGTCTCTGACTCTTTTGAGATTCTACAGATATTTTGAATCCTCAAACATAACGTAATTACTTGGCATATGTTACTGGTAAGTGGTAAAGGAATTAATGACAATGTAAACTTTGAAGTTGTAGTTTATTTGCATTAGATCATTCTCATGTTAAAAGAAAGGAAATTTAAAAGTTATAATAAAGATGACTCCAATTTACCATAATTCTGAATCTGTGTCTACTCAATTCTCTTGAGGATGCCATGGGTAATGCCATCTTCTACTGAAAGAAACAAAACTTTCCTCGAGACCTGACCTTGCTGTCTTTCCGGCTCCCACTACCCAAAGAAATGTGATCATTTTCCAGATACCAAATTTTGACAATGTGCATTAGGATGTTCGGTAATGGTTGAGAAATGAGTAAACAGGCTGAACAATTCCGAACAAGAATTTTGGATAACAATAGAATTGTTTTCCTATCAGTCAAATCAACTTTGGGGGTCTCGTATAGTAATAAACCCTCACTGGGGAGAAACCATTAAAATTTTTCTGCAAAGCAGTCCACACAGTAGCTCAAAATAATCCCGGCAGGAAATTTACGTTCCCAAACTTAAAAAAAAAAAAAAAAATCAAAGCTGAAAGTTCCCAATGACATCTACACAGCTTACCTGTTCCAGCACATCTAACTTCAACTCGAGTTTGCTGAGCACCACGTCGCCACCCCATAATGAAAGCTGTAGATCCGAGGGCTTTAAGTTCTTGATATAGCGATTCACGTAGCTCATTAAAATTGGAGTTACGTATGACTCCAGCATCTTTAAGGTTAGGGGGTCAAAGTCAGATTCTGAAAAGAGCGAAGACAGTGGGGTGGGATGGGGTGGGGGGTTGGAAATGTTGTTAAGTGACTGATGTCGGCGGGGCGGCCAGGAGCCAAGGCGTTTCTCGGGAAGGGCTGGGACAGGCCGAGGAGCGGCCGTCGCCTCGCAGCAGAAGCTCAGAGGCGCTCCGGGGCCCGGCGACACCCTCCCCACGCCCGCGCGCCTCGCAGGGCCCCGCCGGCAGTGACCAGGAACGGAGCGGGTCTCCCGGGGACGCGGAGCGCAGAGGTGGTTGGGATCTCCTGCCCTTCACGGGCCCAGCCACTCCGGAGCTCCTGGCCTCCCGGAACGCGGCCGTCGTAGGAGCCGCGGGCCCGCAGCGGCAGCCCAAGCTCGGCTTGAAGACGCCGAGCTGGGACGGCGGCGTCTAATCCACTCCACCTCCGGCTACCTGGCAGCCGCCGCGGGCCGCCGCGCCGCGCCACTTCCGGGTGTGCCGCCCCTTCGGTGCACAAAACAAACTGCCCCGCCGCCGCTCGCGATCTGAATTGGCTTTCTCCTGACCGAACTGCTCACCGGAGCGTTCTTCGGGAGAACGCGGCCTCCGCTCGTCAGCGCCCCGGCTCCGACGCCCGCTCCGGGGTCAGTACGGAGCTCTAAGCAAGTACCCGGGGGAGGGGCGGACCCATAACGCGGAGACACCCGAGATCCGGAAGTGGCGCTCGGGATGGGGAGAGGTGGTGGTGATGGTGATGGTAGTGGTGGAGATAGGGCCTCGGGGCCCGGCGGGCTTGATGGAATGGTGGAAAAACCCTAAATGGCTGATCGCGCACTGGAAGTAGTCCCGCGAGTTCAAGCCCTGAAATAAAGTGAGGTTATTGTTGCCGTTGAGAACTGCAAGAACGGGGAAGAGGAACTTGGATTCACTGGGGAAGGCAGTGGTAATAAGGCCGCAGGTAGGAAGAGCACAGTAGGTACCTGAGGTTTCTATGGAGGAGGTAAGGTGGATGTGGGAAGAAAATTGAAGCTGTATTAGGATTAGGATGTTCTGCGTTTAGACCGAGCACATAGGCAATGCGCTCCTGTGCTGTTGCTTTCTAGAAGCTGTAGTGAAAGTCGTTAGCTTGCTTGTGCAGGTGTAGAGAATGGAGCATTACTGGTCACAGATGTTGCAGTCAGGTTCACATTGCTGGCAGAAAACACCTGACCGAGAGGAGCTTGGGGGGGGGGGGGGCCGGTCCGGTATTTTGGCTTACGGACTCGAAGGGAAGTTCCATGATGGCAGGAAAAACGATGGCATGAGCAGAGGGTGGACATCACCTCCTCGCCAACATCAGGTGGACAACAGCAACAGTAGAGTGTGCCAAACACTGGCAAGAGGAATCTGGCTGTAATACCCATGAGCCTGCCCCCAACAATACACAGTCTCCAGGTGGCTCCAATTCCCAAATTGCCACCAGCTGGGGACCTAGCATTCAAAACACCTAAGTTTATGGAAGACACCTGAATCAAACCACCACAGCAGGTGCAGAGAATGAAGAATGACTGGTCGGAGAAGACACTTCAAAACAGCCAGGAGAATATTAAAATAAGGAAACAAGAGTCCTACGCATAGAATGAAAATAGCTCATAAAGAATAAATTTTGGGATCTGGAGAGATGGTTCAGAGGTTAAGGTGCTTGCCTACAAAGCCAAAGGACCCAGGTTAGATTCCCCCAGTGTCCACCTATGCCAGATGCACAAGACAGATGCATGCATCTGTAGTTCATTTGCAGTGGCTAGAGGCCCTGGCACACCCATTCTCTCTTTCTCTCAAATAAATAAAATTTTTTAAAAGAATAAATTTTTGCTGGGCATGGTGGCACATGCCTTTGATCGCAGCACTTGGGAGGCAGAGGTAGGAGGTTCTCTGTGAGTTCAAAGCCAACCTGCCACTACATAGTGAATTTCAGGTCAGTCTGGGGCTAGAATGAGACCCTACCTCCAAAAACCAAAAAAAAAGGAAAGAAAAGAGAATAAATTCTTAAAGGTCAGTGTTGGTTGTTTTGTTAGGCTAAGATGAATATATTTTAAAAAACTACTTTGTTGCTTCCAAGCTAACAAAATTAAACACCTAACTTTGAAGATAGACACTGGTATATGAGCACAACATAGTGTATACTGCCTCATTTTTACCAGTGTCTCTTACTTTTGGGCACTTCTGAAGAAAACACCTGTCACTATTTCTTGAAATTGGACTTTCCTTATAAAGTTGTTCCTGAAGTAAAAAATAATAATATTTCTTAAAATTTAGAGACTGCAACTTAAAAAGAGGCATTCATGAGTATAACAAACTGTTTGGATTTGTTAATGAAAATAATTCACTAGGTTTCACACACACAAAAGCAGCAAGAAATTGCTAATTCACAGTAGCTGTTCTCTTACAAAAACCTTGATAATTTAAATAATGTGGGTATTATGAAAGCAAAAGCTAACTAAATTTGCAAAATTAATAAACGTTTTTGGTCATCTGCTTCACAAGAACAGCAAACAGGTGGAAGGCATGTCTGAGAAATTTTAATACAAATTAATTCCACTAAATGTATAAAACCTCTCCAAGCTCTATGCCAAGAGTTCTTGGTCTTATTATGTTTAAAGAAAAATTGTGACAATCTAATAAATAGAAACTATTAGTATGTTAAGTACATATCAGTAGACTTGTAAGTGGTATGTTTAAACAAAATAAGAATAGATAGCATGCTAAATATGTCTTGTTCTAGTATGCCATTTTTCTCTTGTAGCTAGCAAAATTTGTCAAATTAAGTATCAACAATTTGTAGCTTTCAGCGTATGTACCATTGTGTATTGTTATATAAGCAGTCAAAATAAATTAATTCATTTTCACTAATATGTTTCTTTTGATTGTTGTTTGGTTTGTTTTTTAATATTTTTATTTATTTGCAAGCACACCAGGACCTCTAACCACTGCAAACAATCCCCATACACATGCACTGCTTTGTGCATCTAGCTTTATGTGGGTACTGGGGAATCAAACCCATGTCATTGGGCTTTGCAGGCAAGTGCCTTAACCACTGAACCATCTCCCCGAGCCCTGTTTGGGTTTTTTGAGATAGCATCACACTACATCATCCATGCCATCCTGCATCTCTATCCTGCCTCATTCTCCTGAGTGCTATGATTACAGTCATGTACCACCACAGGTGCCTTCTTTTATATTTATATATATATATATATATATATATATATATATATATATATAAATATCCCTTATCAGGTCTTTTTGTAACATGTTGTGCATGCATGTGTCTGTGTGTGTGTATGATGCATGTGGAAGCCAGAGAATGACATCAGGTGTCTTCCCCTGTCACTCTGCACCTTATTTACTCCCAGTTGAACCAAAAGCTTGCTGAACGAGCTAGCCAACTTGCCCTGGGGAATCCCCTATCCCCACCTCCCAGAATGACAGGCAGGCCTCCACACCTGCCCAGCATTTACATGGGTACTAGAGATCTGAACTACAATACTTGGGCTTGTGTAGCAAGCACTTTATCAGCTGAGCCATCTCTCCTGCCCCCTATTATGTCTTCCTATAATATAGAAGACTGAGGCAGACTGGTTAAATACTAGTAACTCTACAGAAACAGGCCTTAATCTTAGCAGGAAATTTAACAGACACTCCTGTTTTTCACCATTAAATACTGTTAGCTATAGGATTTTTGTAGCTGATAAACATCTACAAATATACATCTAGCAAATTGAGGAAGCCCTCCTCTATTGCTAGCTTGCTAGATTTTTCATAAATGGGTGTTAGAGTTTGTCAAAAAAAATTCACATCTATTAATACAGCCATGGTGATTCCTCTTCTTTAACCTGTTGATGTGATGGATTACATTGACTTTGTATGTTCATCAAGCCTTGCACACCTTAAATAAATCTCACAGTAGTCAGCTTTACATTGCTATGACAAATTACCTGGTTTAACTTAAAAGGAGGAAATATTTATTTTCAGTTTGAGAGCTTTCAGACCACAGTTATGTGGCTCCATTCTTTGGGGCCTTTCAGCAAGACAGAGCATCCTAATAGAAAGTACCTGGTAGAACAAAGCTGCTCACCTCACAGGAATGTAGAAGCAAAGTGAGAAAGGGGGTTGCCCCCAGCGACCTAACTTGCTTCTACTAGGACATGCCTCTAATTACTGCCAAAGGCTGCCTGCCAGGCCTTGAAAGACATGACCTTAGGGGGAAACTTAATTTACAAAACTTAACAGTTGTGGCATACAATTCTTTTTGTACATTGTAATATTTGATTTACTATAATTTTGTGGAATATTTTTATCTATGCTCATAAAACATATTGATTATATTTTCTTATGTTTTTTATCTGGTTTTAGTATTACAATAACACTGACTGAATAGAATGACTTAGGAAGTACAAACATTTTCTCTGCTCCTACCTCCTAGAAGAAAATTAGAGAACTAGTGTAATTTCTAACTTAAATATTTCTCATTATTTACCAGTGAATCCTTCTGTGCCTAGTGCTTTCTGTTTGGGGAAGTTATTCTTGACTCAATTTCTTTACTTCTATTATAATATTTTGCAGGGAGCTGCAAGCAGTCGCCATTACAAGATGGCGCTGGCTTCCTGTCTGTGTTGAGGTAAACAACTCCATATTAGGCAGTGCCTTGGCGCCAACCGTGTTCAAGGTATGCGCATGCGCTTGACGCAACCTGTCCCGAGCCTATCCCGTGGCGCCTGGTGGTGGCAAGCTGGTAGCAACCAATCAGTGGGCGCCTCGTTGCACTCCCCGCTATAAAAGTAGCTGCACATTCCGCCTCGCGCCCCTCGCCATCAACCCTCCCGTTAACCAAGAGCTCTCCAATAAAAGTGTGATCAAGAAGGATCCTCGTCTTGTGGTCGTTCTTCCCTGCGGGTCAGGGGGCTTGCCGCAAACTGGTGCCGAAATCCCGGGACGCCGGGAGCCTTGTGGTCACCAGGCAAGGGGTCGAAGAGGATTCAGAACTTGACACACGGAGAGGAAGACGTCGGTAAGTCATCCCCAGTCATGCAGTTTTCTGACCTGGACTTTAATCTGATCCTTGCCGTTTTCCTTCCCTTCTGGGTTTTGTTTTTTACTGCCTTTGTTATTCATTCTTGTCTAAGTCAAGGTAGCCACACAGACATTATTAGACAGGGACGGAGAGCGTTGGCAAGGCATCAGGATAGTCTTTCTGAGTCAGATACAAATGGGGAAACTCCAGCTAGGCCTAGGAAAAGGAAAGAAACAAAAAAGGAAATACAAAGGGAAAAAAAGGCGGATGGAGGCCGCGTCCATGCGCCGGTAGAGTATGCCCTCATTAAGCTTTCTAAGGGAAAGGAAAGACTGCAGAGGACCTTGTTGGAACTGGGCTATTGGAATAAGGGCTGGCTGCATTCTGCTGCTGAGGCCCAGAGAGTTTGATTAAGGTTAAATTTGTAATGGACTGATGTGCTTGGCTAGAGATATTGGACTGAGAGATTTAAGATTTTAAGCTGGAAAACCTCAAGCAAGTTAAAATTATAGGAACTGAGACTGGTTTTAGGTTACTGAACCTGCTATTGTCAAACAAAGGCCTCATCAGAAGCATCCTGACCGGGGTGGCCTCCCTATTGCATGAGCGGCCCCTCACCTCTGGCCTTGTTTTCTTGTGTCTGTGAGCTGTGAATAGCTGAAATCCGGCACCTGAGTAGGAACGCCACTAGTAATTTGTCAGGTGTGGGCTCTAATTCTGCTCAGAAAGTTCCAGTGCTGGGAACAGCTAAGTCCAGGCACCTGGGCATAGGCAACCTTCCTACTGGCATCAGGTGTTGGCGTTAATCCAGTTCAGAAGGCTCCAGTGCTGTGGGAAGGAGTTTCACACAATAAAGCCAGTCACAGGTGTAGACAGTTTCAACTCCTTCAGATGGAGTTAATCCTATGGAAGCTTCCTGGTTCTCTCGGGAGCGTCCCTCCTGCCTTTCTCTCCTGCCCTGCGGATCCCTAATGTGAAGGCCACAATGCAAACATGCTGGACAGGATACTTTGTAGCTATGTAACTTTTGACTGGTCAATGGAGAGGCCCGGATCCTATTTTAATAAGATCCAGGGGAGCTGTTTGTGTTTTCCCACAGGACCAAGAATCACCTCACTGGGTTCCCAGTCGGTTGGTAAAAACGGTCCGACTCTCCTCAGAGGACAACCCGGAGATCCAGAATGATCCTGAAGAAGCAGATGTGGAGGAATCTATGGATGCTGGCCTTCCAGTGCCTGGCGCTCAGTAGAGGAGAACAACGCTGGGGCATCTTGTCAGCCTTTCCTAAGCCCCTGCCGGTACATCATGCTGTAGCGGTCTTCCCTCGCTTCTTTACAACTCAGAAGGAGCTGGGTCTCCCCACTGTGATTGGGGATACCACGTATGTCAGCTTAGGGGAAGATCGGAATTTTAAGGAAATCGGAGCCCTTTGCTTCACAATTGATTCACCCCGTAATTTTTGTATAGGGCTGAGAAAACAGGCCTTTGGTTGGTTTAAGGATAATAGGATATGGGGAAAAATTTCCCGAGAGAGACGTAATTCCAGATTTGGTGCAGAAAATAGTACTTCTCAATATCTTTTGCAAATTATACGGACCGTCCTGGACGCGTCTTAATACTTCTGGGGGTATTGAGAAAGTCATATATACTTTTGGGAGGATGTGTGCTTTGCCTCTGGTTGGTTTGCCGCCTGCGAGCCCAGACCAGGCGGGACAAGGTGGTCATTTCTCAGGCACTTGCCGCTTTGGAGTGTGGGTCCTCCCCCCAGATTTGGCTGTCGGCCCTAAAGAGCACCTAGTTTCCCCTGGCCCTTGCACCCTTAGGGCCTGAAGTGCCCATTGCACAAGGATGGGCAGAGGGTTGGTGTTGGGAGCACGGCACTCATCACGCTCAGGATGTGAGACAAAGTACTGCACGTGGGGCGAGCTCTTAGCAGCCTCATGGAGGGCATGTCTGATTGCATATGGGTTGGTACTGTAATCCCATCTCTGAGAAAAGGTACCGGACGGGTGTGACGCCAGCCTGGCTGGCCACTAGGCCTGGGGTCATCACAATGTCCTTTCGAGCATCAGAGATCAGACCTCTACCCTTGCCTGTTGCGTTTAAACAAGAAGGGGGAACTGCAGGGAGCTGCAAGCAGTCGCCATTACAAGATGGCGCTGGCTTCCTGTCTGTGTTGAGGTAAACAACTCCATATTAGGCAGTGCCTTGGCGCCAACCATGTTCAAGGTATGCGCATGCGCTTGACGCAACCTGTCCCGAGCCTATCCCGTGGCTCCTGGTGGTGGCAAGCTGGTAGCAACCAATCAGTGGGCGCCTCGTTGCACTCCCCGCTATAAAAGTAGCTGCACATTCTGCCTCGCGCCCCTCGCCATCAACCCTCCCGTTAACCAAGAGCTCTCCAATAAAAGTGTGATCAAGAAGGATCCTCGTCTTGTGGTCGTTCTTCCCTGCGGGTCAGGGGGCTCGCCGCAATATTTTGTATCTCTTTTCCTTTTGATTCTTTATAGAATTTCCGTATGTCTACTTACATTATCCAGATAAATATATATGTTGTCTATTTTTAATTAAAGCCTTTTGTATATTAATCATCCCTGTGAAACCTAACTCTAGTTCTGATATCTGTTCTTCAATTTTTTTTTTTTTTTTTTTTTTTTAGGTAAGGATTCACTCTAGCTCAGGCTGACCTGGAATTCACTATGTAGTTTCAGGGTGGCCTCAAACTCATGGTGATCCTCCTACCTCTGCCCAACCTGTTCTTCAAATTATACTTTTTGCATTATAGTGTGTGATGTGGTTGTTTTTTTTTTTTAATTTTTTTGTTTGTTTATTTATTTATTTGAGAGCGACAGAGAGAAGGAGGTAGAGAGAGAGAGAGAATGGGCGCACCAGAGCTTCCAGCCTCTGTAAACGAACTCCAGATGCGTGCGCCCCCTTGTACATCTGGCTAACGTGGGTCCTGGGGAATTGAGCTTCGAACCGGGGTCCTTAGGCTTCACAGGCAAGCGCTTAACCGCTAAGCCATCTCTCCAGCCCAATGTGGTTGTTTTTATTGTTGTTGAAAGACATGTGCCAGGTAAAAGGAGTTAATTGACCTTTAGTAATGCTGTAAGATATGGGAGGGGAAGTGGGCACTGTGTAATCCTATGATTAAGTTCACTCTTGAGGACGGAATTGGGTATTCCTTTCTCTCCAGTCAGTATAGTTCTGATTTAAAAATTACAAGTAACAGGTTAGGGTCTGGTAAAATAGTTTATTTTGAGGGCAGAAATTCTTGCAAACAGAATGTAGTAGATTATTTCAAAATGGATCCTTGGCCCCTTCCCTGCAGAGTGGAAGCACATGGGAATTTTTTTCCTATATTCACTGAAAGGACCAGGTTGAATTTTAAGGCAAAACTCATAAAAGTATAAGATTCCTGTCACGACTGGTTTCCCTAGTCTCTCCCAGACTTGTCTACATTGAGTCCCAAGTAACTTGGCATTTACAACTTGGGTTTTCCTTCACTGGTTTAGTAGGGGTTTCTACTCAGACATTCTGATCCTTTGTACTTGCCTTTCTCTCAAATTTTTACAACATTACTTTGTATTAGGACCTAACATCTCTGATAGATCTAAAACTTGTTGAATTTTCAGTTGTTATTCAGTTTTGTTTGTTAGCACTTGGGAGACAGAGGTAGGAGAGCACCGTGAGTTTGAGGCTACCCTGAGACTACATAGTGAATTCCAGGTCAGCCTGGCCTAGAGTGAGACTTTACATTGAAAAACCAAATATATATATATTTTAAAAAAGGAGGTCTGGGGACTGGAAAGATGGCTGAGCAATTAAAAGTGTTTCCTGCACAAGCATGAGGGCCAAAGGGGGTCTGTGACCACTGAGTTTGCTGAGTTTGATTCCGAGAATTGACAGTAAATAACTGGGCATGGCCATATGTCTATAAACCTAGTCATGGTGAGCAGAGACCAGAATCACCTGATATTAGGAAACTACCAAAGCTCCAGAATCAATGAAGAGATTCCATCTCAAGGAAACAGTAGATGAGCAATGAAGGGGGACACCTGATGTTCTCTGGCCTCCACACAAGCACATGGGACACCACTTCTGAACACACACATGCATACATGACACACATATACTACATCACACCTATTACAACAACAACAGACTTCTTTCTTAGTTTTCTATTATAATGTGTTGTGTATTTATGGGATATGGACACCTTACACATCATGGCACTCATTGACTTTACCAGTTATTCAGTAAATCTGTTTTCCTTTTCTGCGTGTGCTGTGGCTAGATTATTATTCACGCTGTCTTACAATCATTAGTTACAGTAACCACATTCTGACCACCTTAGTGTGGACAAAGTGTTAGGATAGACTGGCTTATAAAAGCCTCCCAAATGACAGCCTTACTCTTGCTGTATTCTAAGCTGAACAAATAGAATGCAGAGGACAAAAGCTCAGAGAAGAGTGGATGAATTATTGCATAAAGGAACACAGACTCCTAGCTAGGAATATCTAGTAGGATTTTACAAGAATGAGAAATTAACACTATTTAAATTATTGAGATTTGAAAGATTATCTGTCATGGCAGGAAGCATTTAATAGGCAAGTAGTTAACTTAATTCCTCTTTGTTATTCAGGATGATTAAAATCATAACCTTGCTTACTCATGATTATTTAAATTTTAGAACATACTCATTAACTGATTAGTCACTGAATATTTTATTTATTCACTTACTTGTTTGATAGAGAGAAAATGGGCATGGCAGGGCCTTTAGCCACTGCAAACAAACTCTAGGCACATGTGCCATCGTGTGTTTCTGCCTCATGTGGGTTCAGGGGAATAGAACTGGGTCCTAGGTTTCACAGGCAACTGCCTTAACCACTAAACCATCTCTCAAACCTGTCACTGAATATTTTTTTACATACCATATTTTGTTACATTTATGACAAAATCTTTGGCAAGATGGAGAAGCTCAGCTATTAAAAGATTAAGTGAGACTGGAGAGATGGCTTAGCAGGTAAGGCACTTGCCTGCAAAGCCAAAGGACCCAGGTTTGATTCCCCAGGACCCACATAAGACAGATGATAAAGTGGTGCATCCATCTGGAGTTTGTTCACACAGATGGAGCCCCTGGCACACCCAGTCTCTGTCTCCCTCTCTCTCTCTCTCTGTCTGTCAAATAAATAAGTAAATAATTTTTTTTTAAAAAGATCAAGTGAATTCCCTTTCTCTCTAGTCACATCCAGTCAACCCAAGTCTTTCTCCATGTCTCCCTTTTTAAAAAAGAAAACAAGTAGAAAAGAAAAAAGTAGGACTGGAGAGCTGGCTTAGTGGTTAAGGCACTTGCCAGCAAAGCCTAAGGACCCTGGTTCGATTCTCCAGATCACATGTAAGTCTGATGCACATGTTGGCAAATGTATCTAGAGCTCATTTGCAGTGGCTAGAAGGCCCTGGGGCAACCATTCTCTCTGTCTCTGTCTCTCTCTGTCTCTCTCTCTCTTCCCCCCCCCAATAAATAAAAATAAAATATTTAGAGATTGAGTAAAGGAAAGGTGGAGGGAGGGCTAATCAAAATCTAAGAGGATATAAATAAATCATATGGAATCCTCCGGTTTTGGACAATGGAACACTCAGGAGCCATAGATCGTTGATAGAAAATTTTCAGTGTTAGGGATGGGATACCTTCCAGTGAGTTATTGCCAGGGAGGTCCCTGATGGCCCCAGAACATTATAGGCCATTGCCGAGGCCCTTGGTTTCCCACCAGAAATAGATGGTAAGACCCTATTGCTGAAGACTCCACATACTTGGGCTGCAAAGCCACTGAGAAATCCTGCTGGAACTGAGCTGATAACCTCCTCCATGTAGACTAGCTGACAGAAAGCTAGAAGAAGCCATTCTACATGTAGTTCAATGGGAGAAAGAGATACCACTGGTGAAGATACTCAACAGTGGACACTGCAAGCCTTATAATTGGCCAGCCAGACAATGGGTGCAATAGTGGCACGTCTATCATGGTGGAAACCAACTGCCCTCCAATTGGACTGGAGGCCTGCTCCATGAGAGGGAATACATCCCTGATAATGAAAACTTAAAACAGGGGTAGTCATGAGCCCTAAGGGTGTAACATCTGCTGATGTCTGGATAAATGTATATACTAATCAAACTGCCCCGTAAGCACTTCTCTTAATATTCATAGCCTTATATTAATGCTACTTTCACTTTGGGTAGAGAATCTTCTCTTTTCAGATGGCAGTGACCTTGGGACACCTCAGAAGGTATCATGGTGCTGGAAAGAAGTGACTGGAGTACTGAGTAACATCTTGACCACACCTTTCAAGGCTCAGGGTCTAATGCGGAAGAGGAGGCGGAAAGAATGTAAGAGCCAAAGGAAGGGTAGGACTCCTTACAACGTCCTCCCTCCAGACATAAAATGGCCTGGATATCCATGACCTCACAGTGCCTGACACTACCTACACAAGACCATCATAAAAGGAGGAAAAGATCATGACATCAAAATAAAAGAGAGACTGATTGAGATGGGGAGGGAATATAATGGAGAATGGAATTTCAAAGGGGAAAGTGGGGGGAGGGAGAGTATTACCATGGTATATTTTTTATAATCATGGAAAATGTTAATTAAAATTGAGAAAAAAAAAGAAAAGAAGAGCCAGGCATGGTGGCACATGCCTTTAATCCCAGCACTTGGGAGGCAGAGGTAGGATTGTCATGAGTTCAAGGCCACCCTGAGACAGCATAGTGAATTCCAGGTCAGCCTGAGCTAGAGAGAGACCCTACCTCGAAAAAAAAGAAGGAAAAGAAAAGAGAAAAATACATTATACTCACTAGAACAACAAGGCAAATTTTCTGGACTAAGACTCATATGCATTAAGTAGCTGTTAAAAGCACTTATGACTGTTTTCCTAAAGAGTTACAGTATATTTAAGTTTCTAATGTAGCCTTGGCATTAAAGTCGCTTAGGTTATTATCTCACTATGAAAATTGAACATAATGAAATACAGTTGGTGGGAAATCAATGACAATCGTATTGGTTCAAGTTATTTAAATATGTTGATTTAGTATTATGAAGTTACTAATTCAAGGGTATTTTGCCAACCATATAGCATAGTAGGCACTTGGATGTATCTACATGAAAGAAATTCAATTTCACTGGAATCAAAGATGTAAATGACTAAGAGACTGTGAGGTGGGCAACCAAGGCTGAAGAGAGAAAACATCAGTTACAGATAACTTCCCTTCTGTTTGTTTCCCCTTTCCCCGCCCCACCCGACCACCCCCAAGTAGGGTCTCACTGTAGGCCAGGCTGATCTGGAACTCACTATGTGGTCCCAGGCTGGCCTCAAACTCACAGCAGTTCTCCTACCTTAGCCTCCCAAGTGTGGGGATTAAAAGCATGTACCACCAGACCCGGCTACAGACAGCTTCTTACTGTTACTTCCTTTTAAAGAAGTAGTTTGATTCTCTAACATCAGCAAATAGAAGTAGGAAATTCTAATTCAACTTCTACCAGACTGCAAAATGAGGTATTGTTTTCACTGACCTATCCTTTTCAAAGTAAACTATTACCTTGTTTGTAATTCACAATAAAAATAAACAAATGCTACACCAGTGAAATGGACTAGTTTAAGACCCTATCAGATCACCACTAGATTAAAATAAATTGAATAGCAAGTATACCAGCAGAACTTAATAAAGTCAAAATATAGAGGTTTACAAACATGAAAGTGGGTGTGGTGGCACATGTCTTTTGTCCCAGCACTAGGGAGCCTGAGGTAGGATCAATATGAGTTCAAAGCCAGCCTAGGGCTACAGAGTGAGTTCCAGGTCAGCCTGGCCTACAGTGAGACCTTGGGGTAAGGGAGAGAAAGAGGGAGAGGGGGAGAGGGAGGAAGGAAAACATAAATGTAACATGAGAGATATTTGGTACACCAGCAAAAGATCAAATGTTTGAATAATGGGCATAGGAGGAGGAGAACCACCTCAGGCCCATGGCATCATATTTTTAAGTAAAATTGTAAAAGAAAATTCCCAAATCTAGGAAAAGATGGCCATCAATAAGAGGCATGCAGAAAACCAACAAACAAGATTAGAAAGAAAATCACAAAAAAAAAAAGACAAGAAAGTTGTCATGTCATAAAAAATGCTAAATAAGCCGGGTATGGTGATGCATACCTTTAATCCCAGCACTAGGTAGGCAGAGGTAGGAAGATTGAGGCTACTCTGAGACTACATAGTGAATTCCAGGTCAGCCTGGGCTAGAGTGAGACCCTACCTTGGAAAACCAAAAAAGAGAAAAAAGAAAAGAAAATGCTGGGCTGGAGAGATGGCTTAGTGGCTAAGGCATTTGCCTACAAAGCCAAAGGATCCCGGTTCATTTCTCCAGGACCCACGTAAGCCAGATGCACAAGAGGGCACATGCATCTGGAGTTCCTTTGCAGTGGCTAGAGGCTCTGGCACACCCATTCTCTCTCTCTCTCTCTCTCTCTCTCTCTCTCTCTCTCTCTCTCTCCCTCTCCCTCTTTCTCTCTCAAATATATATATATATATATATATATATATATATATATATATATATATTTTAAATGCTAAATAAATAGAACAAAGAGTACTGAAAACTCAAATACAGAAACCATCAAGTCATATAGAAAGGAGGACCATCAGAATAACAGCTGATTTTTCAATAGAAACTAAAGTCAGAGGGGTTGGAATGATGTAGTTCAAATATGGAAAGACTATAGTTGCCAACCCAAACTACTATACCCAGCAAAATTATTTCTCATAATAGAAGAAAGAAAACTTACCATGATAAAAGCAGACTGTAGGAATTTATGATCACTGTGGTGGTTTGAATGAAATGTCCTCCATAGGCTTAATGTGTTTTGAATACTTGGTTCCCACCTGTGACAATATAGAAGGTAGAGACTTGCTGGAGTAAGCATATCACTTGAAGTGGGCCTTAGGATATTCCACACCACCCTTGGAATAGCTAGTTCACTGTTGCTGCTACCACCCAGCTGCTGTGGCAAGATGTAAGCCCAGCTTCTGCTCTGCCATGTCATAAGGAAACTTCCCCTCAAAAATGTAAGTCTGAGGATGGGTGTGGTGGCACATGCCTTTAATCCCAGCACTCGGGAGGCAGAGGTAGAAGGACCACCATGAGTTCACAGCCATCCTGAGACTGCATAGTGAATTTCAGGTCAGTCTGAGCTAGAGCGAAATCCTACCTCGAAAACAAACAAAAAAATACATGATTACCTCAATAGATTAAGAAAGTCTTCTATCAAAAGCCAATATTTTCATGATAAAAACATGGAGGGATGGGGCCTAGGGATGTAAAGTGCATACCTCAATATAATATAACAAACCTGTACCCAACAGCATGCTAAATGGAGAAAAAAGTCAATGGCTGGGTGTGGTGGTGCATGCCTTTAATCCCAGCACCACAGAGGCAGAGGTGGAAGGATGGGTGTGAGTTCAAAGCTACCCTAAAAATACATAGTGAATTCCAGGTCAGCCTGAGCTAGAGTGAGATCCTGCCTCTAAAAACAAAAACAAAACAAAACAAAAATAACAAAAAAGATCTTGAACAAAATAAAGATGTCCACTTTCTTCTTTTAATTTTTTTTATATTTATTTATTTGAGAAAGAGACAGAGATAATGGGCATGTCAGGGCCTCCGGCCACTGCAAAGAACTCCAGATACTTGTGCCACCTTGTGTATCTGGCTTACATGGGTCCTGGGGAATCGAGCCTGGGTCCCCTGGCCTTGCAGGCAAGTGCCTTAACTGCTAAGCCATCCCTCCAGCCCAAGATGTCCACTTTCTACACTTCCATTTGGCATAGATCTTGAAGTCATACTTACAGAGATAGGAGGAAAAAAAGGCACAATTTGGAAAGAAGACAAACTCTCTTTATTTGCAGATATGATTTATATATGAGATCCTATATATAAAGACTACCAGAAAACTCCTAGAACTGATAAACATTTTCATCAAAGTGGTTGGATACAAAATTAACATACAAAAACAGTAGCCTTCTCATATACCAATGACAAGCATACTGAGAAGGAAATCAGGGAACAACTCCCTTTCACTGCCACCACATACACACACAAAAAAAAAAAGAAAGAAAAAGAAAGAAAAGAAAAAAAGAAAAACATTAATTATCTCCCTTACCAAGACATCACTAACCAAGAAAATGAAAGACCTCTATAATGGAAAAAGAAAATGTTTTTTCAAGGTAGGGTCTCACACTAGCCCAGGCTGGCCTGGAATTCACTATGTAGTCTCAGACTGCCCTTGAACTCACAGTGATCCTCATACCTCAGCCGTCTGAGTGTTGAGATTAAAGGCATTCACCACCACACCTGGCTATAATGAAAATTTTAAAACATTGAAGAAAGAAATCAAGGAAGATATCAGAAGATGAAAAGATCTCCCTTGCTCATGGGTTGGAAGGATTAATATTGTGAAAATGGTCATCTTACCAAAAGAAATATAGATTCAAAGCAATTTCAATCGAAATTACAGCACAATTCTTCACAGAAATTAAACAAAATATCTTAAAACGAATACCAGGGTTGGAGAGATGGTTCAGTGGTTAAGGTACTTGCCTGCATAGGTTAACAACCATGGTTTGATTCTCCAGTACCCACATAAAGCCAGATAACACCAACTGATGGATACATCATGTGTTCATTTGCACCTAGAGGCCCTGGTATATCCATTCTCTCTCTCTTTCTCTTTCTCCCCCATCTCTCTCTGCTTGCAAATAAATAAATAATTTTTTAAATTATATCAAAACACAAAAAATCCTAAATAGCCCAAACAATCCTCAGAAATTTGCCAGAGGAATCACCAGACCTGATTTCAGGTTATATTACACAGCCACAGTAATACAAATAGAATGGTACCAGGACAAAAGAGACACACAGATCAATGGAAAAGAAAACAGGAAGATTAATATAAGTCCATGTAACCATTTGCTACAGTCAGCTTCACGTTGTTGGGATGAATCTCCCAACCAAACACAGTTTATGGGAGGAATGGGATTTATTGGAATCTTACAGCTCCAGGGAAAGTTCCATAATGGCAGAAGAACCTGGCCCCCTTTACAGAGATCCTTGCGGAGAGAAAAGTAACCACCACCCACCACAAGCAAGCACACTCCTAGAACCCTAGGCAGAGCTCAAGCACTCTGCATACCTTTAGGCAAAAATTCAGATCCACCCCCAACTAACACCTTAGGGCTGGATCCCAGGATCTGTCCACAGTGACACCTCATCCAGTCAAAAGACTGGAGATCTAACTTAAAAGCTTTAATAAACTCCTGAATCTATTGGGGGACATCCATTCAAACTACCACACCATTGCCGCCTGATTTTTTTTTTTTTTTTACAAAGAATCCAAAAACACACATTGGAGAAAAGGACAGTATTTTCAACAAACAGTTCTTGGAAATTATCTGCATGTTGAAGAATGAAACTAGATCCTTCTCTCTCACAAAGCACAAAAATCAACTCCAAATGAACCAATGAGCTTAATGTAAGGCTTGATGCTCAGAAAGGACTAGAGAAAAAGGTCGGAAGCACACCTCAAGATACAGGCATAGGGAAGAACTTTGTATATATGACCCTGATTACCCAGGAAATAAATCAGCAATCAACACATGGGACATGATGAAACTAAAAAGCTAATGTACAGCTAAGGACAGCATCAACTGAGTTAGGAGACAGATGGGAGAAAATCTTTGCAAGCTATATATCTGGTTGTGGTGGTTTGGAGGTTCATCCCAGCAACATGAAGCTGACTGTGACTGTACTTTTCTCACCTTTGGTTAGAAAAGCTTCATTTGACAGATGACAGTGACTACTGGGGAGGGACTCAAAACTCATCAAAGCACTGAAAATAAGTGGCTGTTGAATGCTCAGCAACAGATGAGACATTTTTATCACATCCTATCAGAGTCAGCTTCATGTTGCTGGGATGAACTTTCAAACCAGATACAGTTTATGGGAGAAATGGCATTTATTTGAAGCTTACAGATCCAGGGGACATTCCTTAATAGTGGGAGAAGCTGGCCCCCTTTCACAGGTCGACATAGAGAGAAATGCCACCATCAGCACCATAAGCAAGCACACTGCAGGAACCCCAGGCAGAGCTCAAGCACTCTACATACCTTTAGACTGGAATTCCAGATCCACCCCTCCCCCAGTAACACCTCCTTAGGGCTGGACCCTAAGATCTGCCCACAGTGACACCTCTTCCAGCCAGGAAGCAGGAAATCCAAGAAAGTTTAATAAAACTGAATCTATTGGGGGACAGTCATTCAAACTACCATACCAGGCCCCTGGCCCCCAAAAGATTCATAACTATTTCACATTGTAAACTGTATTTAGTCCAAGTTCAAAGGTCCCCACAGTCTTTACCAGCATAAGATAATTTCAAAGTCTCAAGTCTCCTATGAGATTTTAAGATTGTCTCTTAGCTGTCAGTTCTGTAAAATCAAAAGTTATATGCTTTTAACATATAAAAGGCACAGAGTAAACATCTGCAATTGCTATCAGGCAAACCAAGGAGATACTGGGATAATTCAAACTCAATAACCACCAAGAAAGCATCAAACACCTGCAGTTCAAGTCTGAGATCATAACCAGTGACTGAAAGTCTCTGGATTTTCCAATTCCGCCCCTCTAGCTGTGCAGAATAGCCAAGGAAACAGTATGTATTTACTTTCTAACCTAAATTTGGGAGTAATTTCGTATACAACTAGATAATTAACACATTACAGATAAAGTGCCATCTTTATTCTGGAGGTTGCAACAAAAATCCGGGTATCCTTTGAATCACTAGAGGTTGTCATGTCATAAATGGTTCTTGACATCACTATTTCATAAGTCTAAAAATAATACAATGTACTTAATGCTTAATGTGTACAGGAGTTTTGCTAGTAAGAAAACTTGGCCTTTGGACTTCTAAGATGTCAGACTAGAGGATATTTCAATGGCAGCTAGTGAAGGAGAAGGCCAAAAAAAGAACAGACTTTATTACGAAGACAGATACAAGGAAAGAGCCTCAGAAATCTATGAAAGAGGTGAAATGACATCCAAAAAAAGCAAGGAACAAAAAGATGAGTGACCACAGAGAAAGAGAAGAGGAACACAGTGCAACCCCAAGATCCCCTGGCAGCAGGAGGTGACCCAGAAACTGCCTTCAAAAGATGGGGGAATAAATGCCCTCTGCAGAAGTGTCAAAAAAATGGGTGCAGCAACTGTAGTGCAGTGCCATCTGACAGCTTTATGCCAGGAACAGAGACACACAGATGGGGAGAAGAGGGAGGTCCTATGCCTGGCCCCCATGTTCATGCAGTAGGCTGCCTTCAAAAGCAGCTTTTAGAAATCTCAGAGCCAGAGATCCAAAGAAACCCCACAAAGAACACAGACAGGGTGTGACATTTAGCGCAATATCTGCAGTAGAGCAACAGACTCCAAGCTGTATAGACTGTGGAGATAACAACAGAAGTGTAGTAAAAGGCTTTGAAACTGAAGATTCTCAACATTACCATGACAGAACCATGGGACCCAGAACAGCATCTGGAATGGAGCAACAAATCCCAAGCTGCACAGGTAGTGGACAGAGAAGCAGAAGTGTGGGGAGCAGGTCTGAAGTTGAAAGGTCCTCAACATACCCCACCCTAACCATAGCAGGGGGATTTTATATGGCTTACAGGAAGGTAAGTCAGAACTTGGTACAGTATCCCGATGAGCAAAACTAAGATAAATCTAGTGAGTGGGCTCTCCATTAGGAAGAAGCATTGACTGACAATAACTTCCATGTCTGTTCATTACTGTTCAATTGTGTTTATGTACTATTTGATATTTAATTTTTTATTTCTATTTTATATATACCTTTTAAATGTTTTAAAAATTCTTGAACTTTTTCCTTTCCCCTCTTAATGTGTACTCTTTTGTATTTTAAATGTTCAGTTGATATGTTGTAACTCGTATCTTTTTTTTTTTTAATGAGAGAAAGAAAGAGCGAGCAAGAAGTAATTGGGTGCACCAGGGCCTCCAGCCACTTCAATTGAACTCCAGATATGTGCTTCACCTTGTGTGCATATGTCACCTTGCACATGAGTCACTTTGTGCGTCTGGCTTACGTGGGATCAGGGGAGTCAAAAATGGGTCCTTAGGCTTCACAGGCAAACTCCTTAACTGCTAAGCCATCTCTCTATCCCATAGCTCGAACTTTATTGGAAAAAACTTGTTTGCATTTTTGTTCCTTCAAACTGTATATAAATAGTATTTTTCCTGCTTTGATATCTCCAAACCATATACTTTCCTTCTCATTCTTACTCTCTATCTCATCTTACCCTCTGCCTCACTCCTTCCTCCCTTTACTACTTAAATATACCAGATTTTTTTTCCCAACCAGGATCTTAATACTCCTGTCTCCAAACATTATAGGAGATAAAATAGTGTGTTCTGCAGCTAATACTAGGATACATTTGTTAATGCAATCAACCTTCCCTCTGAATGCAAATCCAAGAGAAGACAGTTTACCAGAAAGACCCACAGAAAATAAAATAGATACACAAAGACAGTGGGAGAACTAGAGTTCACACACAGTTCAAAAGAAGCTCAAAACACAACAAAGTAACTCAAGAAATCCTAAGAGGATAGTTATAGGTATAAGTGTTTACATTAAAAAATCTAATCTCAACCTTGTGGTAGACTTCAAAACTCTAGAAAAACAAGAAAAAGCCAAGCCCAAATGCAGCATTTGATAATAAATCATAAAGATCAGGGCAGAAATTAATGAAACAGAGATTAAAACAACACAAATTATTACCCAAAAGAGTTGGTTTGTAAAAATGTTAACAAGATTGGCCAACCCTAGCCAAAATAACCAAGAAAGAGGGAAAAGATCCAAATTAATAAAATTAGAGATGAAAAGAAGTCACATCAGACTCCAGTGAAATCCAGAAGATCATCAAGGAACACTTTGAAAACTTACATTCCAATGGTTTGGTGTATAGAAGAATGTATCAAATTTAGAATAAATGAATAAATTTCTAAATGTGTATGACCTGCTACACTTAAAGATTATGTGTGTGTGTGTGTGTGTGTGTGTGTGTGTGTGTGTGTATCCTAAATAGACTATAATAAGCCATTAGACTGAAGCAGTTATTAAAAGTCTCCCCTCAATAAAAGGCCAGAACTGGGCAGATATACTGCAGAATTGTACCAGACTTTCAAAGAAGATCTAATATAACAATTCTCAAACTGTTTTGCATAATTGAAAGGGAAAGAACACTACTGGTATCATTCTATGAAGCTAATATTACTACTGATACTAAAACAATAAAAACACACACACACAAAAAGGAAACTATAGAAGGCTGGAAAGATTGTTTAGTGGTTAGGCACTTGCCTGCAAAGCCTAATGACCAGGGTTTGATTCCACAGTATGGTCATAAACCCAGATGCACAAAGTGGTGCATGTTTCTAGTGTTTGTTTGCACTGGCTGGAGGCTCTGGTGTGCCCATTGTCTCTTTTCTTTGTTTGCAAATAAAATTTTAAAAACCCTATTTTTAAAAATAGAAAGCTATAAACCAAATTGACAAATATAGAAGCAAAAATCTTCACCAAAGTACTTGCAAACTGAATTCAGGATCAAACTGAACTAAGATCATGACTAAGTTGGTTTCATCTCAGGGATTCAAGATTGGTTCAACATATGCAAATCAGTAAGTGTAATACCATATTAATATGCAAAAGGCAAGAATCACATAATCATCTCAATAGTGGTAGTAAATGCATTTGACAAAGTTCAACACACCTCACAATAAAAGTCCTGAAGAAATTAGAAATAGATGGAAAATACCTCAGTGTAATAAAGGCTTATAAAATAAACCTATAGCCAAAATTTTATTAAATGGAGAAAAAAATACCATTTCCTTTGAAATCTGGAACAAAGGTGCCCACTCTCCACCTGTATTATAGGGATGAAAGTTAGCTAGAGCATTAAGAGAAAGATATAAGAGGAACAAATATGTAAAGGAAGAAGTTAAACTATATTTGCAGATAACATGATTCTATACTAAGCCCAATGCACTCTTCTAGAAAACATTTGTATTTGGTAAACAATAAAATTGCAAGATACAAAAATCAATAATTTTTGTATGCACTAATAATGACTTTCTATGAAAGAAATTGGGAAAATACCCCATTCACAATAGCTTCACAAAAATAAAATATCTCAGAATAAATCTAAGGGAGTGAAAGACTCCTACAAAGAAAATTTTATGATTCTAACAATGAAATTGGGGCTGGAGAGATGGCTTAGCAGTTAAGGTGCTTGCTGGTGAAGCCTAGGGACTTATGTTCAACTCCCCAGATGTCTTATAAGCCAGATACACAAGGTGACACATGTGCAAGGTTGCACATGTGCACAGGTAGTACATGTGTCTGGAGTTTGATTACAGTGGTTAGAGGCCCTGGCATGCCAGTTCTCTTTCTCTCTCTCTCTCTCTCACTCACCCACTGACTCTTGTGCTCTCTCTCTTAAAAAGAAGGCTGGTCTGTTGGGCTTGCCTCAAAAAAAAAAAAAATGAAATTGAATAAAACAGTAGATGACAGGATGGCCTTCCATGCTCCTGTACTGGCAGAATTAATATTGTGAAGATGGCCATACTACCAAAGTAGTCTACCAATTCAATGTGATCCCCATCAGTGTTCTATTGATATTATTTAAAGACTAGAAAAATAATCCTGATGTTCATAGGGAAACACAAAATACCATGGATAGCCAAAGCAAGTATGAGCAGAAAGAACATATCATATTACAAGACCTCAAACTATAGTACCAAGCCATAATGACAAAGAATACAGTATGAGGACAAAAACCAAACCTGTAGATCAATGGAGCATAATGGAGGACTCCAAGATTAATTCAGATAGCTATTGATACCTAATTTTTGACAAAGGTGCCAAAAACATGCATTACAAAAAGAACAGTTAAAAAAAAAAAAGACTAGTTAATAAATGTGCTGGCAAAACTGGCTGCAAAAGAATGAAATTAGATCGTTATCTCTCACCATGCACCAAATCAATTTTAGCAGGATCAAAGACCTTAACTGAAACCTGGAAACATTGAAACTGTTAAAGGAAAACATAGAGAATGACACTTCAGATATAGACTTAGGCAAGAAATTTCAGAAAAGCACAGGAATGAAACCTAAGAATTGACAAATGGGATTACATGAGACTAGAAAGCTTCTGCACAATGGAAGAAGCTATCAACAAAGTAAACAGCAACAGAATGGGAGAAAAGTCTAAGCCAGCTATACTTCAGATAACGGATTCATATTTGGAATATGTAAAGAATTGCAAAAAGTAAATACCAGTAAACCCTGCCTGTCAATAAACAAGCCAATGAACTGAACAGATAATTCTCAAAAGAAGGAGTACAGAACTGGAGAGATGGCTCAGCAGTTAAAGGCACTTGGTTGCAAAGCCAGACTGCACAGGTTTGATTCCCCAGTACCTACATAAAGTCAGATGTACAAAGTGGTACATGTGTCTTGAGTTCATTTGCAGTGGCAAAAGGCCCTAGCGTGCTCATACTCACTCTCTCTCTCTCTCAAATAAATAAAATATTCTTTAAAAATAGGAGTACAGTGATCAATAAATATTTGAAAAAGTGTTCAACGTACTTGAGATTCCATATCAATGCAGTCAGAATGACTACCATAGAGAAAACACAATAAATACTAGCAAGCACGCAGGGAAAGAAGAAACATTATTCATTGTTGGTGGAAAGGTAACCTGGTGCAGCCACTATGGAAATCAATGTGGAGCCTTTTCAAAAAATAAAAATAGATTTACTATATTCCCCAGCTATATTACAAACCTACTACGGAGATACTTGTATATCCATTTTTACTGAAGCTCTTTTCACAATAGCAAGGAAATGGAATTAGCCTATATAGCTATCAACAAATGAATGTAGTATGAAAATATGGTACCTATACACAGTGGAATTTTATTCAGCTATAAAGAAAAATGAAATTTGTGGAAAATAGATGGAACTGGAAAATATTATCTTAAGTGAGGTAATCCAGGCTCAGAAATATAAATACCACATGTTCTCTCTCACATGTGGGTCTCAGCTTCAAAATATTACATATGTATATTTAAGTGGAAATAAGTGTGGGTAGAAGCCAGAAAACTAGAAAGGGGCCCATGAGATAGGAAAAAGGGAGGCTTTACAGAAGGAAAGAGGGAAAGGCAACAGAACACATAGGGTGAGAGAGGAAGGAAAAATGTAGGGGTATATAAGGGAAAGGGAGACAGAGATGGGAGATTGCATCTGAACAGAATGTGTGCATTTTTCTTATCATTATTTCCTCCATACTATTCTTGTATAACATTAACATTGAATTAGTCATTATAAATAAATTTTAAAAGCAGAAAACTTTTAGCTTTGGATACCATGCCTCATATAACACAGTTAAATTTATGAATATCTAGAATTTGAATCCATGTCCCTCTGTATACAAACCCCATGCTCCAATTATTCTTACTTGAAAGACCTTCAAATTTTTAAAAACTTCTATCTCTATTTGAATCTTATTTTTTCCTATCTATACAACCCCAGAGTTCTTTAGTATTATTATCCCAATATACTTCCTCTGAATGCTTTACGTTTGACAATGTTCCATAGCATTAACTCATTAAAAAGGAAAACAACATTAAGATGTGACCAATTCAAAATACTACATATCAGTCATCATCTACAGAATATACTCATAAAGGGCACCTGAGTTTCCTATGCACATCTACCCTTGATTTATATTAAGACAATGGTCAACCAAAATTACCACGTCTTCCAGGTAACTATGGCCATATTTAAGGTTGCTTTCATTATCTACAGATAAGTTTTAATAAAGGCACTTCTAAGAACATGAAAAGCCACAAACAAATATTTCCAAACACATATCTAACAAAAACATTGGGCTGGAGAGATGGCTTAGTGGTTAAGTGCTTGCCTGTGAAGCCTAAGGACCCTGGTTCAAGGCTCGACTCCCCAGCACCCATATTAGCCAGACGCACAAGGGGGCACACGCATCTAGAGTTCGTTTGCAGTGGCTGGAAGCCCTGGCGTGCCCATTCTCTCTCTCTCTATCTGCCTCTCTCTCTCTCTCTCTCTCTCTCTGTCACTCTCAAATAAATAAATAAAAATGAACAAAAAAATAAAAAAAACATTTAGCATGCATTAAGGACTCATTTTTCACTGTCAGTAATTATGAGAGGAAAAAATTTGGGTAAAATACCTGAAAACACACTTCTCTGAAGTGCTGTGGATGACAAATCATCAAATAAAAAGATGTCCAATACAATTAGTCACTAGGAAAATGCAACATAAAATCACAATGAGACATAGGTATATCCCAACAATAATAACTAAAATTACAAAGTCTGGGAAAAGCCAGTTACTCTCATATACTGGTAGTACAAATGTAAAATATCCAGGAGTTTGGGCACTACTGGAACAGCCATTGCTTTCCATTGTCAGATACAATTTGTTCTCAAAAATGTTTAGTACAAACTTATCCAGCCACTTCACTCTTAGATATTTAACAAAGATAAATGAAGGCTTAAGGACACAAAAATATTACACAAAAATTTTCAGGGGCTGGGGAGATGGCTTAGCGGTTAAGGTGCTTGCCTGCAAAGCCAAAGACACAGGTTTGATTTCCCAGGACCCACATAAGCCAGATGCACAAGGGGGCACATGCATCTGTAGTTTATTTGCAGTGGCTGGAGGCCTTGGCATGCCCATTCTCTCTCTCTCTCTCTCTCCCTCTCTCTCTCTCTCCCTGCCTATTTCTGTATCTCTCTCAATAAATAAATTAAATTAAATATTAAAAAAATTTCAGACCAGATTGAGCACATTCAGGGTGGTATGGCCATAGACTAAATGTGTAGCCCAGGCTGGCCTCGAACTCCTGATCCTCCTGTCTCTGCCTCTTCAACAATTTCCTACCAGTGTGTACCATAAAAACTGGCTCAAAAATCTTCAAGCAGGATCACTTACAACAGCCAAATAAAAACCATACAACACGCAAATGTCCATTAATACATAAATGAATGAACAAGTTGTGATATCAACATGCAATGGAATAGCACTTAGGAATAAGGAAATGAATTATTGAATATACATTTAGCAACATAGAAGAAAATCTAAACAATTGTGCTGAATAAAAGTAACCTGAAAAAAAAAATCAACCAACTGAGCAAAATGTACACACCTTTGCAATACTGGGACACAAGCTATGGTGCTAAGCAGCTGCTCTTGGATTGGATATGAGTCCCAGTCTATGGGAGGGAATTCATATCTGATACTGATACTATGGCTAAGAATGTCATAGACTCTAGAAAGATGTTCTCACTGTTCTTTAGTTAAGAGATGGTTCGACCATCAAAAAGTCTTTGAATGGGCTGGAGAGATGGTGTAGCCATTAAGGTGCTTGCCTGTGAAGTCTAAGGAATCGGGCTCGACTCTCCAGGTCCCACGTAAGCCAGCCACACACCAAGCATGGAAGGTCACACATGCACAAGATGGCACACACCATCTTCTAAATAAAATTTTTAAAAGTCTTGAGCCAGGTGTGGTGGCACACGCCTTCAATACCAGCTCTCTGAAGGCAGAGTTAGGAGTATCATCAAGAGTTTGAGGCCACCCTAAGACTACATAGTGAATTCCAGGTCAGCCCCAGCTAGAGCAAGACCCTGCCTTGAAAAGACAAAGAACAATAAATAAAAAAAGTCTTTGAAAGGACTATGCTTATCCCCTTTGATCCATGCTATTCTCACTCTTCTATTTATGTTTTTTTCTTTTTTATGGGAAAGAGAGAGAGAGGAAGAGAAAGAGAAAGAGAGAGAGAATTGACACACCAGGGCCTCTAGCCACTGCAATCAAACCTATATCACTTTGTGTGCATGCATCAATTTGTGTGTCTGGCTTACAAGGGTTCTAGGGAGTCAAACCTGGGTTCTTAGGCTTCACAGGCAAGCACCTTAACCACCAGGCCATCTCTGTAGCCCCTGTTATCACTCTTAGTTGGAGAATCTGTGTTTTACAGATGTTAGAGAATACTAGGGAGAACCAAGATCCATTAATGTGACAAGAAAATACAGCAGACTGCCTAGCTTGAGATGAGTCATCTCTATCATATCTGCCAGGGCCCCATAGATACTACAGAGAAAGTGGCAACTTAAACACAGGTGCTGTTCTTATTACTAGCCTAACAACCTCCACCAGAGAGATAGAGATAGACGCTGAGGAGACTCAAAACTTATCATAGCAGAAATTCAGAGGATACAAAAAGTTCAATACTAAAGCAGGCCTAAAACACACCCTCAAAGGCTCAGGGAACATTGCAAAAAAAAGAGGGGCAGAGGGCTGGAGAGATGGCTTTGGGCTGGAGAGATGGCTTAGCGGCTAAGCACTTGCCTGTGAAGCCTAAGGACCCCGGTTCGAGGCTCAACTCCCCAGGACCCACGTTAGCCAGATGCACAAGGGGGCGCACGCGTCTGGAGTTTGTTTGCAGTGGCTGGAGGCCCTGGCGCGCCCATTCTCTCTTCCTCTCTCTATCTGCCTCTTTCTCTCTCTGTCTGTCACTCTCAAGTAAATAAATAAAAATAACAAAAATAAATAAATAAATAAATAAATACTGCCATTTCTTTCTTAAAAAAAAAAAAGAGGGGCAGAAATAAGAGCTACAGGGTGGTAAGGTATATCCTGAGGCATTGCCCCCCAACAGAGACTGACTGGTGCATTCATGACCCACAGTGAATACCAATAACCACACTGAGAAGGGCCCTCATTGAAATGGGAGTAAAGGAGAGGGGATATAAGAATATAATCCAATGGGAATATGACCAATATGCAATATTTTCATACTGTTAAGTTCATAATAATAAAAAAATGGAGAAGAAAAAAGTAACCTGACATTGAAAACACTTTTTGGTTTTTGTTGGCTTTGTTTTGAGATAGGATCTGGCTATGTGGGTCAAACAGGCATTGACCTCTGTATAACCAAGACTGACCTCAAGTGTCCTGCCTCAGCCTCCCAAGTGCTAGCTTTGTAGGCGTGTGCCATTATGCCCAGATAAAAGAACCTTATTGTGTGATTTCACAAACATAAAATTGTTATAACCATACTGTGTTATCCTACTACCATAAAATAAAAACTACTGTTTAGTGACAGATTATCAGTGGGTTCAGGTTTTCACTACACAACCAATGGCATTGTGGTGGTCTCCCAGTATATGTCTCCCAGTATACTCAGGTTTTTTTTGTTTAAGTAATTTTTCACATTTATTTTTATTTATTTGAGACAGAGAGAGAATGGGCACACCAGGGCCTCTCACCACTGTAATGAATTCCAGATGCATGTACCACCATGTGCGTCTGGCTTACATGGAACCTGGAGAATCAATCCTAGGTCCTTAGGCTTTGCAGGCAAGTGCCTTAACCACTAAGCCATCTCTCCAGGCCAACTTGGGTGTTTTCTTGTTTTTGTTGTTATTGTTGTTGTTGTTTTAAAAAACAAGCTTCTGGCAAGTTTTATTAAAGAAAAATTTTACGTAGTTTACTCTTCACCAATCTGCTCTGGCATGCTTCTAATAATGTCAGTATCACCAGGGTCAATGACAGACGGTGTGCATACTCTGTAGTATTGCCCAATTCAATATTATTGCCACTATAGTGATGGACACCAGTTTTGGCCAACATAGCATAGTATTCTATCTCAGATTTCCTCAACGCCGGGCAGTTGTTGGTGAGGATGACCAATTTCACTTTGCCGTGTCTGATCATCTTCAATGTCTGCTTGTACCCAAGCACGTATTTTCCTCTCTTCATAACGAGCCGGTGCCTTGAGCTGATGGACTCCAGGTACTTTTTCATCTTTGCAGCCACCATCTTCCTGCATTAGGTGCAGGACAGCCCCAACCTGGAACACACAGAGGCCAGGACAAGAGGCTTAGGATCCAGAGTTGCAAAGGCCACTCCTAAGGCTCCCTGTGTTTCCTAATCCTCCACCCAGGGGAGCTCACATACTCAGATGTGTTTAAAATTGAGTTTGCAGCTTCTGCCCCTAACAGGCAGACTCCAGCTACAGGGATGTGTGTGTTGGGGGCGGGGAGCATGCTGGCTAATATCTGGGTTGTCCAGGAATCAGAGAACAGAGAATAACAGGCTTCATTTGGTTTTATCCTTTTTCTATTTTTATTCAGTTTGTGATCCCAACCCATGGGATAGTACTGTTAATATTTAGAGTAGACCTTTCCAACTTTGTTAATTCTCTATGAAATGCTCTCATGGACAGACACATCTAAAGGTGTGCCCACTAATGTCCTATGTGTTTCTTAATCCAATCAAATTGACAAAAACATCATTATATATTTCAATATTCACTAAATCATGAGTTTTAAATATGTGCAATCACTGTATATTATTTACAACCCAATAAATCTGCTTTGAAAATATAAGTAATATACATACACACATTAGCCTAAAAAGAGTCCATAATATCACAGCAATATTATCCTAAGAACCAAAAAGTAGAAATAATCCAAGTATCTATGAATTTATAAATAGATAAATAAAACTTTATATATTTATTTTGATTAATTCTACTTAGTAATAAAAGTAATAAAATCTTGATACATATAGTATCCATGCTGAGGTCCTGATGAATACTCACAAAGACACTAAAAGGACCAAATGTTTGCACTTCTGTTATTCAGTTCTCATTTATTTGAGGCGAGGGGTAGAGGTAGGACCTGAAATTCACTATGTAGTCTTAGGCTAGCCTCAAACCTATGGCAATCCTCCTACCTCTGCCTCCCAAGTGCTAGGATTAAAGTCATACACCACCACACCTGGCTCTATTGTTCAGTTCTATACAAACAAAGGATAAAGTATAAAACAGAATTGTAAGTAGCAGGTGTAATCGTTGAAATGATGAGCCTGGGCTTGGTGGATCATACCTATAAACCCAGAATTTGGGAGGCTGAGGTAGAAGATTGCTGTGAATTTGAGGCCAGCCTGGGCTATGGAGTTCCAGGTCAACCTGGGCTTGAATAAGACCTACTTAAAAAAAAAAAAAAAAGAGTTACCCAAGCATGGTGGCACATGCCTTTAATTCCAGCACTTGGGAGGCAGAGGTCGGAGGATTATCATGAGTTCAAGGCCACCCTGAGACTACATAGTGAATTCCAGGTCAGCCTGGACTAGAGTGAAACCCTACCTCAAAAAAATAAAAATAAAAAAAGAGTTAAAGTATTGCAACCACTCAGAGACCATCTGTAAAAGTTAGAAGCATATTTTCTTTCTCATCTGAGATTCAAGACTGTCTCTTAACTGTAAAATCAAAACAAATTACATACTTCCAACATATAATGGTACAGAGCAAACATTTCCATTGCAGTAAGGCATAACAAGGAGAGACTGAAACAAGGTAAGATCAATAACCATTAGGTAAATATCAACATCTGAAATTCAAGTATGACATCCATAACCAGTGACAACAGTCTGTATTTTCAATCCCCGCCCCCCAGGTGGACTGAGTAGCCAGGGAAAAACTTCCATCCTAAGTCAACAGTGCTCCATGGTAGCCTTTGCAAAGTCTTAGTATTTCCAACTCATACCTCTATTCCATCTTTGTGTTTCCACTGCAAACCATGGTCTATCTTGCAATGGCCTCTTAGGGCTTGGGCAGCAAAATGCAGCCAGCCTTTATGCCACTAGCTCAGTCCCAACAAAGTTTTCTGCTGTCTTTCCTTCCCCTTTGAAAGTTCATAAGATGGGGAAGGAGATCAGCACAGAGAAAAATCAACTCGTACCAAATCAGAGAGCCAGAGCCTCAGAGGCCCCCAACACCTCATCACTGAAGCAGACCCAACATGGCTCAGGGAAATTTTGTGGAAGAGGGTGCGGAATGTCAGAGCCACATGTTGGGTCATGATATGCAGAGACATTTAGCTTACCCATAACTGTGGGCTAACTCCACAATGCACGACCCGTATACCTCAACAAGGAGGGGCCAAGGGGAGGGGGTAGGTCATGGATGAGCCTAATAATGGTACCAAACTGACTGTATTTGCTGAATACAAAACTGACTGATAAGGAAAAGAAAAGAAGGAAAAAAAAAAGAAAAAAAAGAAAAAAAAAAAAAAGAAAGTTCATAAGATGACACAATTCTCTCTGTACTAAGCATTTTCATACTGACACCAGAATAGGCCATAAAATCTGGCTCACTGTTCTGTATGCCCTCTACAGTTCCATGTATAAAACCCATCAACATTCATGTAGCACACAAGTTCCAAAAGATCAAAATCCACATGGTCAGATTCATCCTAGTAACACCTCAACTCTCTGGTACCAAATTCTGTTGTAGTCAGCACCATGTTTCTGAGACAAAATTCCAAGCAGACACAGTTTATGGGAGGAAGAGATTTATTTAAGCCTTAGAGATCCAGAGGAAACTCCCATCAGTGGTAGAAGAAGCTGCTTACTGCTGTAGATGCAAATGCAGAGAAACAACTGTAGCACGACACCAGTATCAGCAAACACAGGACACTACCAGAGCCCAAACTCTTCTCTGCATACCTTTGGGCTAGAATTCAGATCTGCCACCAGATATACCCACCCCCCAGTGACATGTCCCCTTGTAGCAGGAGTCTGTCTGATAGGGTCTAAAGCCGCGAACTCAATTTTAATAAAACACCTGAGTCTATGGGGCCATACATTCAAACAACCAGGCAAGTCATTTGATAGTAAGTTTTCTGACATGACATAAAGAAAGTAGCATTTTACTTCTGAGGTTTTCCCTCCAAACTCCCTCACAAGGGTAACCATGAGAAAGACTTCAGACAAACCTTCTGAATAGTGCTCCTTAAAAACAAGGAGGTAAATGAAAATAAGAAAGCCTGCTTGATGGGAGAGAGAAATCACCAGTGGAGATACTCTACAGTGGACATTGCAAGTGTTAAATTTGGCCAGCCAGGCCAAAAGAGCCAATGGGTGCAATAGTGGCATGTCTGTTATGGAGGAAACCAACTGCTCTCTAATTTAAATGGAGGCCCACTTCATGGGAGGGAATATATGCCTGATAATGAAACCAATGACAGGGGTAGTCATGAGACCTAGGGGGTATAACGTCTTCTGGTGTCTGGCTAAATGTATACAGTTTGTTCACCAAACTGTCTGCAAAGTACTTCTCTTAATATTCATATATTAATGCTACTTTCACTTTTGGTTAGAGAAGCTTCTCTTTTCAGATGGCAGTGACCTTAGGATGACTCAGAAGACACCATAGTGCTGAAAAGAAGTGACAGAGGAGTGCTCAGCACTGAAACATCTCTATCACACCTTCCAAGGCTCAGGGTCCATTGCGGAAGAGGTGGCTAAAAGAATGTAAGAGCCAGAGGAAGGGTAGGACTCCTTATAACGTGCTCCTCTAGACACCAAATGGCCTGGTATCCATGACCTCGCAGTGCCTGACACTACCTACACAAGACCATCATAATAGGAGGAAAATATGATGACATCAAAATAAAAGAGAGACTGATTGAGAGAGGAAAACATATGATGGTGATTGGAGTTGCAAAGGGAAAAGTGGGGGGAGGGAGGGAATTACCATGGGTTATTGTCTATAATTATGGGAACTGTCAATAAAAAAAAAGCTTATAGAAAAAAAGAAAAAGAAAAAAGAAAGCCTGCCTGAGAATCCTTCATAGCCACTAGAAGTAAAATAATGCATGACAGCTAAATGTGACATATATTCTTGGATGGAGTCCTAAAAGAGAAAAAGGCCAGTAAGTAGGAAGTACTAAATATGAATAAAGTATAGGCTCTAGTTCATAATAATGGATCAATATTGGTTCATTGATCATTACAAATGTATCATACTCATGTATTTTGTTAATAGGGGAGACCAGGTGTAAATATATGAAAAAATCAACTATCTCTAAAGTTTCCCTGTAGTTCTAAAAAAAAGAAGTGTAGTTTTAAGAAATAATGTGTATTTAGCCAGGCATGGTGGCACACACCTTTAATCCTAGCACTTGGGAGGCAGAGGTAGGAGGATCATTGTGAGTTAGAGACCAACATTTACTTAGGACAGTATTTAAAGCAGCTAGGAAGCACATTGGACTTACAGGGCTGACTCATCCTATGGTTTACTTTATGATCTTAGAAAATCATTCATACTTTCTAGATATCTGTCACTCACCTTAAACTTAATAAACTGTCAGACCTGAAGTCTAAAGTTTTATAAATCCATGACCCTATTTTTCGCAACCATATCTGACTAAAGTCCAGTGGGAAAATGAAGAAGCATTCAAATCATCAATGCTTAATGAAACTTCCATTTCACCAAAAAGAGAGTTTTGAAAAGCACATTATTTCATTATGATATTCTCACATAGAATTTATGAACAAACTAAAGGGAGAACTCAGTAACTATCCCTCAGAATTGATTTAATTTAAACTTATATCATCCATTTCTTTTCTATATAGAAGTGGTGAATTTGCATATATTTTGAAAACTTACAGTGTTATTTTAACTTCCTAATGTTAGAATTTTTAGGGCACCTCACTAATATTAGTGTTTACTAAATAGTACTGATTTTTCTAAAAGAAAATGAAACTTTTAAGTTCAGCATCCACAAAGAGTACTTAATGCATTAACCTTGTGAAGTTTAAATGACAGCAATAATCAAACAGAGCATCTTCCAGTCATTGAATATTTGTAAGAATACCATAAATATCAGAAAAGTTTAAGGGGAAAACATTTTGCCTAATGCCAAAATAATTTTGTGTTTTATCATAACAAGTAAGTTCTAGAAGTTTTTTTGTTTTTTAATATTTTGTTTATTTTTTAATATTTTATTTATTTATGAAAGAAAGAGAGAGAGAGAGAGAGAGAGAGAGAGAGAGAGAGAATAGGCACACCAGAACCACAAGCCACTGCAAACAAACTCCAGACATGTGCCACCAGGTGCATCTGGCATACATAGGTGCTGGGGAACAGAACCTGGGTCCTTAGACTTTACAGGCAAGCACCTTAACCACTAAGCAATCTCTCCAGCCCCTTTTTTTGTTTTTGTCTTTGTTTTTCAAGGAAGGGTATTGTTCTAGCCCAGGCTGACCTGAAATTAGTCTTAGGCTGGCCTTAAACTCACTTCAGTCCTCCTACCTCAACCTCCAGAGTGCTGGGATTAAAGGCATGTGCCACCATGGCCTAAATTCTAGAAGTTTTATCTTCAAACAGCTGGCTGTCTGTGATAAATCAGACCCTATGAGATACTCACTGTATGTACATTCTGTTAAAAGGTTTGATTTGGGCTGGAGAGATGGCTTAGTGATTAAGGAGCTTGCCTGCAAAGTCTAAGGAGCCATGTTCAACTCTTCAGATCCCATGTAAGCCAGATGCACAAGATGATGCAAATGTGCAAGGTCACACATGCACACAAGGTGGCACACATGTCTGGAGTTGATTGTAGTGGCTGGAGGTCCTAGAAAGCCAATTCTCTCTCTCTCTCTCTCTCTCTCCATTCCTCTCTCTCTTGCACAAATAAAGGCCAGTCTGTTGGGCTTGCCTCAAAAAAAAAAAAAAGTTTATTTTTCACTTTGACAGTAATATAAACTCAAACAACTGAGGCTTGCTTTAGTTTGAAAGGTCAAGGTTATGATAACCCTACAATCTAAAGAGCACAATAATATTTACTACGTAGGTTTGCTTTGTACTTTAAAAAAATACATATGCCCTCTTTGTACTTTTAAAAAATACATATGCCCTATACTTTCAATACTGGTAAGTCTGAAGGAAGAGGAAAGAGGATCCAGAGTTTGGATTACATAGTAAGACCCCAGGACCTTGCTTAAAAGTATCTTTCACATAGTTTTTTTGAGGCAGGGTCTCACTCTAGCCTGGCTGGCCTCAAACTCACAGCAATTTCCTACCTCTGCCTCTGAGTGCTGAGATTAAGGGTGTGCACCACCACACTCAGCTTCTTCCAGATACTTTTAAGGAAATCTTATCATCCAGAGTTTTGATGCCTGGCATGATGGCACACACCTTTAATACCAGTACTGGGAGGCTAAAGTAGAAAGACTGCTGTGAGCTCAAGGCCATCCTGAGACTACATAGTGAATTCCAGGTCAGCCTGGGCTAGAGTGAGACCCAACCTCAAAAAAAAGGGGGGGGGGGTGGGGTGGTGGTGGCTGGAGAGATGGCTTAGCAGTTAAGGCACTTGCCTGCAAAGCCTTAGGATCCATGTTCAACTCTCCAGATCCCATGTAAGCCAGAAGCATAAAGGTGAGGCAAGTGCAAGGCTGCACATGCCCTCTATGTGGCAGAAACCTCTGGAGTTCAATTGCAGTAGCTGAGGCCCTAGTGCATCAATTCTCTGTCTCTCTCCCTCTGTCTCTCTAAAATAAAAGAGTTTTGAGGTTTATTATTGCTAACATTATAAAGTAGTTTAGTTGGTATGGCACTCACCTAACACCTAAGAAGCCCTTGGTTTGATATTCAGCAACAGCGTAAACATTGTAAAATTTCAGATTTTTTGTCATATTATTTGTTCCTACATCTCCCAAGATTGTGATGTTTCCATTAGTTTTAGTGTGCTTAAATTTTTTTCAAAATTTTGGAGTGAAACAAATGTGTCTGTGTGGCTTATTTTTAAGAACCTATTTTTTTATCTACTAAGTTTGTGTCAAGGTGTTTTATATTCATAATTAATAATAGTGGTAAAAAAAAAAACACTAGAGGAGCCATCCTATTTGACACCCGTCAAACGTACTTTGAACTTTGTTAGTTTAGTGTCAGTTGCTGACTGCTTAGATTGGAAAACTCCTTGAATCTATCCATAACCACCAGTTGAAATTCCACAGTACCTTGAACTTCAAAACATGTCAGAGGGATCACTGCAGGAAAGAAGATTGCACAGTGAGACGATGCCTTGAATAAGAAGTTGTATTTGGTGAAAAGAAAATAAAAACCCTAAGTCAACAGTAAATCTAAAAAAGTCATTCCTGTCGAGAGAAGTTTAAAAGTATGCTTCTTCCTTTCAGAATCCTTTCATTACAAGCTTCTCTCTCTCTCTCTCTCTCTCTCTCTCTCTCTCTCTTCTGGTTCAAAAATCTTGCTTACCATGCTTTTAAAGTTATTCTTTAAAATATGAGGCCAGATGAGCTAATTTCAGATGGCTTATTTACTTGCTCATGGATTTATACACCACCTGTTTTTGCTTTTTCTACAGATGCAATGTCAACCAACCTCTGGGACAACATTCCACCTTTCTCATTCTGCCACACAAGTGGTAAATAACATTACCCAGTAAAATTTAGCATTTCCCCAAATGTGTAGGATACAAAAAATGTATTCATTCGTGTAAGATATAAAAATGTACGCTCACACTTCTGAAATCAACAGCCAGCCATTTCACACTTGGGCCAAAGGCAAACAAACATAATTCTCACTGGCAGCTGGACAACATTCCAAGCTGCCACCACATTAATTAACTCACCTCAATCAGATTCCACTTCAACTCGCACAGCTTGCTGCCAAGACTCCTAGCAATAAATTGTTAGGTTAAATACTGAACAAGGTAGGGAAATACCATATGGAATGTTGTTATAGAGGGTGGGATATTCTTGTTTAACACTAGTAGCAGGGTTTTCCATTTGCTTTTTTATTATTATTATTGTTGTGTGATTTTAAAATGAGTGTATGTTCTTGCTAAAAACTGATTCTGTAGGCCTTATTCTAAAGAGTAGAATAGTGACAAGATAACAAAATGCCTTCGTTCACAAGCTTCTGTAGTCAATATTCCCAAAATCTGAAGTCAATAACTGACTTAACAAGCACTGGGAGCTTGTTTATGGCAAATTATGGGTATTAAGTCTGTGGGGAGTATCACTGAATGAAGAACTCAAATTCCCTTTTCATTGACGTCTCTGGGAATTTACAAATAAATGCAAACTACTTATACTTGAAAACTTTCTAACCTAGGAGTCAAGATTTGAGTTAGAGTCTATTTTGTACCACTCACCTGCTGACTAATTTGACTAAATCACTAGACTTTTCACATATTATTTTATCACCTGTCATATGAAGGAATTTGACTAGATAAAACCTTAAAGCATCAATTAGAGAATTTATTAAAATACAAATTCTTTGATTCCATCCTTAGAATTTGCAAATTATTAGTTTTGATTTGAAGCCATTTGTGTGTATTGTTAAAATATTTTTATTTATTTATTTGTGAAAGAGACAGAGGAAGAAAGAGAGAGAGAGAGGAAGGAAGGAAAGAAGGAAGGAAGGAAGGAAGGAAGAAGGAAGGAAGGAAGGAAGGAAGGGAGGGAGGGAGCATGGGCACAGCAGGACCTCCTACCACTGCAAATGAACTCCAGATGCATGTGCCACTCTGTGATTCTGACTTTAGAACTGAACCCAGGACATCAGGCTGTGCAAACAAGTGCCTTTAACTGCTGAGCCATCTCTACAGCCCCAATAGTGTATGCTTCTAAGCAAGTGCCTTTAACTGCTGAGGCATTTCCCCCATCCTTAGTGTATATTTATAATAAGAAACTCTTTTGCAGCTATAAGACCACACTTTGAGAAATATGGGAAGCCAGGCATGATGGTGCATGCCTTTCCTTCCCACTACTGAGGAGGCTAAGGTAGAAGGATGCCATGAATTCAAGGCCAGCTTGGGCTACAAAGTGAGTTCCAGGTCAACCTGGGCTAGAGTGAGACCCACCTGAAAAACAGAGAGAGAGAATATGGGATTACATACATGCTAAGACCCCCTTACCTTTGGCAGTATGTTCTTCTACTATTGGTCCATGTCATTGTTTTTTTTTAAATTTATTTTTATTTATTTGAGAGCAACAGACAGAGAGAGAATGGGCATGCCAGAGCCTCCAGCCACTGCAAAAGAACTCCAGACGCGTGCGCCCCTTGTGCATCCAGCTAATGTGGGTCCTGGGGAATCGAGCCCCGATCAGGGGTCAGGGGTCTTTAGGCTTCACAGGCAAGCGCTTAACCACTAAGCCATCTCTCCAGCCCAATATCATTGCTTTTATAACTGGTGTAAGTTTGAAAGTGGTGTAATTAGGAATTTTGATTCCAGCCTTTGTCTGCATTGGAGAATCTAAATGTCTGATTTAAAAAAAAAATGGAATAATCCAGGTGTGCTGGCACACACCTTTAATCCCAGCACTCGGGAGGCAGAGGTAGGAGGATCACTGTGAATTCGAGGCCACCCAGAGACTACATAGTGAATTCCAGGTCAGCCTGGGCTAGAGTGAAACCCTACCTCGGGGAAAAAAACAAACAAAAAAGATGACTACAGATTCATATATTTGCTTGGGATTGTGGGGTGTGAGATAGGAATGATAACTGACTACTTCCTATATAAATCCTGCCTATAGGAAGACTCCAAATTTAGATAAATAAAAATATTAAATGTTGCCCTGAAGATCAACCTTATTCATATTTGTTTCACATACATAGTGCCTGGACTGAAACCCAGGGCCTTGTCCATGCTGGGCAAGCATCCTTCCACTGAGCTGTATCCCCAGATCCTTATTCATATTCTTCTTCCTTTTTTTTTTTTTTCCCCAAGGTCCATTTCACTACTCTAGCTCAGGCTGACCTGGAATTCACTATATAGTCTCAGGATGGCCTCGAACACTCGGAGATCCTCCTATCTCTGCCTCCCAAGTGCTGGGATTAAAGGCATGTGCCACCATGCCTGGCCTTATTCATATTTTTATGTGTGTGGTATGCATACATATGTGTGAGCACGTGTGTGCGTATGCCTGAGGTGGATGTGTGATGTCTTTTGATCTTCACTTTATTTTTGAGACAAAGAATCTCCCTTGAACTCAGAGTTTACCAATTTGACTAGATTAGCTAGTCAGTTTACCCCGGGGATCCCATCTTCACCTCCCAAGTGCTGGGATTACAGGCGGACTGCTGCACAAGCCTGGCATTTACACAAGTGCTGAGGATCTGAACTGAGGCCCTCATACTTGTGTGACAAGCACTCTACTGACAAGGCCATCTCCCTGGCTGCTCTTACTCATACTCTTGGTCACTCATCCAGCAGATGTCTCTCTTTTGTTTGAAGAGGACGGCAATATAAACTTGTTTATTTTTTTTTAAATTTTGCTTCTTGGATATGAGGTATGTACTGCTCCATTTTTCAATTCTAGAAATCGAAGTGCCAGGTGTGGTGATACATGCCGCGAATCAAAGAACTTGGGGATGCAGGAGCAGGAGGATCTCAAGTTGGGGCCAGCTTGGACTATACAGTGAAACTGTGTCTCAAAAAAGTTTAAGAAATAAAAAAAAAAAGTACACTTGTCAGTAAGACTAAAAAGGGTGGGAACTTATGGAAATCTTCAATAGCTTCTTAATGACTAAATAAGGAAAACTCTGGTTAGTATCCGTTATTTCAAACTAAAGCTGATAGTTTTATGCTAATGCATCTTCTTTCATTTGACCCTCTTAGGCTGAAGAAAAAGCCAGTGAGACATTTGTCTGGCATAGACTTAAACTGGGAAAGAACATCCTTTGCTGATCCACATAAAATACTGTGCAACACAGACTTTTCTCGTCATTTTACAAACCTACTAAATTGAGGCCTCAAAAACAGACGCTGTTATTTTTCACTCCTTGAAACTATGAGATCACCTTCATTCTTAGCCACTGGAGGATTTAAAGAAAAGAAAAAGGGAACTACATTGGCTGTTGAACTGCTCATTCTGCACCGAAGAAACCTGATTCTCTGTGACTGAGTCAGTTCCAAGCTGTTCTACTTATCACAAACACCTCCAAGTTCTCATAATTCTCCCCAGAGTCTGGACGGCCAGCTGCATTCTCCTTGGCTTCTAAATGCATGCCCTTTACTTAGTAGATGCTCAGTAAAGGCATTTGAATGTCTTCTGGCAGAAGATGGCATCCTGCTGCAGACTTCCTTGTCCCCTGCAGGTGGTGCTGGCAGACAGGCTCTGTTTACTTACTTAATCATAATTATTTGAGCTTGTAAAGACAGTCCAAGTATTTGGTTTAAAGCTTCTGTGATTATCTAAATTATTTCCCTTTGCTCTAGTTGTTGAATCACAGAGGAAAACAAATGATGAAAAGGGGAGAAAAGACATTGAAATAACTGATGATATCTACCAGGCTCCTCCTCAGTGGAAAGATGCTGGGTAGACTTTAGAGGAAAGAGATTTCATACACATTTACTTTCAAGAGCAGACATATATTCAAATTATCCTGTGGTACCATCTGCTTATTCCTCAAACATACTGGATTAATGCGAGTGTTGGATCTGTCATTTCGTACTTCTCACTGTGGCCAGATATCACTGGTGATTGGCATCTGGGGCTTCATTTAAAGATTTTTTCCACCCATCCTACCAACTGACTACCACACCCCCCCATCAAAATTATTAGCCTTCTCCGTGTTCTTTGAGATTAATGAATGTATTACATGTGTTTTAAATATTTGAATCTCCCACTCAATTAAGAACTCATCTTTAGAGTACTGGTGTACACCTTGCTTCTTGGAATGTAGTAAGTACTAAATAAGATTAATAAAAATGCAGTCAATAACAATACTGCCAGCCACACAGTTTTATAACTGCCAGGGACCAATTATGGGTTTTTATTTTATTCTTCGTGCCTTGAAACTTTCAGAGTCTCAAGTAAAGGTCAGTGAAGATGATCACAAGTAAGGATGCTGAGATTTTTTAATTGACATATTATTATTTCCCAACTTACTTTTTTAAGCAATATCTCCTCTACACCTCCCCCCATATAAATCTTTCATAACTACCATGTCTGTCTGTCTCTCTCTTTGTCTCTCCGTCTCTCTGTGATATACTTTTTATTATTCTGCTATCCACTTCCCTCTATTTTGCCTTCAGTCTTCAATTTAAAAATATTTTATTTATTTGAGGGGGGAAGGGAGAGAGAGATTGGGCTCACCAGGACCCCTAGCCACTGCAAATGAACTCCAGATGAATGGGCCACCTTGTGCATCTGGTTTCACTTGGGTACTGGGGAATCAAACATAGGTCCTTTGGCTTTTCTGGCAAGCACGTAAACTGCTGAGCCATCTCTCCAGCCCCCTTCAGTCTATTTTTTTGTTTTTTCGTTCTTTTGTTTTTCAAGGTAGGATCTTGCTCTAGCCCTGGCTGACCTGGAATTCACTTTGAACTCTCGGGCTGTCCTCGAACTCATAGTGATCCTCCTACCTCTGCCTCCCGCATGCTGGAACTAAAGGCATGTGCCACCACATCCAGTGTTTTTTGTTTTGTTTCGTTTTTTTCACTATGTCTCAGGGTGGCCTCAAACTCACAGCTATCCTCCTACCTCTGCCTCCCAAGTGCTGGGATTAAAGGGGTACATCACCATGCCCAGCTTATTCCCTTCAGTCTTTTTTAATCAGTGTTCTCAAAGTGGTTCTCAGGGGCCCACAACATGAACACTGTGTTCCTAGTAACACTCAGATTCTGTTTGCCTTTTAATATTTATTTATTTATTTAATTGAGAGAAAATGAGTGAATGAGCATGCCAAGACCCCTTGCCACTGCAAATAAACTCCAGATGCATGTGCCACTTCATGCATCTGTTTGCCTTTCACTCTCATTCTCTTTTAACTGTACAAAGGAGTTTTCTAGAGGTTATGTAACTTGTGATATCACAACAGAGGCAAATATGAGAATCCATCTATCTGCTATTAAACCACCTATTTGTAAAATGTAGAATCACATTAAAATATAGTATATATGTTATTGTGTAATTTGTAGGAGCAGCTGTGCTGAGGATTAAATTCTTCAAGCACTCTACCACTGAGTTACATCCTTATATTAATATATAATTTATAAATATTATATATAATATATATAATATAATATAATATATAATAATAAATAATGGTTTTAATATCTAATATGGTAGATACAGATGGATATACCCCAAATAAACAAAAGGTCTTTGGTGACTTCAATAATAGAAGAATGTAAAAAACAAATAGAACAATGTTGTAAAGACACCCAAGAACCAAAGAATGAGCCAATGCTAAATTTCTACATACTTTAAAGTTCAAATCCAAGCCTTCCTCCTTGGTAAGTTCTTTGACCACTGCAACTAAAAAGGATCTCCTACCATCGACTCCAAGTGCCAGGAACTTACACAGACTTGTGGTTCCATGCACCATCCTTGTCTCTGATTATAGTCCTTCCAGTCTGAAGAAGGCTGACATTTTCTTGACTTTCAAACCTATCATTTTTGCCTAATGAAGATAATAAGAAAAAAAAGTTTAACATATATATGACATTTATTAAGAATTATTTTTTAAATTTTATTTATTTATTTATTTATTTAGGTTTTTCAAGGTAGGGTTTCACTCTAGTCCAGGCTGACCTGGAATTCACTATGTAGTTGCAGGGTGGCCTTGAACTCACAGTGATCCTCCTACCTCTGCCTCCCAAGTGCTGGGATTAAAGGTGTGTGCCACCACACTCATCTTATTTATTTATTTTGTGAGAGAGAGAGAGAGAGAGAGAGAAGGAAGGAAGGAAGGAAGGAAGGAAGGAAGGAAGGAAGGAAGGAAGGAAGGGAGGAAGGAAAAATGTAAGCAAGCAAGCAAGCAGGGAAAGAGAGAGAGAATGGGCACACCAGGTCCTCTAGCCACTGAAAATAAACTCCAGACACCTCCGCCACCTAGTGGGCATGTGCGACCTTGTACTTGTCTCACCTTTGTGTGTCTGGCTAATGTGGGATCTGGAGAGTAGAATGTGGGTCCGTAGGCTTTGCAGGTATGCGCCTTAACTGCTAAGCCATTTCTTCAGTCCAGTATTATTTCTTTTTTTTAAAAAAATTTTTTGTTCATTTTTATTTATTTATTTGAGAGCAACAGATAGAGAGAAAGAGGCAGAGAGAGAGAGTGAGAGAGACAGAATGGGCGCGCCAGGGCCTCCAGCCACTGCAAACGAACTACAGACACATACGCCCTCTTGTGCATCTGGCTAATGTGGGTCCTGGGGAATCCAGCCTTGAACCGGGGTACTTAGGCTTCACAGGCAAGCGCTTAACTGCTAAGCCATCTCTCCAGCCCCAGTATTATTTCTTATACATACCATTTTATTACAATATTGTTTCTACTTTACTTACTTTCATATGGTGTCATAAGAGAATTGAAGGGCTTGGTAAAGTTATTTTTAGTAAGTGGATATTAGATACATCAGTGTTCATTTTATTTTTTTCAATTAAATATATGCATATAACTCCTTATATGGATGATAACTGTATAATAAATTTCTGTAATAAATTTTATAAAAGCATATGAGCATTCTATTATTGCATATTCATTATCTTACTTAACTTTGCAATAATCCACTATATAACATAGTTGTATTATATTTAACTTTGCTCTTAGATATTAAAATTATCCTAATTTTTTATACTACCAATGATGCTTGGATTTTATTTCTTTCTTTTTAAAAATTTTTTAAATATTTAAATCATTTTTATTTATTTATTTGAGAGCAACAGACAGAGAGAGAAAGAGAGAGAGAGAGAATGAATGGGCGCACCAGGGCCTTCAGCACTGCAAACGAACTCCAGACACATGTGCCCCCTTGTGTATCTGGCTAACGTGGGTTCTGGGGAATCGAGCCTTGAACTGGGGTCCTTAGGCTTCACAGGAAAGTACTTAACTGCTAAGCCATCTCTCCAGCCCAAGGATTTTATTTCTTATATGTACATTTTGCATTCATTAATGATGACTTCTTCAGAATAAATGCCTGGAGGGGAATTAAAAAGGTGAGATGTGATATGTAAACAAACACTTAAATTTTTTATTTGTTCATTTTTGTTTATTTATTTGAGAGTAACACAGAGAGAAAGAGGCAGATAGAGAGAGAGAGAATGGGCGCGCCAGGGCTTCTAGCCACTGCAAACAAACTCCAGACGCATGCGCCCTCTTGTGCATCTGGCTAACGTGGGTCCTGTAGAATTGAGCCTGGAACCGGGGTCCTTAGGCTTCACAGGCAAGCGCTTAACCATTACACCATCTCTCCAGCCCAACAAACACTTTAATCTAAAATTACAATCATCTTTTGAAATCATGTTCCTACATGCACACATTCACACACATGCTCTCTTCCATTAAACAAAGAAAATTAGGTAACAACATCTTTTTACCATTCTTCATTCTGATTTTTGACCTCTAGCACTTGGTTTTCTTCCTCAAACTGCAGAGTTAAGCATCATCATTGTGTGTGTGTGTGTGTGTGTGTGTGTGCATGTGTGTGTGTGTGGTTGTGGTGTGTATGTGTATGTGCATGTGCCTGCACAAGTGTTATGTGTGGTTTGTTTGTACATGTGTGGTGTGGTGTATGAACAGTGTGTGCAGGTGCATACCCCATGCCCACATGTTCCAAGGCCAGAGGAGGATGGCAATGTCCTCTCTTATGGTTTTTTCACTTTATTTCCTTGAGATACAGTCTTTTACTGAACCTGGGGCTCACACTGATTCCATTCCTTCTTACTCCATTAGATTGGTTGACCAGTAAGCCCCAAGGATCTTTCTGTCTCTGCCCCCCTTAACAATGGGGTTATGAGTGAGTGAGTGAGTCCAGCCATACCCTACTTTTTATGTGGATGCTGGGGACTGGACTCAACTTTTCATGCAAGTACTCTTTCCCACTGAACTATCACCTCAGCCCCTAAATCTCTTTTGTTAGGAAGCCAGGCATGTGTCTATACCTGTAGTTCCAGTGGGAGGTGGAAGCAAGAAGATCAGGAGTTCAAGGTCAGTCTCCACTACATAGTGGGTTTAAAGCCAACCTAACTATAAGAGACTCTGTCTCAAAACAAAACAAAACAACAATAATAAAGAATCTCCTCTTTCTTCCTTCCTTCCTTCCTTCCTTCCTTCCTTCCTTCCTTCCTTCCTTCCTTTCTTTCTTTCTTTCCTTCTTTCTTTCTTTCTTTCTTTCTTTCTTTCTTTCTTTCTTTCTTTCTTTCTTTCTTTCTTTCTTTCGTTTTGGTTTGGTTTTTCAAGGTAGGGTATCACTCTCTAGCCCAGGCTGACTTGGAATTCACTATGTAGTCTCAGGGTGGCCTTGAACTCATGGTGAGCCTCCTCCTACCTCTATGTCTGAAGTGCTGGGACTAGAGGTATGCAACACTACACCCGGCCTAGAATCTCCTTTCTTGAATTTCCCTAGTTGGAGCTTGAGAAAACAGGTTGCCTTTTTCTCATGAAATTTTTGGCATTTCATATTTCTAACTGTGCCAAGAATATCTCCAGATATTTTTATTTGGTTATTTCACTAAAAGTCTAAATTGAGTCTACCTGTTAATTGCCAAGAATTTAATCTGACAAAGAAAAAGTTCATCAAATCTTAAGTAGGTTCTATTTAAGTAAGACTTGAATCAGTTTCTTCTTACTCTAAAATAATACATTCCTAATGGTTCTCTGGGCTAACTTAGCTTCAGACTAGTAGAATCATCATCTCTATGGTGGATAAAAATTGACTTTAATTGGCTTCCTTATGTCATTATTCTTAATCCTTTTAGAGTATGCTACAGATAATGGTGATAGTGGCTTTTTACACTGCAAATTTTTCCTTAAGCACCTATCAAGAAACAATAAAATATCACATACCAAACTTTTAATATGTTTTAGTTAAGGACAGTGTTATTCTTAAAAACAACAGAACCAGGTGAAATAAAAAATAAATGGGGGGCTGGAGAGAGATGGCTTAGCGGTTAAGTGCTTGCCTGTGAAGTCTAAGGACCGGTTCAAGGCTGAATTCCCCAGGACCCACGTTAGCCAGATGCTCAAGGGGGCGCACGTGTCTGGAGTTTGTTTGCAGTGGCTGGAAGCCGTGGAGTGCCCATTTCCTCTCTCTATCTGCCTCTTTATCTCTCTGTCTGTTGCTCTCAAATAAATAAATAAAAATAAACAAAAAATAAAAATAAATAAATAAATAAATGGGGCACTGAGTGGGTTAGACCAGACCACACTTCCACACTTCTGATTCATCCTGGACTGTGCAGGCTGTTCACTAATCTCTCATCCCCTCCCATTCAACAATAGCTTTCAGTGTAGTAACTGTTTTCTCATTGCTAGAACAAAGCACTGAACCAGAAGCAGATTATGGAAGGTGAAGGTTTATTTTGGCTTATAGTTTTGAGAAGTTTAATCGTGGCAGAGAAAGCATGCAAAAGTAGACAGCATCTTCATATGAGCAGGGAGGAAGTAACAAGTGTGAACTATGAACACCCAGTAGGGCTGAACTAGTAAACCTCAAGGCTTGTCCCCAGCATTAACTATAGGCTTAATCAGAAACACAAGGGACATTTTACATTCAAACCACCAGATCTAGACAATTTTTCTTTGTTTTCTCACTTTCCTAATAGCTATCTTCCCAGAACTCTGAAATAATTGAGGATGAGAGTAGGATCTAGTTAAAAGTCTCTCTTTCTCTCTCTTCACACATTCTAGATAATTTCAGATTTCCTAAATCAAATTATTCACATTAGCCCCATTCTTTACTCCTGCCCCCCTTTTTTGTTGTTTCTTTGAGGTATGGTCTCACTCTAGCACAGGCTGGCCTGGAACTCACTCTATAGTCCCAGGCTAACCTCGAACTCACAGTGATCCTCCTACCTCTGCCTCACAAGTGCTGGAATTAAAGGCATACACCACCATGCCCAACCCATTTTTAAACCTTTTTTTAAAAAACTTTATTTTATTTACTTATTTGAGAGAAAAACAGGCAGAGAGAGAGAATGGACACTCCAGGGCCTCCAGACACTGCAAACAAACTCCAGACACATGTGCCACCTTGTGCATCTAGCTTATGTGGATACTGGGCATTGAAACCTGGATCCTTAGGCTTCACAGGCAAACATGTTAACTGCTAAACCGTCTCTCCAGCCCCCAAACCAGTTTTAATTTTAAAGCACAGACTTCTATGTAGTATAGGTATTTTATTACATCTTTAGAGTGGTAAAGTGCTTAAATGATGACTAATATGTAAAATTTCTGTCTTTCTATCCTTAAAACATTAGGTGTTAGAGAGTCTCATCAAAGACAATAAAATAATCTTAGAAGACATTTCAGTTGGGGCTGGAGGGATGGCTTAGCAATTAAGGCATTTGCCTGCAAAGCCAAAGGACCCAGGTTCAGTTCCCCAGAACCCACGTTAGCCAGATGCACAAGGGGGTGCAAGCGTCTGGAGTTCCTTCGCAGTGACTGGAGGCCCTGGCGTGCCCATTTTCTCTCTGTCTCTCTCTCCCTCTTTCTCTGTTAAATAAATAAATGAATAAATAAATAAATAAGTGACGTTTCAGTTAATCTACACTACAATTCTTAATGCAGAGATAGCATTGCCATCATCTTTTCTGTATCTATATTACAGATCCCTAAGAACAATTATGTTTTTAAAATGTCCCGTTCTATTCTATTATGGATAGTGGAGGCCTTATGAGGCCATTTCACTCCATGATGAGCTGACAGTTAAGGGTTGTTGGGGGATAGAGTCATTCTCTTCCATGGCATAGCCACTGGTAAGTGAGGCAGTGGGACTGAGAGGGTAAGGGAAAATAATATGGGGGACATATAATTAAAACACGATATATTTGTGTAAAAATGTAAAAAACAAATAACAGAAAAAACATAGTTCTCCCAAATATATCAATAACATTGCATTTTTGAGGCAGTGAACATACTTTTCATTAAAATTTTGCATCTCCCCAATAGGAAGACACATAAAGGACACACTGGGCATTATGGATCTGGTGATTATATGTAATACTTTTATCACAGTCAAATGATCTCTCCAGCTGGGTATGGTGGCACACACCTTTATTCCCAGCACTCAGGAGGAACAGGTAGGAGGATCACCATGAATTCAAGGTCACCCTGAAACTACATAGTGAAGTCCAGGTCAGCCTGGGCTAGAGCGAGACTCCACCTTGAAAAACCAAAAAAAGGGGCGGGGCTGGAGAAATGGCTTAGCAGTTAAGCACTTGCCTGTGAAGCCTAAGTACCCTGGTTCGAGGCTCAATTCCCCAGGACCCACGTTAGTCAGATGCACAAGGGGGCACACGTGTCTCAAGTTCATTTGCAGTGGCTGGAGGCCCTGGCATGTCCATTCTCTCTCTCTCTCTCTCGCTCTCGCTCTCGCTCTCGCTCTCAAATAAATAAATAAAAACAAAACAAAAAAAATTTAAAAAGGATGGTTTGCCTCCCAAAACTTAAACTTTGCTGATAATATTGCATGGTCTAGGCTTACACTGTCCAACAGATAACACACTATACACATATGGCTATCTAAATTTAAGGTTTTTTGAAAAAATTTTGTTTATTAATTTTTATTTATTTATTTGAGAGTGACAGTGAGAAAGAGGCAGATATAGAGAGAGAATGGGCGTGCCAGGGCCTCCAGCCACTGCAAACAACTCCAGACAGTTGTGCCCCTTCTGAATCTGGCTAACGTGGGTCCTGGGGAATTGAGCCTTGAACCGGGGTCCTTAGGCTTCACAGGCAAGTGCTTAACCACTAATGCATCTCTCCAGCCCTAAATTTGTTTTTAAAAATATTTTATTTATTTATTTAAGAGAGAGAAAGACAGGCAGATAGAGAGATAATGGGTGCACCAGCTGCCACTGCAAAGGAACTCCAGACATATGGGCTACCTTGTGCATCTGGCTTATGTGGGTACTGGAGAATTGAACCTGGGTCCTTAGGCTTCATAGGCAAGCACCTTAACCATTAATCCATCTCTCTAGCCCTAAATTTAAGTTTTAATTAATTAAGTTGAAATAAAAGAATAAATGTGTCTAATATTCCAGATATATTAATATACAGTCTAAAAAAGATTTTTGGTGTAGGGGGTTGTATGATATATGTGTGTGCATGGGCAGGACACATGTCATGATGCACATGCAGAGGTCAAAGGATAGCCTTAGTGTCATTTCTAGCCTTCCATCTTGTTTGAGACAGGGCCTCTCTTGTTTGCCAGTGCAAACAGAAGACTAATTGGCCCACAAGCTTCTGTATTTTCCTGACTCAGCCCTCTATTGCCATAGGCACTTTAGGTATTACAGACATATGTGCCGCTATGTCAGGGTTTATGTGGGTTCTGGAGATCTGGCCTCAGGCTTGGTTTAACTATTAAGCCATCTTCCCAGCCATGTTTCTCTTTTATAATAAGGTGGTAAAAGGAGTTTAATATGTTCCTAATGAAGTTACTGAAAAAAAAAAGTCTGCACTGAACAACTCTTCAAAAATGCACTAGAGAACTGTTTTAACTCCATAAATTATATTTCTTTTGCTCGTCTTATAAATTGGGAAGTGCAGTGAACCCTTCAAAATGTATTAGAACCTCATTTCTGTTTTCAAGTGCTTACATCCCATAAATCCTAGGGAAATTCTCCCAGAAATATATGGGAACTGAGTCAAATTCTATGAGAATGAGTGAAAGTAGAGGTTAGTATTAATATGCTTCCTTAAATGTGTTTAAATTCTGTTTTAACAATTCTTTGAGTGGTCAAACTTCATGAAATGTAGAACTTTAGAAAACTGGCTGGATAAAAGCAACTTTTCCCTATTGTCATCTTTCCAAAAATGTGGACAGTGAGAGCATTCCTATTGTCATCTTTCCAAGAACGTGGACACTCAGAGCATTCCAACATATCCCCTGCCAAAGGCTTTTGGAGAATGGCTACAGCGTGCTGTCGTTCTGGAGCTGGAACGAGTTGGCTGTATTTACTTTCTGTTGTCAGCACACACTGGGAAATACACCTGCTACACACCATTTATCTACTCTGAAACCATCTAAGGGCTGGAAAGATGGCTTAACAGTTAAGGCACTTGCCTGCAAAGCCAAAGGACCTAGGTTCAACTCCCCAGGACCCATGTAAGTCAGATGGACAAGGTGGCACATACGTCTGGAGTTCGTTTGCAGTGGCTGGAAGCCCTAGAGTGCCCATTCTCTCTCTCTCTCTTCCTCTTTCTCTCTCTCTCTCTCTCTCTCTCTTTTTTTTTTTCAAGGTAGGGTCTCACTCTAGCTCAGGCTGACCTGGAATTCACTATGGAGTCTCATGGTGGCCTTGAACTCATGGCGATCCTCCTACCTCTGCCTCCCGAGTGCTGGGATTAAAGGTGTGCACCACCACGCCCGGCTCTCTTTCTCTCTCTTTCAAACAAACAAAAAAATGTAAGTCACAGAGAGAAAATGCCCTAGATCCAGAATTGTCAAGGTGAAATGCTTTAATTCACACTCTCACAATGAATTTAAAATAGAAAAAAGGGGGATGTTTAGACCACTGGATTGGCTGCCTTTTATCAATAAAGCTATCAGAAACCTATAATATCATTTGGTGTTTGCAGTTTTCCTTTTTCTCACCACCCTTCACATCATATGTAACTTTTTTTTTTACATAGAACTGAGAAATTTTCAGTTTAACAGATTTCTAAAAATAATTTTATTTATTTGCAAGCAGAGAGAGATAGAGAGAAGAGAGACAGACAGAGAGAATGGGCATGCCATGGCCTCTAACAAATGAACTCCAGATGCATGTGCCACTTTGTGCATCTGGCTTTATGTGGGTACTGGGGGACTGAACTCCAGTTGTTAGGCTTTACAGGCAAGTGCATTAACTGCTAAGCCATCTCTCTAGCCCCAGATTTTTTTATATAATACTTCCACAAAACCATCTAGAAGTTGGCCCCTTCTCTCAATTAGCCCAGTTTAGTGGATACTAGGCATAGGTAAATAGATAAGTGTTATGAGAGAAGCTCTGGAAAATCAAGGGGAATAAGGTCACAGCAAGATTTCCTAGAAGACATCCAGTCCTAGTGCTGAAAGGTGAGCAGTAGTTACTCAGGCAAGGAAGGGGTGAGAAAAGGATAGAAATTTATTTTATTTATTTATTTGAGAGGGAGAGGGAGAGAAATAGGCAGGGGGGAGAGAGAGAGAAACAGAGAGATAGAGAGACAGAATGGGGACGCTAGGGCCTCCAGCCACTGCAAACAAACTCCAGACGCATGCTCCCCCTTGTGCATCAGGCTTATGTGGGTCCTGGGGAATTGAACCTGTGTCCTTTGGCTTTGCAGGCAAGTGCCCCAACTGCTAAGCTATCTCTTCGGCCCAAAAGGATGAAATTTTAGGCAAGAAAGAACACAGAACAAAGCACAGAGGCATGAAAATAGCACAGCGAATTCTGAGAATCACACACACTACCGCTAAAGCAAGGGCCAGGGCGGGAGGTAAGAGCTAGATGATTTCCTCATTTTTGCTATAGATGATAGGAAGCGAGTAAAAAATCTTTGGGCTGGAGAGATGGCTCAGCAGTTAAAGGAGCTTGCTCGAAAGCCTGACAACCTGGATTCTACATGTCTTGATTTGAAATGTTGGACTCAAAGATACCTAAAAGGAGGTGATAGCAAAAATGAGAATGAAGGTGGATAAAACGAGTGTATGAACGGTAAAAAGGGAGTGTACTATAGTGGCCTGGAATGCCAACCTCAGAGGGAAAGATGGAAGAAGATACTAAGAAAATGCAATGCTGAGATCAAAGCTCTATCTGTATGTTTGGTTCTTAGCCCAACAAAATCTTTGGAGGAAATCAGGAAACAAAGGGGAGCAACAAAACTGTAACTCACCCTTCTTCACTTAGCCCTGTGATCTTCCTGGTATGCCTAGTCCAAAAGGGCCACCAGCTCTTCAACAATGGACTTGGAATTCCCTGTCCCCAACAACTCATAGCCCCGCATTCAGGAGAATATTAATTTATGCTGCAAGCCTTCTACAGAGAAGGGATAGCTGAATTCAATTATCTATATGCAATGATAATACCAGATAATACATAGTATGTGACTTCTTTTTACTAGTAGAACAATAAAAATTTTGTAGAGAAAAATGTGCAATCAGATTCATGTATGACCAAAAACATGGAAGAAAATTGTCTTAGTAGACAATTTAAGTCTTAGGTAACTTCAAGTCATTATTTAATTTTGGATCTTTACCGCCTCCATACCAAAAGCTTCTTTTTTTATTTGTTTGGTTTTTTTGTTTGTTTGTTTGTTTGTTTTGTTTGAGGGAGGGTATCATTCTAGCCCAGATTGCCCTGGAATTCACTATGTAGTCTCAGGGTGGTCTTCAACTCATGGCAATTCTCTTACCTCTGCCTCCTGAGTGCTATGATTAAAGGTGTGTACCACCTTGTCCAGCCTCCAAAGGCTTTTTGAAGATAAGAACCAATAAGCAAATACTCTAGAGAATAAAGACGTCCTGTTTCAAAGAATTAGTTCTCAAAGTTATTTACTTACTTATTTTGGTTTTTGAGGGAGGGTCTCGTCTCACTGTAGCCTAGGCTGACCTGGAATTTACTATGTAGTCTCAGACTGGCCTTGAACTCACAGAGATCCTCCTACCTCTGCCTCCTGAGTGCTGGGATTAAAGGTACACACCACCATGCCCTGCTCTCAAAGTTATTTTATTTATTTATGTTGAGAGAGAGAGAATGGGCACGCCCATGCCTTCAACTGCTGAAAATGAACTTGACACGTGTCCCCTTGTGTGCATGTGTGACATTGCTGGCTTGTGTCACCAAATGTCTGGCTTATGTGGGACCTGGAGATTCGAACAGGAGTTCTTAGGCTTTGCAGGCAAATGCCTTAACTGCTAAGCCATCTCTCCAGCCCTTGAAATAATAATAATAGTTGTGATTATTATTATTGTTGTTGTTGTTGTTTTCAATTTTTGTTTTGTTTTTCAAGGTAGGGTCTCACTCTAACCTAGGCTGACCTGGAATTCATTACATAGTCTCAGGATGGCCTCGAATTCACAGTGATCCTGCTTTACCTCTGCCTCCCAATGGCTGGGATTAAAAGTATGCACCAGCACGCCCGGCTATTTTTCAACTTTTTGAGGTTAGGTCTCTCTCTAGCTCAGGCTGACCTGGAGTTCATTATGTAGTCTCAGAGTGGCCTCAAGCTCACAGCCATCCTCCTACCTCTGCCTCCCGAGTGCTGGGATTAAAGGCATGCACCACCATGCCCAGCTTCAAAATTATTATTTGGGGGGGGGGGTTCGAGGTAGGGTTTCACTCTAGCCCAGGCTGACCTGGAATTCACTATGTACTGTCAGGGCAGCCTTGAACTCACGGTGATCCTCCTACCTCTGCCTCCCGAGTGCTGGGATTAAAGGCGTGCACCACCACGCCCGACCAAAATTATTTTTTTAATGGCAATAAATGAGAGATAAAATCAAAGGGAACCTAAAAATGAAGAGCTAAGATTTTTCAGAACCAAGAAGAATTTTTTGGTTTAAGGTAGCTTGAGGTTTTTTTTTTTTTTTTTTTAATTAGAATCTCTATACAGAATAAATAAAAAAGAAATAGGCTCAATCTCTAGTAGTTGGTGGGGAGGGGGGTGGGTTGGCGCCAGAAATGGAAAGTAGAATTAAAAATTTTTAAGCAAGCCAGCCATGGTGGCACACGCCTTTAATCCCAGCACTCAGGAGGCAGAGGTAGGAGGATCACCGTGAGTTCAAGGCCGCCCTGACAGTACATACTGAATTCCAGGTCAGCCTAGGCTAGAGTGAAACCCTACCTCGAAAAACCAAAAAATAAAATAAAATAAATTAGGAAAAATATTATTACACACACAAAGAATAAAAGACTGATATTACAGTCAGCAAAATGCTAGTAATGAAACTAAGCAAACCAAACGTCAAGTACTAACCTGTATCAAAGAATGCCATCATAGAATTAAAGGTCTTCATTAATGTTGCAGAGCTGAGGAAACAGACAGCAATTCTCCTAAGTACATGAAGTCATTATACTGAAGGAAATGGGAAAAGCAAATGAAAAATTAACACTTGTTAAGGAGTCGGTCACATAGGTGAGAGAAAACATAAGTTAACTTCAAATTAAGCCCCAGATTTCTAGGTCTCCATCAGCTGTAATAGTTAAACTCAATCTACAAGAAGACTTGTCTTTTTTTTTTTTCTTTTGGCAAATAATTGCCATAAAAATTCTCCTGTCAATCAAATGCTTTAAAAAGAAGGGAAACTTTCCTTGACTTAAAAATAAATTGATGATCTTAAAATAGGATTCTACGGCTTCCTGCCTCAGAACACGCATGACTCCATCTGCATCTTGAGGGTTTGGACAAGGCGTTTTTATGGCTTTTGTAGATGTTCCAACAAAGTATCTCCCTCTTACACACACAAACCTTTCCAAAACTGTTTAATTACATAGCTTTCCAAAATGAACAGATTAATGACCAAAAGAATGAAAGTAAAGTGGGGCTGAGTAGGAAATCCAACAACCAATAAAAAAATAATAATGTGCAGGAACTGGAAGCAAAACATTTTCTTGCTCATGCAAAAACACAGCCAAAAAAACTCAAGCTGATGTTGGATTAGTGTGCAAACAGCTCCTGACACGTTTACTAAGTGAAACAAAAACTGCAAATGTTTTTCTATGTCTCTCCCAACATTTGGTGGAAAGTTCCTGAAGAGAAATGAAAACAACAATATTAATTAAATCATATACATACAATAAGAACATACACTTTTCTTCTTTAGGAAGAGTTGCAAAAGCATGAATTATTAACATACATAGTAAGAAGACTCTAATCACCATCATAGGATCATATATTTTGGTAAGAAAACATAAATAAATAATAAAAATAAACAGTAGTTTGAGAAAACAGTAAGAAGGAAGTCCTAGCAACATTGTAAGTAAAATATAACTTGCTATATGGCTTCTTAATAGTTTAATTTAAATTGTTTTGTACCTTTTATCTTCAAATGGCTAAAATTTCTTGCATGTACATTATTTTTTGCTTAGGAAAATACTGTAGTGTAAATTCTACTTATACAATATACAATAAAATGCAGACAAAATTATATTCCAAAGCAACTGCTATAACTCAAATAAGTAACTGTCCAGTTGTATATATTCAAAATCATCATAGCTCATAACATGGAATTGGAAATACTCATTATCATAGAATAACTCTGTAAATAATTCACTTTCATATTTACTTTCAATTTTCCAATTATAAATTTTAACAATATTATATGAAAAATGTTATAAAGTAGAAAATAGCACAAGAAATAAAATACTAGACCAGATGGGGGGGGGTGGATCTAGTTAAATGAACCACACAAAATAAGAAGCTTGAAAAGAAGATATATAAAAAATAGCTCTGATGGCTTATTATTAAGGCGTTTGTCTCCAAAGCCAAAGGATCCTGGTTCCACTCTCCAGGACCCATGTAAGCCAGATGCACAAGGGGGCACATGAGTCTGGAGTTCGTTTACAGAGGCTGGAACCTCTGGCGTGCCCATTCTCTCTCTCTCTCTCTCTCTCAAATAAATAAATAAATAAATAAAAAATATTTAAAAAAATAGTTCTGGCCAGGCGTGGTAGCACGTGCCTTTAATCCCAGCGCTTGGGAGGCAGAGGTAGGAGGATCGCTGTGAGTTCAAGGCTACCCTGAGGCTGTATAGTGAATTCCAGGTCAGCCTGGGTTAGAAAGAGACACTACCTTGAAAGACCAAAAAAAAAAAAGACTAATTAAATCCTAAAATGTGAAATATAAAATGATTGAAATTTATAAATGCATATACAAATTAAAAATATTAACAGCAGCCACCAGTTTACTGACTCATTTTATTTTTTTTTTACATATATAGAATTTTTTGAGTGAAAATCAAGCAAATTAATGGGCTGGGGTATGGTATATGAGAGGTCATTTCATAAGTCAAGGATTTAGCAATGCCCAGCACCTACACACAAATGAATAAGCTTAAATTTCAAAATACTTAAATATCAAGTAAAGATTATAAAATGGTAAAATAATAAATATTATGGTGGTAGAGAGTATTTAAATTTTTCTTTGGTTAAGGATTTACGATTTTCAGAAGAGTCATCTTTTTTCTTATTTTCTCATAAGGAAAAAAAATATGACCTCTAGAATAGAAATCACAATTTGAGTTTATTCACCAAATTTTTCTTTCAAATTATCATTGGTTTTTGCTGTAATTTTTTTCTCATTTAATCACCAATCATATCTGAAGGACCTCACTAAATCATTTACATTATAATTATATTATGCTACAAAATAGACAAAAACAAATGTAAACATCAGCTCTGTGTAAATTAGAGATAAGGAAATGGAGGTGGAAATTACAATTGAGGTGGTAAACACACACACACACACACCACACACACACAGATATACACATAATTATGGACTTGGTTTTCCAACTTTCCTAATTCATGACCTAGTAGATAACATTAACATCAATCAGAGTGTTTGTGATCCTAAATTTCTTTAAGAAATAATCTAGCTTAAAAAGCTAATAAGCAAACATTTAAAGATCTTCTTCACTGTATGAAGCACAGGAAGTATTTGTAGGATATAAAAAAGCAAAAATAAGAAAGGAAAATTGAAAACAAAGAGAAGATTTATATTGAGTAACTTAGTATCTAAGAAAAAATATTAATTTTGAGGTTGTAGAAAATAGTTATAAAACATAATATAAAATGTGCAAACTACTTATAAAATTCCCAGCTGTCATAATAATAAATTATGCATATTTTATTTGAATAAATCAAATCCCAAACGTTTTACTGAACTAACCTAATTCTTTGGCTAAACAGAAAGTATTGCTACAAGGAGAAATATCAACAGCTGGAGACCTCTTTGCAGAAATCTTATTCTAGTAGTATTTGTTATTAGAGAATTTTATTTGTGTTGAATTTCTAAGGTGCCAAAATACTCACCAAAATCTCCACAAAAACTAGTAATAGGCATGAATAAAATACACTTCAGCTAAAAGTTAAGCTAATAGTATAGACTGAAAAACATTATTAGAAAACAAAAGTCTACAGCTAGAGAAACGGCTTAGCGGTTAAGGTGTTTATCTGCTAAGCCTAAGGACCCAGGTTTGATTCCCCAGAACCCACATAAACCAGATGCATATGGTGGCACATTTGTCTGGAGTTTGTTTGCAGTGGCTAGAGGCCCTGGAGTGCCTATTCTCTTTCTCTCCCTAGCTGTCAAATAAATAAATAAAAATATTTTAAAAAGACAGCCAGTTGTGGTGGCGCATGCCTTTAATCCCAGCACTCAGGAGGCAGAAGTAGGAGGATCAGAGGTAGGAGGATCACATGAGTTTGAGGCCACCCTGAGACTACATAGTGAATTCCAGGTCAGCCTGGGCTAGAGTGAAGCCCTACCTCGAAAACAAAACAAAACAAAAAAGGGGGGTTCTATTAACTGAAGAATGATAATAATGAATATGCTAAAATGCACAAAATGCCATTTTTAAGGATATATCAAAGCAAAGCTTCATGTAAAAGCAATTGGACAGGAATTACCATATAGTTGTGAGGTGATAGTTTCTAGACAAAACTATTAAAAGAATAAATTCATTCTGTAAAGCCAAAGCCTATTCTAATTAAAGTGGTAGCCTCCAAATAATGTACATCAGTACTTGACTGTAAAAATTCTTGTGGGGAACCAACACATTGTTAGAGTTAGTGTTTCTTTTTTTCAAAATGTGTGGTAACTTGCATCTCTCAGTGTTTCGCCCCTACCTTCTAATTACTAATAATTTTCTTCTAATCTCTCAACAATTTTACATAGCCTCAATAATACAGTAACATTTCTGAAACTATATTAAAGACAATTAAAACATCCCACAAACATTTAAATAATTTCTATATGGTAAGTACAGATTTATGAACTGAGAATAAAAGATAAATAATATATAGTAAGTAACTTATCTAAAAAGTTTGGCTTATGCTTTTCTTACTGTGGATTATGACCCTTAAGAGACTTATGAATTAGTTTACTGGATTTTTGACTAATGATTTCAAAAGACCAAAATAACTTAGAACAGAATTTAAAAACCCATATGTATCATAAACAGTAAGATAAATATTGCTTCATGGAAGTTTTGTCTCAATTATCTGTATGTGTATATGTGTAAATGGGTAACAATGTAAAATTTATTCCATATTGTGGTTCATAGTCAAAAGTCTGAAAAAACTATCCTTGTTCAGGAAAGTACCTACAAGAAATTTTTACACAATGGATCATTCTGTAACAACTGTCACAAACTGGTAACTTCAAACATTCTAATCTAAATTAACTGACAAGGCTAAATAAATACCCTACAGAACAAGTAGTCAAGCACCAGCAATGTCTTTCTTTTGAAAAAAAAAATGTTATCTTTATTTAGATCTCCTTTATTAAAATGTTCACCAGTCAATCACAATGCTATGCAGTTGCAACGAAATATTTTCGCCATTAGTTAATAAAGTGAGATGGCTATGATAGTGCTCTAACATGCTTGGGACTCAGAGGGGAACTGGAGTGTACCTATATTATGCCTGGTGATACTCAGAAGCACTATACTTTGAGTTGATTTTTTAAAATATTTTTATTTTTATTTGCAAGGAGAAAGAGAGAACAGATACAGAGATAATGGGCACACCAGGGCCTCTAGCCACTGCAAATAAACTCCAGATGCATGTGCCACTTTGTACACCTGGCTTTACATGGGTACTAGGGAATCAAGCCCCAGCTGTTAGGCTTTGCAGGCAAGCACCTTAATCACTGGGCTATCTCTCCAGCCCTGAGTTGGTTTTTAAGGGTCAAAACATTCGTTTATTGAGGGTAAACCAATTTCTTGGAATCAAGGAGTGCATGGTATCAAAATATTTACATTATGAAATAGTAAGTAACTTAAAGAGTCCCAAGTAAAGGTTGAGTAGCTAGCCAATCATACCACAGTTTAAAAAAATGTTTATTTATTTGAGAGAAAGAGAGAGAGAAAGAAGCAGATAGAGACATAAGACAGGCATGCCAGGGCCTCTAGCCACTGTAAACGAACTCCAGACACGTGGACCACCTTGTGCATCTGGCTTACCTGGGTCCTGGGGAATTGCACCTGGGTCCTTAGGCTTCATGGGCAAGTGCCTTAACTGCTAAGCCATTCCTGCAGCCCCATACCACACTTTTAAAAAGATATTTTATTTATTTATTCATTTGAGAGAGAGTGAGAGAGAGAGAGAGAGACGCAGCAAGAGAGAGTGGGAGGGGGGACATGCCAGGGCCTCCAGCCACTGAAACAAACTCCAGACACAAGCACCACCTTGTGCATCTGGCTTTACATGGGTACTGGGGAATCAAACTCAGGTCCTTAGACTTTGCAAGAATGTGCCTTAACCACTGAGAAATCTCTCCAGCCCCATATCACACTTTTAAAGGCTGATTTATCACAACTAAACATTTTTGAGCTCCAGCACTTGTGTTCACTTATTTTTAAAACTAAAATAAATTCTTACTAAATTCTAAACAACCCAAAAGCAGAGAATACATTTTCTTCAACACTTTTTAAAAAATATTGTATTTATTTGAGAGAGAAAGAGAGAGAGAGAGAGAGGAAGAGAATGGGTGCACCAGGGCCTCCAGCCACTGCAAATGAACTCCAGACACACGTGCCCCCTTCTGCATCTGGCTTATGTGGGTCCTGGGAAATTGAACCTGAGTCCTTAGGCTTCACAGACAAACACCTTAACCACTAAACCATTTCCTCAGCACATCAACGCTTTTTTTTTTTTTTTTTTTTTTTTTTTTTTTTGTCTTTTGAGGTAGGGTCTTACTCTAGCCCCAGGAATGCACTATGTAGTCTCAGGGTGGTCTCTAATTCACTGTGATCCATTTAATTCTGCCCCCTGAGTGCTGGGATTAAAGGTGTGCACCACCACACCCAGCTTCTTCAACAGTTTTGCACATAATGAATGTTACATGATTAATTTTGAATGCATTGAATTTTTATTTTTATATTACCATACATCAATCTATACTTAAAATATATTGAAGTATCTCTACAGAAAGTTATATGGTTTCTTGAGAATCTTATCTAAATCCATATTATTTATGCCTTGTTAATCCTAAAGAATTAGAACTAGTGAATGCTAATGATAATTATTTTGCCAGCAAAAAGAGTCAAACTTAAATCACAAAATAATGATGCAAGTTGGATCTGAGAGCGGTTCGGTAATTGTACAACTGTACTATGTGCAAAACATTGCCCAGGCGATCTGGGGGTTACAAAAATTAAGGCTGAAGATCTTGTAAAATATACACAAAAATATATTCAGATATTTATGATGAATTAAAGCTTTTGAAAATTACTATAGTCATTCAACTCAAATCTCATATTCTCTGAAAAGTCATTCTTCACTAATATAAACTTAACTGTTCTGCCTTTATGGTAGTAGAAAGAACTCTAGAAGTCAATATGAAATGTTGGTTTGTGTTGTGACACAACCTCTAAGTAGGAGTTGGAGAAATGATTGCTGAGCTTCTGGTTTATTTGACACTCATTTTCAAAATAGGGAGAGGCATCAAAGTAAAGGATCTCAAGGTCCCTTCCAGACCTAAGGTTCAGAACCCATTGTTCATACCAGTTCATACCAACTCTATGGTTCATAAGGAGCCATCCACCTTATGCAAGGACACCTGAAAGAGATATTGTGACTCAAGTACTGGCAATTTTCCAAGTATCAGTTTTTAGGCATTTTTATTACTATAATTATTTTTAACATATTTTATCATTTAACTTTTTGTATAATATGCATTTCACAATCACAAAAATTCTTGAGGTCAGATGTACTTTGGCATTCAAAAGTTTTGGCTTTCAAAAAATAATATAGCACATATATCATGTAAAACAAAACCACATAATCAAAACCATTAAGATTTCTGCAGTGAAACATGAATATTCCCTTAAAGTAGAATAAATGAAGGCTATAAATAGCTTCACATCAGTTCAAGTCAGGTTTTCTGCCAAAAGTTCTTAGTGTCAAATATATTACCTAAAACAAATTTTCAAGGATTTTTGATTTCAGAATTCCACAAGAGAATTATATATCTTTATTTATTTATTTTTTTAATATTTTATATTTATTTATTTGACAGAAAAAGAAGGAGAGAGAGAAAATGGGCATGCAAACAAACTCCAGACCTGTGCACCCTCTTATGCATCTGACTAATGTGGGTCCTGGGGAATCGAACCTGGGTCCTCTGGCTTTGTAGGCAAACGCCTTAACAGCTAAGCCATCCCTCCATCCCTATCTATTTATTTATTTATTATTTTTTTGAGAGAGAAAGAATTGGCAGCCAAAGCCTCAGCCACTGAAAACGAACTCTAGACACTTGCGCCACCTAGTGGGCAGGTGCAACCTTGCACTTGCCTCACCTTTTGTGGGTCTGGCTTAAGTGGGATCTGGAGAGAGATGGAACATGGATGATAGTACATGCCCACTAGGTGGCACAAGAGTCTCCAGTGCAATTTCAGTAGCTGAGGCCCTAGCACGCCAATTCTTTCTCTCTCTTTGGTTCTCTCTTTAAAAAAATATTCTATTTATGTATTTATTTATTTTGCAAGCAGAGAGAAAAAGATAGAGGGAGAGAGAGAGAATGGGCATGCCAGAGCCTCTAGCCTCTGAAAATCAACTCCAGATGCATGTGCTGCTTTGTGCATCTAGCTTTACATGGGTACTGGGGAATCAAACTCAGGTCATTAGGTTTTGCAAGCAAGTGCCTTAACTGCTGAGCTATCTCTCCAGCCCAGGATTGTATAAATGACATAGACCTTATTTGTCTTCTATCTAGACTGTAAATATCACAGGGTCAGAAATCACCTATTTTAATTACTCATATATCTAGAAATCTGCCTTGCACAACATGCAACAAAAATAGTTGATGCTCATTTGAAGAATTCATCATTGAGTAGATACCACATTCCAAAATTATACTCAGAAGTTGGAATATCTTGTAAGCATTATAATCTTAGAAGGAACAAAGTGGAAAATAAATGCTAAACTGCTGGTGATTAAGTGCTTCAGCACCAAAATGTATGATTCAGGCAAAACGATGTTAGAAGTGCTAAATTAAAATGCAAAACTATAATCTAACATTTAGAAGCTGTCAATATTTCATAACTGTCAAAGTTAGCAGAGTAATTTATAATCTGGACAGGAACTAGGGTGTAATTTGGTATTAGAATTCTATTAGTCAAAACAGTCACAAAATTCCCATAACTTTTGCATTAAATGTATGGTTTTTCAAGCTGTGTTTCATTCATACCAATTCCAAAAGTGGACACTCATGGGGATGACTCTTCAGACATAAAATATAGGGAATATAAGATTGTGGAGAGCCAGCCATACATACTATGCAAAAGTGTTCTAGATGAGACAATCTCATTCTATACAAAGAGGAAATTACTTTTTTGATTTTTGTTCTTTTTTGTCAATTGAACCTACTTTGAAAGAAATGATAAATTCTGATGGAAATATTTTCTTGCACCAAGAACAAATCAGGAAGAAATGAGACATATTTATTTATTTGTTAAGATTATATACTTTGTAATTTGTTCAACAACCTTAAAGTATAAGTGATATAATAATTTGGATTAGCATATTAAATTTATTATTTTGTTTGTGTGAGTGCACAGGTGTGTGCAGAAGTGTCCTTGTAGAAGTCAGAGGACAATCTTGGGTATCATACTGAGACACTGTCCAACTTTTTTTTTTGTTGTTGTTGTTTTGAGTCTTGCTAGGGTCTTGCTCTAGCCCAGGCTGACTGTGGATTCACTATGTAGGCTCAAGATAGCCTTGAACTTGAGGTGATCTCCCTGCCTCTGCCTGGGATTAAAGGTATGTGCCACCATGCCTGGCTACTGTCCACCTTTTTTTTTTTTTTTTCGAGGTAGGGTCTCACTCTGGCTCAGGCTGACCTGGAATTCACTATGTAGTCTCAGGGTGGCCTCAAATTCACAGCGATCCTCCTACCTCTGCCTCCCGAGTGCTGGGATTAAAGGCATGCACCACCAAGCCCAGCTACTGTCCACCTTTTTTGAGACAGGGTTTCTTATTGGCTTGAATTTCATCAACTAGGCTAATCTGGCTGGCCAGTGATCTCAAGGAATCCATCTGTCTCTACCACACCAGCCACTGCTGTGGTTATAAGCATATCCCATCATGCCTTTTTTGGTTGTTTTTTTTTTTTTTTTTTGAGGTAGGGTTTCACTGCAGCTCAGGCTGACCTGGAATTCGCTATGTAATCTCAGGGTGGCCTCAAACTCATGGCAATCTTCCTACCTCTGCCTCCTGAGTGTTGGGATTAAAGGTGTGCACCACCACGCCCAGCTATGACTGGCTCTTTTAGGTCACTCTCAGGATCAAACTTAAGTCCTCATGCTTGCTTAGCAAACATTTTAACAACTGAGCAAGTGTGTTCAAGCCATCTATTTTATAATAGAACCTGTCTGTCATCTAAGTCAAAATAATCACATCAATCTGCCTATCAAAATATCTCATAAGTCTTATCAATTCTATTTCTTGAACAAAAAGAAAGACTAGAAATCAGCAAGTAACCAGACAAGAAGTAAACCAATCCATTTAAATCTGTGTGTGTGTGTGTGTGTGTGTGTGTGTGTGTGTGTATGTGTCCCTTACTCCCTCCCTCCCTCTAGGTTGCCAAGTGCCACTTGAACTTTCTGCCTCAGCCTCCCAAATAGTTTGGATTACAGGCTTGCACCACCATACCTAACGCTGTAATAGTGTCTGCATTGTTTTAGAGCATGACATTCCAGCATGAACTTATGAATCAAATCACAATCATTTATTTTAGATAAGGCCATTTATTATAACAAAGTACATTTTTACACTAGGATACCTTTTAGGAAGCTAAATTAGTTTTCTGATATCAAGTGAAATGTGAAGTAATTTAAAAGAACACTTTTTTCCCCCTAGCCATTGGAATAAAAAAGAAAACATGCTAGCTCTCTGAATGGAAAGCACAAGCTGGCAAACACTATTACTGGTGAAATGAAAGGAAGCCCATAAGTGATATCAGATGACATTTTCTATGGGGCTATTTTGGTGGTGATATCATCTGACATCCTCTATAGGGTTATTTAGGGTGAGTGTGACATTTGCCTAATGAGAAGATTAGAAAGTTGCCCTAAAAGAGCCTTATATAATGTATAAGGCCAAGGAACATATGGATAAAGTGTTGCTGGAGAAGTGTAAATATGACTCTTGAAGTAGTAAATGAAGGTTAAATATAAACAGCTGGTCCAAGGGAAATGAAGGGGGTGGGGGGCAAGTAAGCTGTCTATTTCAGACTGGCATTTCACTAGGCGGTAAGTTATCTTTATCTGTTGAGTTGCTTGACCGTTGCATATTACATTTCAGAGTTTAAGGAAACAAATGTTTAAAAATTACATTCATTCAGTTAAAAAAAAGACATTCTAGAATTATCTTTGAAATTTACTTTAAAATCTGAGCTGCTTGTGTTTTGTTTCCTTCTTAAGAAAGAACTATTTTAGTTATAAACTTGCCAAACTGCTGTTTTTTAAAGACACAAAAGTACATAATTTGTACTTTTACATTTTAAATATCAAACTATAAACTCAACCTCCCCCCCAACAACTCCCACTTTGAAATGACATCCCAACTTTGCTACTGAATCCTCTAGAAAATACATTCATTCAGTTGAGAAACACCAAGTCTTCTGTGCAACTGCAATTTGAAAATCAACATATTATCCATTGCTGGTTACTCCAATTGCATTATAGAATTATGTGGATTAAATACAAAAACCAAATGTCCCAACAAACTTACTATTGAATATTATTCTATGTGTAGTGTTAATTCTGTACAGATATAGGAGAAAATTATTCAATATATTCAATACACCTATCCTTTGACCTCTGCACAAGTGCTGTGGCATGCATGCCTATATACACACACAGGCACATACAAATAAATAAATAAAATTTATGTTAAAATTTCTGTAACTATAATGCCAAATACTATTTTTATGACACAAAATGAAAATTCGTAGCTTACCAAATGAAAATGATTATGACCAATATTAAGTGTATAAACTATTTTTGTATGGTATTTACTTGCTTATAAATTTTATACTTTTTCACTTTATATAGTAAGTTTTTACTATAAATTTATAACTAAGTAATGAATTCACATTTCATTGTACATGTTTTGGTTTTATAAAGTTTGGGTTTTATTCAGGTTAGTTAACATTAATGGAATACACAGTGAAAGTTGTACCCACATGTCACTGATTATAAGAAGCCTATAGCCTAGAAGTAAGATCAAGTGTGTACAAATAACTATTAAACACATGGAGCTTCACAAAGGATGTAGCAAGGGACAAGTAGAATTTCCAAAAAAACAATGTAGATGCATATGAACAGCATTTATTACCATTGTTTATCACACCTACTAAATTCCAGCGAAATGCAAGGTACTTTTCTCATACTGTGACAAATTTCCTCACAAAAAGCAATGTAAGGGAAGATAGATTTATTTGGTCTCCTAGTTTAAGAAAGTATAGTCCATTGTGGCAGACTTCATGTACCAGGAGCATGCAGCAGCTGGGACTCCCCGCATCTGAGAGGACCAGGAAGGAGAGAGCAGGGTGTGTTGGTACTCTTTTATTTTATTATTTTATTTTTGTGTTCTGAACCACAGTCTTATTCTAGCCCAGGCTGACCTGGAATTCACTATGTAGTCTCAGGCTAGCCTTGAACTCACAGAGATCCTCCTACCTCTGCTTCCCAAGTGCTAGGATTAAAGACATGTGCCACTGTGCCCAGCTTTTCTTCCTTTTTATTCACTCTGGGACCTCAGCCCATGGGATGGTGCCACCCACATGAGGGTGGGTCTTCCCTCCTCAGTTAAGCCTCACTGAGAACACCATAACAGACATGCCCACAGATGTGCCTCTTACATGATTCCAAATCCACTCCTGCTGACAATGAAGAGCAACCATCACAGATGCTGATACTGTGCCTATCAACAAGATGTATAGATAGCACATTTTCTGCACTCATAAAATCTGTTGTCCAGTGGGAAACACATCCAAATACTGAACAAAAGGGGTTTCTTCAATGTATATAAAGCTTACAGAATGAAAGTAGCAGAGGAGGATTTATAGACTCATGCCTACTTAATGTAGAGGGAATTTAAGTGTTGGTTTACTCAGTGTTTTGTTTTTTGGAGGTTCTTTTGCTTATTGTTTTTTGTTTTTCAAGGTAGGGTTTCACTCTAGCCCAGGTTGACCTGAAATTCACTATGTAGTATCAGGGTGGCCTTTAACTCATGGAGATCCTCTTACCTCTGCCTCCTGAGTGCTGGGATTAAAGGTGTGTGCCACCACACCTGGCTACACAGTGTTTGAATCAGAATATTTGCTACATTTCAATCACTCAAACCCTTCATGTTGTGTTTATTGAAATAAAACAGGTATCTAATAATCTCTATTGAGTAATTTGAAAGAAATTTTGATTAGAAAGTTTAAGGTTTACAATGTACCATTTAAGTGATAAATACGTAAAAGAAGAAATTTCTACCCCTATTTGGGGATTGAGTGTTACTCTTTTACACACTAGCTTTATCACCTTTAGGATACATAAGAATTTCAGTTTGGTGCTGGAGAGATTGCTCTGTGGTTAAAGAGCTTGTTTGAAAATCCTAAGGACCCAGGTTTTATTCCCTAGTTTCCACATAATCCAGATGTACAAGGTAGCGCATGCATCTGGAGTTCATTTGCTGTGGCTAGGAGCCCTGGAGTGTCCAGTCTCTCTCTATCTGCCTCTCCCTCTCTCTCTCAAATAAATAAAATAAAAATAAAAAGTTTTTGTAAATGAATTTCAGTTTTTTCCACTAAAAAAGGGACATAGGTATCTATTCAGAAACATACAAGTATCTATTCAGAAGGTTTAATGCTCAGGAGGTCCATATATAATGCTACACAAATGTAAGATAATCTGCTACGTATATGTAGTTTCCTATGTAATTTTACTCAGTAAAATGGGCAATCTAAACTATCTATTTACCTAAAGTGATCCTAAAAATCTATATATTATTTAACCAAATTTGAACTTATACTTATTTTGAGGGCAACCTGTTCACAGGAGAGGTAGAAACCCACTACCAGAAACCTGCATATCAGGTTGGAGCACTGCATTCTAGCAAAACCAAGAAAGATTGCCTAAACAGATACCAATTAGCATGTGCTTAAGCATAACTATTCATTTCCCAAAATAATCATGAAAAAAATTAAGGTTATTGTCCGGAGACCCTGGGCTGGTTATTAGTAACTAGAATACCATTTTCTCCAAATCACATACCTTAAAACAAAGGAGAACCTTCATAAGCATGCATATATTGGACTAAGCACTAAGAAATGATAAAAGACTTTTTATGTGGATTTTGTCATTTATAATCACTGCTGAACAGTTTTTCAAACTAACAAAATCATTTTGGAAAACAGAAGTCCAAGAGTGGCAGCTTCCACAAGGAAAAAGCCCATCTCTCTCTGGGGTTTAGACCATACCTAACTGAGGTCTTCCCACTTAATCCCTTCATAGCCCCACCTTTATATAGGATTTGAGAGTCTAGGTTGGCCAAATATAGTGGGTTCATGGATTTCTTTTAATTTCTGATGAGAATTTCTGGTAAGAATTTTTACTCACTGATAGGACTTGGCCTTACATTTAAGTATGGCAATAAATTATATAGTACCTTTCATCTTTGCAAAATTGGTCTAATCACTGTGGATTAATTAAATGATTCATAGACCATTATGGACCCAAAAGTTATATATAATTTTAATAGGTAGATAAAGGCCATTATAAACACATTGTTATAAATATATTTCGGGATTCCAACTATATATTGGAATTATTTTGCCTTGTTCCTTTCATTGGTATATGCTCTCTGAGCAATAAGCAGAATTAGTATTGCATAAACCTTTGCTTCTATAATAGAATCAGAATCAAAGCCTTGTGAAGGAGCTGTCTTATAAAATAATCTTTTTTAATATTTTTATTTATTTATTTGAGAGAGGGAAAGAGGCAGAGAGAGAGAGAGAGAGAGAGAGTGAGAGAGAGAGAGATGGGCACACCAGGGCTTCCAGCCACAGCAAATAAATTCCAGACACATGAGCCACCTTTGCATCTGGCTTATGTGGGTCCTGGGGAATTGAACCGAGGTCCTTTGGCTTTGCAGGCAAGCGCCTTAACTGCTAAGCCATCTCTCCAGCCCTTATAAAACAATATTTATAACAAATGCAAGAATAATACTCTGCTGATAGTCAAGAATTGACATTTCAGTCTTACAAACTCCTTTAAAACACTTTCATGGCCTCCTTACTGGAGTAAGACAATCTGATAACCTCTATTGAGTGATGTAAAAAAAAAAAAAACACATTTGATTAGGCAGCTTAAGATAAATATATAATTCCCGGTACCGTCTCAGGAGTCGAGTCCTAACTCTATAGCACACTAGCTATGTAACCCTGGCGACACTTGGCTGTGAGCCTGTTTCCCCACTTCGAACGTTTTTCACTTTCTACTTGCCAATCTTCCGACTTTTCATCCGACTGTTTCCAAACCCACACATTTTCAAAGTGGGAGGGATGGAGTGGGAAAACACCAAGGACCCGGAAGGTCTGAGTAAGGGTCACTCCACTAAGACACCCTGCTAACCTTCGGATAGCCGTCTACCAAACCTACCTCCGCTTTCATTTTTTTTTTTTTTTAATTTTTAATTCGTCCGCGCAGCGCCTCCTGCCGGCCGGTGGGTGAAGCTCAGCTCGGGGACGCCGGGGAAGCCCCGCGCCGCGCCTCTCTCTCTCTCAGCTCCGCGTCGCCCGGCGCTGCGCGCGAAAGGCGGGAAAAAGGCGGACGGCCTCGGCGGGGCGCGCAGGTGCCGGGGGACCCGCTGTGGGGAGCGTGCGCCCGGGCCCTCAGCTCGCGGTCCAGTCAGTCAGTCAGTCAGGCTCCGCAGCGCTCTCCGTCAGAGCGGCCTCACCTGCGCGTGCGCTGCCCGCCCGCGGCCGCTCGAGCTCACCCGGCCCCCTCGCCCGCCCCCCCAGAGCGCGCGCCCCGAGCGGCCCTCGCCCACGCCAACGACAAGCGGCTCCGAAAGCGCGCGCTGACTGGCCGCATGAGGAGCGCAGCGCCTCTCCGTGGAGCAACCTTCCTCACAGCCGCCGCCGCCGAGGGGCCTTCGGGACTTGCAGGGAGTCGCGGGCCCGGGTCAAGAACACTCACTCCACTGGGGCGGCTTGGACGCCGTCGAGGCCGGGGAGTGGGGATGCGCGCGCGGCCCGGCCTGGGAGGCGGTGAGGCCTCCTGGGCTGGGTGAGCGGGAGGCTTCCTGGCTGGAGGGGGTTCCTGGGAGATTTTTCCAGTGAACTTTTCCTGCGAGCCTGCAATGAGGACAGGCCTTCTCTTTCCTGCCCACTCTCTCTGTGTGTCCCTCATGCCCGCCTCTGCCCTAGTTCTCTCTGGCTCTCTTCTTCCTTTCCCATTCCTCCCTTCTTCACAATGCCGACCTTCGCCCCCCTACCCCCGTCCGATCGCCTCTCCTCCTTCTCCCTTCTGCTCACCGTCCTCTCCCCACCCCAACCCCAACCCCTGGGCTCCTGTCAGGCATATTGGCATTCAGGAGCTCTCCACTTAAATCTATTGGCGCGCACACCACCCACTAACCTAATCGTTTCTTGGTCTGCATGAAATAAGGTGTCCCAGGATCTAAAAGCTAATTTCACCCCTTTGCTTTTTCTAATAGACCCGCGGGGCAAAAACAGTTTCTGATCTACAAGAGGCGAACTCTCAAAAGGATCACCACCCGGTGGGGTCAAGCCTGAGGTCCTGCATCGTGCGTTGGGGATATTCCAAGACCAGTCCATTCAGGGGAAGTTCAAGGATAGTGAACGGCCAACTGCTACCAGCTTCTCACGCGGCCAAGAGCACTTGGGGACTGGTGTGGGTCTCCCAGAATGCTGGGCAGAGAAACAGGGCGCCCAGGCTACAGGCTGTGCCTGAATCCCTTCCACCTGGGTCAGGGATTCTGGACGTGTGCAAAAGCCCAGACTTGCATGGCCATCATCCAAGCCAGGTTTCAGCACCACCGCCTTCTGCCATCCCATAGCTCTGTCTCCAAATCTATGAGGTGGCCGCCTTGAGGATTTCATTTAGCCAGGCACGGAAAGGTACGCCTCCAGGTTGCTTAGGCCACCTGCTCCCTTGCAGATGCAGACTGTAGTCGCAGCCCAGACTTTCCTCGGAGCGAAACAGCCTACCGGAAGACCAGCCACAGTCTGGGGTCCCTTATTATCTCTGTTACTCTACCATGGGATTTGGGATCAAAATATGTACTTCCTGGTCTTAACTGATTAAGCAGTTTTAGGCAAGTAACTAACCTCTTTCATTTCATCATCTACTAAATAAAGTCAGCTACATGGTCTTTAGAAATTCGAAGTTTCCTTTGCACCAGGGAAACTTTTCTTTAAAAAAAAAAAAACTAACTTGAATTCCTTGGTTTTGCTTTTCTTTTTAACCCATTTTAAATCTCTGTTACCTTCAGGAAGAGATGTGAGGAATAATGTAAATAGGATAAACCATTCAGAGAAATCTGAAAGATGGAAAAAGAGAAAGTGGAGAGATCAATTAATGTGATAGAAGACTATCCAATTGCCTGGGTGAAAGTAAAACGAAGCAGAACCCTGTAGACCTCAGTCCACAGTCCAAGTTCATGTAGGAACCCTGAAGCTCATGTTTGCAGAGGTCAGAGAGTGGTAGGTTTCACTTAGTAGGTTCCAATCACATAGTCTTTTCTCTTTGGGCTGCTACGGGGTTTTATTTGTTTCAGAATACGTCTTTGTGTAGTTGGGTCAATGCTGTTAGGGTGAATGGTAGAACTTGGCCAAAAGGAACGTGGAGAAGAAAGCCTGAGGAAGAAAGAAATGAAGTCTAAGGGATGTCCAGCAATGATGCTACCTTAACTCAAAGCCCTGCTTTTTCTTTAGCTTCTTAGGTTTACACACCATACTTACAAGTATTCAAATCAAAACAAAATTCAACTTTGTTTCTGAGTTACTCCTTTATTAGCTATTATCTGTTATGAGCTAGCACTAGATTTTAGATGCTATGAACACTGTATGAAATAAACTTAGATGTTCAGTTTATAAACTTGTGAGACAAATAGATAATATAAGGAATGTTTTCACACAGCAATACATGGGTATCATGGAGCATTAAAGAAAAATACTAGAGTCAGGATCAAGGAAAAATTCTTCACAGGAATTATCCTTGAGCTGACCTTTAGGAAGTGAAAGGGGGTAGTAGGGGGTGGAAGAATATTCAAGAACATTCAGAAGATCCAAGGCTAGAAAAAGATTTCTCTTGCCAGGTGTGGTGGTGCATGCCTTTAATCACAGTACTTGGGAGGCAGAGGTAGGAGGATCGCCGTGAGTTCAAGGTCACCCTGAGACTACATAGTGAATTCCAGGTCAGCCTGAGCTAGAGTGAGACCCTACCTCAAAAAAACAAAAAACAAAAAACAAACAAAAAGAAAAGATTTCTCTAAAAGTTGTAACAATCCATTCAAGCAGAAAAAAAAAAAAAAAAACAGAACAGATAAAATAGTGAAAAACTATTCTGAAAGCTGTGGGAAATACTTGAAAGATTTCAAGTGGGAAATGCATGATGTGCTTTGCTCTTTAGAAAGAGCATTTTGACAGTAATATTTAGGGTAGGTGGAAGGGTTGGGTAGACTATAGGAAAACCAGTTAGAAGACTATTGCAGTGGTGCCTGATAGAAGTGATGAGTGTCTGAATTCAGGCAGAGATAGTGGCTATGGAAATGAAATTGAGAGAGGACGAGGAGAAAGGGAGGGACTGATGCAAGAGATAATATAAAGAGAAACTTGAAAGAACTTGATGAGTAATTGAGGATGAGAGATGAGTGAGAATAAGTAGAGAAAGATTCCCAGGCTTCTGGCTTAGGCACCTGCAGATTCAATGATGCCACTTCCTGAGAGAGAAGCTACGATGGAAACAGAAAGATCATGTCTCAGTTGGGACATACAGAGTTTCGTCTGTCTGTAAGACACCCCAGCGGAGAGGACAGATGAATGGACAACTGAGTCTGGAGTCCACAGTGAGCTTGGGTGAAGGTTCAGTTACTGAAACTCTGGGTTTGCATGAAGTCAGTCAAGAAGACAAAAAATCAAGCCGGGCGTGGTGGCGCACGCCTTTAATCCCAGCACTCGGGAGGCAGAGGTAGGAGGATCGCCATGAGTTCAAGGCCACCCTGAGATGACAGAGTTAATTCCAGGTCAGCCTGGACCAGAGTGAAACCCGACCTCGAAAAAAATAAAAAAAAAATAAATAAATAAAAAATAAAATAAAATAAAATAAAATAAAAAGAAGACAAAAAATCAAATTTAGGAATCAACAACTTAACAGGCTATGGGAGGTAAAAGACCCTTTGAAGGATGTTGACATGAAATGTCCATAAAGACAGATGGAAATATTAGGAACAAACATCACTTAGAAGATACCTACCTATTACCTTCTCGTCAATGGCCCAGCCACTCCTCTAATGCCGGATATTGAATTTAGGATCTTAACCATGTTAAGTGCATGTTCTTCTATTTAATTACACCCCTTCATCTTTATAAACATTATTCATTAAATAATTCCTGTCTTTAGAATCTAGCAACCATAGAAGGTAGATTTTTTATCATGTTTTGTAATTCTTTTTTTTCCTTTTTATTGACAGCTTCCATACTTATAGACAAAAAGCCATGATAATTCCCTCCCCTCCCCCAGTTTCCCCTTCACAAATCCACACTCCATCATATCCCCTATGTCTCCACATTAGTCACTCTTTTATTTTGATGTCATCATCTTTTCCTCCTATTATGAGGGTTTTGTAAAGGTAATGCAAGGCACTGCAAGGTTGCAGTTATCAAGGCAAATTTTTGTCTGGTCAATTGCATTGTAAGCAGTCCTACCATTCCTTCGGCTCTTACATTCTTTCTGACATCTCTTCTGCAATGGACCCTGAGCCTTGGGAGGTGTGATAGAGATGTTTCACTGCTGAACATTCCTCTGTCACATCTTCTCAACACTGTGGTGCCTTTTGGGTCATCCCAGTGATCACCACCTTCTAAAAAGAGAAGCTTCTCTAACCAAAAGTGAGAGTAGCATTAATATATGGATATAAACATTAAATAAAGTGCTTACAGGGCAGTTTGGTGAACATCATATATGCATTTAGCCAGATAAGAGCAGGCATTACACTCTTAATGCTCATGACCTCCCTGCCATAAGTTTTTGATTAGGTTTTCAGTACTAGGCATGTATTCCCTCCCATACAGCGGGTCTCCAGTCCAATTAGAGAGCAGTTGGTTTCCCCATAACAGACATGCCACTATTGCACCCATTGGTTCATTTGGCCTGGCAGACCAAACTTGAGACTTGCAGTGTCCACTGTTTTCACCACTGATGACTTCTGTCTCCCATAAGGCTGCACTGCACTGCTTTCTGTCAGCTGGTCTACCAGCAGAAGGTTTTCTTCTCAGCCCTAATTTGATTTCTTGGTGACCTTGAAGCCCAGGCATGTGGAATCTTCAGCAATAGGGTCTTACCATCTGTTTCTCAAGGGAAACCAAGAGCCTTGGCAAGAGCCTGTAATGTTTTGGGGACATTAGGGTCCTGCATGGCCAACAACTCACTGGAAGGTATCCCATCCCTGGCACTGACATTTTTCTAGTAACAGTTTATGGCTTCTGAGTGTGCCATTATCCAAAAAAGTAGATTATCATGTGGTTTATTCACAATATCCTGAATTTTGATTAATCCTCCCCCAACACTCCTTTTACTCAATCTCTTCCCCTGACCTTGCTTAGGCCATTCCATCTAATCCACAGTAATCTGTCCATCTACTTACATATATACAGTACCATCCCTTTAAATCTACCCCTCTCCTTCCTCCCTTATAGCCCTTTTCTATCTTATTGGCCTCTGCTACTGATTTTTACTCCAACTCACACACAAGTCTGAACATTTGTAACTAGGATCCACATAGGAGAGAAAACATGCGACATTTGGCTTTCTGGGCCTGGGTTGAAGGGATGTTTTTAAGCAGAAAAACTGGTTCCAAAGTTAAGTAATTTGAACAAAGTTCAAGAGTCAGATAAAACTCACTTCAAATCCCGCCTCCCAGTAATTATAGAATGTATATAAATACTTGATTTCTTTTTTAATATATTTCATTTCATTCATTTGTTTGAGAGAGATAGAAAGAGAGAGAGAACAGATAGAGAGAGAATGGGTGTGCCACAGCCTCTAGCCCTGCAAACAAACTCCAGACACATGTGTCACCTTGTACATCTGGCTTATATGGGTCCTGGGTAATCAAACCTGGACCCTTTGGCTTTGCAGGCAAGTGCCTTAACTGCTAGGCCATTTCTCCAGCCCCAAACACTTGATTTTTGAGTTTCAGTTCCATATTCTACAAAATAAGACTAATAGGCTCAATTTGTGAGGGTTATTGTGAATATTAAATGAGATATCATATGCAACATGTTTACCACAGAGAACAATACTAGTAGTTATTCTTAATAATGATCCTAGCCACAAATGACTCTTTTCTCCCTATGGTGGTACTAGAGAGATTAAACTTGGGTTTTCACTGGGTGTGGTGGCACATGCCTATAATCCCAACACTTGGGAGGCAGAGGTAGGAGGACTGCCATGAGTTCGAGGCCACACTGAGACAACATCATGAATTCCAAGTTAGCCTGAGCTAGAGTAAGACTCTACCTCAAAAAAACAAAAACAAAAACAAAAACAAAAAAAACCTTGGGGTTTTCATGCTAGTAAGCACTCTCTCACTGAGCCCTATTTTTAATTTTTTGTTGGGGGGGGGTTCGAGGTAGGGTCTTGCTCTAGCCCAGGCTGATCTGGAATTCACTATGTAGTCTTAGGGAAGTCTCAAACTCATGACAAACTCCTACCTCTGCCTCCTGAGTGCTGTGCCACCATGCCTGGCTTAGGTTTTTTTTTTTTTTTTTTTTTTTTTTTTGAAGTAAGATCTCATTCTAGCCCAGACAGACCTGGAACTCACTCTGTAGCCCAGGTTGGCTTTGAACTCATGGCAATCCTTCTACTTCATCCTCCTGAGTGCTGGGATTAAAGATGTGCACCAACCATGCCCAGGTTCTTTTCAACTTTTTGTTGTTGTTTGCTTGTGTTTTTGTTTTTTGGTTTTTTGGTTTTTCAAGGTAGGGTCTCACTGTGGCCCAGGCTGACCTAGAATTCACTATGAAGTCTCAGGGTGGCCTTGAACTCACAGCAATCCTCCTACCTCTGCCTCCCAAGTGCTGGGATTAAAGGCAGGCGCCACCATGCCAGGCCTTTTTAACTTTCTGACACAGAATCTCACTAAGTTTCTCAGGCTGGTCTTGAACTTGTCATCCTCCTGCATCAGATCCCTGTGTAGCTAGAATTAGAGACCTGCACTACTGATCCTGGAAACTATGATTATGATGCATATATAACATATACCATATTATATCATAAGGGTATACAACTGTATTTATAAATTAACATGTTTACTGTAATGGAACAAATTAGCATACTCATCATCTCACATAGTTACCCATTTCCCCCCGTTGCCATGAGCAGCTCTAATCTACACATTTAGCAAAAGTCCTATATGAGAGTCTAATATTAACTAAATCTTCATGATGTACATTAGATCTTTTGGCAGGGATGGGGGGAAAGCAGGCTTATTAATTAAACTGCAAGGGGCAAGATTCAATCTTTCAGTTTGTTCACTCTATACATTTGCTATTTTGTATCCTTTGACCTGCATCTACCCATTGTCTCACCCCCAACTCTGATAACCTCAGTTTTCGTTTTTACCTCTATGTACCTAAGCTTTCCCAGATTGTATGCAGTATCTGCAACATTTTTGTTTCCATATGTGGCTTATTTCACTTGGCACAATATCTGCTGGGCCTATTCATTGTGGTAAATGACAAGATATCCTTTTTAAGGTTAAAATAATGTTACATTCATATAATACATATATTATGCACATATATACATATATAGGTTACATGCACATAAGTTCCATATCTTGGCTGCTGTAAAATAATATTACATGATTTTTTTTCATTTTGTTTGCAGTATTTGGAAAATTGAACCCAGGGTCTCATGCATGCTGATCAAGTAAGTGTGCACTGAGCTACACATCCTCAGCCCCAATAATGCTATAATGAACATCAGAGTGCAGTTGTCTTTGCAGATGGTGATTTCTCTTTCTTTTAAAAAATATATTTTATTTACTTATTTATTTGAGAGAGAGAAAGAAGGATAGAGAGAAAGAGAGAATGGGTGCAACAGAGCCTCCAGCCACTGCAAATGAACTCCAGATGCATGTGCCCCTTTGTACATCTGGCTTACGTGGGTCCTGGAGAATTGAACCAAGATCCTTTGGCTTTGCAGGTAAATGCTTTAACCACTAAGCCATCTCTCCAGGTCTGATTTCTCTTTCTTGAGTACATATCCTGAACAGATATGTTGTTACATTGAGTACTGCAGTCTCTTCTTCAGCCCTTTGACCCAAACATGGGCGCTAACTTCTTACCTAAGGTCCTTCATGTACAACCGAGACCTAAGCCAGGGTAAAGTATAATGATAAGGCATTACTCAAGATTTGGGCATAGCTAAACATGAACAAACACATAGGTCAACATAAAACCAGATGATCTGAAAGTTTATCACTCAGTTTAGAATTCCCTACAGGTGTAACACCTTCCTGGCTAGCCCTTGAGATAGGCATCTTCTCCACACTTCCAGGGAGCATTCTCAAACAGTTTATCCACTTGAAAGTCCAACCAAAGTATCCTGGAGAAGTCAGGGGTTCTTGTTCAAGTCTGAGACTCCTTCTAGACAATTGATTGAAAGAATGCACTTTCTTTAGAGAAATTCATGTTTGCCTCTAAAGACAGGGTCTTATTATATGACCTTGATAGGAGAGCCTTATTAGAACTCAAAATGAAGCCATTCATATAAGGGTTATGTATTTCATTATTCCTAAAACAAATGCAACACCTTGCATGAGCTCTTCTTAACCTTTCATGACCATTAGATCTCCAGCCAAAAGTCACCGTGAAAGATGGGTTTGGATAAAGTCAGAAAGTGACCATGCAATACAAGAAAGAAACCTACCAGACTAAAAATAAGAGAAATACTTTATTAGTATAATCAAGGGGAAAAAAATACCTTCAATGTGTGTGTTATCAAAATGGTGGGCTGGAGGAGTGGTTAAGGTATTTGCCTACAAAGCCAAAGGACCCAGGTTGGATTCGCCAGGACCCACCTTAGCCAGATGCACAAGGGGGTGAACGCGTCTGGAGTTTGTTTGCAGGACTGGAGGCCCTGATGTGCCCATTCTCTCTCTGTCAAATAAATAAATAAATAAAAATAAATTTTAAAAAATCAAAAAGGCTCTGGGCATGGTGGCTCATGCCTTTAATCCTAGCACTCAGGAGGCCAAGGTATGAGAATTCTTGTGAGTTCAAAGCCAGCCTGACACTACATAGTGAATCCCAGGTCAGCCAGAGTTAATGTGAGAACCTACCTTGAAAAACTAGAAAAAGAAAGTATGAAAGAAAAGAAAGAGAGAGAGAAAGACATGAATGAAGGAAGGAAAGAAGGAAGGAAGGAGGGAAGAAAGGAAGCAGAAGGGCTAAGTAAATACAGAAATGCATGAGTTATTGGTTGGTGTTCTCTCATGAATTTTTTAAAATTTATGTGTGTTTGTGTATGCATGTATGTGCGTGTACCAGGGTTTCTTGCTGCTGCAGATGAATGCAAGATGCTTGTGCCATGTTTTAAAAAAAATATTTTACTTATTTATTTGCACAGAGAGAGAGAGAGAGAATTGGGTGTGCCAGGGCCTCTAGCCACTGCAAAAAAAACTCTAGATGCATGTGCCACTTTCTGCCTCTGGCTTTTGGTGGGTACTGGAGAATCAAACTCAGGTGGTTAGGTTTTTCAGGCAAGTGCTTTAACTGTTGAGCCATCCCTCCAGCTCTTGTGCCACTTTTTACATATGGCTTTATGTGGGTGCTGGGGAATTGAACCTGAGCCAACAGGTTTTGCAGGCAAGCACTGAGCAGTCTCTGGAGCCCCACTCATGTGTTTTTAATCCTCTAATATTATTAGGTATTTCAAATTCCAGAGACTTTTCATCATGGCTGTGGTACAAACCACAGGGCTTCAGTCCTCCCTAAGTGAAGATGCTATGCAGTTGTGTTTTCCCCTTTTTGGAAATGGGGTCTTATTATGTAGCAGGCTGTGCTCAAACCTACTAAGTATGTAGCCCAAGCTACCCTCCAACTCATGACCCTCCTTCCTCAGCATCCTAGGCACTGGCATGATAGGCATGTGCCATCACATTCAGTTTCCTCTCCAGGTTTTTTTGAGATCTAGGCACAAAGCTTCAGTAAGCAAGGGGCTCCAGGACATGGCCTATTTTGTTGCTTCTAAAAGCCATTTCTATTAACCATTTTAATGTGAAATAGGGAAAAGCTGAAATATGTTACTAGGATGGATTTTGTTGACCTGCAAAACCTATTTTTATGGAAAAGTATTCTCTTAAGGTTAAGTATTATATATGTGTGTGTGTGTGTATATATATATATATATATATATATATATATATATATATATTGAGAGAGAGAAAAAGTGGAAGAGAGAATGGGCACACCAGAGCCTTTAGCCACTGCAAACGAACTCCAGATGCATGCACCACCTTGTACATCTGGCTTACATGGGTACTGGGGAATTGAACTCAGGTCCTTGGGCTTCACAGGAAAGTGCCTTAGCCACTAAGCAATCTCTCCAGTCTCTTTAGGTTAAGAATTATAATAGCATCTGCCATAATGGAAATATTTTTATTTATATATTTGTGAGCAGAGAGAGACAGAAAGAAAGAAAGTATGGGTACACATCAGGGCCTTCTGCCACTGTCAACAAACTCCAGCCACATGTACCATTTTGTGTGTCTGACTTTACATGGGTTCTGGGGAATCAAATCTGTCAGACTTTGCAAGCAAGTGCCTTTAAGTGCTGAGCCATCTCCCCAGCCCCTTTAGGTGAAGAATTGTAAGAGCATCTGTCATGATTGAGGTATTACCATCCATAGAGGAGAAGAGTTACTGTCAGGGCAGTATGGAAAATGCTGGGTAATACTTTGTTAACCAGTTTTTTTATTTTTCTACCAGACTTCCCGGAGACCTTACTTGTTAACATACATTGTGAGTTTTAAGTGTATTTGACAGCAAAATCCTTTTTTCTCAAAGTTTCTAAAAAGATTTCTGCCTGTGTTCGTTCTTTGAAGAAAACTGCTTGTTGCTGTTACTGTCTGCTTACCAAAGAAGTACACCTCCACTGGAGGAAGTCTTTGGATCCTTGCTAGATGTTGACTTAAAGTTCATCTCCAGTGAGTGGTGCTTAACCCTGCCCTTACTGACAAGGGAAACTCCTACAGATTTCCATAAGAAGCCTACAAACACCTGGATCCTAACATATGATTTCTTTATTCATGTGTCCATGGCTTCCTTTTCCCTTATTTGTCTCTCAAATGTGTTTGTACAGCACTTAACACATGAAGGTATTCAGATATTTACTGAATAGCTATCAAATAAATGAGAAATATTAGAAAAATGCAAATTTAATCAGAGGAGTATATGCTGATTACAGATATACTCTAGGGATCCTTTTTAGGATCTCAGTGTATAGAAAGTATATATACATATATATATCTCTTCACTGTGACACACCCACTAGGCAAACACCTATCCCATATTCTTTTGTACAGACAACCTTAATCATTACCAAGAGCTCCTGTGAGTGGAACCATAGCTATATAATTCCATCGGATTGTTTCCATAAGGTTTTAGCTCAACAGGGAAAACATGACTACGGAAAAGGAATCCTTAATTATGTCTTAAAAATATGATCAAAAGCAACATTTAAGAAAAGTGTTTCCAGGGAAGAGCTGAGGATGACACTCAGTTTGTAATAATTCATTTCCCAAACCTCAGAGCATGTGATCAAAGCTGATATACATGCTCTCAGGCTTGGTATCAGGGTGAATCGTGACTTATTGTTTTTCTTTTTTTCTTACAGCTTTGGAAGTCATTATTTGGATGACTAAATAGACAAGGATGTGCCACACTGCACCCAGCCAGGTGTAGACACTTGGAGCCCTGCTGCAAGGTCTGTAATCATTTGCTCTTTTCTCTTTTCTTTTCTTCTTCTTCTTCTTCTTCTTTTTTTTTTAATAAAGAAGCTCTGGCCTTCGCCAGTTGAGATACTATCCTGTAATTCAGACCCTTTTCAGTCAAGATAGGAGCACAGCAAGTTAGAACTTGCAAGAGGAAAACAATGGAACCTCCTCATTAGGATGGAGGAGGTTGCAATCAGATTGCTTGTTAGGCAAATCTGGGTGATACAAGTCTTTTCGACAACTGTGCGTTCAACATCAGGATTCTTCAGATAATCAGGACCACGGATTTAAGAGGTTCATACCCAGCAAGTCTTCAGCTGAAACCAGTTAATCCTCCTTCCTACCACACTACCAAAGGAGGAAATAAAACTGAGCTTCTAATTCCTTCTCTCTCCTCCCATAAGGTGTGCCAATGTTGATTTATTGGTAATTGTTGGCAGATCTCCTAAGAAGATGAGAAATTTACCAAATTCGTTGGGATATTGGGTGAAAGAGATGAAAACTTCCTAGTTTAAAATCTAAAGAAAAAATAACAAGCAATGTCTTTTTTTTTTGATGGTTTGGTGGTGACATCTTTGCCTAATGATTCTAAACATTTTACAAAATTCAATCAAAACATCTCATTTGTTTATGCAAGAAAGATTCTCCTCCATATTCTACTTTTATGGCTTAGGAAAAACAGGGAAGGATTGGAACGCAACAAGGTGGAGTTTTGAGTGCTGCTATTTTTCTGACAGTAATGGTTATGATGCCAGAGCTTCAAACCTAATCAGAGCTTCTTCCGCTAGTAATACTGTGTGAGGGCTGGATAAAGGTGATCATGAGGTTCCTTCCATGGAAAAAACACTGCTACTCTTGAGGCATAATAGAGTTCACAACTTTGAAAATATGCTACTGTCCTGAGTAACAAGCCAGTGGTTTGTCAGCTCTGCACCGCACCTTCCTTAAATACATAGTGTTTGTTCCCTTACTCATTGGTTCTGAAGACCTGAATGAGACTGATATGCAGGAAAAAAAAACAAACAAACAAAAACCTCCTGAGTAATACATTCTCTCTCTCTCTTTCCTTCCTTCCTCCTTCCCCCCCTTTCTTCTTCTTCATCTTCTTTTTTTTTTTTTTTTTGGTCTATGTAGACCAGGCTGGCTTTAAACTAAGATTATAGACATGTATCATCATTACTGGCAGATGAACAAACCATCCTGAACTACATATTGACTATTGCATTTCAAAAATTGTTATTTATTTTATTTTTATTGATAGCTTCTGTATTTATATATATTTATAATTCCTTCCCCCTCTCACTTTTCCCTTGGCAACTCCACTCTCTGTCATATCCTCTTCCCCTCTCAATTAGTCTCTCTTTTATTTTGATGTCATCTTTTCCTCCTATTATGAGGGTCTTATGTGAGGAAAAAATTAAAAAGACTTATTGTTTTTAAAAGGATCATGTTAGAATAAATTATTTGCTCCTTGGCCACCAGAACTGGGAGATCTCCTAATAAGAAGGAAGTTGATTAGGAATCCTTATATTACTCTACAACTGTTGCTCAATAACAGTTCTCAAAGAGGGGACTAAAAATTGAACTTTTTTAAAAAATATTTTATTTGTTTATTTATTTGAGAGAGAGAGAAGGAGAGATAAAGAGGCAGATACAGAATGGGCGTGCCAGGGCCTCCAGCCGCTGTGAATGAACTCCAGACATAGGCACCACTTTGTGCTTCTGGTTTACGTGGGTCGTGGGGAATCTAACCTAGGTCATTTTGCTTTGCAGGCAAGTGCCTTAACTGCTAAGCCATCTCTCCAGCCCTGAAAATTGAGCTTTTAATCGGATGTTTTCCAGTCTTATTACTTACCTAACAGCATATGTTATTTCTAATATCAAAGACTAAGACTTTTGATTTTGGGTTTTTTGCTTGTTTGTTTGTTTGTTCCTTTGTTTCTGTTTTTGTATTTTTCTGAGGTAGGGTCTCACTCTAGCCCAAGCTGACCTTGAACTCACTGTGTAGTCCCAGCATAGCGTTGAACACACATTGATTCTCCTACCTCTGCATCCTGAATACTGGGATTAAAGGTGTGTATCAACATGCCTGACTTAAGAATAGGACTTTTAAAGCTTTAAATGGACTTCTACTTAGGATATAAAATAAGTTATTTTAATGTGTGCCTGTGTTTTGACTCTTTCAATTCTAAATAACTGATTTTGGTTTTTTTTTTATTTATTTGACAGAGAAAGAGAGAGAGAGAGAATGGGTGCACCAGGGCCTCCAGCCACTGCAGACAAAATCCAGACGCATGTGCCTCCTTGTGCATCTGGCTAACGTGAATCGAACCAGGGTCCTTAGGCTTCTCAGGCAAGTGCCTTAACAGCTAAGCCATCTCTCCAGCCCCTGATTTTTGTTTTTAACATTTATTGGACACCCATTATATGCCTGTCACTGTGCTAAATGCTTGCACATAACTTATATTTGGATAGTTGTAGAATAGTAAGTAAGCAAAGGAGATTCAATTATTAGTCTATAGGAAGGCATCAGAGAATTGGTAAAGCTAAGTACTGTATGTAAGAGTAATTATAATGATGATAACTATCTAGAGACATTTAATATCATTCTATTTACTTTATTGTATTTTCTTGTTTCACTGTTTCCTGATTTTATAATAGTTTTATTAAGATATAATTTATATGTCAGAACCTTTATTAACTTTTGACACTATTTAAGTACCTAGAAAGAAACTTGATACCAAGCAATATAAAAAAAAACAAAACTGGAGGCTGGAGAGATTGCTCAATGGTTAAGGCACTTGCATAAAACTCCTAATGACTAAAGTTTGATTCCCCAGTACCTTCATAAAGTCAGATGCACAAATTGACACGTGCATCTGGAGTTCATTTGCAGCAGCTGGAGGCCCTGGTGCGCCCATTCTCTCTCTCTCTCCCTCTTTCTCTTACTCTCTCTCAAGTAAATAAAAAAAAAAGCTTTTATTTATTTATTTGGCAGAGAGATTGAGAATGAATGGGTGCACTGGAGTTTCCGGCCACTGCACAATGAACTCCAGACTCATGAGCCAATTTTGTGTATCTGGCTTTATGTGGGTACCAGGGATTTGAACCAGGACCTGTAGGCTTTCCAAGCAAGTGCCTTTAACTGTTGAGCCATCTCTCCAGTCCCATAAAAAGCTTTAACTGTAAAACAAATTAGTAACTCCTCAAGAGTCCATGTTTCATTAATATTTGAATTTATTATGTTTTCAAGAATAGATTGGAAAGAAAAATATATTTTGTGGGTTTTTTGGTTTTGTTTTTGGTTTTTTGAAGTAGGGTCTCACTCTGGTCCAGGCTGACCTGGAATTTACTATGTAGGCTCAGGGTGGCCTCAAACTCACAGTGATCCTCCTACCTCTGCTTCCCAAATGCTGGGGTTAAAGATGTGCACCACCATGCCCGGCTAGAAAAATATATTTTGAGAAAAAATTAGAGGGAAAGGTAAATCTTCATGGTGAATAAAGGTACCTTGAAAAGAATATAAAAACATTAATGATGCAGCGTGTGGTGGCGTACGCCTTTAATCCCAGCATTTGAGAGGCAGAGGTAGGAGGATCACTGTGAGTTTAAGGCCACCCTGAGACTACATAGTGCATTTCAGGTCAGCCTGGGCCAGAGTGAGACCCTACCTCAAAAAAAACCAACAACAACAAAAAAGATCAATGACATACAGTATATGAATATACATGTATGCATACACACACATCCCAGAGAAGTGGGGAATGTGAAGTATGGAAACTCAGTTTGGTGACTATCAAGAGGGTGAATCAAGATTTTGAGAAAGGATGGGAAAGATTAAGAGGCTAGCCAAGTTAATTTGGAAACAAGCCAAGTTCACATATACTAAGCTAAGGAACTGTCTGAGATAATAGGTAATTCAAGAAGGTGGCCAAGGAAGGCTTGCTGCACAAGGAGCAAAGATAAAACAGAGTACACTGATGACTGAAATTTAGCTTAAGGGGGAAAAATTACCTCTGTATATTTCTGTGCTACAAAATAAAGACAAGTGGCAGATCTATTAATAATCAAACTTCATGTTGTGTTTCTGTGTTTGATACATGGCCTAAAGTGGATAGTTTGCCAGGGAAACCACACTGAAAAAAAACACGTGTTGTTAACTCAAAAAACACAAGAAATCTATTTTTAAAACCAAATATAATTACAAGATCCATTTAAAACATTTCTTAAAGCACATGCAGAAAGAAACGTATTTGAGCTTAAAATAAGACCTCTTAAATTTTACTGTGTCTCAAGTATAAATGGAACTAGAATTAGTGTAATGATAATCATATTATTTGTTGTTCATTTTAGATGTTAGGAAACTTCAAAATATCCAGCAATGTTTTCACATTAGAATTTGTTTATTGTTCTTTACCAAATGAAATTGCTGTTTTTACCCAGGATGGATTAGAGTCACAGTATAAATTAACTCATACCACTGCACTATAACTAGAGCATAATTAATTGAACAAAGAGAAAACCTTTTACATTACTAAACATAATGGAGAAAAAATGTAAATTGCTTTTCTTTTTTACCATTTTGTACTGCCACCACAACCTATTTTCACTTTTCATCCAATTCGCTCTTTTTGTATTATTTATTGCAAAGAAACAGTCTGGTTATTTTTGTCAACCTGGATAGGACAGAGTAAGTATATAGTTAAACTTAATCTCATAACCAAGATTACATGAATTACCCAAACTCTGGTAATTTATTGATATTTTAAAAATAAATACATTGTAGTAGGATTTTAAAATTGATATATATATGTATGTACATTCTATAGTTTTAATAAAAAGAAAAATGTAAAGCTGCTTGTTCAGATGTTTTGAAAAATTTCAAATGCATAACTAAATAAGAAAATAAACTAACATTTTTTAATCTGTTTTGAATCACAGCTGTTGCTGAAAATCTGATGAAAGCTTCAGCTTCCTCTCTCCAGAAAAAAAAAAAAAAAAAAAAACACACATATAGGCATACAACCTTTTGCTTACAGTTTCACGGAGTCTATGGACTCACCAAAGTCAGCCTATGGTCTCACCAAGGTCCATGAACTCTGGGTTACAGACCTCTGCAAATAAACCCACACTTTGTTTTAGCAAGATGGAAAACCTACTAGTAGATTGTATAGCTGTTTTAAGCTTTTATTCTCTGGAAGCATGTATCTGAAAAGAATGATTTTTTTAAAATATCCTATTCTCTAAAAAACTTTGGCTCAGTTATCCCTCCTGTTTAGCCTTAAAATGAAGACCAATTTCCTTTGGGTCAAACCCCAAACTCTTAGTGTCTTGACTCTCTAAATGCTTGACAACTATAGACACTTTAATGAAATCCAAATGGATGAAATTCAACACTTCATTCTGATGCTCTTTACAGATGTTCTTAATAAGGACACTGAAGAAGTCCTTAGAAGGCTAGCTTCACACGTCAGCCAAGGAAAGAAAGAATTCATTGGAAAATGAAGATAATGAGTAATTCTGGAGTGTGGCTGTACCAGTCAATATTGAGCATATCCAGCCTAAACCTGTAATCATCTTCTCAGGGAAGTGTGTCATGCACTGAGGTAAAATCTCCAGATGGACTCCTGGGTAGTGATGGTATTAAGCCATACTGCATCCTAAGGCTGAATATTTAAATTCTGCTCAGGATAATTTTTCCTATAAAAGCTTTATTTCTACAAGTACCATTTCTTTTCTAAGGAACATGGGAAGGAGCTGGGATGATCACCTTCTTATTTCAGCTTAGTAAAATAATTATTTTAATACAGAAATGGGAGGTAATTACTCAAGTAGAAAGTTTATGAATGCTAGAGTTTTGTAAGAACAATGGATGTCATAACACCATCTAAGCAGATTAGATCATCATAATCATTTTGTTCTTCTGTTCTCTACGTGCCAACTGTGGGTAAAAGCTCATCTGAAGTCTGTCTTCAAAGCTCTGAATAGCACAGTTCCCATTCGGGAAATGATTGCCCTGAACATTCTATGACAGCATCTGGAGAGAAGAGTTTGCACACTTATATGAGCACAACAGCTTATGTTAAACTTTTCACCAATGAATTTACAACTTTGAAAATGAACAAGTAAGTGGTCAGCTGAACTGGCAAGATATTAGTGGTAACGGACCTTCACTTACAATTTTCAAAGGTAATGTTGGCTTCAGAGAAATGGGTGAGAGTGAGGCACATTAACCTGCAAAGAGAGGCAGGAAGCAAAGTGCTCAAGATTTTGCACCAAATGAGTTAGGGTGCTAAATTCTGATCCAGAATGTATCGTTGTTTTAACCTACAGAGCCCTAGGCAATTCACTCCACCCCACTGCTACTCCTCCATTCACCTCTTTCTTCACCCATGAAATGAGGATATTTCTGACCTAACTAATAAGAAGGTTGTGTAAATTTGATGTTATGTTCAAAAATTTCACATTACTTATAGCTTTTTAGTTATGTTTTAGTGTTTTGGCAACAAGACAAGTGAGACATGATGAATGCTTGTGCTTAGCATTGTAATAGTATTCATTGAGAAAATAACCAGGGGAACATAGAAGTATATAGGAAAACAGTGAGGAAAAGGAAGGGTATAGAACTGTTTACATATTGAGAAAATTGTTTACCTTTTCTGCTCAACTTCCTTACCCTGAAATGAAACAAAATCTTCCATGTGATACATATTGATTTTCTGGTTTTTTTTTTGGGGGGGGGGCTCTTTCCAGTAGAATGTAAGCTCCAAGGGTATAGAGATTTTATCTCTATGGGACGTCAAAGTGTTCTTAGAGTCGCTGATAAATTGCTAATTAAATATCCAATATTCAACATTTCTCAGAATCCCTTTCAGCTCTGGTACCTGATTCTTCTTTGGGAAAAAAAAAATGTATGGGCTGAGGGATATTAATACATAGATATAGATACAGAGTATGGCTAGACTGTAGAAGGCCCTGGATTTGATCTGAAGCATTGAAAAGAAAAAGATATTATGAAAAAAGTAACTATATAAGAAAGTACATAGACTAATATACCCATTATTCACTTTTTTCATCTTCATTTTGTTTTGTTTTGTTTTTCAAGGTAGGTCTCACTCTAGCTCAGGCTGACCTGGAATTCACTATGTAGTCTCAGGGTGGTCTTGAACTCATAGTGATTCTCCTACCTCTGCCTCCCAAGTGCTGGAATTGAAGGCATGTGCCACCACGCCCAGCTTGTCATATTAATTTTTATATTTACTTCAGATATCTTTTAAAGAACTAAAGGATCACAAATACAATTGATGTCCCACCTCAATGTGTATTAGTTTGTAATTTCTTTCCTTAAAACCATCATACCTTATAACCATTACATAGACATTGGTGATTGTTATTTCCAAGGACATTTTATACTTTCACTATATTTATATAAACTATTATCATGTCTTCAAACTACAAGTAATATATGCTTATTATTTCACAACTTGCTTTTTTATCTGTATAACATTAGATCTTAACACATGTCGTGGTAATCTGGTCATTGTAGCTAGTATATGATATTCCATTATATGAATAGTCATGATTTATTTGTCCATTCTCTTGTTAGTAGTTATGGTCTTTCGAGTTTTACTCTTGAAAATGATATATTAGGGCCTTAGGCTATATATATATTTATTAAATATATTTATTATTATATATACTAGGCTCATATATATTTATTAGAAAATATTTTTATCCACGTCTCTTTGGATAGCTGTACAGTGTTTCTAATGGTTTTGCTGGGTTGAAAGGATATATACCTTCAATTTTATTAGTATAGGTAACAGCATATGATTTACTTGCCTATATTTTCACTAAGATGGTTAGTTACATTACTTGTGTGGTTTTTTTTGAGCCTAACAGGAAATGAAGAGTTAATCAAATTAATAAGAGCATCATCTTTCTATTTCTTTTTTTTAACCTTTTCTTTCTCTCAAAAGGCAGAAGTGAGCAGAAGCCTTTTCTAAGTAAATACAATTTATATACAGGGAGGCGTTGTTAGGTGGACCTAGATCAGAGCACATAAAAAACGTGGCCATGTCCTGTCATCACATTATAATATTTACGACACAGTGCTGTCAATATATGATGTTGTGAAAACACAGTGCCACATGGTAAATATTGCAGAGGCTTGTTACTAAGTCCCTGTGAGAGCTATGACTCTTTATGACCCAATTCACAAAAGAAATATTTTTAGGTCAGAGCAGCACTGTTTTTTTTTTCAAACAAGACAATGTGAAGTATTAAATTCTGATCCATAATGCCAATTGAACTACTGTTTTTATGTTTCCCTTTAGTAGGCAAAATGTTTTTGAATTTAGCATGGTATTTCAGATGCCAGATCTTGTGCAATTAATGTAGCTTTGTATTTTAGATGATCTCGTTGGAAGTTAGGTTATGGGAAAAGTTTCTGAGTCTCTGCAATTAAGTAGCTACTGCCTCCCCACTTAATAAAAATGACAATAGAATAAAGAATGTAAAAGCATTTGCATTATCTAGCTACTTAGTGTGGTTTCTTTTTCCTAGATGAATTTCCTTACTTGGATAAAAGATGTAAGGCATGACAGTTCAGTTTCACTGGGAAGTTTATCTTGGTAAGAAGGCAGGAGATATTACATTCTATCTTGTCAATGATCCATGGATAATGGGTCACCAGGGGATTTAAGAACTGTATCTTTCAGCTCTTGCCAGGAAGGTGTATCAATGTGCACTGATGTGAACTATAATATGACACACCTTGAGGAATCCTCCAAGCCCTTCAGGCACTCTCACAGATGCCTTCATGAAGATCAGGGACTAAAGGTTGTCAGTTAAGGATGGCACTTTGTAAAGTATTTCAGTAACCAAATCATTTTCCTATTTCTTTATTTTAAATTCTTAAGAATTCCTCTTTAGATCTAAAAGTGTTTAATTAGTTTTCCCTCCTAATTGCATTAGAGGAAGATTTATGTATACTGATAACAAAAAAATTGGCCCACCATATAATATATATATATATATATTTTTTTTTTCTGTTAACGAGAAAAAGGGAAGTTGCAAAATAGTGTGACCATGTGTGTGTGTGGTGTGTAAGTACACACTTACATCTACTTATCTAGGAAAACATACCAAAGAAATGTTCATGGTGGCCAATTCTGGGGAATAAAGTTAAGAGGCTTCATTAGTGGGAGAGGAAGGAAAACTTAAGGTACTTACTTTATATGCTTTTATACTGTGTATTTATTTATTTTTTTTACAATAAGCATGATTGTTTATACCATCTGAAAGCTATAAATTTACTTTTCAGTGTGAAAAAATTACTTTTAATTAATAGCCTTCTGTGGAATCTCTAAAATTTCAGCAGTACTAAGGAAACAAGAGATAATGATCTCAAGGCAAGATCACATTCATTTTCACTAAACTAAAATTTTGATGGGACAGAAGTGATGTGATTTCTTGTTATTTTCTAGCTTTTGTGAAATCAACAATACTTTTCAAAAAATGCACTTACATATTTATTAAGGAGAACCATAAATCTCACAAGTTAAAGAGATCATTATAGTGAATTTTGTAGTATAAATTCTAATTTTACAGATGAGAAATTGAATCCCAGACAGCTTAACTGTCTTGTCTTTAAAGGGTTCCAGAGTTGTCTCACAAAATGGCCTCCTGCTTAGATGTTAGTGTGATGTTAATATACAAATATCTAAAAAGCACTTAAACTTAGCTCTGATCTTAAATCCAGCTTACACTCACACTTCAGTACATAAAGCATTACTACAGCAAACTAATATTCTTCATACAAGAGCCACAATAAGAAGTGACTTGATGACAATATTTCAACTAGCAAATTGAAAATAAAATTATTTTTACTGTGATTTCCTTTCTCTCCCTTTTTACTCTATTTTCTCATTTTAGTCAACGATCACATTCTGTTTCCTTTTCTGCCTTTCTAAATTCATGAGTGGATTAAGAACAAAGATGAATGAAGAAATAACATATCAAAGCCAAAAATGACTATTAATAATGTAAAAAAGAAAAATTAAAATTTGGGACAGCAGCAGTGGAAAAGAAAAGTAGACAGGAGAGACTTTGGGAAGGCAGTGAGAATCAAAGGAGAAAAAAATTTGACAACTTCAAGGACAGTGAGTAAATAAGTAAAGAAAAGTGGGTTGAGGTTTGTTTTATGTTTATTACCGTGAGCACATAGTAAATGGCTGATGGATAAGATAAAGGGAAGGGTGGTGTCAAAGGCTAACTCAGAAGTTCTCCGTCTCTAACACACATACGAACTACCTGAAGTGTTTGTTTAAAATACAGAGTCCTTAGTCTTTATCACCAGAAACTACAATTCGCCCACTGGGTTAGGGCGGGCCAGTAAAAGAAAAAAAAAGGAGGGGGGGTTGCTTGGACAATTCTAATGTTGACACTGTGAGAATCCTGGACTAGAATCACTGAAGCTCTTAAAGGGAGAAAACACAGAAACAGGATAAAGAAATCTAAAGGGAAAAGATAGAAAAATAAGTTCTAAATGGAAAACAGGGTAAGAACGAAAAGGAAACTAGGAAATAAACATGTAGCAAAATTAAAGAATGGGTTTCAAACAGCAGGGTGTATGTGGGTGTGTGAGAAAAGACAAGCAGAGACTGGTCAGAGCTAATAAATCAAGATTAAAATATATGTATATTCAAATATATATTCAGTAAATTAAGGTTTTATTTTGGATTTTAAAATAATTTGCATTCTATGTTCCTTTTAAAATGTAACATGTGCTTATTAAGGGAGAGTTGAAAAGTAAGAAAATTGACTCTTGGTTTGTCACTTGTGAGTAACACATTTTGTTCTATTTTCTGCTAGTCTATATTTATACTTAATTTTTACAGTTTGTTTGCTTTATACAATTGAGATAATTCTGTGTGTGCCATTAAGAGATGCAGCTGATATCAGCATCTCCTAATGGAAGATTATTCATGGATGCTTTGTTTTTGACATGTGCCTCATATTAACAATAGCCAGTTTTCCATTTTCCTTGATAATAGAACTCAGCTATGTTTTCATGTAGTCAAGGGATTCAGAAAAGATTGAATGAAGTGTTTTTATGTAGTCTTTGCCAGTCAAGTTATAATTTTATTCTCTGTTAGTGATTGGCTAAAGAATGGGTAACAGCTTACTTTTCTGGCCAATAAGAGATAAGGACAAGTCTACAGGTTGGATGGGATGAATGGTTCTTAGTTCTTAAAAAGCAGTTCAAGGAGCAGATGATCTATTTTTCTGCCAATGGAACATGTGTCAGGAGTAAACCATGAGGCTGGTGCTTGGACCTGGTACAGCCATCTTGTGGCCATGAAGACAGCCCCATTGTGTACATTGGGATGGAAGACGGATGAATAGTAAAGTGAGAAAAACTGGGCCCTAGATAATATTGTCACTTCAATTAAATATAGAACCCTATACCCGACCTTGAGACTTCTTATCTTGTGAGAAGATGAATCCCCTATTGTTGAAGCCCCTTCTAGTTGGGTTTTCTGTTAGTTTAGGAAGAAAGCATCCTAATAGATGTGGCATTATAATTTACTTAATTTTCTTTCTGTCAGATATTTAAGCTACTGACAGCTATTTTTGCTATCAATTTTTACATTGAATAATTCCAAGAAGAAAGTTACAAAGCTTAGATAGTAAGATAATTTATATTGAGGGGAACCCAATAGGCAATAAAAAGAAACAGGAATGAACTTGAACTATCTCAGGTCATCAAAGCTGAATCATTCTGAATCTCCACTTCCTCCATTGCTCATTGCTGTCAACAGTAGGAGCTATCAATGGAAAGTTACATTTCAGAAGGAAAAAACTGAGAACTACAGTTTCAATACAACACACCATTATGTGTGAATACAAATAATCTTCCAAAATATACTAGCCTCTTAATGTTTGCAGTGTGTTACATGGTTTCATCAACTGGTCTCTTTCCTTATTACAATAATTTTATTGTAAGAGGAAAAGTAACTAAGAAAAGAAAGGTAAGTAATTATACTATATTCATCTTGCATTAAAATTTCCCATCATTTTTACGCAGTGTTTAATCCAGATGCACTGTCAACCATGTTGACAGTCTCCAATGTCTATTTCCCAAATACTGTCTAAGAATTAGCTATGCCTCCAGAAAAATGAACAGAGAAAAATTCCTAGCACTGTCTTTGATGTCATCATTAGAGGTAGTTGGAACTATTAACAATTTGAGACTTCAGACTTACAGATTTTAAAAATATTTAGCTGTCCTACAGTCAAATTTTGAGAAGCTTTCCTCCTGTAAAATGGGATATATCTGTGAAGATAGCAATTTTAATTCCTATAATAGTAAAGCATGTGTGCTACAATGCCCTACATTTCAAGATGAGCACCTAACATTCATAATTGTACATGGACAACTGATTACAATGGAAGTTACTTTTAGAAATTATTTTTCAAAGTTCACACACACACATGATATTATAGTTGCAACTCAAAAGTAATTCTAAATTGTTGTTCATTAATTTCTTCTGCAGTGTGGTTATGACTTGTAATGTTTCCTCCTCCTGTCTCTTGCCAGAACTATTGATTCATGATTTCACTATGATAGAGGGTATAAGGAAAACATAGGATAATCTAAAACTCAAATAATGACTCTTCTTTGAACCCAAACAAAACGGCAGATCAATTTCCTAAGATGCAAGATATGCATTGCCCCTGTGATGTGTCATAAGATTGTCTCAAATAAGATTCATTTCCTGTATACCTGGATATTTTAAAGATGGTGAAAGCAAAACCCAGAATTTGGAGAGGAGTCCACTATTCAAAAGTTCACCTGAAGGAATATAGTTCATGGGTGTAGCATTTGACTGCAAAAGCTCACTTGAAATCAAGAAGAATGTGTGGAATCTACTCTGACAGATTTTCTGAGTCTAGATGGATATTAGATTTCAAAGTTCATATAGTAAACCTTATCACAGATTTTAAAATTATCTAATAGTCAGTGAAGATTCCAAAATATGCACTAGATATAGCAAGGCAGAAATAATAAAATTCAATGAGAAACTGGGTGGCCTGTAATCCCAGCACTTGGGAAGCTGAGGTAGGAGGATCACCATGAGTTTGAGGTCAATCTTGGCCACATAGTAAGTTCTAGGCTAGCCTGAACTACAGTGTGAGACTGTGCCTTAAAATAAAACAATAATGAAAGCTACACAAAAATCAGTGAAAACTGACACAGGATTTGGTGCATGGAAAGCACACAATAAGCATGTATGAAATGTATAAGGAAATAAATGATAGGTAAATTGACTAACTTTCTCTGTCCTTCCTCTTACACTTATGATTCCTGTTTTATCACAAATAAATATCAAAATAAATGGAGAAAAACAGTAGCTTAGTTACACTCCATGTATTCCTGTGGTTGGGACCCTAAGGATATGTTTACAGCTTGGTAGTGAGTGATGGTCATTCTTTGATACTATGACTGAACCCTGTGTGGTAGAACTGTGACATTTCTGGTCCGCAGAGGTAGGTGGGGCTATGATCTGACTACATGGAAAAAGCTTGCAAGAAGAGGGGGCTCTAGGGACAATGCATATATAACCCTGCTCTAAAGTGTTCAAACCTTCCATTTCAAGGCAGGCAAGATTTTGAGAAAGCAGTGGTGGAGGAGATCACTGAGTTAATTTTCTATACAAACAATGTAATTATTTTTAATCACCCAACACACACACACACACACACTCCATTCCTGCCCCTTCTCTTCCTTAGTGAATGCTCTGGGCTTATTTCTTGCTGGGAATGTATTTGTATGGGCATTAGGACCACAGACAGGTGAAGAAATACTTTGCTGTAAATAGCTGATCTCGGGTAGGACACAGAAGTGACTTCCAACTAGTTCCCATGAAAACAAGTAATCAATGAATCTAGGACACTATTTGAAGCTCCCTGGTAAGTTATATTAACAACACACTGGTGAGAAATTTTCTAATCTTGTCCTCAAATTCCTTCCTCTTGTTGTGAAGGATTCTAAGGTATTATCACCTTGAGGGTTGCTTACTTCACCCTGTTCAGTATTAGGCTATTTATGAGAACCTACTGGAACACTGGACAATCACTTCCCTTTGGCATAATACTTTTGTTTATCTCCATCCAGAGCCTTGCACCCCAATCCCATGATGTCATTGAGGGTTGTCACTATATTAGGGTCATACTCCCCAGGAATCACTCTGGAAAGATTGAAAAATGCTTCAGAAGGTGATCATGTATTTACTGTAAGCTCTCTTACATGAGTAACCTATACTTGACATTTTCCCAGGGAAAAAAACTTGGCCAATGACCTCACACACTTTGCTTTGTGGAGAAATCCTAACCTTCTGACAGAAATGTTCTCCACCCTTGGAAAGAAATACTATGTGCAAACAGAGCTAAGTAGTTTCTTCTTCCCCTTCTGCCCCTATCCTCCTGTAGTCAGAATCTTCCTACACCTTCAGTAGGAGCATTTTAGACTTGTCCCTTGAAGGCAGGATAAAGTCTTTGTTTATAGTGATAAATCATAGTGTTCAAAGTCTAAGGGTAGGAGAAGTTGCCCATAATAAACTTTGACAACAGGTCAAGGACTTTCAGAACATGAATTGGAGAGAAGCTCCCTTCTCTGGGTTTGTTTCCTCTTGCCTTGGGTTTTCAAGTAGGGCAGCCAGTGTTGGGGCATGATATTAATAATGTTTAATATAGTATGCTCACTCGAAGGAATAATATACAAGGATAGCAATATACAAAAGGAGATAGAACCTCAGGATATTCATTTTAATATCTTTGAAAAACAAAGTGATAGATCAACTATCCAATTACAAAATGCCACAGTACAAAAAGGGCAGGGCTAACGTTCCAAGAAGAGAATTGAGAGAAGTCTTATTTTTAAAACCTAGGAATAAACAATGCTCTTCCCTATTGACTTTCTAGAGGTTGCCCACTCTTCCAGAATCCATAGGAAAAACAGAAGTTGAAAAGCAAAGACACATTTGAAACAAGAGGAAAAAAAAAGTTTTATTTTGAAAATACAGTCTTTAAAGATAAATTTGCCTTCCATTTTCCATGTCTAGGTGCATCCAACAAGATACAAAAACAAACAAGACAACAAGACAGAGACCCACGACATTATGTACAGAGCTCTAAAATGAGCTGTGAATACCTACAGGAAACTAGCATATGCTCTTTGTGAAGGGGCGCAGTGTGTGGCTTTTCTATATAGCTCTCAGTCCTGCAGAAGAACAGTTAACTCCCTGGAGCTGCAGGTGCTGGGCTGCAGCGAGGGGAGAGTTGGGGTCAGAGGAGGGTGGGGTGGGCCCCTCGCGTGGGTGGGAGGCGTGGAGAGGTGTCTGGGGGAGGGGGCGGCGGCGACAGCACGGAACAGATCCTGGGCTTCGCTAGAAGTTCTGCCGCGGGGTGTGAGTCAGGCTGTGGCGCCGCAGGTCACAGTTTCGCCTGAACACTTTGCCGCACTGCTCGCAGCTGTAGGGCTTGATGTCTGTATGGGTGAGAAGGTGAGTTTTCAGATTACTTCTCTGATTAAAGGTTCTTCCACATGTGGGGCATTTGTGTGGAGATTCCTGTTCAGATGTGAAGCAAGCAAAGGGTTAATCCTTCACATCCCCACGGCACCCTCCTCCACAGCTCGTCTTCTTGGTATCACAAGCCTTAACAGAACAAGCCCACGACAACAAAAGAGGGGACTTGCAGGAACAAATCTGTGCTCCTAATCCGCCAATCACGAAATCGCTTGTGCAGGCGCCCACAGAGGCCAGATTACACTGATAACTGCAGGGCAGACCCCGCCACCTCGGTGGGCTTTGTGATTTCCAGAGCTTCACATTTCATCACCATGTCATGGGCAGGAAAAGGGGGAAGGAAAAGCTCTAATCCTCTCCTAAGGAACGACATTCTCCAGGGGAATAAGGTTCCTCTTGGCTGGAAAAATTAAACTATTCCTCAATGTACTGAAAGCTACAAATTACGAGGCCCCTGGGAAAGAAAGCATATGGGATTTCACCATGCCTCTATTATCAAAATTACCTTTATTTCCTCCCAAACACGGAAGCTTTAAATGTAGGGCAGATCGGATGAAAAAAATATTTATATATAAAATGCTAAAATTAGGATTTACTACAATTAGAGTAGCTTGTTCTTTAAAAATATTAAAATGCTTTATGTCAAATAAGTTTTGCCCACCTAGAAAACTGATCTAAATAGAACTACTGAGGATGCAGACCCTGCTTTGACCACTTTTTCTAAAGCAATAATGATTAAAAAAAAAACAACAATGTACCAAACACTTTTAAAGTAAGAAAACCAACTTACCTGCATGTGTAAAGTTTTGTGAACTGCTAGGGTTCTAGACTGACAAAATCCTTTCCCACACTCCTGACATTTGAAGGGTTTTTCTTTGGAATGAATATACCTGAAAATCAATATAAGGTTTCATTGAAATGGGTCTACCCCATGGTTACGAATTTTCTTTTCAGAAATACTCAAACGAAGTCGTGGATGGACAGAAGAAACAGAATTTCTATTTTTTAAATATTTTTTTTCCGGCGTAGTTCTGTTTGTGGTTACCCTCAACTAACAAGACCCTTCAAAAGCAGTTATGGGGTTGACTTTATCTACACTTGATCGCTCTCTCTGGAGTGTTCTGGAGTTCAAAATTGTGTGGAAACAGCCCTTCTTGACTTGCATGGTTTTCTGTGGTATTTAAACTGGCCAAACCAGGACGTAAGTCAAGGTCGGTAATGCGGGGGGGGGAGGGAGGGGGAGGCTGGTTTTGGTGAATTCCCCTAAGGCCTCTAGGATGGGCACACAAGTGGGGAGTATACCTCCACTCATAGCGCTGGGAGGTTTTTCACACTTGTTATAGTATTTAATGTTTATTAGTCCATAGTTTAAGGAGAAGGGTAGGGAGCTGTTTCTAAATCCAGTAATCTCAAATAGGCTTAGCAAGGTCCCTCTGCCAGGCTCTAGGGCACAGCTAGGGAAGTGAGAGGAAGGGGGGAATTCAGTAGATTTTCAGTAAGGGTTCCTGGCTGCCAGGTCCCGCAACCACCCATCCTAGGGCAGACTCTGGGATCCCTCTGCTTTTCGGGCCTCCACTCCTCACTGCGACCGACCGGCTGGGAGGAAATAGAATAACTGACTCCAAGGCCAAGGCCAACCCACATTTTTCCTGCTCAAGGGTAGGGAAAGGCCCTCCCTCATCCCAAAGTAGACTGCTGCCCAACGAGACCGGGGATAAAGGTAAAAGCTTGGGTCCCTGAAACTTGGGAGGGTTGGGGGGGGGGAGAGGGATGGGGCACAGTCTAGAGATCTAAGGGGATTTCTGTGACAACTGGAATGTCTATTAGAACTCGTTGTCCTGGGCAAATTCGCCTTCCCTCTCCCAGACTTCTTCCCGACCTCACCTATGGTCACGCAGGTGATCTTGCCTCCGGAAGGCCTTATGGCAGATGTCACATGTGTATGGTCTCTCATCTGTGTGGGTCCTCTCGTGGATGAGTAAATTGTAGGATTTGGTAAAGTGTCTGCCGCAAAACTTGCAGATAAACTCTTTTTTCGTTTTGGAGGGCAATCTCCCTCGGGAGGGCTTTCTGTCCGGAGTCAATTTACTGAGACCCGAGATGGGGCTACCCAGTCCCGGGCTCAGCTTGGTCAGGTCTCCCATCTTAGGAGGATCCTCTTGCGTGGCAGCCACCGCCAAGTTGGCAAAGTCAAAACGGGGCCGGTCTTTGTGTAGGGCTGGCAGGACGTGGGCAATGGCGCCCTGCTTGGGATGGAATAGGTGAGTGGTGAAGGGCAGAGCCGGGAAGGGGAAGCGAGCGTCCACAAGGCCCTGCGCCGCCGCCATCTCGGTGATGGTGGAGCGGGTGATCTCGTGCACGTTGGGGTACCCCAGCGTCCAGTGGTTCATGTGCATGGTCTGCACGGCGCTCAGACCGTACAGGCCCTGCAGGTGGTCCACCGCGGCAGGGAAGGTGTTCACCGCCTGCAGGAAGGAGTAATTGGTGAGCTGCAGCGATGGGTGGAGCGGAATGGGCGCTGGCAGGGCCTTGCTCCCCATTTTCCTGGCTTCTGGGAGTCGTGGAGAGCCCCTTTCTTCCAGGACTCAGAGACGGGTGGCCTTTAGGGCGCTGGCAAAACCAGAAACGGGTCCCAGAGTAAGCCCTAAAAATGGCAGGGTGGGGGAGAGAGGGGGACACCTTGATTATTACCCAGCTCCATCAGTCCTTGGGTGCCTGCACGTCACTACGTCTTCCTTCTGTGTACCCTCCCCAGTCTCCTCCAAGACCCCGAAGCAAGATGTGAGGGAAGGCTTAGCGCCTGCCCTGGGAGTCTGCCCCAGACTCGTCCCTGGGCACCAGAAGCATGTGGCTCCCTGGCAAGCCCGACTGCCTTTCCGGGAGCTGGTAGGAAAAACTGAATCTGATGTAGGACTCCTGTCCCGAGAGAAAGAAGGCCTGCAGAGGGGCTCCCGCTCTGGCAGCACCAGACTAACCTACCATTGCCACTCTGTCCTGAGACACTGGGGAACTCCTGGTTGTGGGTCCGACCTGGGGCCCAAGGGCCTGGCTCAGGCGGCGTGCGCAGCCTTTCTCTTGCTGTGCCCCAAGCCTGTCCCGCGCCTATCCGGAGCCCGCTGGCCTGTGCGGGAGCGCGGCCTGTGCGCACTCACTCTTCCCGGGGCCCTGTGGCCTTCGGCGGGCTCGGCTTCGCCCCGCGCTGACCCCGGAGGTTTTCTTTTTTCTTCCTCCGCCCTAGTTCCATTTATCAGCAGTGACGGGTCACAGGAAAGAAAAGTGACACCTGGGGGCTGGGTTCGTCCTGGAATCACCCCCTTCTCCTTCCCAGGGGCTGACTCTCCTCCCACCCCCTCCCCACCAAGATCCCTTCCAGACGGTTCAGACTCCTGCCCGGTGGGGTGGAGGAGGAGTACGACCCTGAGGCCTGAACCCCTTTTCCCAGACTGAGCACCAAGCTCTCTGGAGGCAGGAGAGGCACCAGGAGCGTCTGGCACCAGGAGCGGCTCAGGCACCCTGGAGGCCACCGAAGAGGAAAAGGAAGGAGGGAGCTCTCTAGAGCGGGAAAGGGAAGAAGCTACAATGGGGTGGGGGGCCGCAGCGCAGCCGGCCGGTACTGCTAGGCGAGCCGGGAGGCGTGCGGCCTGGACCCACGCAGAGAGCTCCTTGCTCTCTGTGTCCCCAGTGGCCAGGCTCAGGGAGGTCTGAGTTTAGACCCAGGCTCGTTAGATCCTCACCTGCGTCCACGGTGGGCCCACCAGCTCCCCTTGCCTTGCCTTTTCTTGGAAGTGGGTTCTGCCAGCACCTCGCACCAAGACCTTATCTCCGAGGGTGGCCTTCCAGGTGCAGAACTTAGAGCTAAGAGCTTTGCCAGGAAGAGGCACAGGCCCGCCAATCTGCACCACCAACCACAACATCTAGTGTTTGAACCTAGCCGGAAGGTGGGAGAAGGTCCTCCTTTTCCAGCGTTCCCAGGCCACCCACCTCTTTTTGCACCTGAATCCTGGGACTCTATCTGCCAGCCAACTTAGTGGGCTGTGTTAATGACACAGCGCTCTGGCAAGGCAGAAACTGGCCGCCTATGCGGGGGGTGGGGGGCACCTTACTCCTCTGTTTGGAACCGCTTGAAGACAAGAGATTTATTAATGAACTGCTTCTGCCCGGTGGTATGTGGTCTGGGAGTTCAGGCTGGGAGTTAATGAGAGGTGCGGAACAGTCAGAGGGTCTCAGTCAGACCATTCAACCGAAACTGTAAACTCCCATCAGTAATAAACTTTCCCACCACAAATCACTATTCAGTTTTGTTTAGCCACAACCCTCAAACCATCTTCTACAGAGTTAAGGGGGGCGGGGGAGAGAATTCTAACATCACTGATTATTTCCCCTTCAATTAAAAATAATAAATTTCATCTTTATTTCCTTCTCCTTGGGTAATGAGGATTTTCCAGAGATGCAAAATATTTTCCCCCTAGTGTTGAAAAGCAGTCTCTCCTCCATAGAGAGGAAACCAAAATTATTATTTGGGTGTATTCCCAGACTAGATTTCTTAGAAATAAATACAGGAGGCTGTGTGAGGGGCAAGAAGGGGTGTTATTGACTGAACGGCTATCCGGATTTGTGATTTTGACTCCAAAATGCTCAACATGAACTTTGGCATAAAGATTACAATGTTAAATCTGTCCGCAGAGACCGGACTGCCACTTTCTTTCCCTTTCCTTTCAATAGTTTACAATATGGAAATTACATTGTCATAATTCACGTTGGCACAAAAGTGCTACTTCAGAGTATGTGAAGTTACCTCACAAAGGAAGCGCCAGCCATTGGTGCCTCCTGAAACCCTTTCACCAACAGAACTAACCTAAATATTCACCAAACACTCTTGCCACAAATAATCAGGAAGTTCAGCTTTACACGATCCTACTGAGTCCCTGCAAATGTATGTCAAACGGTAGTTTAAGTCAATGCAGAGATCTAAAGTACTTTCGTTTTGTTTAGGGCTGAGCCCATGCTCAGTTTCAGGCACTCCTGGTGGATTCTCTGCTGTCATTTCTTCATTAGTCTGTTCCCGACCATTGGTTACTTTTAATTTTGCAAAGAGAGAAAGTTAAACCATGAAAAGTCATAAACCGTTCAGTGGAGTTTAGGCTAATTTTCTTTCATCAGACTTCTTAGGAACTTCCAGGCATGCACAGAAGTTTGGTGAAATTTAGCTGCACTGGTTGTCAACAAGGGAGAATTGTACATACTAATTTCAGTTCAGTGACACTTTCCAAACATTGGAGAAGCCAAACAAAGTATGTATTTATTGGTGTTAGTACACTGAATTATCTAAAAATAATATGGTTAAGGTCATCTGTTCAACCTTGTGCATTGATATCTAAGTGAAATGATTGATAGGCTCACTGAATTTTAACTCAAACCACAACAGAATTTCATATAAACCAGAAAGCTATGATAGGAGATCTAAGATCATTGGGGGAAAAAAAAAAGCCAGGCGTGATCAGGTGAATAGGAGAAAGAAAAAAAAAAAACCAAAAAAAAAGGCCTCAAAGTTCCTGCCCCTTCGCAGCGCCTCTGCCTTCCCAAGGAGTTAATTAAATTAAGATGCCTTCCGCATAATTTAGGGTCTGTTTCTAGGGCTCCCTCGCTCCCCCTGCGTCACTTTCTTGTTTCGTTCGGGACTGCAGTTTGTGGTGCAGAGAAAGCAGTCGTCTGCGAGGTTTTTGCTCCCGGGAAACTCCATTCCTCTTTTGTTCTCGGCTAACAGGTAGATCCTCCACAAACACCTTGTCTTCCTACCACCGCAACTCCCTTCTTGGGGATTTCTTGCATTTAAGCGCCAGAGGAGTTGGCCTTCCGCCACGGCTGCGGTGGGAAGACAATCAGAAGGCCAGCCCGAGGTTGAAGCTGTACCCAGGACTGGCTATTTATTCCCTCTCGAAGCGCCTCGAGTTGTTGGTGGGAGACACCGAGTGTCCGAGCCGGTCAGCGGGGCTTGACCGCCGGGCTACCCTAGGACAGCTCGACCCGGGCTTCTAAGGCAGGCGAACAATATCGTGGGGTTGCGGGGTTTGGTCATAACGTACATCCATCAGCTTTTATAAGACATTTTACTAAATGCTTAAACTAAATTTCCCAAAACAAAACCAAGGAAGTGCATAAGAGTGTGCGCTGGGTGTTAACGAAGAGTCGCGTGCAGGGGGAGCCAAAGAAGTGAGAACACAATGCCCCGGGACGGCACCCGTGAGTTCTTTGCACCGTATCTGAACTTGCAGGGCGCGGGGCTGAGAACCTCGATGCCCCCCCCCCCCCCACCAATCGCTCCCGTGCACCCTCAGCTCCTTCCTCCGGGAGGACCGCCGCGCGCGGACACTCACCTCCGGCCGAGAGGACTGCCCAGGCGGCGCGGTTCAGACCCGGTCCCGGCAGCAGGGCGCACAGCTTGGAAAGGTCGTGAGGTCCAAGCCGGGCAAACTTCTTTTTGAGCGCGCAGTCCCGGGAGCTGAGGTCATGGTCTGGAGGACCGCGAAGAGCGAAAGCGAGAGCGGATCCTCGTTTTTTTTTTTTTTTTTTTTTTTTTTTTTTTTTTTTTTGGTCGGTCTAAGGACGCGGAATGTGGGAAGGGCGCGAGTACTCCCGGCTCGGCCCGGCCCCGCGCGGCGCTCAGCGCTCGGCCAGATCTCCGCGCCCCGGCGAGCCTCTGGCTGCGGACTGCACGTGAAGTCGGAGTGTGCAGCCCGGCTGGGCCATCACCCTCCAGCCACGAGCGAGCGAGCGAGCGAGCGAGCGCGCGGAGCTCCGTCCCCGCCCGCGTCCCTCCCCAGGCTGCCCGGGGCCCGGAGTCCGGGGCTTTAGTAGCGGCCCCGCCTCCCCAGCGGCCGCGCAGGGCCCGGTGCACCCTGACTCCGCCTCCGCGCCCGGCCCCCGCTAATGGTCCACTATGTTTACTTGTGTTTGGATAGCAACTGAGTCTTAAAGGCGCAGGTTGGCTTCGAGTTGCCCAGCTAACTGAGACGCAGAACCCAAGGTGACTCAATTCAACACTCACACACAAAGACAACGCCCACCCCCTTCCCTCCCCCTCGTGCCACTTTTCCTCATACAGTTTGAAACTCAACAACTGGTTCTTTGCTTTTCAAAGAATCCGCACAGAAGCCCAAAGGGCATTTTGCACTTTTCCTTGGTTCGCTGGCTGGCGTAATTTCTACGTTTTACCACGTTTAGCATAACATCTTCTTCAAAGGGCAAAACCAATCGCTTCTAGAGTTTGTTCTCCAGCACACTCACCCTTCTCCCAATCTCAACTGGTTTTGTACATACTTTTGGTCAATTAAGAGTATCTGTGCAGTCTGTTCCCCGGCTTTCAAAACGAAGTTTGTTTATAGAGGTGACAATTGGCTAATTTCATAATTACTGCAAAGACATGTGGAATGTTCCAGCAGAAATTTCTTCCAATATCTGAGCTTTAATCAGCTAATGTACATTTCATAAGCAGCTAACCAACTTGGTTAAAGAAGTGGCCATCTGCAACCGATTGGCAAACAATAAAGGCTCCATCTGGAATGGGTGAAGAACAATCATTTTTAAATTTTAGGGAAATACTATTCTAGCTTCTCAAAACACGCTTTATCTTCGTTCTCAGCATACACACACACACACACACACACACACACACACACACACACAAATTGAGTTCATTGTTCAGTCGCCAGGAAAATTCATCGAACTTGACGCACAGTATTACATTTTTCAAGTTCTTCTCTAAGTTTACTTCTCTGTGAGTGTAAATGAGAACGCACTTCAGCCACCCTGGAAGAGAGTGACAGACAGTGGCACAGACCCATTTTTTAAGCAGCTTCAATGCAGATGAAATGCGCCAGAGCAAGACAGCAAAACGTCCTTCGTCCCAGACGAGTCTCCGGAAGAGACTTGCGTTAGCGCGCGCTTGGAGGAGCCTCAATCTTCTAGGAGGCTGGAGGACTCCAAAGATGCTTTTGGATGGGCCTTCCCAAAGGATAATTAAAATAACCTCAACGGGTGGGGAGGAAGGTGAATACAAGCGAACAGATGGCTGAAAGCCGGCAAAAGGCTAAAACCATGAATGGAGGGATCAAGCAGAAGCTACGGATGCTATTTTATGAAGGTAAAATTCTTCCTATTTTATTTATGCCGAGGTGAATATAAATTTTCGTTTCTTTGATAAGATAGAACTGAAGACTAGGGGATCATCCCTCTTTCCTTCTTTCCAGCTTTAGGTTCGCAAACATTAAAAAACAAGCCTCGAACATAGACCTGTGTGCTTAGTATCCTGCAGGACGTTACTGCTTCATAGTAGAAAAGTGTGGGGACTAGACGAGTGTGTAAGAGTTCAGGGGGGGAGGGTTAGAAAAAAAAACCCTTTTCCCTGGTGGGGTCCACATGGGTGCTTTCATTTTAGCTCTCAGTCCAAGAGCCTCAGCTCCCGGGATGCCTGCGGTCCCTTCTCTCCAACCACCTCATTCCTTTCTGCAGCTTTTCTCAATTTGGAGAACTGGAGGGGGATTTCTGTTCTTTTGGAGCCCTCCCTTACCTCAGGACAAACACGCGCGGGGTGGTGACCTGAATATCGACCCCACGCTGCCTAATTCTTTTACACCAAATCCGAGCCAAGTCCTCAGCGACCAGCTTCATACCTTCGTCTCCAAGGTGTGTGTTGAGTGCGGGACTTTCTGCCCGCTTTTCCCGCGGGATAGACAGAAATTCAAACCTCCCATGAGCTGTGCCCTCTTGAGCCAGGGTTTTTGCTTGCTTGCTTGTTTGTTTGTTTCATAAACATGTTTACCTTGCTCATCCCAGCCTCAGGAGTTCCCAAATGGACTCTGGGCCAACCTAGTCCCTTCGTTGATAGTTTGAAAGGTAGATGGGATTTTAAATCGGCCCAGCGCTCGCACCTAGGGGGAAGCTTCGTGGCCTGGCAGAGCTTCGGCAGCCTGGGGATGAGCAGGTGCGCGCCGGGCCGTCAGGAGCCCCAGCCCCGGGCTGAGCGCCGCCAAGCACCGCACGGCGCCAGACTCCCCTAGGCTGCCAGGGTGACCACCTGTGCTCAGGGCCCGGCAAGCCCCTGGATTCCTGGATGCACGCATTACCGGGGGTACGGGGGGGGGCACCCAAGAGCAGTTCCCCCGCTAGACTCTTCTTCCTGCAACAGCGCCCCGCGCAGCAAACAGACCACCCGTGCTCAAGCGGGAGCCGTGGGGGCCCGGGGGTGCGGAAAGGGAGGTCCCCGAGCTTGCTGCTCGCAGGCTGCTCCCCTAGGTCTGAGCCACCGCGGGGCTGCCGCACTGTCCCAGCGCCCTCCGAAGTTCAGCTGCCGGTTCACTCTGAACTTTCCGCCGATTCCGGCCATCTGCTGTCTGTCCTCGCGGCTCTGGGCTTTCGACACCAAGGACGCTTGCGAGGGGAAATAGACTGAGCAGGGGCACGGGAACCTTTACTGCCCCAGTTTCAACAGCAGCAAGTTTATGCTGGCTCGGGGAGGACGGGATGCAGGCCTTGGGAGAGGGGAGCTGGAGGGGGGGGGGGGCATGCAGCGCCGCCCCCTCTCCCAGCCCACCCAGGAGGCTCCGCGAGCAGGTGTCCGACCCAGCCTTTCCTTGAAGCTGACCGCGCGCTGCGGACATCCTAAAAGCACGCGTTGACCCTTTAAAAACAAATTATGGAAGAATACACACACATACACACACACACACATACAGACAGACAGACATATTTTTCCCCCTCCTGGAATCCAAGCTGCCACCACCACCTTCCCAGCCCCCAGGCTTCCCTAGCCTCTGCGGGGCTTTCGCATTTGAACTTCCCGCACTGTTGGCTGGGGTGAGCTTTGTTTTGTTTTTGTTTTTTTTTTTTTTTTTTTTTTTGGTCTGAGCCTGGAGTTACTGACATCGCAGCTCGGCTTGCAGTCCGTGCACTCCAGATCCGGAGTAATGGGGAGGCCAGGAGCACACAGGCAGAGGAAGATGGCATAGCATTACACTCGGAGTTGGGGGTGTGGAGATAGGGGCCGAGAGAGGAAGAATCTGGTCTTTACCCAGAGCGCGTCCCAGTCGGTCCGCGCTTTCCCCGGGGTGGGGGGAGGGGGGACGCGGTGGGAAAGCGCCGCCGCGCGCCGCAGCTCCGCGGCCGGTAGGAATGGCCGCAGCGCCCCCTGGAGGCGCAGGCCGAGCACTTCGTGGCGTGGACTCCGGGGTCAGCGCTTTGGCCTCCAGCGATTGCGCGAGCGCGGGCTGGTTCCTTTCGCCTGGACGCCGGTCTCTTCGCTGCAGAGAGAAAGTAGCGTGCGCGACAGACATCCGTGGACTAGAGAGCCTAGGCCTGTTGTCGTGGCCAATAAGTCATGCTAAGCCGCTGGGCTGCTTGTGGGGACCCCACGCAGGGACTTCTTCCCCACCACTCCCAAGAGGGTTTCTGAGACGTATTTTCAGATCCATGCCGCCGCTCCCGGCTGCCTTGATTTCCCCGGGACAGGGGAAAGGCATCTGTTCCGACACTAGCGCACGGAGTTAGCAGGCGGTGGACTGCTTGGTCAGCCCCAGGACTGGGAGGTTGATTCCAGCGAAAGTTGCAAGGGGGGGGGGGAGTCTCACTCATAAATGTTATCCCCCCATCCCATCCTGCGCGACCTACTCCTCACCACACCCACGCTGTTGAAGCCTGGCCAGGTAAGACGCGTGGTGCGAGAATTTGCGCGAGAGCCTCTGGGAGCCGGAGGACCGTACCCCGCCTCCAGCCATCCACTCCTCTACTCTAGCCGCCCCTAGAGGCGGGCCTGGTTGGCTAGCCCTGGGTGCCTCAGCCTAGGCCTGGCCCATCATCACCTCCCACTGAGGAGAGGTGAGGGGGTGCGCTGGGCTCAAGGGCACCCTCCACGTGCCTGCGCCCCAGGCCCAGCTTCCGTCCGTCCCGCGCTACCTACCAGCTCGTGGGACACCGAGTCACCTGTAACGGGAGAAGCGGGTTGCAGAGAAACTACGTGGGCAGGTGTAGGTCCTTCCCAGAGCCCAGGTCCAGTTGATGTTTGTGGGCTGCGGTAAAACCCACAGCGCACACACTAGGCCACCCAGCGATCTGTCAGTGCCCCACTTGCGAAGTGCCGCCAAGACCCTAGAGGATGCGGGGGGGGGGGGAATGGGGGCGGGAGCTGCTTCCCGGAGTCCGGACTGGTCTGGGGTAGGGGGTGCAGGAGGTGGGGCTGCTGTCTGGCTCCCCGCACGTGCTGGACATAAGTCCGCTTAGCACCTCTAAGCCTGCGCATGGCTCCCAGGGTGCGCTTTTCACTTGCAGTGCACGCGGGGACACAGGTCTCCTGTAGCTTCTCTCCACAGAAAGAGCCACGTCAACTCCCACGTTCCCTTGCCAAGGACAGCTTTCTAAGAGTCCAGCAGCGTTGGCACCTAGGACGGCAGCGAGCAAACTTCAAGAAGCATGCCACGAGAAGTTCTCTCTTCCTACCGGGTCTCTTGTGAGACCAGCTCAGCTCTCACACTCTGAAATGAAATGATAATCCTCAGGGAAGACTAGGGTCTATAAACCTGCGTTTTATCAAGTCAAGCCTTTTCTTTTCTTTTGTTTTTCGAGGTAGGGTCTCGCTTTAGCTCAGGCTGATCTGGAATTCGCTATGTAGTCTCAGGGTGGCCTCGAACTCACGGCTGTCCTACCTCTGCCTCCCGAGTGTTGGGATAAAAGGTGTGCGTCACCACGCACGGCTTTCAAGTCAAGCGTGTGTGTGTGTGTGTGTGTGTGTGTGTGTGTGTTTTCGTGGGTGCTTGTTAAAGCTTACACAATGGGGAAATTCCAACGGAAATCTTGAGTTCCAGTGAGCTCCACTCCTCCTGGCCAGAGCTCCCTTCTATTGCTCCTCTGACTTCTGTTTGTAAAATGTTGGGTCAAGAATTGCCTTGATGTTTCCAGTTCTTGCCACAGACTTTAGGATGGATCTAGAACAGTGGTTCTCAACGTGTGGTCCGTCAGCATCCTCTGGAACTAGTTAGAAACTCAAAGTATACGGCCCCGCCCACTGAGTCAGGACTCGGAGCAGCAGGCCTCGCTGACTGTGTTTGAATAAGCCCTTCAGGTGATTTTGATGCGCGGTAAGGTTGGAGAATCATTGACCTAGGTCACATTGACACTTGGAGGCAGTCGTGGGAGCCCTATTTTTATCTCTCCCTCTTTTCTCCTCACCTCCTTTGTCCTTCTTCCCTCCGAGGATTACATGTAAAAACTTCAGACTTAGGACAGCTTGTTCACTCATTCATTCACTGGCTCGCTCCCTTTCATCTAGCTTTCCAGAGGCACCTTCAGAATCCTTGGAAACCTGCTGAGGATACCCAGAAGGACTTGGCAAAGGGTGCAGGAAAGAGGGCCGTGTGGGTACTTTCTCTTTCATGGCCAGTTCTTACAATGGAGTACTAGGATGCATCGGACATCAAGAAATGTCCATTAGGGACCCAACGCATAGAGGAGTCTCATCTCATGTTAACAGGTTCTGAGCCTTTGTGACTTTCACCTACTGGCTTCATCTAGACTAATGTCATTCTTATTGTCATCGCATCCTGGGGATTCTGTGTGTCCGCTGTGTATACTTTTACACACACCTTGGCATACATTGCTCATGCCCTGCCTTCCTTCTCGGCATTGGGTCATAGTGTGTGGCATGGAGGGTGAGAAGTGTCATAACGGGAAGAACAGAGTGTGGATAAAGACTGGAAGATGCTGTGCTCAGGACATCTGGAGAACCATTGACACCAGCTAAGCAGATACATTCTGCTTAACTATTCTGTCTGTCGGGTCCTGTCAGCTCTCCTGCTGCCCCAAACTGCCTACCTCCTGGTCACTTATCCATTGTTAGACTTGCTATTTTCCCACCTTAAGCATGGATCATGTCCTTGACTCTAGGAGCTACAAAATATTTGTTTCTTGGAGTAACTAAAAAAAAATTTTTTTTTCTGGAGTCACTCTCTAACCTTCATGCCAAATCACCTTCCCAGCTGAAGCCTTTTTGGCTGTGGGCAGTGGAAGGAGCTTTGTCTTGCAGACTAAACAGTCCCTTAAAAATCCAGCTTATAAACTAAGGTGCCTAAGAGAGGAATTTTGATTTTATGTGTGAGTGTGTGTTTGTCTAGATGTTCTTGCTTTGTAGCCCCATCTGCCTTCTAACTGGGGATTCTCCTACTTCAGCTTCCCAAGTACTGTGCTTAAAGGTACCTGCCAATACACACACACACACACACACACACACAAAGAGAGAGAGAGAGAGAGAGAGAGAGAAAGGGAATAGCACCTTTAATTCCAGTACCCTAGAGGCAGAGGTAAGAGGATCGCTGTGAGTTTGAGATCAACCTGGGTATACAAAGTGAGTTCTTAGTCAGCTTAGGCTAACATGAAACCCTACCTCGAAAAAACAACATCAACAACAAAAAATCCACTTTAGCTCAAAGACTTTTTGTCAAGCTGGGTGTGGTGGCCCACGCCTTTAATCCCAGCACTCAGGCGACAGCGGTAGGAGAATTGCCTTGAGTTCAAGGCCAGCTCAAAACTCATAGTTAATTCCACATCAGCCTGGGCCAGAGTGAGACCTTACCTTGAAAAAAAAAAAAAGACTTTTTAATGTTCTATTTTAAAAATATTTTATTAATTTATTTATTTCACAGAGAAAGAGAGAGAGAGAATGGGCGTGCCAGGGCTTCAGCAAATGAACTCCAGATGTGTGCGTCCCCTTGTGCATCTGGCTTACGTGGGTCCTGGGGAGTCTTTGGCTTTGTAGGCAAAAGCCTTAACAGCTAAGCCATCCTTTCAGCCCTTATCTTCTATTTTTGGCTCTTAAAAAGCTTCATTTTAATGAGTCAGTGCAGGGAGACCACTGAAAACACACACACACACACACACTCATGAATTTTTCCCACTGACCATAGTCATAAATCGTGCACAAGTATCCATCTGCACACTGACAAAGAGTTGCTATTTTGAAATGACATTTCTTATGGAGATTTCAACACATAAAATGTACACTGGTCAGGAGCATGATGATCTCCTTACAGCCAGTGATCACATTTCTCAACAGGATTTCGCTTCCCAGTGCAAGTAGTTTGACATAGTAACTTTCAAAGCAGCCAGCACTTAGGAAATGCCAAGGCCAATATTTGAGTTCAGATACAAGTTTTAACAAAGGGAAATGTATATCCTTGTAGCTGTTTGCCTGTGAATACCCACCCCACCCCCTCCCAGAGGATTATACACTATTCTTGAATCTGGTCCAAGTTACCAAACTCCAAGGAGTCTGTGAGGTGCCAACTCATAAGGCTCATACAATTCCTTTTCAACAGATCTTTTTGAGTGTCTATTATGTACATTGTACTGGGTAATTGTGTTACTTTTTGAAACCCTGAACTTTCATCCTGACTTGGGGGTGGGGGTGGTGTCAAGGAAAGTGAGTTACTTTTAAGTTGGTTACCCTTGATTTATTTTTATGAGAGAGAGAGAGAGAGAGAGAGAGAGAGAGAGATAAAGAGGAGACAGACAGATAATGAGTGCGCCAGGGCCTCTAGCCACTGAAAATGAACTCCAGATACATGTGTCTCCTTGTGCATATGGCTTACATGGGAATTGGGGAATCGAACCTGGGTCCTTTGACTTCACAGGCAAGTGCCTTAACCGCTAAGCCATCTTTCCAGCCCCACCCTTGGTTTTAATAAATTGCCTAAGTATTTGTACTTAACAGTAATCTTAAAAACAATTGAATTCTATTACCTATTTAGATCACTTTTACAAGTAAAAGAGAGAAAGTCAGCATTTAAGCCAGCTCATTTATTGAAAAGTGAATGCCAGCACAGGCTTAACTTTTGGCTCTCCAAGTGGAAGACAACATGATACAATAATGTTATTTCACATCCTAATTTAGCTGGTAGATTTCTTATGGTTAGTGACCATACTTCACTGAAGCCTGTTCTTAGCTCCTGATTCTATAAGGAACCCCAGAGAGGAAAGGTTTGTTCTCTCTGGCACTCTTGCTGGAGGAGGGAGTCAATTAAATGAGACTGGTTAGATTGGCCCCATTCTTGTGGAGCAGGACAAGTTCAGTGGCAAGCTTCTGAGAATCCAGCTCTTATAAGATGTGTGTTATCTTTGCCTTGGAGCCCTAAACAAGGATCACTTTCCTGGATTTGTGTCATAAATAGGGTAAGAGGCTGAGAAGCCCACTCCTTTCTTACCCCATGTACTGTGTCATAATGCCTGGTCACACTGTTAACCACATACTCCATTTTACATTTACCATGTCCTCTGTCCTTATACATGCCCAGGCCCACATGTGGCAAGCAGTCTAGCCCCCAGGAATCAGGCTGGCTAGATGCTGTGATGTCAGGACACCAGGCTGCAGTGTTTCTAGTATGTGTCAGATCATGGAGGCCTTTTACTCTGCCTGGAAAAATACACAAATTTCAAGTCGTTTCTCAGGCCATGAGGCACACACCCACATGCCCTATGCGGTGGGCCCACCCAGGCCCAGGAGAGTGTAAAGAAGAACACAAGTGTGTCATATGGGTGTGTCCCCTAATCCTGCTCCTCTCTGTCTCGTCCTTGACCACATTATCTTGACAGGTCATATGGCCTGGGAGTGACCTGAAATATATTAACAGTGTTGGCTTGTCGAGCCCTTGAATAGCAAGGAAGTAACTGCATGGGAGATTATAGATGTGTTCATTTAAAGTGTATGTATTGCCGGGTGTGGTGGCACACACCTTTAATCCCAGCACTCAGTAGGCTGAGGTAGGAGGATCGCTGTGACTTGGAGGCCAGCCTGAGATTATATAGTGAATTCCAGGTCATCCTGGGCTACAGTGAGACCCTACTTCAAAAAACCAAAATGGTGATAGGTTCTGTGGTAGCTGGTGGGTATGCAACAATGAATAAGGGGCTACAGTCTAGTAGTGAAATGGCACCTAAGTCTGCAATTATGATACAGTACAAATCATAAGACTCTGGACCCAATGTTCCTAGTTAGTAGCTATACTATGTTGGGTAAGTCAATCACAGATATTCTGAGAGTTAAAAATTAGGATCCGTATCTATGCTCTTTCCAGTGGACATTCTTTCTCATCCATTACTATAAACTGGCCATGTCAGTACAAAGCTATTTTCCTACTCCTGAAAGGACTTGAAGATTGACTGGAAGAAATATGATCCAGTGCCTTGGATCTAGTTATCATCAGTGTATAAATTAAGTCACTGCAACAAGATATTAGAGAGTCAATTCTTTTCTTTTTTAAAAAAATATTATTTATGAGAGACAGAGAGAGAAAGGAGAGAGAGTGGGCATACCAGAGCCTCCTGCCACTGCAAATGAACTCCAGATATATGTCCCACTTTTGTGTGTACTGGGAAATGGAACCTGGGTAGTCAGGTTTTTCAAGGAAGTGCCTTTTAATGGCTGAGCCATCTTTCTAGCCCCCCCCCCATTTTTTGTTTTTTTGGTCTTGCTCTAGCCCAGGCTGACCTGGAATTCACAATGTAGTCTCAGGGTGGCCTCAAGGTCAGAGAGCCTCCCATCTCTGCCTCCCAAGTTCTGGGATTAAAGATGTGTGACACCATGCCTGGCTCCTCAGTTTTTTAAATAATGGATTTTATTTATTTCCAAGAAGAGAGAGAGAATGGCCATCCCAGAGTTTCTATCCATTGCAAACAAACTCCAGATGCACATGCCACTTTCTGCTTTACATGGGTACTGGGGAATTGAACCTTAGGTTGTTAGGTTTTGCAAGCAAGTGCCTTAATTGCGAAGCCATCTCTCCTGATTATTTAAAAGATATATATATTTTTTTATTTATTAGAGAGAGAGAGAGAGAGGGAGAGAGAGAGAATGGGCACACAAGGGCCTCCAGCCACTGCAAATGAACTCCAGATGCATGAGCTACCATGTGTATCTGGTTTACATTGGTTCTGGGGAATTGATCCTGGGTCCTTAGGCTTTGCCTTAACCACTTAGCCATCTCTTGGCCCCTTTCTGAAGATCTTTTTTGTGTGTTTTGTTTTTGTTTTTGTTTTTGTTTTTGAGGTAGGGTCTCACTCTGGCCCAGGCTGACCTGGAACTCACTATGTAGTCTCAGGGTGGCATCGAACTCACAGCGATCCTCCTACCTCTGCCTCCCAAGTGCTGGGATTAAAGGCGTGTGCCACCAGGTAGGGTCTCACTCTGGTCCAGGCTGACCTGGAATTCACTATGTAGTCTCAGGGTGGCCTTGAACTGATGGTGATCCTCCTACCTCGGTCTCCCGAATGCTGGGATTAAAGGCGTGCACCACCACGCGCGGCCCTGAGAATGTTTTCAGTGAAAGGATGATGTGATTATTTTTGAGATTTCATTGACCAATGAGGCCTTCAGGGGAAAAAAATGTATTAAAATACACAAGCCATGTTAAAAATCCAAAGCATAACATAAGTTTAAACAAAAGAGAAACTAATTTCTTTGTCAATAAATTTAGATAGAATCGTGACTCACTCCTTGATTATCAGGTACTGACTGGGGTTCCTTCTATCATGCTGTTTCACCAGCCTTAATACATGACATCCACTCTATAGTCCAACATGCATCTGGCAAGCACCAAAGAGGAAGACATAAGAAGGGTAAACATCCTCTCTTTGAGGAGACTCCATAGAACGTGGAACCTAGTCATAATGCATACCCAGTTGCCAGGGAGATTTGCCAATGAAATCTTTAGATGCCCAACTACATTTCAGACTTCTATTATGTGAGAATGGCTATTGGAGGCCAACCAGTAGTCTGTGCCATATGATGTCTATGCTTGGGGCTGGGTTACTCATGGATACAATGGTATATGTGTTGGCAACATAATCACTGCCAGGCTCTGAAGAGTTCTCACTTTCCCTATTGCTCCTTTTGTGGGTTTTAAGCATTTGTAGGCAACAGCAGGATGCCATAGCCATCTCTTGCACTTCTCTTGTTTACTCTTAGTTGTAGCTACTGGTAGGCAGTCTTTCCTAGAGTGGCGAGGTGTGGATAAAGAAGGCGCGTAAAGTTTGAAGGGAAGAGGTGTCAGGAAGCAAGCTACAAAGACCTTGCTGTGCATGCCTGGGGAAAGTCACTTGGCAACATTTCCTTTGTGAGAGGCGTCCTGGCTGCCAGGTGGGCTGCGTGATCGTCTTCATGTTTTCCTTGGAGGATGCAATGAGAAAAGGGATAGAATATCACTAGTAGAAAAATTCTTGGAGTTTTCCTGGCCCTGTTGCCACATAAAGCAGACTTCAGTGGGCAACTGCAAAAGGCAGGAATAGCTTTTTTTTTTTTTTTTTTTTTTTTTTTTTTTTTTAACAGCCTTTATAGCCAAAAGCTATAGAAAAACAAAAGAAAACAAAAGTGCAGCCCATGTTCCTCAGAGGGGCAGGGTCAAAACTGCAAGGAGACCTCACACACAGTGGGGAAGGCCCCCGCTCAGCTAGAGCCCAAGGACAATCTCAAAAGATAAGTGCGGAGAGACTTAATTACCGTTTAAAGTTGTTCTGGCCTGACCTCTCTGCCTGGTGGGTGAACTCCTGCTTCTGAGCCTTATCCTGGGCAAACACTTCCAGCCTCTACTCTCCCCTCCAAGCCTCGGTTTGGGTACTTAGTAACATGATCTTCCAGGTGTAGACAGAGCCTGGCAAAGGGGTAGCAAAGGCCCCGTTGCTCCCTAATCTTACCTGGAGTCACCCTTCAGGATGCTGCTTGGCTTGGGGACAAGGGTGCATGTGGAGGTCACGTGCAGTGTGTTGATGCCAGTGTGGTGGGGAGTATGACCCCCCCCCCACAGAAACATCTGGAGACACACTGAGGACATACTTATGCACATTTACATGTGCCTCAGGGGATTCCCATGCCTGAAAGAACTGGCTAGATAGTTCCTATTTCACATTTATTTCCTTAAGGGAGGTATTTTATATTCTACCCTGTAATTCAATTCTTTTGGCTCCCCACCCTGCTGAAAAGGAAAAGAACACACAGCCCAAACAGTTTTTAAAACCCAGGTTCCCCCCCCCTCTCCAAATAGTAAATGTGCGTAGTTTGTGCAGATTTATATTCATCTGTAAGCTATGACTTATTTACACCAGCCCATACAATATTTTAAAAATAAAGTATAATGCTCTTTGGTCTGTATACAATCACATTTTCTTCTATCAACCCCTGGCATAACAAATGTATTTTTCTCTTCTGCAGTGTAATTACATGTCGAAATAGTAATGTATACAATTGATATAGAGGAAGGACATATACATTTTATAGAGAACATACCAAAATATTTAAAACACACATGGCGATTCTTTAAAAGACAGCGCACCTAATAACCTGTAGAGTTGGGAAAGGCCACCTAAGTTGGTCTGGCCCTCTTTTCCATGCTGGGGCTAGAGGGTTTTGGATATAGAATGAGAAACTACTTTAGAGACAATAACATGGACTTCTCTCGTTTTGTGTATGTAACCACAGAGGCTCAGGAGGAGATGAATTTTCTCGACTTAGTCGATTTGTCCGCAGCACAGACAGGGGACTCCTGGTGTCTGGTGAGGGCTCTTTTTGCTCACAATCTCAGCTAGACTGAAACTGACATTTAACTCAAGGAAAAGATGTTGCCTTGAGCAGAGTACTAATGTCTGAGTACTGGAACCTCATCGTCAGCTATCTTGTGGGTCTCAGAGTGAAGGGGCTAACCTACACACTGGTTAGAAAGGCAGCGGGTCCTGCTGACTGAGAATCTACATTTTAGCAAAGGAAATCCTTAGAGGATTTGCTTGTACATTCAATTTGGGAAGAACTGCTTTGGGGCACTGTCTCCACTGGCAGATGATTTCCTTAAAGACCTGTGAAAGCATTTTCCTCAGCTGTATTAAAAAAAAAAAAATCTATTACGGGGCTGGAGAGTGGTTAAGGTGCTAGCCTGCAAAGCCAAAGGATCCAGGTTCGATTCCTCAGGACCCACATAAGCCAGATGCACAAGGTGGCGCATGCGTCTGGAGTTCATTTGCAGTGGATAGAGGTCCTGGCGTGCCCATTCTGTCTCTGTCGGTCTCTCTGTCTCTTTCTCTGTTACACTTGTGTGTGTGTCTCAAATAAATAAATAATGTAGAAAAAAAAAAAGAAAAGAATCTATCATGGCCTCCCATTGCTTATTGGTTTCTAGCAAAACATTTAGAACATTCAGTCTCAATCCATCTATGACCACATGCTAGACTTTCTCTAGACCTACATCTGGAATTCTACCCATTTGAAGACCTCTCTAGTGACTAGCTTTCAGATCCTCATGGATCTTTAAGTTGGCTATTGGAGAATTATTGATTCAAAATGTTGCTGAGGAATAATTAAGAATAGGTAAATCTTGGGCTGAAAAGATGACTTAGTGGTTAAGTCACTTGCCTGTGAAGTCTAAGGACCCAGGTTCAGTTCTCCAGTACCTATGTAAAACCACATGAGCATGGTGGCACATGCATCTGGAGTTTGTTTGCAGATGCTCTGGTAGACCCATTCTCTCTCTCAAATAAATAAATAAATAATTTTTTTAAAAGAATAAGTAAATCTTAGAAAACAGCAGGTCCTATTCCCTGCTAGCCTCTTTGCTTAGATGTTACCACAGCTGTTTTCTAGTGGTAGTGATTTTTTTTCTTTTCATTCCTTTCAGTTCTACTTACAACTTGAGAAGATAAACTGTATGATTCCCAAATTAACTCTTGTACTTGCCCAAGGTTAATTATTGTGACTAACAGGAGTGAACTTCCCTGCATGCCTATTCGGGTCAACTAGAGAATCCCACCTTGGGTTTATTTGCTTTGCTAATCTGACATTTCACTGTTTACCATGACAGATATAACTAATCTGATTTTCTCACTGTAAAACTCCAGCTACCTCATCATTCCATTAAAGTACTTCCTGAAATTCTGCTTTGGTCAAAGAACACCATTCCCTGGGCAAGGTGAACCATTCATTAGAATAACCAATTAATGACCTCCCCCTCTTTTTTTTTGTTTAGAAAAAGCAAGTGTATGTAACTGTTTTCAACTCATAATTTGCACTAACGCATCCAGGAAAGGAGATTGTTGTGCACACAGTGAACGATCTAGTTCAGCTTGGTTGTTTTTGCTTTGACAGGACTCTTCTACAAGGCAATGATGTAGGGTGGGGCCAGTCAGCCAAGTTTTCTGTACTTACAATAGACTGTTATGTAAAATCAGTGCTTCCCTGACTATTCAGTTACCTCATTGTAACAGTGATGTTATCTCTTGAGTATCTGGGTTTACCACTGACCACAGCAGAGGCCTGGACAGTTATTTGCTCAAATGACTCTCCCCCCTTCTTTTTTAAGTTAAATATGTGCAAGATGGATGGGGCTAGGGCAGGCAGGGAGGGGGTGGGGTAGTTATCCTACTGAGTACAATGTGTACTTTTTCAGCATTGTACCAGTTCCATAAAATAGACTTTATGAGCTGTAGGCTTGCATTTTTGTTTTCTGACTTATTGTTCTCTATCCTTCAATTGTTCTATTAATTTGATAGTATATGGTTTCAGCCAAACATTTGTTCCAAATTCTGCCAGATTAAGGGGAAGTTTCCAGACAAAACCCTGCCCAGGGGCCTTCCTAAACAAGCAGAACTTCTTCCATCCATCCCTTAGCTACTCATCCATCCTCAGGAGCATTCAGAAGCTGAATGGGGTCACTAGTTGGACCCCCAGCTCAGCTCATTTCAAGGATTTCTCATCTCTCTGCGGTAAGACATCTCCCCAGGCAATTCTGGGAGCAGCTCAGTGGCAGAACATGGGTGAGAGAGAAGCAGTGGTTTAGGAACTTGATCTGAGTGTTGAGACATGGTGTACAGAAGCTTTGCAGGGTCAGCTGCACGCAGGCCGATTCACTGCAGAGTGACATTCCCATTCCCCTCAAGTAGTCTGCTTTTCTAACTCCCTGGGGATTTTCGTGAGGATAGAGGTCACTGTCTCTGACAATTAAGCTTTAAAGTTAATTCCCAAGATAAATAGAGCAAATTGATACCACTTTGGTTGTAATTTTTCTTGCTTCAAATTCTAGAAGACAACAGTGAATCAGCTGCCAGACTTGGTTCCTGGAAATTCAAGAAACATAGGCATTTTACTTTTTTTTTTTTTTTTTACCTTTCTAAATGAGGCAATTTACGGCCGTCAGATACAACAAAATCCATGTAAACGTCTTAACTCTACAATTCTGCTTGCATTTCTGAGAGGACAGAGAATCATTGTTCCCATTTTTTTTTTTTAAAGCTCCATAAGTAGTGGTTTCTGTTTTAACTGGAATGATAGAGGGTTGTAATCTTTTTAATTCAGACCTTGCAGCAGAAAAGCTGGGTTTACTTGTGAACTGTATTATTCAGTAACACACTCTGCATGGAACAGAGAAAGTAAATAACTGAACACATACTTTATAATTACACGCAGAGGGAATTCAGAGTTGCAGAGCCGGGAGTGGGCTTGGGGGCCTGGGGCAGCAGCTGCACTTTCTGGCTTCTCCCGCACAGGCTGAGGCATGGGAGAGAACGGGAGCCTGGAGGTCCCAGCAGGACCCCTGGTGCTGAGGGAGTTGAGGTGAAGGATTTGTCACTCTAGGCCTCCGTTAGCAGGAATATAATTAGGATTTACAGAGTAAAATGTGAGTCCTGGCAGGGATTCTCCATATCTACTGTACTGTTTCCTATACAGTGTTCAGGACACTTCAAGAATTTAATAATTTCGCTGAGGGATAAAAAGATCCCATTGTCAGATGAATTAGAGAAAGATGGTGTGTTAGGTTCCGTATGAGAGAATCAAAATGCACGTGACTATGTCCAGGGCTCTAAGAAATCCTGCAGTAGAGACATCTGTTTATTCCAGTTCTCTTCAATCTTATTGGATATCTAACATTTCTTTGCTGCAAAGTTCTATCTATCTAGATCTTGCTAACCAAGCACATTCTGCCTTTCAAACTAGTTCATTTCCTGATAGAGACAATTGTGAGAATTTAAAAACTTTAAGTCACGGGCTGGAGAGATGGCTTAGCAGTTAAGACACTTGCCTGCAAAGCCAAAGGACCTTGGTTCTATACCCCAGGACCCACATAAGCCAGACCCACAAGGTGGCCCATGCATCTGGAGTTCGTTTGCAGGGGCTGAAGCCCCTGGCACACCCATTCTCTCTCTCTTCCTCTGCCTCATTCTCTCTCTCAAATAAATAAAAATAAAAAAATATATTTAAAAAGTCACTTGTGTGCAAAGCCTAAGGACCCATGTTCGACTCTCCAAGTCCCATGTATGCCAGATGTACAAAGTAACACACACGTGCAAGGTCGCACATGCACACAAGGTGGCACACATATCTGGAGTTCAATAGCAGTGGCTGGAGGCCCTGGCATGCCCATTCTCTCTCTCTCTTGTGCATTAAAAAAAAAAAAAAAAAAAAAAAGCCAGTCTGTTGGGCTTGCCTGAAAATAGAAAATCTTAGTCGGGTTATAATGCTGTATCAAGTTTAATTATTCTTGTTAATGCAGGAGCAAGAGGCTGGAAAATTTTAATCTAGTGTATATTATTTACACCATTACTTTGTTAGCTCCAAGGTCCTTGCTATTCACTTGTCTCCAATTTTCAAGTTTTGATGTTTTTCTTTTCTTTTTTTTTTTTTTTTTTTAAGGTGGGGTGTCTCAGTATGATGGTCTTAAACGCTTGAAGTGAGCCTCTTGCCTCAGCTTCTGTAATAGCTGGGAGTAGCTTGCACTGTCCTCCCGGATCCAAGTGTTGGCCCTTCAATGATGTCTTTTCTGGCTCTAAAACTGCTTCTGGTGTGTGTATACTGACTAGAGATACTTCTAGAAATACAGGTATGAAACCCTTTCTCATCCACAAAGCTGTTTTGTGGGGAGCTGTTTTCAAGTAGAGTCTGTGGTTTCTCTTTGGAGAACCAACAATTTGTTACAATTTTTTTTTTTTTTTTTTTTTTGGTCCCTTTCAAGGCAGGGTATCGCTGTAGCCCAGGCGGACTGGAACTCACTGTGTAGCATGAGGCTGGTCTCAAACTTACGGTGATCCTCCTATCTCAGTCTCCCACATTCTGGGATCAAAAGTGTGTGCCACCATGCCTGGCTTGTTATAACTTTTTTACATTAGAAAAGTGATAACAGCATTGCAGAATGTTTGGAAAACAAAACAAAACAAAACAAAAAAAGAATCAGAATGGTTTTGGTTAATGAACATTTCCTAAGGCCAGGTGTTTTAAAGAGCTTTGCTCATATTAACACCAAAGCTCTCTGCTCCATAGCCCAGGAACCTAGAAAGGACATTTTTTTTAAGAACTTAAATTTGCCAATGTGGAACAAGTGCTAATTCTATGTGGCAATTCCTGAGAATCTAAGTAACACACCAGTCTCCCAACTTTTCAAAGGAGGCATGTAGAGTGTTTCAAAACACAGCCTTTACAATTATCTTGTTCTTCCCAGGTCCACAGGTGTGTTCAAGCAGCATTCTATGGGTTATTTGCAGTGTGCTATAAACCTTGGCGTTGATAAGGCAGATCAAACATTTTCTCCTGGAGAGGTGATAGCCTTGTAATGCTTTAACTTTAGATGTCTTTCCAGGGGCTGTGGAGGGACACAGTTACTCCTACAGATGGTCACTGGGGCAAGGCACCATGGTAGTTAATGCAGGGACCATATAGAATGTCACAGCAATCACATACATGCCAAAAGAGGCCAGTCTGTGCCTAACGCACTCTGATTCATTTCTTCTGCTCTCTTCGTCCCTGATTCCTCCCCCCAAACCCTTACAAACTAAAGTACCCCCAGATAAGCCTTATTAGTCAGGATATATTTGTTTGCAGGTGACAAAAGTTCAAGGGAATTTATTGGTCGATGTCACTGAAAGTCCATGGTGGCATGGACCTAGGCACACCTACATACAGGAACCCCAAACCATATCACGGGATCTCTCTCTCTTCATTAGCATATGGTTTCATTCTCCACTATACAGCTCTCACTCTGCGGCCTGGGACAATGGCTGCTCATATTTCCCCTTTATGTTTTCCTTATAGTCTGAGAATCCTAGAGCGTCTTTCTTTGCATATAAATACAACAAGCTGTGGGACAAGACTGTGTATCTCTATCACCTGTGTGATCCTGAACAAGTTACTGTATATTTGTTTCAGTACCTTTATATAAAGTGTGACAGTAATAGGATGGCTGATTCAAATTATACGAGGACTAAATGAAATAATATATGTTAAGCATTCAGAAAGGTTATTGGTAAACAGCCAATAAGCTCCGTAGGAGGAGGAGGCCTTACATAGTGCTGGCTCAGCATGTGTAGTAAGCTTATCTCTGTTAAATCTCCCAGAAAAGAGAACAAAGTGACCTTGTGCACTGGGAGGGCAATACCCAAACCGCACTGAGTAACTGAGAAGTCATTCCCAATGGGAGAACTGTTGGACAGACAAATAACATATGTCTACCATAGGGCCAACACCTGGTCCAATCCTGATCATGATAGGAAACAGAAAGGGAGCCCCAGCCCTGTGCCTTGGAGTGAAGTCGGATTGCTAGCATCCTGTCACACATGGAGGTTGGGCCTTGGGCCTAATGGCAGTAGAACTCTGTCCTCTGCATGAACATTGCTGTCTTAAAACCAGAGCAGCTGTGATAACTGTGGGAGATACTCCCGAGCCTGTTAATGTCTCCTTGTAGGGGGCGGGGCCATCATACCTTCACCAGAACTTCCAGATGCACCCACCTCTTGGCCTTCCCCAACTTTGCACATAATCTTGCCGTAGCTGCACATGGTCTTGGGGGAGCTAGAATATATAGGGGGTGGAAGGTTGGCTAGGTTTGAGGCTCTGGTGATGCAGTTTTCCTGAATCATCACCCCAGGCTGGGCTGTTTTTTTTTTTTTTTTCCTGGCATTGCATCTGCCTCTGAGTCACCCATGTGCCTGTAAGTAACCCTGGCACACTCATTGATTCACCAAACAGGACTCAGATGACATCATTTCTTTGGTCCATGGTGCCCTATCTGGGGTGAATAGATGTTTCTTCACATCTTCCAAGGAAAAGGAATCCAACAAGCCCTAAAGTGGAAACATCCTCACTCTCTCTTAGAGCTGGGCCCACTTACACATCTTTTTTTAAAAAAATCTTTGTGTGCACATGGCTCTGTGTGTGTGTGTGCGTGTGTTCCCACCTGTGCCACAGTGCACAAGTAGAGGTCTCTTGTTTGAGAGAGGGTCTCTGGGCTGGAAAGATGGCTTAGTGGTTAAGGTGTTTGCCTGCAAAGCCTAAGGACCCATGTTTGACTCTCCAGGTCCCATGTAAGCCAGACACACAATGTGATGCAAGCGCTCAAAGTCACATGTGCACACAAGATGGCGCATGGGTCTGGAGTTTGATTAGTGGCTGGAGACCCTGGAGCATCAGTTCTCTCCCCCTCCCTCTCTCGCTCTTTGATTAAAAAAAAATAAAAATATATTAAAAAAAAAAGAAGCCAGGCGTAGTGGCGCATGCCTTTAATCCCAGCACTCAGGAGGCAGAGGTAGGAGGATCGCCATGAGTTTGAGGCCACCCTGAGATTACATAGTGAATTCTAGGTCAGCCTGTGCTAGAGAGAAACTCTACCTTGAAAAGCCAAAAAAAAAAAAAAAAAAAAAAAAAAGATAGGGTCTCTGTTGTTCAATGCTGGATGTGCCAGGCTAGATTCCAGATGCTCATTACTACGTCTAGCTTTGACATGGGTTCTAGAAAGCCAAACTCTGGTCATCACGCTTACACAGCAAGTATAAGTTCAATACATGCTTGGCTACCCAGCCTAGAATCTAGGCTCTGTGTATAGCTGGGGTACTGAGGACTTCATTTTGCATGGCTGTGGCTCTTATACAGCCTGGTTTAAATTCTAGTTTCACGATTCCTGAAGCTCTGACCAACACACTCACCACTGATGTCTAGACCCTCTTAGCATCTTGCCTTGCCTCTTGGTTTGGACCAACTGGTACAGAACTATACCTGAGCTTGCTGCATCCTCAGATACGGTGTCTTAGATATCCTGGGGTCACTTTTCTCATTGTGTCACTTCTGCCCTGCCCTAACCTCCTCCTTTGCTGGAGGAACATGTGTTGGCCCAATTTTAACAAGATCGGGTTATGCTTTATTTCCCTACAGCCTTATTCTTACAGCTGTATTTGTCTTTTTCTCTGCTGGTCATCTTTTGTCTCGATTATGGGGCACTATACATTTAGTTTCTACTGAGGAGAGTATCATTTTTAATGTCAACCTAGAGCAACACGGGGTGCAAGCTTGAGCAGAGTAGAAAGTTCCAGATCCCATAATGTATATATATGTATATATATATATGCATTAAGAGACAGGCAGTTCTCTAGCTGGCGAGTAAATTACATGTCTGTGTCAGTGGGCGGGTTTTTCTATTACAATAAATGACCTCGCAAATACAGGAACTTCTGAGGAGCAGATAAAAGCAGCTGCAAATGTGGTCTCTGAATACACATCAAGAAAAGGAAACACAAGCAGCCTGCCCAGTTCCAGCTGCGCTCTCCCAGTGCTTATCAGTGGGTCCATGGTCAGGCGCATTTTGAAGTTGGAAGGCACATTTCCAACAGCTCTTGCACTTCTGCACAGTTTTTGAAAGATTGCAGGCATTCTGGTTCCTATCAAAATAGTGGCCACTGCCACCATGATTATTCACTTCCTCTTCATCCCCTGCTTCCCCTCTGGCCTCTCTTTGGCATCTGTGTCTTCCATCTCGATGCTCGAGATGACAAATCCTGATTAGGGGGAGGCTATGGTGGTCCATATTTCAATACGAGCTGAGCAGAGCCAGGGTTAGCCTGTGATTTATGGGATCATTCTACTCACTGGGGCAAGGCAAGGCTCTCTTAATCCCATACCTTTAATCCTTGCCTCCTCCAAACCAGTCCCATTTCCATCTTATTGTTGCAGCTGCGGCAGAAACTGCCATTTTCCAGGGATGGTAATTCCATCTTCCTGAGCTGATTCGAAGATTAAACAGAGGGCCTCGGAGCGCGCATGGTCAGCAGGCAGCAAAGGCAATCAAAAAGTGCTATTTGGGCCAACAACAATACAAGTCTCAGAGGGAAGAGGGGTTGAAAAAAATTCTTTACAATTAGAGGCAGTTGAACACGTCTGTATTCTTGATGTTGAAGGCTACGGGGTTGCTTTCTCTAGCACAACATGCTGAGGCGTTTGCATCACTACTACCTCAACATCTAGGTCCCTCACTTAGAGACGTAAGTGAGATCTCCTGTACAGAAAACAGCTTCTTCCCAGCTCTTTGGTGGCAATGTTTTTTGTTTTTTTTTTTGTTTTTCAGACAGGGTCTCACTGTGCCTTAATCTCATGATCCTCCTGCCTCAGCCTTCCCAAGTGGTGAGATTTCAGGTTAGGGTTAGTCATGTCCAATTCTCCTTAGTTCAGCTGCCAATCTGCTCTCCACGACCTTGGGACAGCCAATGGACTTCAATTTTTGTTTTAGAATATTCATTAATTCCCATTTGATTTTCAGAAACTTTTTTTTTTTTTTTTTTTTTGGTCTTGTGATGCTGCAAGTCTGGATGTCTTATTTTATAGCTTAATTGAAAGGTAAATGTGAACTGTCGTTAAACCTCTCAGAAAAATTAGGGTGACTGAGCCAAAGTGAAGATCAACAAGCAGCCTTATACACTGTCAAGAGAGCTATGGGGGGCTGAAGAGATGGCTTAGTGGTTAAGCGCTTGCCTGTGAAGCCTAAGGACCGTGGTTTGAGGCTCGATTCTCCAGGACCCACGTTAGCCAGATGCACAAGGGGGCGCACGCATCTGGAGTTCATTTGCAGTGCTTTTCTCTGTTACTCTCAAATAAATAAATAAAAATGAACAAAAAAAATTTATAAAAAGAAAAAAGAGAGAGCTATGGGAGACTGATGCCTAAGGAGGGATGGCCCACCCAGCATGATGAGTGGCTTTGGAGAGCTGTTGGACATCAGAACGCCTGCCGTATCCAGCCAAAGAGACCTTCTTGAGGCTCCCCTGAGGAAGCTTTGGATTATAGCCATATCATCTTCATTGTAGGACGCTCTCTGGATGAATCTACCTTTGAATAATTGGAGTAGTTTCTCTCCCAACTTTTCTCTTTTGTCCCTTTCATGTTAAAATCAGAAGATTTAGGGGCTGGAGAGATGGCTCAGTGCTTAAGGCACTTGCCTGCAAAGCCTGACGACCTGGGTTTGATTCTCCAGGACCCATGTAAAGCCAGATGCACAAGGTGGCGCATGCGTCTGGAGTATGTTTGCAGTGGCTAGAGGCCCTGGCCATCTATTCTCTCTCTCTCTCTCTCCCCCTCTCTCTTTCTCTCTCTGTCTCAGCTTGCAAATAAATAAATAAAAGTATTTTTTAAAAGATCAGAAGATTTTGTCTTCCTCCTTCTGAATGGCACCACCACCCGCAGTCCTGTGGTATGTTACTCCCATATGGAAGAGAAAATTAGCTTTCCTCTGGATTTGGGTTCCCATTGCACCTACTGCTTTCTGCAACCCTACCTTCTAATGCTTGCCTCCCCTCCTCACTTGTTTGAGCTTGAGTCAGTAAATTCAACTCTTTGTTCCTCAGTTCTGGCTCTTTACATAGCTTGTTACCCATGTGGTATGACTTAGCATTGTTATTGCTCAGTATAAATCCTATGTCCATGTCCTAACTTCAGTGGATAGTGACTCATAACTTGGCCTATGCACTTTCTCATTTTTTTTTATTGTTGATTTTTTTCTTTGTTTTGGTTTTCTGAGGTAGGGTCTCACTCTAGCCCAGAGCTGACCTGGAATTCACTATGTAGTCTCAGGATGGCCTTGAACTCAAGGCGATCCTCCTACCTCTGTCACACATCTGGCTTGATTGTTTTATATTTATTTATGTATGAGAGAGAGAAAGAGGGAGAGAGAACGAGAGAATAGACAAGCCAGGGCCTCTTGCCACTGCACACGAACTCCAGATGCATGCACCACCTTGTGCATCTGGCTTTACATGGGTACTGGGGAATTGAACCCAAGCTTCGCAAGCAAGCACCTTTAATCACTGAGCCACCTCTCCAGCCCTGTTGTTTTATATTTTAACATAAAGGATCCTAGAGATAAATCCACTGGTCCTTAGTAGGTTGATGCAAATTGAAAGTAATGGTTTCATGAGCCATCTGTGCTTTTAGACAAGGGAGAAATATACATGAAAGAGAAGAAAAGACTTTTCAGAAATAAACTGTTCCAACTTCACAGCTCTATTCAGGGCTGCCTGCTTACATAGCCTCATCATTTCGTTTTCCTTTGTACATACATAAGCAGTTAGGGTAAGCAGAAACTCAATTTAGCAGAGAAACAGAAGCAGATAATGTTTGTTTACTGACAAGGGAAGTAATCAGCCTTTGTTCACAAACTTATTAAACAGACAAGGGTTCACTCTGCCGACCAGACTGCAGTGTGAAGAAATAAGGACCAGGAGGCCCGCCTTGGGGGGTGGGCACGATCTCCACAAGGTTTGCGGAAGCTGAGCGGCATCCCTGTCTTCTTACTTTCTTGACATTAACTCTGAGCCTCCAGGCCTCTGAGTTCTCTTAAGAAGGCCTGACAGTGGTTGCAGTGAGACAATGTGTCTATTTTCTTATATCATGGATCTAAACAACTTCCACGGGGTGGGGGTGGGGGAATCAAGAGGACTGGCTAGTGGTGTATAAAACAAACAATCAACATGCTTCCAAATCCTCTCCCACAACATGCACACGTTTGCAGTTATATGTTCTGCTTTATTTCACATTTTAAAATACGTGTGTAAATATGTGTACACATATGTGTGTGGACATGTTGAGGCCCAGGTACAACCTTGGGTGTCATCCTCAGGAATGCCATCACTTTTTTTTTTTCTTCAAGACATTCTCTCATTGGCCCAGAGATCCAACACAGGTCCTCATGTTGGCAAGGCAAACACTTGACTGACTGGTCTGTCTTCCCAGCCCTGCTTTTTCTTTTGTGTGTGTGTGTGTGTGTGTGTGTGTGTGTATGATGGTGTGTGTATGGATGCATGTATGCCAAAGCCCTTGTGTGGAGGTCTGAGCTCAACCACAGGCTATTTGTTCTCTCCTTCCTCTTTTGCTTAAGACAAGATTGTTCTGTTTTTCCAACTTTGTGTGTTCCAGTCTAGCTGGACCATGAGCTTTTGGATTCTCTTAACTCTACTTCTCATTGCTTATAAGCTCATTAGGATCACAAGTACATGTAGCACTTTGTATCAGGCTTTACATGGGTACTGGGGAATTGAACTCACACTGGCAGGCTTGCAAGCAAGTGCCTTTAACTACTGAGCCAGCCCTCCAGTCCTGGCCCTATGTTTTTCACTTTAACTTCATACCATGCATACCTTCCATGGTTTGGCTGGCACCAACTCCAGGCTTCTAAGAAATCAATCAATTGGTTATTTATTTATTACTTGTTTGATATAGGCTTTCATTATGTAGCCATGTTGGCCTAGAGCTTGCTAGTGTTTGCTATCATGCTTGAGTTCAGATTTTTTTTTTTTTTTTGAGGTAGGGTCTCGCTCTAACCCAGGCTGACCTGGAATTCATTATGCAGTCTCAGGTTGGCCTCGAACTCACAGCAGACCTCCTACCTCTGCCTCCAAGTGCTGGAATTAAAGATGTGCGCCACAATACCCACCTAGAATTTTTTGTTTGTTTTTTTGAGGAAGGGTCTCACTCTAACCCAGGCTGACCTAGAATTCACTATGTATTCTCAGGGTGACCTTGAACTCATGGCGATCCTCCTACCTCTCTCTGCCTCCTGTGTGCTGGGATTAAAGACGTGCACTACCACGCCCGGCCCTGCCAGAATTTTTATTGGCTATAGGATATTGTATATTGTTCATAGACCTTAGGCGGTACAACTATTTATTTCCCCACTTTGGGCTTCTAGGATGTTCTAGCTTAGGAAGAATTCATCAATCTTTGCTTAAAGATATGCCATGGTATTTCTCAGGACTTTTTTTTTTATATAAGTAGGGGTAGGTTTTTGGTTTATTTGCTTGTTGCTTTTATGAATTTTTTTCTGTCACAATTCTTGTTCTTGTTTTATGTTGCATGAGGATATTATTTCTGGATCCAGTTGCTGCAAAAACTATCATAGTCAACTTTGCCAGCTATCTCAGGACATTTGTTCTAAAACACAATCAAGGACCACTCAAAGCAAACAATACAACTGTTGCCACCTGTTGATGGAAAATGTATGACTCTTGTTTCACTTGGGTCTTGATGAAGAACAGCATGAAAGGAAAGAGAAATTGTATTATAATTCCCACAAAAGCAATCCCTAGACTTATTAACATAATATTTGCATCATTGCTGTTCCTTTTGTTACTTCAGATTTTCTTTTGACATGGGTCATTGACTGTAAAGCTAGTATAAATTTTGCTTCATTACAATTTGCATTAGATATATTTAAAACCTTTCCATTTGATCAAGGCCCCACATTTTTTTTTAATTTAGAAGTTCCAAACATCAAACACTTTGAAAACCCATGGATGGTATATACCCTCATACTCTAAATGAAATGATGTCAGCAAACAGCTAGAGTTTGACAATCCTCAGTGGAACCAATTTCAGTTAATTTCAAAGAAGAAAAATAGTTTCCATATTTCATAGAAAAGGGTTCTGCTAATAAACATAACAGAGGAACTTAGAAGAACAGTTGCTTGTCTTCAAGCTTCAAGAATGAATATGTGTATTTTAAGAAAAAAAGCAAATAGCATGCACTCCGATAAACCATAATTTATTTACATCAGAGCAAGAGCCAAGAATTTCAATTGTTTGAAGCCAGGATCTTATAAATGTGATAGTTCTTAAAGCACTCAACTAAATAAATCCTAATGGCCATCACTCAGCAAACAGCAATGCCTTGTGGATAATAGCAGCTCAGTAAGCAAACTTCTTTCTCTTCACCTCCTGATTCATTTGTTCATGTATTCGGTAATTATCACATTCAGTACATATGGAACAGAAAATTGGAAAAAACAAAAACCAAGAAACAGTCTCTGTGCTAGCTATCTAGTATGGAAGAAGAAACACCAGTTACAAGTATTTGAAAACAGGTAATAAAAAAATCAAATGAGACCAAGTGTGACCCAAACATCACTTCTACTTACTTAAGTGGAAACCTAGACATAATTGGTTCCAGAGATGATTCGATGACTCAGTGAAGCCCAGGGAGTGAGATTAGCTTATGTTTCTGTTCTGCAAACCTTAGGCGCTAAGAGTTCTTCCTCACGCTTGTTACTCTTGGTTGTAAGCTGATGGATGCCATATTGGTCAGACTGTTGTTACTTGGCTACACCTAGTCCTCTGCATGCAAGGAAGATTTGCAGTCTTTGTAGAGGAAGAAAAAAGGGGAATGTGGCTAGAAATGGCTCCGTGTGCCCAACTAACAGAGTGTAGTGTAGTATGAGATGCCTCTAGGCCCTCCATGGCTGTCACATTTTGGACATTAAATATTCAACATATTAATTTGCTCAGTAATTATTTATCTGAGGGCTTTTTTTTCTGGGCCACATCCTGAAGACAGAGCAGTTAATAAGACTGATATAACTCCTGCCTTCAAAGAACTTAAAGTCTCAGAGGGAAAATAGAGGGCAAGAAAATAATTATAGTAAAATATGGAGACTTTATAGTGACCCGTTAGGATTTAGCACCCAATCCAGTCACAGCAGTCTGATTGAGAAAGGAAAAAGATTTAAAAACATGACACAGCCGCCCATTCATGCAACTAGCCAAGCCACACATCGACCAGCCTACTACTCGTGTATTTCAAGGGCATGTTTCAAACACGGGCTTTGCAATTAGGCTTCTTTGTGGTCTCACAGGTTGTTCTTAGTGGGTGAATTTCACATTCAACTGACACCTCCTAGCAATTCCATCCTACTGGAAACCCAAGCACTGACAAGACAGATCACTGGTTCCCAGGCTGAGGCTGTAACCCTCTGCTGATCTAACTTTAGTCACTTGTCCTGCCTCTTCAGGGACCAGAGGATGGGACTAGGCAATGAGCATGGCTGTTGGCCAGCACAGGAGCCTCGGGCAGGGGCTTGCTCAGCATATACGGGTAACGTTTGGACAAACTGGAGCTTCTGGAAAAGTCAGGCAGCAAAGCCCCAGCCCTGAGGAAAAAAAACAAAAAACAAAAAACAAAACAAAACAAAAAAAACCCGTCAATGGACTCCATCAGGCCCAAACAACGGCTGGGCCACTTGTGGCAACATAAAAGGCCAACATCCCAGCCATGAGTAATGTGCTCTTGGCAGCTGTTAAAAGGGGCCTAAAACCCCACTGGCTCCCAGACCCAGCCGGATGGGCCAGGTGCAGGCTGACAGGAGAGCTGTGTTGATTCTAAAGGCCAGAGATGTTATTTTGAGGTTTGACTGTTTATGTCTCATTACTGCTAATTTCCATGAGTTTGCAGGCCTTGTTCTGACAACCCCAGACCCTTGGTGGAGAAATCTATTCACTAACCTACCTCCCCTACCCCCAATTTTTTTTTTGTTTGATGAGAATCATTTCTGGGAATACAATAATCTTCATGTGGAAACTTCTTAGGCAATTTTAGTTTGGGTTTGTGGGTCCTTCAGCTCTGAAGTCTCTCACTGGGTATAAGAGAGGCTGGCTTGGGACACATTTAAACAAAGTTTTTACCTTCTAATTCTCCTCCCCTTAGACTTGTAATAATTAAGATAGCGATCTGTGCAAATACATAACAGTGTTAGCTTGCCATTGTAGTTAGAACATTCAATGGGGAAAATTTCAGTTCAAAAAACCAAACCAAAACAAAACAAAACAGCAACACATAGGATTACATTTGACTAAAATGTGTAAGAAAGGGCTCCCCTCCCCAGCATTCTAATATGTTTCTGTGTTTCTTGTTCTACTCTTGCCTGTGTGGGACACCCTTCCTCATTTTCAGGTCTGCCTTCCTCTCTTGATAGATTTTCTTCATTTTTATTATAGAAAATCTTAGCCATGTTCAAAATAAGCAGAACGGAAAATAAACACACCTACACCCAACTCCACTCTTACTTGTTTTACAGTTTTTTTTTTTTTTTTTTTGACTGGAGAAGTTTTTATTAAATCCACAGAAGTAAAAACCATTTTGTGAGGGACTGAGGGATGGTGCTACCAAGGAAGCAGAAGTCAGGCCACCAAAGGAAAGAGGAGATGGGGAAAGATCAGAGCTTGGCTGGGCTAGTCAGAGGCCCCAACTTCAGGGCCCATCACCAGGACCAGACAGCTCCTGAGAACTTAAGCCAGCACTAGGCAGGCTCAACGGAGGCGGCGCCACCAGCACAGCAGAGAACTTGGCGTCACCGAAGGCATCATTCATGCGCGTCTCGAAGAAGGGCTGCAGGCCTATGATGGACTGCACATCCGCCTTGTCCTCAGTTTGTTGAACTGCTTGAACATACGGCCCACATCCTGGGCAAACTCCTGAGGGGAGCTGAAAGGGGGTGACAGCTTCTCCTGGAGGTGGGCACGTATCAGGGTCAGGTCCAGGGTACCACCTGGCTGTTCCATGGGGAAGGTAGAGTCTGCGGCCAGCTGATGTAAGGGACGGCAGGGTTCATGGCAGAACAGTGCCAGCAGGGCACGCTCACATTCCCGCTGATTGACTGGTGAGAGCTTGGCCACCACACCCGTGCTGTCTGCACCATCCAGGCTAAGGCTGCCATCCTCTTCCTTCAAGTCAGGAAGCGCGTGGCAAAGCGAGCAGCTCCACTCCTCCCCTGGCACATCCTGCAGGGCAGGCAAGTGGCAGTCCAGGTGGAAGCAAAACTCGCACTGGTTGCACATGACCAGGTCACCTGGCTTCTGGCAGACACGGCAGATGGTGGCACTGTCATCCAGAGTGCCTGGACCACCCACTGGGGCAGAGGTAACCTCAGGAGCCACCACCTCCTGGCTTGAGGTGGTGCTTCCACTAGGTGAGGCCAGGCAGGGACCAGGGCACCAGGGCCTTCAGTCAGAGTCATCAGCACAGGCTTGGTCTCGGGACCTTCAGTGGCAGCAGGGGGGGCTCCAATGGCAGCCTCTGTCTCTTCCTCCTTGACAATGGCCATGCCAGGCAGGGATGGGGCACCAGGGACTCCTAGGGGCACAGTCCCAGCCTGACCAGCAGCAGCAGCAGCAGCAGCAGCAGCAGCAGCAGCACGCTCAATAACAATGAGGTTACAGTCTTCAGTGGTGCTGCCTGGGAAGACCTTGAAGACTGGCGGCTGGCTATCAGCTGTGAGGTCCAGGTCCAGGCATTCGAGGCTCACCCGTGGCACCTTGCGCATGAGGCCACTCACCTCTCCCTCACTTGAGCTGACCACTTCATGCCTGACACGTGGGGCTCTGCACTTGAATAGGGATCATCTGACCCAAAGCCACAGCCTTCCTGTACGTCCATAGGCTGGCTACTGCCACAGCCTTGCTTGCTCAGGGGCCCAGGAGCTCTTGGAGGAGCCATGGGCATAGGGCCCGTGGAGTTAGTGCCAGGACGCTCAGCCACAATCTTGCCAAAGGCCTCCGCACTCTTGGTCCAGGCATTGAGGTCCCACTGAGACTTCATCTCACCATGTGGCTCCGCAGAATCCACAATCATGTTAAGGGCCCGATGCAGCTGGAAATAGATCAGCTTCTTAGAGAGCAGAAGGCTGTATTGTTGTCACCGTCTAGAGCCCAAGAGGCAAAGCGCAAGATGTGTTCCTGGTGCTTCTGGATCTTGGTCATGGTCCAGTGCTGCTGCTCCAGGCGCTCCTGCTGCCCCTCAGTCACTTTCTGGGCATCGTTGACCAGCACACGGCCCCGCCGGTTCAGCTCCTTCATGATCTGCAGAATGGCCATCTTGACATCCACCTGAACTCGCTTCTGTACATCAGACACCTGGCGGATTGAGCTGCGAACCTCCTTGGTATTCTTCTGCAGTGTGGCATGTTAAAAATATGGAATGCTTCACGAATTTGCCTGTCATCCTTGCACAGGGGCCATGCTAATCTCTGTATCGTTCCAATTTTAGTATATGTGCTGCCGAAGCGAGCACGTTTTTACAGTTTTTAAGGTAAAATGTACATATTCTCAAATACACAACTCTCAGCTGTACAAGTTTAACACCATTCATGTAATTTCCATCTTTTATAGTGTTTCCATGACCAGGGAAAATTCCTCATGTATCTTTCTAGTTAATCCCTTTCCCCCAAGTACTCATTATTCTCATTTTTTTGTTTTTTGAAACAGGGTCTCATGCATCCCAGGTGGGTCTGGAACTTGCTATGTAGCCAAGGATGACCTTAAACTTCTGATCCTGATCCTGTTTCTGCTTCCTGAGTCCTGGAATTACAGGTGCTGGGGATTGAACCTGGGCTTCATGCATGCTGGTCAAGCACTCTAACATGTTAGCTCCATTCCCAGCCCATGTTCAGACTTCCTTTCCTTCCTTCCTTCCTTCCTTCCTTCCTTCCTTCCTTCCTTCCTTCCTTCCTTCCTTCCTTCTTTCCTTCCTTCATTTCTCTCTCTATTTCTCTCTCTCTCTCTTTCTTTGGCTTGTTTTGGAACTAAGGTTTTTTTTTAATTTTTTTATTTTTTGTTTTTCAAGGTAGGGTCTCACTCTAGCCCAGGCTGACCTAGAATTCACTATGTAGTCTCAGGGTGGCCTTGAACTTACAGTGTTCCTCCTACCTCTGCCTCTAGAGTGCTGGGCTTAAAGGCGTGCGCCACTACTTTGGAGTTAACATTATTCTGATGTGTCCTATCACTGAACTCTATTCTCAGTTACCCCAAGACGAGAGCCAGTTTATCTGCAGAGATAACACATCCACATCTACAGCACTTATAGGTGCTAATGGATGGAAGTGTTTCCCCTCTTCCGTCAAATCTCGCCTTTTCACAAATGTCTTTGGATACATAGACCAATTGACTTCCAAAGGGGTTTCTTCCGAGGGAAGGGTAGGAGAGGAAACAGTGGAGGAACTGTTCAACTTTTACCCTCTGGGGTCTGTTGGAGACGGTGTCAGCCAGTGGAGAATGTAGGGTTCCACACAGTGATACACAGGCAGCTTGGTTTATGAATACTCCCTGTTTCCTTCACTCATTACCAGGGCTTATTGGGCTCATCTGCCTGAGTCAGCTCCCTTGACCCATCTTCCTTCTGCCTAGCTGTGGCCCTGGTACAGATTGTCTTCTCTGCTGAGCCATAGGTTTGAACACTGGAGAATGCCACTGAAAATAAGGATTTACAGGGTTTCCCCCTACAGTTAGTTTTGTCTTCTTTGAAGGGACTTAGCTGCTTTTTAATGTAATCCTGGCTCTTAAAAGAGAGGAATGAAATCCCAGCACTTAGGAGGCAGAGGTAGGAGGATCACCGTGAGTTCGAGGCCACCCTGAGATTACATAGCAAATTCTAGGTCAGCCTGAGCTGGAGTGAAACCCTTCCTCGGAAAAAGAGAGAGAGAGAGAGAGAGAGAGAGAGAGAGAGAGAGAGAGAGAGGGAGAGGGAGAGGGGAATGAGTATTTGCTGAAAATCTGTTATGTTCTTTCTTCATCAGTCTCTGTGATATATTAACAGCAAAATGCTCCTCAAATATCTGGCTTCTGTAAGACACCCAACAGGGTTTTGACCCTCCAGAAAAAGTGGGACTTGGCTTAGGCTGGGGGAAACTTCAACACATTGTATCATTATAGCTATAATATATTGGTCACACACTATTGACCGGGTACTTTACTTCTTTTTAAAATATTTTATTTATTTATTTGCAAGCAGAATGAGAGAGGGAGACAGAGAGATAAAGAGAGAGAATGTGGGTGCACCAGGCCCTCTAGGCATTGCGAACAAACTCCAGATGCATGTGCCACTTTTTGCATCTGGCTTTAAGTGGGTACTGGGGAATCCAACTGGGGTCCTTTAGGCTTTTTAGACAAGTGCCGTAACTGCCATCTCCCCAGCTCCTATTTCTTCTAGTCTTTTTTTTTTTTTTTTTGAGGAAGATTCTCACTCTCAATCAGGCTAACTTGAAACTCATACTGTAGCCCAGACTGACCTTGAACTCATGGTGACCCTCTTAGCTGAGCCTTTGTCACTACTCTTGGCCCTTCTAGTTGATGGCTTTTGTTTTGTTTTGAATTTGAGGAGAGGCCTTGATAAGTAGCCCAAATTTGACTCAAATTCATAATGTTCCTGCCTGAGCCCCTGAATGTTGAGAAAGCAGGTATGTGGGAACATGCCTGAATTCTTCTGGTGCTATTTTGGTCTTCAGGGAAAAAGAGAGGGAATAAACATTAATTGTGTATCGATTTTTACCTAACAGCTCAGCCTAAGAGGTAGAAACTATTATTTCCTCCTAAAGAGTAAATGAGTTACTACATGTAATCCAGAGCCATAGAAGTACTAAAACATTCACTTTTATTGTATTCAATATTGTGCTCAATATTATATACCTAGAAACAAGGTGAGAATGGGACCTAAATTGCCTGTTATTTCCTCTGGCACATACTCTCTTGGATGCTCTCACCTAGCATACACCCCCATGGATGCTTTTCCCTGGTACACAACCCCCGTGGATGCTTTCCCTGGTACATACCCTCATGGATGATTCCCCTGGTACACACCCCCATGGATGCCTTCCCTGATACACACCCCATGGATGCTTCCTCTGGTACACAGCCACATGGAGGCTTGCCCTGGTACACACCCCGTGGATGCTTTCCCAGGTACACAACCCCGTAGATGCTATCCCCCGGTACACACCCCATGGATGCTTTCCCCTGGTACACACCCCTGTGGATGCTTTCCCTGGTACACACCCCCGTGGATGCTTTCCCTGGTACACACCCCCGTGGATGCTTTCCCTGGTACACACCGCCATGGATGCTTTCCCTGGTACACACCCCCATGGATGTTTTCCCTGGTACACTCCTTATGGATGCTTTCCTTGGTACACACCCCCATGCATGCTATCCCTGGTGCACACCCCCATGGATGCTTTCCCTGGTACACATGCCCATGAATGCCTTCCGTGGTACACACCCCCATGAATGCTTTCCCTGGTACACACCCTCATGCATGCTTTCCCTCATACACACCTCCATGGATGCTTCCCCTGGTACACACCTCCATGGATGCTTTCCCTGGTACACACCCCCATGGATGCTTTCCCTGGTACACAACTCTGTGGATGCCTTCCCTGGTATACATCCCCATGTATGCTTTCCCTCGTACACACCCCCATGCAAGCTTTCCCTGGCACACACCCTCATGCATGCTTTCCCTCATACACCTCCATGGATGCTTTCCCTCATACACACCCCCATGCATGCTTTCCCTCATACACACCCCCATGCATGCTTTCCCTCATACACACCCCCATGCATGCTTTCCCTCATACACACCCCCATGCATGCTTTCCCTCATACACACCCCCATACATGCTTTCCCTGGTACACACCCTCATGCATGCTTTCCCTCATACACACCTCCATGCATGCTTTCCCTGGTACACACCCCATGCATGCTTTCCCTCATACACACCCCCATGGATTCTCTGCCTGTTACACACCCCCATGCATGCTTTCCCTCATACACACCCCCATGGATTCTCTGCCTGTTACACACCCCCATCGATGCTTTCCCTCATACACACCCCCATGGATGCTTTCCCTGGTACACACCCCATGCATGCTTTCCCTCATACACACCCCCATGGATTCTCTGCCTGTTACACACTCCCATGCATGCTTTCCCTCATACACACCCCCATGGATTCTCTGCCTGGTACACACCCCCATGGATGCTTTCCCTGGTACACACCCCCATGCATGCTTTCCCTGGTACACACCCCCATGCATGCTTTCCCTGGTACACACCACCATGCATGCTTTCCCTGGTACACACCCCCATGCATGCTTTCCCTGGTACACACCCCCATGCATGCTTTCCCTGGTACACACCCCCATGCATGCTTTCCCTGGTACACACCCCCATGGATGCTTTTCTGGTACACACCCCCATGGATACTTTCCCTGGTACACACCCCCATGCATGCTTTCCCTCATACACACCCCCATGGATTCTCTGCCTGTTACACACCCCCATGGATGCTTTCCTTGGTACACACCCCTATGGATACTTTCCCTGGTACATATTGGCATGGATGCTTTGCCTGGTACACACCTTCATGGATGATTTCCCTGGTACACACCCCCATGGATGCTTTCCCTGATACACACCCCCAGGGATGCTTTCCCTGATACACACCCCATGGATGCATTCCCTGGTATACACCCCATGGATGCTTTCCATTGTACACACCCCCATGGATGCTTTCCCTGGTACACACCCCCATGGATGCTTTACCTGGTACACACACCCATGTATATTTCCCCCTGATAAACACCTCCATGGATACTTTTTTTCTGGGATGCACCCCCATGGATGCTTTCTTTTTCTCCTGGTTTTTCGAGGTAGGGTCTCATTGTAGCCCAGGATGACCTGGAATTCACTATGGCGTCCCAGGGTGGCCTCGAACTCACTGCAATCCTCCTACCTCTGCTTCCCCAGTGCTGGGATTGAAGGCGTGCACCACCATGCCCGGCTCCATGGATGCTTTCTTTCGTATACAACCCCATGGATGGTTTCTGAGTTCTCAGAGCCAGAAGGGATGACACTACCTTTGGGCTTCATTCCTGGTGTTTGGTGGATGCACAATCTACATCCGGATAGGAAAAGTTTCTACCAAGTTAGTTTAGGATGCTGTAACAGGCCACATGTCATATTAACAGTAAAAGAATTATTTTCTCACTATTATGAATACTTGGAAATCTGAGATGAAGATATTGGTGGATTCAGCATCTATTAATTATTCCATTCATAAGGGTTTCACCCTGATGCTCTAATCAACCAAAGTCCCCACATCTTAATACCATCACATTATGAATCAGGATTTCAGGACATTGATTTAGGGGTGGGGCACCAACATTCAGTCTGTGAATGGTGAGAAGGCTACCTGTGGAGTCTGCCCCCTGAGTGCAGTCTTTATTGGCATGCTCTTTTTGAAAAAGACTCCAGTGAGGGCTGGAGAGATGGCTCAGCAGTTAAGAACACTTCTGTGAAAGCATGGGGGCCCGAGGAGGCCTAAGAGACCATCCAAGTTTGATCCCCAGGACCAACATAAACAGCTGGGCATGGCCATATGCACCTGTAACCCCAGTCTCAGGCTGTGGCTCAAATAAGAAGGATGGAAGAGAAATGAAGTGGGGAACCCCCTTTCTGTTCAGGCCACCACAGGAGAGCATACCCCACTACGGGTGAGTGCATGGGGCACTACTGGGGTACATACAGCACACACATTCACAAGCAAAAAAGATAAAGAAGGATTGGGCTGGAGAGATGGCTTAGCCGTTAAGGCACTTGCTTGCAAAGCCTAAGGACTCATGTTCAACTCTCCAGATCCCACTTAAGCCAGATGCACAGAATTTGAGACAAGGACAAGGTCGCGCATGCCCACTAGGTGGCGCAAGTGCCTGGAGTTCAATTGCAGTGGCTGAGACCCTTGCATGCCAATTCTGTCTCTCTCTAAAATAAAATAAAGAAAAAAACTCAAAGAAAAGAAAGACTGCAGTGATGCATCCACTGGTTGCTGAGAGTCCTGATCAATGAAATAGCTGTTCAATCACAGTTTTATTCAATGCTATGACTGAAGGAAACCAACAAACTTATTATAGTTATTAAGTGTTCATTCTGTGTGAAGATAGTTGAGGGCTGGAAAGATGGCTTAGCGGTTAAAACACTTGCCTGTGAAGCCCAAGGACCCAGGTTCGATACCCCAGTACCCATGTAAGCCAGATGCACAAGGTAGTGCATGCGTCTGGAGTTCATTTGCAGTGCTTGGAGGCCCTGGCATGCCCATTTTCTCTCACTCTCTCTCTCTGCCTCTCTCTCTTTTTCTCTCTCAAATAAATAAAAAATTTTAAAAATATATAAAAAGACAATTGAATTGTGTGCATTTTGACAGGTCATTCTTCTCTGATTTCCGTATATTTTCTTTTAAAAATATTTATACTTCTTTATTTTCAAGGAAAGATGAGAGAGAGAGAGAGAGAGAGAGAGAGAGAGAGAATGGGCACATCAGGGCTTCTACCCACCACAAACGAACTCCAGATGCATATACCACTGTGTATCTGTTACTGGGGAATCAAACCCAGGTCCTTAGGCTTTGTAGGCAAGCACCTTTGCTGCTAAGCTATCTCTTCAGCCCTCCATCTAGTTTCTTTCTTTCTTTTTTTAAATTTTATTTTTGGCCAGGCGTGGTGGCACACGCCTTTAATCCCAGCACTTGGGAGGCAGAGGTAGGAGGATCACTGAGAGTTTGAGGTCACCCTGAGACTACATAGTGAATTCCAGGTCAGCCTGGACCAGAGTGAGACCCTGCCTCACAAAACAAAAAACAAAACAAAACAACAACAACAACAACAAAAATATATATATTTAGTTAGTTATAAGAGAGAGAGAGAGAATGGGCGCACCAGGGCCTCTAGCCACTGCAAACGAATTCCAGATGCATGCACCACCATGTGCATCTGGCTTACGTGGGACCTGGAGAGGCTTCACAGGTATGCATCTTAACTGCTAAGCCATCTCTCCAGCCCCCTCCATCTATTTTCTAATGTCCTTTTCTATCCATCTCCCATTTGTCCATGGCATCCCAGCTACATTGGGTGTTTTCCTAGTCCACTGTCACCTCAAAATCACACCCAGCTCAGGACCTGCACTGAGAATGCTGGCACCTCCCTTGGTGCCCGTACTCTTCCCACAAACCTGACTGGCTGGCATTTTCCAGCTGTTGAGGACAGATCTCATACCCTCATATTCAGAAAGGCCTCACTAAACCTGAAATCAGTTCTCTCTCCTTGTGTGTGTGTGTGTGTGTGTGTGTGTGTGTTTTGGTTTTTTGAGGTAAGGTCTCACTCTAGCCCATGCTGACCTGGAATTCACTATGGAGTCTAAGGGTGGCCTCGAACTCACGGCGATCCTCCTACCTCTGCCTCCTGAGTGCTGGGATTAAAGGCGTGTGCCACCATGCCCGGCTTGTGTATGTGTTTTGAATTACATTAAATTACATTAAAATTACTGTTTATTCTACCCCGTGCTAACTCCAAACTGAAGTTATCTTACAATGACTTAGGAAGCATAATAGGCAGATGCCTTAGTCTGATTGTTTAATACTATGTCTGCAGAGCCTAGAACAGTGATCTCAATATTTATTGAATGCATAATAGTTAAGAGTAATAATACATAGATAATACTTTCTTGTCTATCAGTCATATAGTTTTCCCAATACCAGGGCAGACAGAAAGGATCATTGTCAGAAAGAGAAACTGAGTTTCAGGTGGGAGACTGGCTCTAGGCACAAGGCTCGCTCCTTGTTTTCCTTTATATATTTTTGCATCTTTCACTGCATGTCCAACACTAAACTGGCAGCGGGGGCGGGGAGGCTTGCACTTTCTTCATTTTGAAGAAGCTTGCCTCCTTGAGGTTTTGCCGACTTATTTTTGCCATAGCAGGGAAGTGGGTGTGGGATTGCATTTTACACAGGGAGGAAAGCCTTCCTGAGCCTCCTGTAGAAAACTGTGCTAGACATGCTGCTATAGGTCTTTGAAACAATAATTACTTTATTTTACTTTTTATGCTATCTACAAAAGCTGTCTCAAGGTACAGGGAATGGGCAAAATGACCCTTCACTCCTTGATTTCTGTCACAAGAAAAGGAAGGGTCAAGTAACCACACTGGCATGGTTAGGAAGAGGGGCACCGTTCCTTGGAGAACTGAATAGGTATGTGGTCTGTGGCAAGTCAGTGTTTTCTCTCAGTGGGTGTCCTGTGTGACAGATGGAATAATGAGTATGTCTCACCTGAGGACAATTTTTATAAGACTCAGATTTTAAAAATCACATCTACATAGTCAGCATTGATTATTTGCATTTCAGAAAGACTCCCCAAAATGATAAAATAAGATCTCAATTACTTTCAAGTATAGGAGGCACAAATCAGTCACTCTTATATACAGTCTCTTATTACATGTTCATATTACCTTTTCCTTTGAGGTGGGCTTTTTTTAAATCCACTTTTTAGAGGGGAATCTTGCCTTTAAGGACATTACCTTTATGGTCTATTTATACAGAGAGTGGCAGAAATAAATTTGTACCCAAATCCAGTGTTCTTTCAAAAAATGTAGTCCTATGTACTACAATTCATACGATGACTGTATTGAAGGACAGATTTATTCATGTTCAAGTGTTCAGGAATGTCTTCCTCAATCACCTCCTGTCTATTGTGCTGTGTCATATCTGTCTTTCAAGTACATCTTCAACGGTCAGCATGTTTAGCTCTTCAATGCCCCCAAGCATAAGATGCTGGCTCCACCATCCTGTTTTGAGGATCCATGTTTAGAAATCTATTCTGCTTAAAGAAAGATGAGGACAGCTGAAAAGGATGAAATACAACCCAGTATAATTAACGTGTCAATAGCAGCAATATGAAACTCAAAGTTGAGCAATTTGGGCCTGTGTGAACAAACAATTGAAATAATTTCAAGCGCCTCCCACTGTGAGTAAGGTGTGGGGTGTGGACGTGTGTGTGGACATGTGTGTAAGCACGCTTTCATATAAGCCTAATGTGCAGATTTTTTTAAATTGCCTTTAATGAAGTAATCAATTACTGAAATAATCTAGCCTTAATTTACTGGATCATCAGAAGAACATTTGGGTAGTAAGAAGCTGAAGAAATAGAATTTTATTTTTTAGAGAGTGTGAGAATGAGCAAGAGAGAGAGAACTGGTGCGCCAGAGCCTCAGCTACTGCAATCGAATGCCAGATGCTTGCGCTACCTAGTGCGCATGTGCGACCTTGCACATGTCACCTTTGTGTGTCTAGCTTATGTGGGATCTGGAGAGAGATTGAACATGGGTCCTTATGCTTTGCAGGCAAGCGCCTTAACCACTCAGCCATCTCTCCAACCCAGGAAATAGAATTTTAAAGCAGTTCCAGCCTAGTGTTTTTTTTTTTGGGGGGGGTGTATATGAACCAGGATGCTGGGGAACAAACCTAGGGCCTTGAGCATGCTAAGCAAGTAGTTCTACCACTGAGTCTCATGCCTATTCCCCAGCTTCTATGTTTGTGTTTAGAATGTAGAAGCTGGAAGAAGCCACAGAGGCCCAAGGTCTGCCAGGAAAGATACCTTGGTATTCCAGCCTGTGGGTCCTACAGTCCATTGCCTTGGAGGTCTGTGCCTCAACTCTGGATTTCTGTTTGCTCTTCAGCAGAAATATTTGCTTGTGCTTGATACGGAGGACTCTTTTCCTCAAGTTTGGCCATACTGAGGTGTAGAGAGGGGTATAGTTTAATGCTTCAGTGGGCAAATGTGGTGCAAGAGGTTTGAACCCTGAAGATGTGTGTGAAAATGACCTTACCTGGCATCTCCCCGGCGGCATTTGAGCACATGTGGATGCCTTGTCCCAAGGAGGCTGGAAGAAGGCCAAGAGTCTTGCCCAGTGAGTGTGGGTGTTGAATCAACACTTCTGGTTATGACTCTCCAGAGACTCTTCTTTGAAGATTATGCAACTCCAGCTAAGAGGATGGGCTTTCCTTACCAGTCTTACACACTGGATTAACTTTTTAAAAACAAACAACAGCTTCTCTACTCCCCTTTAGAGAAGTTCTTTTTCCCCCCTGTGTTTCTGGCTAAGTAACATTTGGCAAGAGAGAGAGAAAGAGAAAGAGAGAGAGAGAGAGAGAGAGAGAGAGAGAGAGAGAGAATTCTATTGGACATGTATTTCTGATTTTCATTTAACTTGCAAGGTACTTTTGATATATGAATATGAAAGAAGTATAAATCAAGCCAATATATTATACTTTTTTTGGTTTTATTTTTCAAGGTAGGGTTTCACTCTAGCTCAGACTGACCTGGAATTCACTATGTAGTCACAGGGTGGTCTTAAACTCATGGCTATCCTCCTACCTATGCCTCCTGAGTGCTAGGATTAAAGGCATGCACCACCATACCTGGCTGTATTATACATTTTTAAAAGAAAGCCCATGCTTGTTTTTCAAAATATAGAAAACTTCTATGTTAAAAAATTTTTAAGTAGTTATTTTATTTTACTTATTTGAGAGAGAGAGGTAGATAAGGAATTGGCATACTAGGGCCTTTGGCCATTGCAAATGAACTCCAGATGTATGTGCCACCTTATGCATCTGGTTTATGTGGGTCTTGGGGAATTGAACCTGGGTCCTTTGGCTTTGCAGGCAAGCACCTTAGCCACTAAGCAATCCCTCCAGCCCCATATGTGTTTTTGACAGTAAAATCTCTAATCTACTTTATTAAAAAAAAAAAAGTCAAAACTGTTGCTTAGTACTACATAGTCCAGGTTATCTGACTTGACGTTTCCATCACTTATTATTGTTACAAGTGGGCTTGTATTCTTCTTACCCTCTCAAATAAATCTGAATAGAAGACTTTCCTTAAAGTAGCATTCCTGGTCTCTCCCTTTCTTTCTTTGGGCATAAGAACTGGCCATGTGCAGCTCAGTGCTTTAGGACTTAACTTCTTAAATGGCTCAGCTACCTGCAGAGGGCATTCTCTCAGGCCTAATCTCCATAGTGTTTTTCATGGGCTATGTTCCTCCAGGTGAGGAAAGTCTTTGGTTTTCCAGCTCTTTCTGTGACCATGCAGATAAATTAAGTGTGGTTTGGGACAGAGTGTAAGTCTACCATAACCCCAGACCAAACATCACATTCTCTAATCCAGCCTTGCCAATAATCATAATAAAGTTTTGATCTTCAGCTGTCGGACTCTTATGCCTATCTCTTCGTTCATTTGAAATCCAGTAAAAGCAAAATAGACTTGGCTGTCTAAAACCTCAATAGATAGGATGTTATTTAGGCAACTTTGTTTTTCTATAACCCATCATTTTAGATGGGAACAGTATTTTTCATCAGTATTTCAAGGGTTAAAACCATTACTATAAATGAAAATAAATATAAATCATTTAGGATTTATTCTGTTTGTTTGCTTGAGATAAGATCTCATGTGGCCCAGGCTCCTGATCCTCCTGCCTTCATCCCCCACATTTTGAGATTACAGACATGTGCCACCATACCTGGCTTCTTATTTATTTTTTATTAATTTTCATTAAAAAATACATGCCAGGGCTGGGTAGATGGCTCAGTGATTAAAGGCACTTGCTTGCAAACCCTGATAGCCTGGGTTCGATTGCCCAGCACCCATGTAAAGCCAGATGAACAAAGTGGCACATGCAATTTGGAGTTTGTTTGCTATGGCAGGAGGCCCTGGCAAATACATACTCATTCTCTCCATGTCTGCTTCTTTCTCTTTCTCTCTGTAGCTTTTCAAATAATGAATAAATAAAAATATTTAAAAACATACATGTCCATTAAATAGGAAACGTAGGAAAAATATTCTTAGAAGAACATTACTTAAATACACTGAAAACACCATTTTGATATATTTTATTTGAGAATATATTCAGTGAAGGCTGGAGAGATGGCTTAGCAGTTAAGGCAGTTGCCTGCAAAGCCAAAGGACCCAGGTTCAATTCCCCAGGACTCATGTAAGCCAGATGCATAAGGTGGTGGATGTATCTGGAGTTTGTTTGCAGTGGCTAGAGGCCCTAATGCACCCATTCTCTCTGTCTCTCTCTCTCTCCCTATCTCTCAAATAAATAAAAATATTAAAAAAAGAATGTACTCAGTGAGTAACACATCCTTGAGGCTGCCTTAGAATTCTGTGAGGGAGATTGCTAGTGCTTGGCTGATCACCCCAAGAGCAGACACTTAACAGTTAAATGTGGCTTATTGGGTTGATTTATATCTAGAGAGCCCAGAATTTTAGGAAGACAGCAAGTTGATTTGTTAAGAATGACAGTCGCGGGGCATGGTGGCACACGCCTTTAATCCCAGCACTCGGGAGGCAGAGGTAGGAGGATTGCCGTGAGTTCGAGGACACCCTGAGACTCCATAGTGAATTCCAGGTCAGCCTGGGCTAGAGTGACACCCTACCTCGAAAAACCAAAAAAAAAAAAAAAAAAAAAAAAGAATGACAGTCACTTTTTAAAAACTTGTGTTTTTTTTTTTTTTTTGCATGTTTGTGTGTGTGTGTGTGTGTGTGGTGTATGCACCCTTGCGGGGCCCCATGTACTCCCACGAGCAGAACATCAGGTGTCCTGCTCCTGGGAGTGCATGTTTACCAGCCTGGGCAATTGATTCCCTGGTCTCTGCTCCCCTTTGTGGGATGGGGGTTACAGGCACACGTGACCATGCCTCGCTGTTTGGGAACTCTGGTAGTGTCAGGCCTCTTTAAGCCTTCATGTTTGTGTAAAGAGTGCATTTTACCACGAGCCATCTCTCCAGCCCCAAACCCATACATTGTAAAGAGGACTAGAGTTTGCTTACAAGATTATAGGCAATGAAGTACCAAACAACAACAACAAGAAAAGGTGGGGGGCCAGGGCTGGAGAGATGGCTCAGTGCTTAAGGTGCTTGCCTGTGAAACCTAAGGACCCATGTTGGACTCTCCAGATCCCACGGAGTCCAGATGCACAAAGGTGAGGCTAGCGCAAGGTTGCACACATGCCCACTAGGTGGCGCATGCATCTGGAGTTCAATTGCAGCTTCTGAGGCCCTGGCGTGCCAGTTCTCTCCCTCCTCTCTCTGTCTCTAAAAGAACAAACAAACAAAATCTAAAAAAATGGGGGGGGGAAGACATCAAACTCCAGTGCATAGCTCCTACTCACAGAGAACAAGTAATTATCTTTTACAACATTTCCTGCTGAACCTGCTGAGCCTGGGCCTCAGCAGGAGCTCTGTGATGCTCCTGCTATGTCCCTTGTGAGTGCAATGGATCCTCTGCTACATGCCTGTCATGGGGGCTATACATCCAGTCTCTCCTTGGGGATACAATCTCTGCCCAGTTGGTTTTTTCTTGGTTACTATAAACATGAAAGACGCATCTTAAAAATGCCTTTTGATAACACACTAATTCCCTCTGGAGTCCAAAGTCCAAGTTGCAGAAGTATAATCTTACAGGCTGTGTTCGAGACCATGATGTAGACTACCTTGGACACATCCTGTGTGCCACCATTTAACATCGCACTCAGCAGCAACTCAGAAGGGGCAATGATTACTCACTCAACAATGTGGGCTACATGGGTACGGTACAGAGCTTTATTTGAAACCACAGGAAAGTACAGGATGCAAAGGGAAAACATTAGCATGATAAAAAAGAATTTTGACCAGGAACTAGGTAAACTTCTCTTGGTGAGAAAATGACACCTGAGCTGAGTACTAAAGGAGGAAGAGGCATTGGGGCACACATAGGAAAAAGTGTTATGGAAGAGAGAACCTTACATGCAAAGGACCTGAGGCATTGAGAAAATATTGGCATATCTAGGACACAATGAACACCACCGATGATGAAGGAGATGGTACTGGTGATGGGTACTTTTAGATGATGGGAGGGTGTTTGCATTTCATCATCTTCTGTAAGGAGAGGTAGAAGTGACCAAAGAGCCATGGGTTTTGGAGTCAGACTGACTTGAATTCCAACTCTGCCTGTTTCAGTTCTGTCAGTCCCGGCAAATTACTCAAATGAAGATGGTACAGTGGGAAGATACAGACAATATGACCGATGAGGAGCCGAGTGGGATTCATGAGCAATGGGTTGGGAAGGGTGCCAGGAGAGGAAAAGTCAGAGATGCCTGACTCTCAGGTCTCAGGTATGCATGAACTACTGAACAGCTGGGAATTATAGAGGGGGATACTGGTGAAGGGACACTTTGGGGGCAGCAGGGAGAGTATATTGGAGTGTTAATATCAAAAGTTTCAGACATGTTAAATTGCAAAAGATTTCTGTCATAACCAAGTGAACCCTTTGTATCCAAGGCTTAGGATAAATCAATGTAGAGCTCAGATGTATGTGTTGGAGATAAAAATATAGGAATAGATAGTATGTCCTATCATGAAAACCTAGGGAGAGCTGAAATTGAGGACAGGGCTTAGAGCTATTCCTTAAGGAACTCTGATATGTAGAGGTCGAGTACAGGGGAGATGGTGGGAGGAGAAGGATAAGATGGAGAATGCAGGGAGGCAGGAGCAGACCCAGGCGGGGACGGGGTCACAGAAGTCAAGAACATAGTCTTTCAAGAACCAGGGGATGCTCAACTGTGTGGCATGCTTCTGGAACCTTCACAGAACAGCAAAAGGTATCTTGGGAGTTGCAGGGGAAAGGAGTAAGAAAGGAGGAAGTGCATGGGAAGCCAGTCCTTTGGAGAAAGGCTACACTGACCCTCTGTTCTTGCCTCTGCCCATTCTTTCCCAGAGTGCATATTAATGATTTATTTGACTCTTGCCAGTTTCACATTTCCATATAGGGATCAGCTCTTCTTTGAAAGGTTGAGGGTTTCAGACAACTGAGAAGCTCCCACAGGACACAGAGGGCTGCCCTGCCCTCCCCAGCTGCCTCCATCCCTGGCCACAGTGGCTTCTGACATCCCAAGGGAGCCAGCATGGAATGAGGCTGCTTGAGGGAGCAGGTGGACCCAGACCACACGTCCCAGCAGTGGCCACATCTGCCCTGTGAGCTACCTGGGAATGGAATTTCAGTCTGGGAACCCCTCTGATCCAACAGTTGCAAGACCGGGCCGAGGCAGGGATGGGGTGCAGTGAAAGAATCAGGCTCCAAAGTTCTCTGCTGCGTCCCTTCATCTCTCCCCTTTCTCCTCTCACTCTCGTAAAGGCGGCTTTAATCTCTGCAAAGCCAGTGGTTAACTGGAAATGTGGAGCAATGCTGTTTGAATGGGGAGGGAGAAGCTTGCACTTAAGAAGAGCTATTAATAAAAGCTTATAACAAATAATGAAAGCATAGGAGCTTTATGTTTATCGTCTAACTTCCTCCTCACCATGATCCTTTGATGTGGGAATCATCTCAATTGTACAAGCAGACAGAAGCTAAAGGGTTTCAGAAACTTTCCAAAAAGTCACATGGTGGTAAAACAGCGGAGCTGAGCGTTCCATTGTAGCTTTCTCTCATGTGGTGTCCAAACTTTTCATCACTGTGACCGAGAGAAAGGTATTCCAGAATGGTTCAGCTATTTATAATCAGAGGTGATCATTATGGATTGGTGCAAGATAGTATTTATATTATTCATTACATTCAAAATGTTTATAACAATATTAAGCAAAAAAAAACAAAAAACAAACAAACAAAAAAAAAAAACCAGAACATTGGTGGCGCATGCCTTTAATCCCAGCACTCGGGAGGCAGAAGTGGGAGAATCACAGTGAGTTTGAGGCCACCCTGAGACTACAGAGTGAATTCCAGGTCAGTCTGAGCTAGAGTGAGACCCTACGTTGAAAAACCAAAAAAAAAAAAAAAAAAAAAAAACCCAGAATATAAAACTGTAACGATGTAAAAACACATATGAAAACAGCAGAAAAATATGCAAAACTTCTGTGTAATGTATTTGAATATGAAAGCATTGTGCTGTATACTGTATGCTTGAACTCCAGGCCTCATGCATGCTGAGCAAGTGCTCTACAGCTGAGCCATAACGCTTACTCCTTTTTTTTTTTGGTTTTTCGAGGTAGGGTCTCACTCTAGCCCAGGTTGACCTGGAATTCACTATGGAATCTCAGGGTGGTCTTGAACTCATGGTGATCCTCCTACCTCTGCCTCCCGAGTGCTGGGATTAAAGGCGTGCACCACCACGTGCGGCTTTGCTTACTCCATTTTTGTCAGTCGTTCCTCAGCATAGCTGAAGGGCATGGGGAAACATGCATGTGATAAGAGCTGGGTGATTTGATATTCTTCCTTTAGGTCTTACACTTTTGATAATTTTAAATTTGACATTAAAAATCATCTTCAGCTCCACATTTGAATGATAATTGAGGAACTAAGCCACATGCTTTTTTTTTTTTTTTCCTATTTATGAAAGGTTGCACCTTTATTTCTTAGAAGTAAAGGAAACCAACTTTTGGTCCTCAGGTTGTCTTGTGACTTAACTCTCTGGACTTCAATTGTTCATGTATTAATTTAAATTAGTAGCCCACATTTACTGACGGAGTAACTACATGTTACAAACAACAAAATTTAAATCTTTCTACCACTTTGCAAGGGAGATAGTATCATGGCCATCACACAAAGGAGGCAATGAAGGCTCAAGATGACGCACAGGAAAAGCAGCAGACAGTGGCAGGCATTTTGCATCTTGGCTTGCCTCTGACAAGTTAACAGGCTGCAGAGTCTCAATTTCTACCTTGCAGGAGTTCTTGTGGAGTATAAATGTGACTATTTGTATCTTGCCCTTGGCACAGAATAAAGTACATGTGTAGGGGTAACTACGATTCGTTTTAAGCACTTCACAAAAGGTCTTGCAAATGGAGACAAGACAGAAGAGGAATTAAGCCCTAGGGTTGAATGAGGATAAAGTCTAGGTACCTCCCATGGAGGCAAGACCTCTGACAGGTCTTCCAGGTCCAACATTTTATGATCCTAGCACCTTTAGTTCCACATTTGAATGATAATTGAGGAACTAAGTCTCATGCTTTGTTTTTTCTACTTATGAAAAGCATCTGGGGTTAGAGAGAGATGGCTCAGCACTTAAGGCATTTGCTTGCAAAGCCTTACAACAATGGTTTGATTCCCCAGTACCCACATAAAGCCAGATGTACAAAGTGGTGCATGTATCTGGAATTTGCAGTGGCTAGAGGCCCTGGTGTGCCCACTCTCATTTTCTCTCTCTCCTTGCAAATAAAATAAATAAAAATTTTTAAAAAAATTGTAAAGTGTCTGGGGGGCTAGGGTGAGTTTGGCTCAGTGATTAAAGGTACTTGCATGTGAAGCCTGCTAGCCAGGGTTCAATTCCCCAGCAGCCCACGTAAAGTCTTGATGCAAAAAGAGACACAGTAATTCCCCCTCTCCTCACACATATGCAAATAAATAAACTCATTTTGAAAAAGGGTCAGAGCTGGGCATGGTGGTGCATACCTTTACTCTCAGCATGCAGGAGGCAGAAGCAGGAGGATCGCTATGAGTTCAAGGCCATCCCGAGACTACATAGAGAATTCCAGGTCAGCCTGGGCTAGAGTGAGACCTTACCTCAAAAAAATCAAAAAAATAAAAATAAAGGGTCAGTGGCCAAAGGCCTTTGCTCAAATGCCAGCCCTATATCGAGCTACATAAGATGTGTAGGTGGGCACACACTCCATCTTTTTCTGGAAAGTGTGTGTATAGGTTTGTGAGTGGAGACAGGTCATAGGCTATGACTAGGTGAAGGAGAAATAGGAAAAAAACTAGCTTCTTTTAGGCAATTTCAGTTAGAAATTGAGGCCCAGAGAGGCCCAGGAAGACTCTACTCCACATGCCAACCCTTCTTGGCAAGTATGGAACTGGTGTCTGATCAAGACGCATCTACAAGACTCATCTACAACTGGCTACAGTGCCCCCTACTGCCCAGTCTAGCATACTACCTAGGTTGGCTGCCCTCTGGGGTCCACCCTCCAAATCTACAAACCAATGGCTTCTTCCCCTTACATATCTGAATCTGATGGAAGAATACATTATCAATCACTGTAAAGGTTGTGCTCAGCCCCCTCTCCTTCTCTCTGTGTGACTCTGCTGTCCTTACTCTGTGCTGCTTGGATATATGTGAGTTTGGCCTCCCTCCACCCCAGCCTAGCCTAGCTGGATGTGTGTGGGGGCGGTGGGGGGGGGGAGGGGAAGCAGAATATTGTTTCTTGGTCTGAATAATTCTGTTTGCCTCTGTTTCATACCTTGGGGTAACGTCTCACTTTAATTACATGTGTGGTTTCCCTCTGGTCTCTGAATGTGGATATATGGGTGTATTTCCTTTCTACTCCAGGTCTATCACGTGGATACTTTTTCTAACTCTAGGCTTGTTAGCTATGTAACTTCTCTAAACTCGGGATAACCATGGGTATAATAACTCTATTTCCTCCTTAAGTTTTGTCATCTGGATTTCTTGGTCTCTGCTTTGGTATTTTCTCTCTATTCTTCCTTAAGTCACCACCATTTGTTCTTCCATGGGGAAACTCAGGGTGGATGCTATGGGTGTTCCTTCTAAATCTCCCTACACAAGCTCCTAATTTCTACCCTCCATGTGCTTGTGGTTCTACTGCAGTCTTTCCCCCAAAACTTCAATTTTTGTTAAATGATGAATCATACAGTGTTTTCCACATGAGAGCGTGTTTCCTGCTTCCCATGTGTTTATGACTCTGCTCTGGCCTTCTTCCTAGATCCAATCTCCTTTGAAAAGAAAAGAAAAACCCACAATTTGTGATTTCCACCTAAATAAACCTCACTTATCCTTCTTGAGTTCATTTTTATCATTTTTTTTGTTAATAATAGAACAAGACCCAAAATTGAGGTTCATAAACTTGAGGGACCCCCTCCTGAAAGCCAAAATTCTGTATCGTAAGCAGGTGTCAAGCAGGTTTTCATTAGCTCCATGTCAGAATATTATCAACACTTATCCTTCATATCTTCTATTGGAAAAAAAATTATTTAATGCCAAAGGAATTTTGTGTTGTGTTGTGTTTAAGGCCTTTGGATCCCAGAAAGTCTTTAGAGAAGCTAGATTTATGCATCTGTGTAGTTTGCCTCTTCTTTAGTCCTACTTCCTCTACACATTTCTATCATGCAGAAAAATTAAGTTACTGATAATGAATAATGTAGTCTTTCATAGTACCTCTGCTGCATTTTGCTTATGTGTATGTGTAGTGTATGCGCATGTCTGTACATGCCTTGTGATGCCCACGCAATTGCCAGTTGGGGGTGCCTTGCCTTTCGTGGCTGGGTGGAATGTCAGATGATTGGCTCTACCATTTTTCCATTTGTTCTTGGTTGAGCCAGTCTCTTATTGAACCTGGAGCTGCTGGGTGTTTGTTTGTTTGTTTGTTTGTGTTTTGGTTTTTGGAGGCAGGGTCTCACTCTAGTCCAGGCTGACCTGGAATTCACTATGTAATCTCAGGGTGGTCTCGAACTCACGGTGATCCTCCTACCTCTGCCTCCTGAGTGCTGGGATTAAAGGTATGCGCCACCATGCCTGGCCTTTTTTTTCTTTTTTCTGGTCTTAGCAGCACCCCCAAGAGCTCCTTTGATTGCGAGGTTTCTGTCCCCCATATAGGACTTGATTTAAATGCATATATGGCCATACCCAGTTGTTCATATGGTTTTGGAGATTAAAACTCATGCAGTCTCAGGGCCCCTCAGGCCCTCATGCTGATGCAGGAAGTACATTTGACCACTGAGCCAGCTCTCCAGCCCACAATGAATATTTCTTAATGTCTTTTATGATGATAGGAAGTACAGCGGGAGTTTTGGAGCTCTTGCTAATGCCAATGCGCCAACAAATTTAGGGTATCCCCGGATCCTTGTCTTATGATTTAAAATCATAAGAGTCATGATTTTATAATTAAAATAAAAATAAATAAAATAAAAGAATTAAAATCCATAGACCAGAGGGTAAGACTTAAAGAAACTTTATTAGATTAAGAAAAGGAAGCCAGGTGTGGTGGCACACACCTTTAATCCCAGCACTCAGGAGGCAGAGGTAGAAGGATTGCCATGAGTTCAAGGCTACATTGAGACTACATAGTGAATTCCAGGTCAGCCTGGGCTAGAGTGAGACTGTACCTCGAAAAACCAAAAAGAAAAGAAAAAAGAAAGAAAGAAACAAGGAAATAGGAAAAAGTACAGCCATGTGGCTGGCAGGCAGCAGTAGAGAGCCCATGTGGTGGGCTGAGATGGAAAGGTGTGGGGGGGGCGGGGCGGGGAGCTTACCAGAGCAGGGGTCTAGAGATTTAGGAGAGATAAAGAACCAAAAGAGACTTCAGGGCTGGAGACATGGCTTAGTATTAAGGCGCTTGCCTGTGAAGCCTAAGGACCCAGGTTCGATTCCCCAGAACCCATATAAACCGGGTGCACATGATGGCACATGCATCTGGAGTTTGTTTGCTGGCGAGTCTGAGAGATTGCTGATTGGTCTGGGCTCAGGGGGCTGGCCAGGAAGAGGCCAGCCATGACACCAAGTTTTGGGGCTGACTGTAGCCAACTAAAATGCCAGGATCAGATTTAAACCTTAATTCTAGGAAAGGGGAACTTCATCCCAGGGCGAGGCTCAGGCTGTTTATAGAAAAACAGATCTAGGAAATGCCCTTAGGCAAGAGGTAAGGAGAGGCTTGACCCTTCTCTGATCTCTAGCAAAGTAGAGATGGCAAGGGCAGGCAGCCCCAAGGAATTCTTATTTTTATTTTATTTCATTTTTTTACTTTTGGGGCCCAATCACCCCGAACGGCCTCAGAAGTATTGGTTAAAGCATATAAAACATTTTCAAAAGGGTGAGAGAAGACTTTTTATTTTATTTTTATTTTATATTTATTTTCAGGGTGATGGAAGAAATCATTGATATTTCCTTTTCTGTTATTATTAAGTAGAAACTTTGTATGGACACATCCTTTCCCTCCTCCCTGCCCCCACTCCATTGAGGACCCTCCTTGGTGGGATTGCTGGTATTTGCCACTGGGTTCTACGTTATGAGTTGTGAGAGCAGCAGTCTATTGTAGTGGGGAGGGCAGTGTCTCTGGATATTCCTCCCCCTCCAGAGAAGACTTTTATTGTTTTTATTTATTAGTGACAGAGGGATGGAGGGAGGGAGAATGGGTGCACCAGGGCCTCTAGCCACTGCAAACAAACTCCAGATGCATGCACCACGATGTGCATCTGGCTAATGTGGGACCTGGAGAATTGAACCTGGGTCCTTAGGCTTCGCAGACAAGTGCCTTAACCGCTAAGCCATCTCTCCAGCCCCAGAGAAGATTTTTATGAAGCACTAGTTTCGTGCCATACCTGCCACCCCTTCTCTGAAAACGGTGGCCCAAACATCAAACTGCTCAAGTATTTCCTGAGTGAAACTAACCCTGATGCCTTGGCCACAGCTGATTAGGCCAGAGATTAGTATTCAAACCAGAGGCAGCCATGTGTAAGCTGGAGATGGGGGAGGGTGATGGCCTCTGACCGCTGGACTCTTAGGTGGGGATACGGCCGGCAGTAAGTCCTCGCAGAGAAGGGTCATGCTCCCTGTTCAAAGATGCTGTCTGCTTCGCTGCTCCATAGCTTAGCAGTCCAGGGATCCAAAGTACAGCCAGGGATGTGGGGGATGAACCCTATTCCCACAGACAACCTGGCAGGGTGTGCTTCTCCATGCAAGACGCGAAGAACCTCTTGAACACTGGCCCTCAGCAATAATTTAATCAAGTCCCTTCTTCCAAATCAGAAAACAAGCCCAGAAGACAAGGTAATTTACTCGTAGCACACTTGGGGAGTAGAGCTCAGATTTCTTTGTTTCTAATGCTACCAGTTGGCTGAGGATTCTTTTACTCACTTGGGATTAAAAATGAGAAATGGGCAAAGGGCAGCTCCTTCGGTGTTTGCAGCTCTCAGCTATGTTGGGGGCTCCCCCCCGCTGCTCTCCCACTAGCCAAGCCAGCAGCTCAGCGGCAGCTTCCTAGAACTCTTTCAGTAGCAGGAGAGAGCAGCTCCTGCCAGCTGTTCTCCACGCAGCCATTCTCTGGCTGCTAGCTGTCCCTGGTGTTACCAGTCCCGGCTGGCTGCTCTCAATGCCAGCAGCCTTTGGTGTGACCAGATCAGTCTGCTCAAGGGATAGAAATCTCTTACAGGTAAAATCAAACCATCTGAAGGAAGTGTTATTAGGACTTACGCTTCAGCATAAGAGGGAATGCAGCACGGATTGACCCATTAGAGATAGAAGGTTGATGTGTGTGTGTGTGTGTGTGTGTGTGAGAGAGAGAGAGAGAGAGAGAGAGAGAGAAGGGGGGTGTTCACACACATGCATGGTGTTCTTGGGAGAGAGATGCTCCTCTGGCTTGGAATCTGGTATCTGAAACAGCTGCAGAGTAGCATAGTCATCCACTGAAGAGTAGATCTATCTGGGATAGCCCAGGACTGAATCTGCAATGATTTTATGAGCGGTCTTGAAGAGAGTGGATAGCCATGGCTGTCAAAGATGGAGAAAACAGGGCTGGAGAGATGGCTTAGCGGTTAAGGCACTTGCCTGCAAAGCCAAAGGACCTTGGTTTGATTCCCCAGGTCCCATGTAAGCCGGTGGCACATGTGTCTGGAATTTCGTTTGAAGTGGCCGGAGGCCCTGGCATGCCCATTCTCGCTCATCTCCTCCTGTGTCTTTCTCTCTCAAATAAATAAATAAATAAATATTTTTTTAAAAAGATGGAGAAAACAAAGATCTTCATGGAGAGCACCAGGCCCTTGTATTCTGTCTCACAAGCGTTGCTCCTCAAATGATAATGTTGCTTTAGGTTTTGATTGCTGCCATCATCACAGAAGCATACCTCAGAAGAACAAAATTAATATTTGTCTTACTATGCATTCATCCTGTACTTATCCAAATGATTGTAGCTGGACTAGGATAAGAGAATGAGGAAAAATAGGCTTACCTTTATTATTATATGGGAAATTGTACACATCAGATTATTTTGTAAGTAATAATGCAAATTGATGGACAGAATGAGGGTTGTATTTAATATATAGGGGATCAAAAGACATTTCTTAAGCTGGGCATGATGGCGCACACCTCTAATCCCAGTACTCGGGAGGCAGAGGTAGGAGGGATTGCCATGAGTTCGAGGCCACCCTGACACTACATAGTGAATTCCAGGTAAGCCTGGGCCAGAGTGAGACCCTACCTCGAAAAACAAAAAAACAGACAAACAAACAAATGAACAAAAAAGACATTTCTTCCAAGTCATGAAGCCTCGGAGTTGTAGTGGTCGACTGCAGAGATATGCGGGTCATGATTATGGAGCTCTGAGCCAGGGGAAAGAAAGTACAATGGACTGGGATTGATTGACAAATGCCTGTTCTATGGTGCTGGGACTAGTGAAGGTAGGTACACTTTGCCTAGACAGAGGTTGACACACAACATTCTTGATGCACAGAACAGCTGGAGCAAAGACTCGAGAGTGGGTGTGTATGTGGGAAGACAGCTGGGAAACTGACCAGGCTGAATCAAGAACGGGGGCAGATGATTAGGCAAGTGATAGATGCCAAGAGGAGTGTTTGATTTTACCCTATGACAAGTGTATATGACATGTTTGTGGATCTCTGTGGGATGAAGGTACCCACTGGGCTCCAGGACTCCTCCGGGGTGGGCTGTGGAGGGGACGGAAGTGGAAGCCGAGTAAGGCAGGGCAGGTAACACGCTGGCTGTCCCTGGCCCTCTGTGACATGCTAGCTGGTCTATTTTATATATGGTGTCTGAAAACACAGTTTTGGCATGGAAACAACTGTTTCATGCTTTAACAAAGCAAACTTGAACATCGTGACAAGCGATGGAGGGGGCTCTGAAGATGTTCATCTCACGATTTGATGCTTTGGTGAAGTACTATTGTGTAGTCTGTAACTGGGCCTGAGGGGAATTTGAGATCTCTTGCACTTTTCAACTGTGAGGAAACAAAGCTCTGATTAGGATTGGGGAAATTGCACAAGGGTAGATAAGATTAATAACCATTTCAGAAGGAAATCCAGCAATATGGAATGGTCCCTACCCGAGGAAAATATATAATAAATGAAATAAAAATTTTGTTCATTTCAGAAATTTGGACCCTATCAAATTGATTTATTGAAAATTTTATAAGGTTAGGAAATTATTTGTTTACTAAGAATGGTGCCTGGCATATATAAGTTATTCAATATTTGTTCTATGACCAAAGTCATATTTAATTATTAGAATCACTTGTGCTGTAAATAACAGGAGTCGTTACCTTAATGTATTAGTTATTTTCCTCATTGCTGCAATAAAATATTTGGCAAAACAATCTCAGCACTCAGAAGGTGGAGGCAGGAGAATCTGGAGGCCAGTCTGGGATACACAATGGCTTAGTGGTTAAGCACTTGCCGGTGAAGCCTAAGGACCCCGGTTCGAGGCTCGACTCCCCAGCACCCATGTTAACGAGATGCACAAGGGGGCGCACACATATGGAGTTTGTTTGCAGTGGCTGAAGGCCCTGGAGCACCCATTCTTCTCTCTCTGCTCTTTGTGCTTCTTTCTCTCTCTGTCTGTCACTCTCAAGTAAATAAATAAAAATAAACAAACAGAAAAAACCAAAACACATGAGCTGGGCATGGTGGCACAAGCCTTTAATCCCAGCATTCCGGAAGCAAAGGTAGTAGGATTGCTGTGTGTTTGAGGCCAGTCTGGAACTGCAGAGTGAGTGCCAGGTCAGCCTGGGCAAGAGTGAGACTCTACCTCATAAAAAACAAAACAAAACAAAACAAACAAACAAACAAACAAAAAGTCAACTTAAGGGTTTATTTTGGCTCCCAGTTTGAGGGTTCAGTGCATTTTGGCAGAAGAGGCATGGCAGCAGGAATGTGAGACCGCTAGCCACGTTGCATCCACAGTCAGGAAGCAGAGATGAATGCTGGTGTCCAGCTCATTTTCTCTTATTATTGGGGTCAGGACCCCAGCTCATGGAATGGTGCCACTCACAGTGTGGGTTCTCCCACTTGAGTCAATCTAATTTAGAAAGTCACAGACATGCCCATAGGCTTATCTCCTACATGATTCTAGATCCTATCAAGTTGATAATAGATATTAACCATCACATTTGGGTAAAAAGTAAGGATGCTTATTTTCCTCCCTGAGAGATCAGAGGTAGCCTAGCTTCCAGACTCAGCCCAGCTAGCAGCTGAGTGGTCATCAGGTCTCTCTCTTCACTCTGTGCCCTTGGCACTTGGCTGCCTCCTGAGACTGCTGTGTCTCATGGTCTAGGATAGATTCAGTGTAATGATCAAGCCACATGATTTCTTTTGCTTTTAAAAAAATATTTTATTATTTATTTATTTGAGAGAGAGAGAGAGAGAGAGAGAGAGAGAGAATGGGCACGTCAGGGCCTCCAGCTACTGCAAACAAATTCCAGATGCATGCGTCACCTTGTGCATCTGGTTTATGTGGGTCCTAGGGAATCGAACCTCGGTCCTTAGGCTTCGAAGGCACGTGCCTTAACCGCTAAACCACCTCTCCAGCTCCCCACATGATTTCTTAATAAGGACACCAGAGACAAAAGACGTTCCTCAAAACACAGACATAATCTTTAGATCCATTTCCCATTGCCATCAGTCTGAAGAACGCCTTGTACAGACTGGCTTTGATTTCTAATCCAGTTTACCCTCGAAGCTGAGATGGGAATCACTTCCTCTAGGTACTGGAGGGAGGGAAGATTAGACATATGATTAAGATTGGAGTCTAATGACAAAAATCAGGGGCTAGGGATGTAGTTAAGTTGGTAAAGTGCTTTTCTAGCATGGATGAGGCCATGAGTTCAAGCCCAGGGCCATCTAAACTAGCTGCAGTGCAGTACCTCTGTAATTCCAGCACGTGGGGGGTGGAGACAGGAGGATCAGAAGTCCTTCCTTGTCTACATACTGGGTTTGAAGCCAGCCTGGTCTCAAGAGAGGGGGAGAGAGAGAAGAGAAGAGGAAAAGAGAGAAGTGGGAAGTGGCGGGGATGAGAAAGGAGGCGATGAGAGGAGAGAAAAGAAGAAAAGGAAAGAAAAGTGAAAAAAGGAGAAGAAAGAAGGACGGCCACTGAGCTGAGAACCATGTTAATGTATTGTCTGAGGACTACCAACCTCAGCATCACCGGAGACTCTGTCAGAAAAGTACAATCTGGGGCTGGAGAGATGGCTTAGCCGTTAAGGCGTTTGCCTGCAAAGCCAACGGATCCCAGTTCAACTCTCCAGGACCCACATAAGGCAGATGCACAAGGGGGCGCATGCATCTGGTGTTCGTTTGCTGTGGCTGGAGGCCCTGGTGCGCCCATTCTCTTTCTCTCTCTCTGCCTCTTTTTCCCAAATAAATAAAAAATATTTTTTAAAAAAGTAAAGTAAAATCTGGGCTAGGGAGATAGCTTAGTGGCTACACAGGTATGGGGACCCCAGTTTGATTCTCAGCACCCACATGGAAGGTTAAGTGTGGTTGCACATGTCTGTGGTCCCCACCCAAAGTGGTTGGAGACAGGAAGATCATTGGGATTCCCTGGTTAGCCAGTCTAACCAAGGGGCGGATAGCTCCAGGTTAAATGTGAGACTGGGCTGGAGAGATGGCTTAGTGGTTAAGTGCTTGCCTGTGAAGCCTAAGGACCCCCATTCGAGGCTCCACTCCCCAGGACCCATGTAAGCCAGATGCACAAGGGGGCGCACGCGTCTGGAGTTCATTTGCAGTGGCTGGAGGCCCTGGCGCGCCCATTCTGTCTGTGTCTCTCTCTCTGCCTCTTTCTCACTCTGTCTGTCGCTCTCAAATAAAAAAATAAATAAATAAATAAATAAATAAATAAATAAATAAATAAATGTGAGACTGTCTCAGGGAAATGGAGCAAACGAACAATGAAGAACCCCTGGTACTTTTCTCGGCCCCCTCATGCACGCATGGGGGCACGCTTCTGCACATGTTCCGCAGATTTTACACACGTAAAATCTTAGGGCTCACCTCATGTCCACCCAGTGAGTCTAATTAGTAAGACTTCCTAGGTGACTCATATACAAGTAACATTTGTGAAACAACATTAGTCTGTGCTATACACAGAAATCCTTTCGAGGATCTGGCAGGGGGAGCAGAACGGGCACCTTTTTGTCAAGACCCAAGTGTGAAGGGCCAATTTCAGTGCCACCGCTCCTGGGCTCCCATGACTTTAAAAAATATATATATATTTATTTATTTATGAGAGAGAAAGAGACAGATAGAGAGAAAGAGATGATGGGCATGCCAGGGCCTCTAGCCACTACATACAAACTCCAGACACATGTGCCCCTTGTGCATCTGGCTTACGTGTATCCTGGGGAATCGAACCCTGGTCCTTAGGCTTCACAGACCATTGCTGTAACCGCTAAGCCATTTCCCCAGTCCTCCCATGACATTTTTGTTTCTACTTTTATCATGTATCTTCATCCCATTGCCCCCTATTTAGTAGTTTATCATAGAACCCTCAAGCACTTAGCTTAGTACGTGGTACTGAAACATACTCAATGAATTCTTATTGATTCATTTAATTATCAGATCTTTTTGGAGTACCAGTGACACATGCATGTATGGGCATGCTAAGGTCTCTTACCACTGCAAATGATCACCACATACATGTGTCACTTTAAAAAAATTAAATTTATTTGACAGATAAAGAGTGAGAAAGAGATAGAGAGACAGAGAGAGAAAGAGAGAGGGAGAGAGAATGGTGTGCCAGGGCCTCCAGCCACTGCAAACAAACTCCAGATGTGTGCACACCCTTGTGCATCTGGCTAATGTAGGTCCTGGGGAATTGAACCTGGGTCCTTTGCTTTTGCAGGCAAATGCCTTAACCACTAAGCCATCCCTCCAGCCTTACATGTATAACTTTTATGTGACTGGCTTTATGTGGGTGCTGGAGTATCAAACCCAGGTCAACAGGTGTTGCAGTCAGGTTCACATTGCTGGTAGAAATCACCCAACCAAGAGCAGTTTGTGCAAAAAGAGGTTTATTTTGGTTACAGGCTCAAGGGGAAGCTCCATGATGGCAGGGAAACGATGGCATCAACAGAGGGTGGACATTACCCCCTGGCCAACATAAGGTGAACAATAGCAATAGGAGAGTATGCCAAACACTGGCAAGGAGAAACTGGCTATAACACCCATAAGCCCGCCCCCAACAATACACTGCCTCCAGGAGGCGTTAATTCTCAAATCTCCATCAGCTGGGATCCTAGCATTCAAAACACCTAAGTTTATGGGGAACACCTGACTCAAACCACCACAGCAGGCTTTGCAAGAAAGCACCTTTAACCACTGAGCCACCACCCCAGCCCAAGAGAAACATTTTAAATTGTATTATTTGTGGGGTTGTGGGAATTCAAGCAATATTTATTGAGTGCCTGCTGTATACCAGACACTATTGTTGCCATTGTGACAATATCAGTGAACGAAATAGACACCAATCCCTATTTTCCATGGTTCTTACATTCTAGTGGGGGTTGGAGAGGTACTGATAATAGGTAAGTAAGTTATTTAGTATGTTAGAAGGCCACAAGTGCCATGGAACAAGCAAAGCAGTTTAAGGGAGAAATCAAGCATACTAAACCATAGACTTAGAATTTTAAATCTATTTTTTTATTTAGTTATTTGAGAGCAACAGACAGAAGGAGGGACAGAGAGAGAGAAAGAATGGGCACGCCAGGGCTTCCAGCCACTGCAAACGAACTCCAGACGCGTGTGCCCCCTTGTGCATCTGGCTAACGTGGGTCCTGGGGAATCGAGCCTCGAACCAGGGTCCTTAAGGCTTCACAGGCAAGCACTTAAACGCTAAGCCATCTCTCCAGCCCTATTTTTTATTTTTTTATTTGACAGAGGAAGGGGGCGGGAGAGAGAATGGGCCCGCCCAGAGCCTCCAGCCACTGCAAACGAACTCCAGAAGCGTGCTCCCCCTTATGCATCTGGCTAACTGGGTCCTGGGGAATCTAACCTCAGTCCTTTGGCTTTGCAGGCAAACGCCTTAACTGCTAAGCCATCCCTCCAGCCTGACTTGGAATTTTACATTTATGGTTTTTTTTGTTCATTTTTATTTATTTAGTTGAGAGTGACAGAGAGAGAAAGAGGAAGATACAGAGAGAAAGAGAGAGAGAGAGAGAAAGAGAGAATGGGTGTGCCAGGGCCTCCAGCCACTGCAAACAAACTCCAGACACATGCCGACTCCTTGTGCATCTGGCTAATGTGGGTGCTGGGGAATTGAGCCTCGAACCAGGTTCCTTAGACTTCGCAGGCAAGCGCTTAACCACTAAGCCATCTCTCCAGCCCCTGACTTGGAATTTTAAATAGAGCCACCAGGGCGGGCTTCATTGAGTTGCTGACAGTTTGTGTTCTAAGGCTAGGAAAATAGTGGTGATACTGGCAAAAGTAAGGATGTGTGACCGGGCGTGGTGGTGCACACCTTTAATCTCAGTACTTGGGAGGCCAAAGTAGGAGGATCACCAGGAGTTCAAGGCCAACCTGATACTACACAGTGAATTCCAGATCAGCCTGGGCTACAGTGAGACCCTACCTCAAAAGACAAAACAAAATTGAAACAGCAAAAAAAGTAAGAATGTGACACAAAGATTCTTTTTTTAAGGTGTCTTCTTTTTCTACTTTAAATTTATTGACAACCAAAGATTATTTTAATTTAATTTTATTTATCTGAGAGAGAGAAAATAAGAGGGAGAGAGAGAGAATGGGTGTGCCAGGGCTTCCACCCACTGCAAACAAACTCCAGACACATGTGCCACCTTGTGCATCTGGCTTATGTGGGTACTGGGGAATGGAACCTGAGTCTCTAGGCTTTGCAGGCAAGTGCCTTAACAACTAAGCCATCTCTCCAGCCCCAAGATTATTATTATTTATTTTAGAGAGAGAGAGAGAGAGAGAGAAAGAGAGAGAAAGAGGCAGATAGAGAGAGAGAATGGGCAGGCCAGGACCGTCAGCCTCTGTAAATGAACTCCAGACACATGTGCCACCTTGTGCATCTGGCTTACTTAGGTCCTTTGGTTTCACTGGCAAATACCCAAGATGATGATGATGATTATTATTTTGGTTTTCCGAGGTAGGGTCTCACTCTAGCTCAGGCTGACCTGGAATTCACTATGGAGTCTCAAGGTGGCCTCGAACTCATGGTGATCCTCCTACCTCTGCCTCCTGAGTGCTGGGATTAAAGGCGTGCGTCATCACGCCTGGCCCAAGATTATTTTTTTTTAATGGAGGCAAGATTACAAGTTAGTTTGGACTTGGTGAGTTGGTGAGATATCCAGAGGAAAATGTCCTAGAGACAGATGAAAAATGTAGGCTTGGAGTCTGCTCATGAGGTCAGAGTGGGTATATTAGGCCTAGGCTTAATTAGTATGGAACATAAATCTAAAAGTGAGAGCCATGATATAAAACCAGTTTACCAAGGAAAGAATCCAGAAGAAAAACATGAGTTCATGGTTGAGTCTTGGAGAGTGTCTCTAATCATGGTGTCGGAGGAAAAAGATATTTTTGCCTTGTCTAGGAATATCACTGAATGATTGATTGAGGTCAATAGCAGAAGAAACAAGCAAGCTAATTTTACATGTTATCCTTTCTCAGTTATAGTCGAAGATAAGAGGGAAATATATTTTCTACTTGGAAAGGGATGTATATGAAGTATGGGTTGATGAAATTTTAATACATCTCTGAAATTTTGTAATAAGCAAAAAATTAGTCATGGACATGTGTGTCTAGACAAGTTCAAACTGGCCAGAATGGAGTCTATCTAATCTATGCTGCCTTCTCTTTGCAGCTTCTACATGGCATAGGCCTGGCCACTGGGCCAGCCCTGGATGCAGCTACTTGTCCAAGTATTGGCACCTTATTGATATACCCATATAACAGACCTGACCTTTCACTGTGATATACTCAGGGATAAAATTGAGTCATGCTACTTAGGTATCTATTTCTCTCTGTTTTTTTTTTTAAATATTTTTTTTTTATTTTTCAAGGTAGGGTCTCACTCTAGCCAGGCTGACCTGGAGTTTACTATGTAGTCTCAGGGTGGCCTCGAACTCACAGCGATCCTCCTACCTCTGTCTCCCAAGTGCTGGGATTAAAGGCGTGCGCCACCATGCCCAATCTATTTCTCTTTATTATTTTAACCAGGGAATGGCACTTATAACCTCTTCATTATAGTTTCCCAGGTGCTGGGAACTACCAATGGACACTGCCATGCCCATCTTTGGCAAATTTTAAACTGGGGAATTGTCATAACCAGATTTGCATCATAGAAAGACTGGGTTTGCCATACTTGCCACGTAGAGAACCAACCAGAGGCCTAGAGACAAGTCAAGAGGCAACTGTAGTCAGCCTGGCAGGAGTCCACGATGACCTGAACTGCCAGAGGGAATGAAGATAAAGTGACAGAATCATGAGCTGTGTAAGAGGAATGTGTGATCCCTTGAATGGGGTCAGAGAAAAAGAGAGGAGTCAAGGATGACGCTTGTTTCTAACCGGAATGGAAATACTCCCTAATGGTAGAATTGCAGACATCTGTGACCCAGGTCTGTGAGCGTGGACATTTTTGGGGGATGAGGTGTACACTTAAAATCACATTATGCTAACAGCTGCCTACCCCAAATATTTACCTTTCAGCATGGTGCTGGCAACTCCTTTTCAGTGACCATAGGGAGGTCTTTTGTCATGCTGGGACTAGGAGTGTCTATGGCCTGAATATGTTTAAAGTCTAATGAAAGACCACAGCGGATTTCCTAGAATTATTCAGGGTTTTGGCTATTTTCACCTCAGCGACGACTTGGCTCCAGCCCTCGGCCCTCATGTTATGAAGTTACACCTTTATGCAATCTCTTTTCCCTCTGGACCCCATTCTTCCAACTCCTGTTTATAGTGCAAGAAGTTGACAGCTGGAAGTCTTTTAACAGCATGAGTTTCTGAGTTGAACCAGCTTTCTCTTACTACTGTTTATATCTGAACACTGGGTCTCTCTCTCTCTGTCTCTTTCAGATATATGTTTTTCAAGGTAGCTCTAGCCCAGGCTGACCTGGAATTCACCATGCAATCTCAGGCTGGCCTCCAACTCACGGCCATCCTCCTACCTCTGCCTGCCTCTGGAGTGCTGGGATTAAAGGTGTGCGCTACCACTCTGGGCATGGCAATATATATATATATATTTAAACATTCTTATTTTTTATTTTATTTATTTATTTTTGAGGCAGGATCTCGCTCTAGCACAGGCTGACCTGGAATTCACTATGTAGTCTCAGGTGGCCTCGAACTCACAGCGATCCCCCTACCTCTGCCTCCCAAGTGCTGGGATTAAAGGCATGCGGCACCAAGCCCGGCAACTATTTTTATTTATTTATTTATTTGACAGAGAAAGAGGGAGAGAGAGAGAGAGAAATGGGTGTGACAGGGCTTCCAGCCACTGCAAACGAACTCGAGATGCGTGTGCCCCCTTGTGCATCTGGCTAAAGTGGTTCTGGGGAATTGAAACTGGGTCCTTTGGCTTTGCAGACAAGCACCTTAACCGCTAAGCCATCTCTCCAGCCCAATGGCTATATTTTTGAAAAATGAAAGTTGAACATAGTAGTGGCCATAGTCCCAGGAACTAGGGAGGCTGAGGTAGGAATTCAAACCAGCCTGGGCAACATAGTCTCAAAAAAAAAAAAAGAATGTATGCATGACTTACAAAATTTTTTGACATAATTCCAGACAATACATTCATAGAGTACTATAGCATATATATTTAGATGTTACTCATCTAAAGGAATCCTCCTAGAAATCATTAATTATGTTTTATATTTCTCATACTTTATATTGTGGCGAAGGATGTCATGTCACACATCAAGAGCATTAGAGCCGTACATGAGTATTTGACAAGCCAATGAGCTTGAGAAAGAACATAGGTGCACCTGGTCTGCTTTAAATGCTTTTTAAAGGACTCTTTCAGGGACGTTCTTGGAAGTGAATTAGGTCTCTGTTTCTCTCAGGACAGCTAGCACTTTCTTTGGCCAGTACAACGGCTGCGCCACACAGCGCGAGCTGCAAAAGGCCCCTCCTGTGGCTGTGGTTGCTGCCCCAGCCCTGACAAAATAACCTGCACAAGTTCATAACTTACATCCCCAGACCTCCTAACTGGCACACTGCCTAATACATAAGCCCTGGGTTCAATCCCTAGCACTGCAAAAAATAAAAACTTATATATTTTTTAAAGCACTTGGGGGGTGGGACACTAATCCACTGCTCCAAGTGCTAGAGATCGATTTCCTGATTCTCCTATAGGAATTCCCGAGAAATGATGACTTTCCCCGCAGTCCCAGAATCTGGATCAATTCTCGTTTTTGACTATTATTAATAAAAGTCAGATATTTCACCTGTGGAACAGTGTGTGACCCTATGTGCTTTCAACAGACCCTTTTAAAGGAATAAAAGGCATTTGTGAGTTACTCAGTGTGGCCCTCTTCCAAATTAGTCCCTCACTTACTGACATTGATAACCATTCGCAAGGCCAAGACAATAGAATTGACTCGTTCTTCACTCCAAGGACAGACACAATGCCAAGCTGAATGGTGTTTAGAAGATGTGTCTTTACAAAATAATGCTTATCTGTATATCTATATTTGCAGCTAACAGATGATTATGAAGCCTGGCCTAACTTCCTGCACGGGTTTCATGTCTCTGGGATCACAAAAGTACTAGTTTTATAGTTCTTTTTCTAAATGTTTTTTCTTTTTTCCCCCTCTTACTCTTTAAGAGAGTCTAGTTGCCTAACTATGTGTCAGGCCTATGGTGGAAGAAGATAGGTTTGTGAATTAGAACAGTCCAGAGCAAAGTTCTATTTATGTGACCCCTGGTGGCTGGTGGGAGTGATTCATATGCCTAAATCACTTTCTTTACGTCCAACATCCTTAGGATAACAGACTCAGAGTGATGCATAGGGTAGGGTTGGTGTTTCCTAAGAGCTTCTCAGGGCTTGCTGTCACATAGACAAGGCAGAAAATTAAACACATCATGCTAATGTATCCCTCAACAGTGTAGTTAAAGATGGTTGTGACTTGAGGAATGAGGGAGAAGAGGAAATCTTCGGTTGGGGATTTGAGAAGAGGAATTGTACCTGGGCCAGTGCAGTACCCACAAAAAAAAAAAAAAAAAAAAAAAAAAGGTAGGAACCAATGCTGAAAATCAGTAGAAAACCAATATCATGTTGTTGGCTTTCTTGTTCCTTGTCAAACCCATGGGTCCCATTTCACACCAGCTATGGCAAGAGCACTGGAGTGGGACCTTGACATCCGAGAACTTTGTCTCAGCACAACTGTGAACTCACTGGGAATTTTGTACAGACTGGTTCTCTCTAAGCCTCAGTGTCCTTACTAGGAAAATGAAAGTGTTGGACCAGAAGGTGCCAAGTTTCTAGAATTTGTTGCTTTGCTTTTTGCGCTTTACAACACTGCTAGGGAAGGTTAGAGTCTTTATTATCCAGACACTGCTAGGTCAAAGCTTGTAGACATCAGTAACTGTGTGTCTGATTTCTCCCATAAATTTGGAAGAGGCCATGTAGAACATTTCCATCAGTGGGTTGCATGTGTGCATGTGTGTGTGTGTGTAAGTGCTATGGATTGAACACGGGTCTCACTCATGCTATGTTTGTGCTCTGCCATTGAGCTACACCCCAATCTCTCAGAGATTCTTTTTTGTTTGCTTGTTTTTCAAGGCAGGGTCTCACTCTAGCCCAGACTGACCTGGAATTCACTATGTTGTCTCAGGGTGGTCTCGAACTCATGGCAATCCTCCTGCCTCTGCCTCCCGAGTGCTGGGATTAAAGGTGTGCACCACCACATCTGGCTCACACAGAGATTCTTTTTTTAAAAAAATATTTTAATTTATTTATTTGAGAAAGGGAAAGAGGGAGAGAGAGAGAATGGGCACACCAGGGCTTCTAGCCACTGCAAACGAACTCTAGACGTATGTGCCACATTGTGCATCTGGTTTACATGGGTACTGGGGAATTGAACCAAGGTCCTTTGGCTTTAGGCAAATGCCTCAACCACTAAGGCATCTCGCCAGCCCCTTCCCTCAGAGATTCTTGAAGTGAGACCCAGGAACTTATGAGCAATACACATTCTTTGGTCACTCTCCACACACAGTTGGTGTATGGGAGATTGTGGAGGTGGGGTCCAGCAGGCTGTGTCTCAACAGGCCTTGCAGGTGATTCAGACTCACGTACTAATATTTATGTACCACTCATCTAAATGAAATGAAATAGTGTTGAGTGTATATTACATTGGACTATTGTTCTATTAAGTTTTGTTGATCCTAGCACAGTCTAATAGATTTAGTATTTTTTTCTTTTAAAACATCCCCAAAGGGCTGAAGAGATGGATTAGTGTTAAGGCACTTGCCTGTGAAGCCTAAGGACCTATGTTCCACTCTCCAGATCCCATGTTAGCCAGACACACAAAGGTGAGCCAAGTGCAAGGTCCCGCATGTGCACAAGGGGGCCCATGCTCTGGCGTTTGCTTGCAGTAGGCGGTGGCCCTGGTGTGCCAATTCTCTCTCTCTCTCTTTCTCTCTTTCTCTTCTCCCTCCCTCCCTCCCTCCCTCCCTCCCTCTCTCTCTCTCTCCCTTTCAATAAAAAGGCTAGTCTGTTAGCCTTTCCTCAAAAAAAAAAAAAAAAAAGTGAAATATTTTCTTTTTTTTTTCTTTTTTTTTTTTGGTTTTTCGAGGTAGGGTCTCACTCTAGCCCAAGCTGACCTGGAATGCACTATGGACTCTCAGGGTGGCCTGGAACTCATGGCAATCCTCCTACCTGTGCCTCCCAAGTGCTGGGATTAAAGGCGTGCCACTACACCCGGCTTGAAATGTTTTCTTACTGGGTCTTTCCAGTAACCCTCCATTAAAAACAAATGCTCAAAGACACAGGTGATGAGATTTGAAATGAATCGCATCAATTCTACACGTCCTGAGGTCATATTTAAATGACAACATTACTAGGTTTTGCCCCCTACCCCACCATGGTTTAAAGTGGTGCCCCAAGCTTAAGCAAAGAGGATTCTGGGAGATGTAGTTTATTTATTTATTATAGGAGTGCTTTGTAAAGGAGAGGAGGGCTAGAGGGCTCTGGGAACTGTCTTCCTGGAGTGATATGAAGCTTTCCAGGGCACTCCAGACTTGGCTGAAGGAGAGCCATTTCTCCTGTTGCTGGCAGCAGCTCCAGGCTAGGAGTCCCACTGCATTTTATCTTTGCGTGTTTGTTTGTTCTGCTTGCTGAACACTGGCTTTCATACCATCTTGTTCTGTAATTCAAAACTGACTTCATAATTAGGTCTGAAAAGGAACGGTTCCCAGGCAATTCCTTTATGAAACTGGTAAAGACAGTTATATTCGCTCTGGCTTGTTTTGATGTAATTTGTCCGGGGCGAGGGCTGCAGGGTTGCTGTTTTAAGTTATAGGGCTGGCCTCTCTGTTTGATGGGGGAGGGGACGAGGGCTGAATTCTGCTCTTGGGAACTGTGGATGGATGAGCAGAAGATGTTGGCACACTCTTCTCTTTCATCTTTGGAGAGTAAACTCAGAATTGGTTCATGTGTTTAAGCCCACCTGGCTCAAGTTGAGCTGTTTGGCCCAAGGAAAAGGTTTAACCCACTGAATTACAGGGGCCACGGGAGACTGCCTGGGTAGCAGACAGAAAAGGATTACTGGTTTGCTAACTCAAAAGTTTCCTCTTGCAGATTCCTGACACATTCTAGTCAACTCACATACTTAGAAACACTGGGGTTCAGGACTAACTTCTCAACAGAGAAAAATGTGTGATTCCCTTTTTTTTTTTTTTTTTACATCTGGATGTGGGATCAGCAGCAGGCCTGGGCTGGGGTGATGCACGCCCAATTTGGTAGGACCTTGGGTCCCCACCTGTCTCTCACTTATACCAGAGCACCTATAGCAGTAGCAATTACCATCTCGGGGCTGGAACAAAACATCTGACCAGAGCAGCCTGCGGAAGGAAAGGGTTAATTCCGGCTTACAGTTTCAAGGAGCAGCCTGTGTGTGAGCAGTTTGGCAAGGGGGTAGGGGGCTTGGGCTATACACCCCAAGGCCTGCCTCAAGCGACATACCTCCTCCAACAAGCCTCTGCTTCCCAAACTGCCATTAGTTAGGGATTGAGTATGAAGCTTAATCACAAACCCATGAGGCTATGGGGACAGTTCATCTTCAAACTACCACAGTACTTCTATTTTGTTTTGCCTTGTTTACACTTTCAATTAATACATCCTTTGCAGGAAAGATCCTAGGGCTCTAAAAAGCTTGAATACTGGTTTAGACTTAGAGGCGTGTGGCCTAACCTGTACCCCATAAATCAGGAAATCAGGTCCCTTCCCCTATTCCATGAAGCAAACCTCAAACCCTGAGGCACTGACTACCGTGTTTTCTCAGCCTCATGCTCTCTACTTGTTATTGTTCAATAACTCAGACTTCAAATCCTCCTCAAAGTCCACAATCGGTCTTTACTACTTCCTCCCCCAGCATGTGGAGACTCAGTTCTTCCGCCCGGCCTTCAGAGACTCCTTGTTTCCAGCTGCCTGGCATCTAGTCAAATGGCCAAGCACCTGCCTCAAAGACACAAAGGCCAGTGGAGGCCTATTGGGCCGCATGTTCTCCATAGCTGCTTGGCCTTGTGGTAATTCGTGGAGGTGCTCATTCTCTTCTCAGTGCCCTCGTTCAGAATGGAGTCATATCTCTACTGCCAAAGTTTGAGAGAAACGGCTGTAAATGGTTCACTTGTGTCCATCTGTTATCCATCTTCTTTCTCCTCTCTCTTCTCTCTCTATTCAGTGCTGGGGACTTACACAGGGCCTTACCCAGGTAAACATTCGAGCACTAGCCTCTGTCTCCAGTCTCTAGTTTCTAAGTTTTTATAGTTGTCTCTTGATTTCTAAGATTGCACGCTGCCATGCATGTATTCATATCTTTTGACATTCCTCTTTCTAAATGTCTCTTCAGAAGAAAGAGAGGGAAAACATGCATGTTGGACCTGTTATTTTACTAGTAATTGCTTATGTTATTTTTTTGAAGAATTTTGTAAGTCATTAGTGTTCACAGGAAGTTGCGAAAGTAGTACGGGGGGGGAGGGGGGCTAGGGAGATTGCTCAGTGGTTAAAGCTAAAGGCACTTGCTTATAAATCCAGCCAGCCCATGTTTGATTGATTCCCCAGAACCCACATAAAGCCAGATGCAGAAAGTGTGTCTGGTTTGCAGTAGTGCATGCACACACACATAATTAAAATTAAAAAACATTTTAAAGTAGCATCAAGCTTTCTTGAAAACATCATGCAGCCTCCCCTACTGCTAAATTCTTACCTAAGAATGGTATGATCAAGAGCAGCCATTAGGCTGGAGAGATGGCTTAGTGATTAAGGTTCTTGCTTGCAAAGCCTAAGGAGCCAGGTTGTATTCCCCAGTACCTATGTAAGCCAGATGCCTAAGGTTACACGTGCATCTGGAGTTTGTTTGCAATGGCTAGAGGTCCTGGTGTGCCCATTCTCTCTCTATCTGCCTCTTTCTCTCTCTCTCAAATAACTATGTAAATAAAATTAAATTAAAATAAAAAGCAGTCATTGACACTGGCACAATTCATAGAACATACTCAGATTTTAGGAGGTTTACATCCAGTTGTATGTACATCATGCTGTTATTCTCTCATTTTGTCATTTTGAGAATATCACATATACTGAATCATATAATAGCTAACATTTTGATACTTTCCCCTCACTCAATATAATTCCCTTGATATCTGAGTTTGTGTGTGTGTGTGTGTGTGTGTGTGTGTGTGTGTGTATCAGTAGTTTGTTCCTCTTGATTGTTGAGTAGTATTCCATGGTGTAGATGTATAACAGTTTGTTTCACCATTTTCCCAAGGAAGGATATTTGAATTACTTACAACTTGGGAGAGTCACAAATAAATGCATTGTATTGATGACAAAAACTTAAAACATAAAATTCAGAGAACTGCAAATGTTGAAAATGGCATAGTCTCCTCTCCCTCCTCCTCCTCCTCTTCCTTTTCTTTGTTTTTGGTGGTGGGGACTGAACCCAGGCCTTCATGAATACTAAGTATTCACTCTATCACATGCCATCATTAATCTCCAAAAGGGAAGGAAAATTTGGCTTCAGCATTACCGGTCACTTGTAAATTATTGCTTGAAACCTCTCGTAGTGGTTTGAATTAGGCATCCCTGTAAACTGCTGTGTTCTGAATGCTTAGTTCCTAGCTGATGGCAGTTTGGGAGGTGAAGCTTTGCTGGAGGAGGTGTCTCACTGGGGGTGGTCCTTGATGTTTATTAACCCTCAGTTTGCTGGTGTTAGTTGGCTCACTCTAGTGCTGCGGTGTTCCACCTGCTGTGGCAGAGGTGATGTCCAGCCTCTGCTCATGCCATGCTTTCCCCTGCCATCAAGTCTATAAGCCAAAATAAGCAGCTCTCTTCCCATCAGCTGCTTTTGGTGGGGTGCTTTGTGCCAGCAACAAGAAGGTAACACCTCCTTTACTCACTTTAAACATGAACCATGACTTGAAATCCAGACACATCTGTAAAAGAGCAAGGAGGCAGGCCTGGTCTTGCTTCAACTAGTTACCTAGTGATTTTACAGCCCTGGTAAGACCAAGCCCTAGTATACGAGAAATTCGTGAAAGTCCCTCAGTCTCTATAACTATGTGGCCATAACAACTGAGTTACAGGTGATTCGTCTAAAAAATGCCTTATTGTTAAAGTACTTCAAATGTTGGAGATTTATTTAGCCTCTTTAACAAAGCCATGCCCATCCACACAAAGTGTCTAGAATTATTAGTGTAGAATTCTTTGAGTTTTCAGGCAGAACTAATTCTCTTTTTAATTTTTTAATTTTCATTTACTTATTTATTTGACAGAGAAAGAGGGAGAAAGAGAATGGGCACTCCAGGGCCTCCAGCCACTGCAAATAAACTCCAGATGTGTGCGCCCCCTTGTGCATCTGGCTAACGTGGGTCCTGGGACTTGAACCTGGGTCCTTTAGCTTTGCAGACAAACATCTTAACTGCTAAGCCATCCTTCCAGCCCAGAACTAATTCTCTTAACAATAGTTTCAACTACCACAAAACATTTTGACAGGCCTCATTTATTCATTTGTTTAATCAATACATATTGAGAACATACTATATATAAGGCACTACTATTATAGGTACTAGGAATGTAAAGACTCACTCCACCCCAAATGGTATGGAAATAGTCTCTTAAAGCTTACAGTCTAATAGAGGAGGCAATTATCCAAATAATCACACAGATATTTACAAAGATAAAACTGGGATGTTTTATACCAGAGACGTATACAGTGCTATGAAATTGTATGATGAACTGATCCCCTCCCAGAAGCCCATACTCTAGTGCCATCACTTGGTGGGGGTGTGGGGGGGAGGTTAGAATTTTAGCGTATGAACTTTGGATCTATGCTAAATATTCAGCCCATGGTAATTCCAGCTCATGAAAAGGAAGTAGTGGCAAACATGGAATGAGGTCTATAGAAATAATGTTATTGTGCTACTTCTCAAATTTTGATAAGTTATACTGCTGTTATGTAGCATGTTAACATTTGGGAAATCTAGAAATTCCTTTTACTATACTTGCAAATTCTTAAGTCTTACATTATTTCCAAAAGAGATATTTTCAAATTTTAAAAAATGGGTAGATCTGAAAAATGTTATACTAAGTGAGATACCCAGGTTCAGAAAGACAAATGCCACATATTTTTTCTCATACACAATTCCTAACTTTGAATTTTAAAATTTCTGTGAACGTTGGAGCAAGGATCTGTAGGGGCCAGTATGCTAGAAAGGAGGAGGGCAGGGGAAATTTAAGGGGAGGGAATAGTAGATATATAAGTAGAGAGGCAGAATACTGGGGGTGGAAAGTTTTAAATGGTGATAGGGGAGGAGATAGTAGGGAGAGTTAGCAAAAACTAAAGATGTACGAAAAAGCCATATGGAAACATTTGTTAGCTAATTAAAAAAATGTAGCTGGAGAGATGGCTCAGGTAAGCGCTTGCCTGCAAAGCCTAATTACCAAGTTTGATTCCCCAGTGCCCACATAAAGCCGGGTGCACAAAGGGGTGCATATGTCTGAGTTTGTTTACAGTGGCTAGAGGCCCTAGAGTCCATTCTCTCGCTCCTTGCAAATTAAATAATATATTTGTTTAATATACATATATATAATTTTTAAAAGTCTGGGCAGAAGTACCCTTTGTGAGTGGATAATGTTGCTCCCAGAAGCCATAGGTTTTGGGACAAAATCCCAGTGCCAGGGGTGAAGTGCCTCCCAGTGAATTGTTGGTCAGGGAGGTCTCTGAGGCCTCCAAAGCAACATAGAGCCTTGGTCTTGTGTTGCCCACTAGAACTAGATGGCAAGACCCTTTGGCTGAAGATACCATAAGCTTTGGTTGTAGGTCACTGAGAAATCAAGCTGAAACTGAGCTGGAAGCTTCTTCCCCACCCTGCTGGCTAGCTGTCATAGTGCTGCAAAGTGCTATGTAAGTTGCTGGGGGAGAAAAGTCATCAACAACTAGCAACAGACCCTGTGAGCTACACCACTGAGCAGCCAACCAAGAAGTGTACATTGGTGCAATAGTGGCATGACCAATGAGTACGACGGGTAACCAATGAGTCTGATTGGATTTGAGTTTCCCTCTGCAGGAGGAAACCCATTTCTGGTATTGAAAACCCAGTCAAAAGCTTATGGCTGGGCTGGAGAAATGGCTTAGTGGTTAAGCGCTTGCTTATGAAGCCTAAGGACCCTGGTTGGAGGAATCGATTCCCCAGGACCCACATTAGCCAGACGCACAAGGGGGCGCACGCGTCTGGAGTTCCTTTGCAGTGGCTGGAAGCCCTGGCGTGCCCATTCTCTCTCTCTCTATCTGCCTCTTTCTGTCTCTGTCACTCTCAAATAAATAAATAAAACTGAACAACAACAACAACAACAACAACAACAACAACAAAGCTTATGGCTTGGAATGTCAGAGACCCTAGGAGGGAAAACTCCTACTTTTGTTTGGCTAAAGATATGTTGCACCTGTCAAGGGATAATGAAATATCCTGAAGGCTTTCAGGGAATTAAAAAAAAAAAAAAAAACCTAGGTCACATTTACAGTAATTATCAATAATAGTATTGAGAATTAGAAGATATAGCAAAGTAGTTTTGCTGCTGTTTAATGATGCGGTAGCTTGCAGTAGCTAATGGGTGGTGTCTTGGAGGGTTTCATTTACTGTGTAGGATGATTGGCTATCCTGAGACACAGGATGGAGTAGCCACTTTGTGAGGAGCTCCTGCCTTGCTTGGAATATCCCCTTTGAAACTACTTCCTGACCTCTCTCCCTCTCCTTTCTCCCCTTCCCCATATGCACAGGACATCCTTGGCTAGTTTATTTAGAGGTAACTCTGCCCTTCTAGCTTCTGTTGGTAGAGCTGAAACAGGAATTCCTTCTTCAGGAACTTGGAGAAAGTACCGGGGTTCTTCTGAGCTGAATGTTTAAGTGGGGGCGGAGAAGAAACTGTTACAGTTTAGGGACAGTGGCATTGCAATGCTCTACGTAAAGAATGAAAGAATGAAGCGGCTCCACTCCCTGAACTGTCTCCAGGGAGAAAGAATGGCCAGACAGGGGGAAAATCAACCAGATTTCAGACAGGCACAGACATGCTGTGGGCTAGTACCTTCTGAGGCCAGGCTGTATTCCTGATATTTTATTTCTTTAGCTATCTCAGTGTCTTTAAAATAAATTCTTGGGGCTGGAGAGGTGGCTCAGCAGTTAAAGTCAATTTGACAAAGTCTATCGGCCCAGGTTCAATTCCCCAGCCTCCTATGTAAAAAGCCAGACCTAAAAATGGTGCAAGTATCTGGCATTCTGTTTACAATGGCAAGAGGCCCCTGCATGCACTATGCAAGTAAATGAATTCTCCTCTTTACGGATCTTAAACTGATGGTACTTGGACTCAAAGGACCTTAGTAAAGTAGAAGAATGTTCAGATTTCCTTACAGATGTCTTAGCCCTTGAGAGCAGTTTGCATAGTTCAGATGCTGTTTTGTAACATGTCGTACTTCATTCTAAAGGCTGTGTCTAACCTATGGGTGATGTAATGGAGGACGAAGCCTGACCTTGCCAAATCTGGGTTGTTTCCAAAGTATCACTTAATCACACAATGACCTGAAGGCACTTTTTAATTTTTTTAAAAATTATTTATTTATTTATTTGAGGTGGGGGAGAGAGAAAGAAAGATGCAGATAGAGAGAGAATGGATGTGTCACGGCCTCTAGCCACTGCAAATGAACTCCAGATGCATGCACCGCCTTGCACATCTGGCTTATGTGGGTACTAGGGAACTGAACCTGGGTCCTTAGGCTTCTCAGGCAAGTGCCTTAACTGCTAAGCCATCTGTCCAGCCCTTGGAAGCACTTTTTAAAAATATGGGTTCTGAAGCCAGGCATAGTGGCACATGACTTTTATCCCAGCCCTTGGGAGGCAGAGATAGGGGGATCTCCAGGAGTTCAAGGCCACCCTGAGACTACAGAGTGAATTCCAGGTCAGCTGGGCTAGAGAGAGACTCTACCTCAAAAAAATCAAAGGGGGAAATGTGTTCTGGGTTCCTTTTTTATCCTTAGCTGTGAAAGGAGAATAATTAGAAGGTAAGAGGAGGATACATCTGTATTTTTAAAAAGTTCTTCATTTTAGCTGTCTTCTAAGCATGAAAGTGCCTGGGTAGTTATGGAGGGATTCAATTACAGACATGCAACTTTCTTTTAGTCTTTTCTCTAAAAATATTGGGCTGATAAGCTGCTGTATTCACTACAGGCTTTATCTCACTTTATAGAGATTGTCCCATCAGTCGTCTCTAATCTGGCTGGCCTTGAGTAGAAAATGCTATTACATTGGTGAGTAGTTATAAGGCCCTAGAAAACTGATTTCTAGGAGTAAAATCAACATTACAAATAGGAATCCAGGGAGGTATTGAGATATTTGACAGAGTGTGGAGGTAGAAGTAGCAACAGGACTTTTAAATTTTAAATAGCATGCCTCTTTCATCTCAGATCTCCCTGTCTCGTGATTCCTCAGATGTAAGTGCATTAGTGTTTACTTCTGGAGAACATATATGGGAACACTAATTTCAGTTGTGAACTTGATTGTGTTTAGAATCACCTACGAGATAAAGCTCTGTGAGGGATTGTGATAGTTAAGGTGTAGTCAACTTAATCTGTTTAGTAATCCACAGAAATCCTTTTCGGGTATGTCTCAGAAGTTGATTCCAGAAAGGATCAACTAAAGGAGGAAGTCCTTCCCCCAGAGTGAGCCCTTCCCCCAGAGTGGGTGGACCTGGTCAGAGGAAGGAAGCTCTGGGTAAAAAGAGTTCCTCCGTTCGTTCGTTTGTTCGTTCGTTCGTTCCTTCCTCCACTTGGCTGCCGGAGCTGCTTGCTGCCTTCCAGTATGGATTGAAGACCAGCACGGACTGAAGACCAGCATCAACTGAAGACCCGCGTGGATCGAAACCCAGCGGCTCCTCAGGAAGCCTCCAGACTTTTCCAGCACCATCTGTAGTGCCTGGTCGGGACTGCTGAGGCATCTGGCCATGTCGACTGAGCAGCTACCAGGTTCTGTGATTCTCGGGCCTGCAACTGCTATTGGACTACCATAAGCTAATCCAATAAATTCCTTCTTAAAATAATTCATTCTGGGGCTGGAGAGATGGCTTAGCGGTTAAGCACTTGCCTGTGAAGCCTAAGGACCCCAGTTCTAGGCTCGATTCCCCAGGACCCACGTTAGCCAGATGCACAAGGGGGTGCACGCGTCTGGAGTTCGTTTGCAGTGGCTGGAAGCCCTGGCGCACCCATTCTCTCTCTCTGTCTCTCTGTCACTCTCAAATAAATAAACAAATAAATTTATTAAAAAAAATAATTCATTCTAGCAGTTCTGTTCCTCTAGAGAACCCTGACTAGTACAGGGATTTTCTAGATTAGATCGAAGTGGGAAGACCCACCCTACCTATGGTGGCGCCATCCCACAGGCTGGGATACCAGACTAAATACAAAGAAGAGAGCAAGCTGAGCATGAAGTTCATCACTCTGCTTCCTGACAATGGGTGCAAAGTGACCAGTTGCCTCACACTCCCGCCACCATCACTTCTCCATCATAATGGGCTGTATCTCCTTGAACTGTAAATAGAGATAAACCTTTTCTCCCTTAAGCTGCTTCTTGTCAGGTATTTTGTCAGAGCAACAGGGAAAGTAAATAACACAATATTCTAAAACTGAAATGGTACAGACAGGACCCTCTGTGCATGGATGGCACACAGATTTGTAAAACACTCCATAGTTTAAAATGAAACAGAAACAAAATGTATTATACCATGAGTAAAAAAGAGAGGGTATGGGCTGGAGAGATGGCTTAGCGGTTAAGTGCTTGCCTGTGAAGCCTAAGGACCCTGGCTCGAGGCTCAATTCCCCAGGACCCACGTTAGCCAGATACACAAGGGGGCGCACGCATCTGGAGTTTGTTTACAGAGGCTGGAAGCTCTGGCGCGCCCATTCTCTCTCTCTCTCCTTTCTGTCACTCTCAAATAAATAAATTTAAAAAATTTAAAAAAATATTAAAAAAAGAGAGGGTATGGTAGGAAATAATGAGTGCCGATATAGTTAAGACCCAATTAATTTTTTTTAATTTTAATTTTCTTTTTTTTTTTTTGTTTTGTTTTTTCAAGGTAGGGTCTCACTCTGGTCCAGGCTGACCTGGAATTAACTATGTAGTCTCAGGGTAGGCTTGAACTCACAGCAATCCTCCTACCTCTGCCTCCCGAGGGCTGGGATTAAAGGTGTGAGTCACCACACCTGGATAATTTTTATTTATTTGAGAGCAACAGAGAGAGAAAGAGGCAGAGAGAGGGAGAGGGAGAGGGAGAGGGAGAGGGAGAGGAGAGAGAGAGAGAGAGAGAGAGAGAGGAGAGAATGAGCATGCCAGGGCCTCCAGCCACTGCAAACGGAACTCCAGATGCATGCACCACCTTGTGCATCTGGCTAATGTGGGTACTGGGGAATCGAGCCTCGAAACCGGGGTCCTTAGGCTTCACAGGCAAGCGCTTAGCTGCTAAGCCATCTCTCCAGCCCAAGACCCAATTAATTTTTAAACCTAATCAAATACTTATTCCAGGGATGTATCACTGAGTACAAAGGAAAGCACACATGAGCAGCCAAAGCAGTTATGGAAGAGTGATTCTAATTACCTTAAATGTTTTTTGGGAGTATCTAATTTTGAAGTTGAGCTCATGGATAAATCTTGATTTATTTTGGAGTTTTTGTATGTAATTCAATAAACAATATAGTTAAAATCATCAAAGAGCCAGGTATATAGATGTAACACCAGCACTCAGGAGGCAAAGGCAGAAGGATATTCAATTTATGGCCAGCCTTAGTCTGCAAAGCAAGACTCTGTCTTGAAGAAAATGCTTGTTATCATAACATATCTTAAAATATTTACTCTATGTCAAAATTAATCTTTATCAAATATTAAATATTTTCTTTTTCTAATATATAAGAAGTAGTGTGCTAGTTTCTGGATTCATGAATTTTCAGTAATGCACATTTTTTTTCAGTCATTACTTTGTGGTATTTCTTTAACAAAATTAATAGAGTTTGACATTTTGAAATTTAATCGATCATTTTTAAGAGCAGTTTTAGAATGGCAGGAAAGTTGAGCAAAAATGTCGTCTTCATGTTCTCTCATCTCAGTTGTTCTGTTTATCCGTATGTTACATTTGCTACAACTGAAAAGCCAATATTGGAACACAGTTTACATTAGAGTTTACTACTTATATTTCACAGTCTGTGAGGTTGACAACTGTCTACTAATATGCATCTGCCACAACGTTATCATACAGAACAGTTTCAGTCTTTAAAGTCCCCTCTGTTGAGCCTACTTAGCCATCCATCCCCCAAATAAGCTGTAACATTGATCTTTTTTATAATTAAAAAAAATTTTTTTAAAAATATTTCTAAATACAACCCCAATTGCTCAGGCAATAAAACCACAGATTCACCACTGGGACCTCATGAAATTACAAAGATTTTTCACTGCAAAGGACACAGTGAATAAAGCGAAGAGGCAACCTACAGAATGGGAAAAAATCTTCGCCAGCTATATATCTGATAGAGGATTAATATCTAGGATATACAAAGAACTCAAGAAGTTAAATAATAAGGAATCAAACAAGCCAATCAAAAAATGGGCTATGGAGCTAAATAGAGAATTCTCAAAGGAAGAAATACGAATGGCATATAAGCATCTAAAAAAAAGTTCTACGTCACTAGTCATCAGGGAAATGCAGATTAAAACTACATTGAGATTCCATCTCACTCCTGTCAGATTGGCTACCATCATGAAAACAAATGATCATAAATGCTGGCGGGGATGTGGAAAAAGAGGAACCCTTCTACACTGTTGGTGGGAATGCAATCTGGTCCAGCCATTGTGGAAATCAGTGTGGAGGTTCCTAAAACAGCTAAAGATTGATCTACCATATGACCCAGCTATAGCACTCCTAGGCATATATCCTAAGGACTCATCTCATTTCCTTAGAAGTACGTGCTCTACCATGTTTATTGCCAATCAATTCACAATAGCTGGGAAATGGAACCAGCCTAGATGTCCCTCAACTGATGAGTGGATAATGAAGATATGGCACATTTATACAATGGAGTTTTACTCAAGGGTAAAGAAAAATGAAGTTATGAAATTTGCAGAAAAGTGGATGGATCTGGAAAGGATTATACTAAGTGAGGCAACCCAGGTCCAGAAAGCCAAGTGCCACATGTTCTCCCTCATATGTGGATCTTAGTTACAGATGATTGGGCTTGTGTGTGAGAAGGAAAATCTCAGTAGCAGAAGCCAGTAAGTTAAAAAGGAGGTAGAAAGGGAAGAGAAAGAAAGGGAGGAGGGCATTTATTAGGTTGGTATTGTATATATGTAAGTAGAAAGATTGAGATGGGGAGGGGATATGATGGAGAATGGAATTTCAAAGGGGAAAGTGGGGGGGGGGAGAGGACTACAATGGGATATTTTTTATAATCATGGAAAATATTAATAAAAATTGAGAAAATAAAAAAAACCATAAATAAATAAATAAATAAATAAGAAAAAAAATTATTTATTTATTTATTTATTTATTTGAGAGCAACAGATAGAGAGAGAAAGAGGCAGATAGAGAGAGAGAATGGGCGCGCCAGGGCCTCCAGCCACTGAAAATGAACTCCAGATGCGTGCGCCCCCTTGTGCATCTGGCTAACGTGGGTCCTGGGGAATCTAGCCTCGAACCAGGGTCCTTAGGCTTCACAGGCAAGCGATTAACCACTAAGCCATCTCTACAGCCCTAATTTTTAAAGTTTTATTAGAGAGAGAGAGAAGGAGGAGAGAGAGAGAGAGAGAGAGAGAGAGAGAGAGAGAGAGAGAGAATTGGCCCACCAGGGCCTCAGCCACTGCAATCAAACTCCAGATACTTGTACCACCTAGTGGACATGTGCAACCTTGTGCTTGCCTCACCTTTATGTGACTTTCTTATGTGGGATCTGGAGAGTCAAACATGGGTCTTTAGGCTTTGCAGGCAACTGCCTTAACAGCTAAGCCATCTGTCCAGGCCCAGTTGATCTGTCCCTACAGCTTTTCCTGTTTCAACACATCATCTAATGGAGTCATATGATTCTTTCACTTATCAATGTGCATTTAAGGTTTTTCTTTTTCTTTTTGTGGCTTATTAGCTCCTTTGCTTCACACTCTTATTTATTGACATTAACTCACTTCTTTAAAAAAAAAAGTATTTAAAAAGCTATTTTATTGACTTATTTGCAAGGGGAGACAGAGATAGAGAAAGAGATAAAGAGAGAAGGAGAATGGGTACCCCAGAGCCTCCAGCCATTGCAAATGAACTCCAGATGCATGTGCCACTTTGTGCATCTGGACTTAAGTGGGTACTGGGGAACTGAACCCGGGTTGTTAGGCATTGCAGGCAAGTGCCTTTACTGATCCATCTCTCCAGCCCTAACTCACTTCTTTTCAGCCCTAAGTAACATTTCATCCTCTAGATGAACCACAGTTTATCCATACAGGATATGTTCCAATCTCTAAGAATCTGTCTAATTGAATTCCAGACTAATATACCCAACTATTTTGCATTTCCATGACCAATGTGTAGACCTTTCTTGGAAATGGGGCCTCCAACTTGTGATTTTCTGCCTCAGCTTCCCACTGGGCCACCTATTCACAATCCTCTGTCTCAGCTTCCTCAGTGCTGGAATATAGCATGCCTAGCTAATAGAATATTCTGCTGTTCAGCGCTGGTCTTTAGCATCAGGTTCTTGGTGTTTTGCTCTTTTAGACATCACAGTAGGTAGCTAGGGGTTTCCCATTGTTATTTTAATTTGCAATGCCCTTAAGACATATATGGTGTAGAATATTTGTTCATAGATTTCTTTAGTGAAGATAGTATCTTTTCAAATCTTTGCCTACTTTTAAGTGAAATTGTTTGTTTTTGTATTGTTGAGTTTTGGAGTTATTTGTATATTTTGGATACCAGTCCTCTATCAGATATGTTTAGCAAAGATTTCCTCTGTGTTCTTTTTAATTCTCTTAATGGAGTTTTATTTTTATTTTTGATATATTCATTTTTTCCCAGAAAATGAATAACAGAATTTGAACACAATATATTTACAAAACATGTGCCTTTTATAGTATCAATCACTTCATACCCCCCAAAATTTAGTTACACATCATTTTACATTTTTCTTTGCTTTTGTTTTTTTTGATGTAGGATCTCGCTCTAGCCCAGACTGATCTGGAATTCACTCTGAGGGTGGCCTCGAACTCATGGTGACCCTCCTACCTCTGCCTCCCAAGTGCTGAGATTAAAGGCATGTACCACCATGGCTGACTGGCTTGCTTAATTTCTTTCTTTCTTTTTTAAGTAGGGTCTCACTCTAGCCCAGGCTAACCTAGAACTCACTTTGTAGGTCCAGGCTAGTCTCAAACTCACAGGGATCCTTCTTCCTCAATCTCCTGAGAGCTGGAATTAAAGGCATGCACCACTGTGCTTGACTCAAGTTACATTTTTATAAGTAATAAGAAACAGCAGCCAGGCATGGTGGCACACACTTTTAATCCTAGCATTCATGAGGCAGAGGTAGGAGGATCACTGTGAGTTCGAGGCCAGCTTGGGACCACAGAGTAAGTGCTAGGTCAGCCTGGGCTAGAGCACGACCCCACCTCACAAAAACCAAAAAATAAAAAACTAAAAATGGCAAATTGATCTATGAACTTGCTTATCATGTCTGAGGAACATGCTATAAAATGGATATGTTAATTAATAATTAATTATATTAATTTAATTATTTTGAGTATTTTTTGCCTGTATATGTATGAGGTATATGTGTATGTGTGTTCCTGTGTATGAGGGTGTGGTAGTTTGGATGGATGGCCCCCAATATATTCAGGATTTTATTAAAGTTTGTAATTTAGGTCTGCAGCCACCTGGCTGGAGGAGGTGTCACTGGGCAGATCCTTGGTTCCAGCCCTAAGGTGTAGGGGTAGATTTGGAATTCCAATCTAAAGATATGCAAAGTGCCTGAGCTTTGCCTGGAATTCCAAAGTGTGCTGTGTGGTGTGGCTTTGGGTTTTGGCTTGTGGCTCTTCTCTCTCTCTTTGCTTGCATCTGTGAAAGCAGGCCAGCTTCTTCTGCCATTATGGAACTTCCCCTGGATCTGTAAGCTTCAATAAATATCTCTTCCTCCTTAACTTGGAGGAAGTGCTTGGTTTGGAAGTTCATCCCAGCGAAGTAAGGCTGTCTGCGACAGAGGGTGTTGCATGCACATGTGTGTACATGCATGTGGAGGTCAGAGGACAATTTCAGGTGTCATTCTCAAGTATGTCTACTATCTAGCATTGTTTGAGTCTTATTGACCTTGATCTCACCAGTTAGACTAGACTGGCTGGCCAGTGAGCTCCAGGCATATGCCTCTCTTTACCACCCCAGCACTTGGATTGCAGATATGTAACAGTTACCTTCTCATTGCTGGCACAAATCACCTGACCAGAAACAGCCCATGGAAAGAAAGGGCCCACTTCTGGATTATAGATTCAAAGGAAGACTCATCATGGTGGAGAAAGCATGGCAGGAGCAGACAGCCAGGCATCACACCTTTTTCGTCAGTAGGGAGGAAGGAGAGACAGTGAGCTACCTAGCACTGGAAAGTGGACTATAACATCTCAAGACCTGCCACCAGTGACATACCTGCTCCAGCAGGCTCTACCTCCCAAAGGCTCTGCTAGCATGAGGTTTAATCACAAACATGTGAGACTATGGAGACATTTTGCATTCAAACTATTACAAGGTATGTTCCACAACATCTGCATTTACATGGATTCTGGTGATTGAACTCAGGTCCTAGTGCTTATGAGGCAGGCACTTTATTGACTAAGTTGTCTTCCCAGTCTTACTTTGTAAGTCTTTTATAAAATTCTTATTTGTGAGCCAGGCATGGTGGTGTGCACCTTTAATCCCAGCACATGGGAGGCAGAGGTAGGAGGATCGCCATGAGTTTGAGGCCAGCCTGAGGCTACATAGTGAGCTCCAGGTCAGCCTGAGCTAGAGTGAGACCCTACCTCCATAAACCAAAAAAAAAAAAAAAAATCTTATTTATTTCGTGTGTGTGTGTGTGTGTGTGTGTGTGTGTGTGTATTTGTGGGCATGGCAGGGTCTCTTGCCACTGTAAGTGAATGCCAGCCATATGTGCCACTTTTTGCATCTGGCTTTATGTGGATACTAGAGAACTGAACCTGAGCCAGCAGACTTTGCAAGAAAGCACCTATAACTGCTGAGCCTAATCTCCAACCCCTTCAATACTTTCTGTTGTACTGTCCTGAAGGTATTTCATAGTGATTTTTAATAATGTTTTTGAAATATGAACTAGCATATTAATTTGAATTAAAAAATGAAACCAGACTTTTTGGGAGAGTAAAAATGGTTGATTGGACTGACAAGGAGGATTAACTCTTTAGGTTAGTTGGCACATATTTTCCATGACTGGAATATGCCATATGTTCAGCTCCAAGTTTTGACAAAAATATATTTAAAGCATGTGCTGATTAAGAACATTTTTACTGAAAAAAATTGGCAGAAGTATAATGAAATTAAGATTGATATGGTTTTCCTAATCTTGACTAAACCCAAAGGATAAAATATGATGCCTCTAAGTGAAAAAGTTACAAGTATAATGAATGGTAATTTAATGAGCCCTGGTATTGTTTTTCTGGTGGATATTCCAGAAATAGAGAAATTGAGAGACTCTTGTGACTGACTAATGAACCATTTTGTGAATTAGGTGGTTTCCAATTCTGTACTTTCACCAGTCTGAAGGAGGATCTAATCCACTTATCATCTGCTAAATCATTCAACATGATTTTTGATGACATGGATGATTTTTGAAATATAACTTTGAAGAAATTCAAAACTTGATTGACATTGCAATAGCAAAGTTCTTTCTTTCTGCCCCTATCTGCTTCTCAATGTATTTCTCAGTGGTTACACTTATTAAGCAAAAAAAAAATAAAAAAATCAAGGGAGAAAGGTAATATAAAAGCCTGCATTATTCTAGTTATAAATCATATTCATGGATATGTAAACCAATTTAAGAAAAAAACTCATTAAGTTTCTTGAGACACATTTATATTAAAATTACTTTTTTGTTTTGTGATCTTTAATAAAATATTTAATTACTATTGTCTATCATTAAGAATTATAATGATAAGTAAAATCAGAACCATTTTAATGCATAGAGATTATGGTTATAGAAAATAAGGTACAATTACAAACTCAATTTATATTGAATATTTCTGTTGCTGAGATACATCATAGGATGATTAATAGAACACTTTCATTTGTTTTACCTTATAATATTTTTTGCAACAGGTCTTATGTAGCCTAGGTTTGCCTCAAACTCAAATGTAGCCGAGGATAGCCTTGAACTTCTGACCTTGCTGCCTCCATCAACCCAGGGCTGGGCTTGTAAGCTTGCCCCACCACACTCAGTGAACAAATGCTATTTAAATAATAAATAAAAGACTGTAATAGGAATTAGGGATATAGCTCAGTAATGGAGCCTCGTATTCATGAGGCTATAGACATATAAACTTTCCAATGTTAAATATAAGATGGTTTAGTTTCTTTCTGTTCTTAGTACATGATATATGATAAAAAAAATTAGGTTATAGAGATGTCCAATATATATATTTTAACGTGTGCATGCATGTGAGGGAGAATTGGCACACCAGGGCCTGCAACCATTGCAATTGAACTCCATATGCATGCACCCTCTTGTGCACATGTGCAACATTGTGTGCTTATGTCACTGTGCATCTGGCTTATGTGGGACCTGGAGAGTTGAACATGAGTCCTTAGGCTTCACAGGCAAACGCCTTAGCCCTTCAGCCGTCTTTCCAGCTGGGGATGTCCAATATTTTGACTTGTTTTGTACTTTTTTTGTACTGGGTTGCATTCATAGCTATCCTAGGATGCATGTGGCCTATGGGCCACAGGTTAGACATACCTGGTAGGGTGTTACCTGAAACCTTGAATGTCACTACTCTAGGTGATTCTGATAGAGAAGACTGTAGCCTGGGCTCTAGGTCAGCTCCATCCACTTCTGGAATATTATATAGCATGATGATCAACTCTAATTAGATTCTTTTAGTTTAAGAATATACAGAAAAGGAGTACTGGACATGGAGGTGCATGCCTATAATCCCAGTACTTGGGCGGTAGATGCAGGAAGATCAGGAGTTCGAGGCCAGCTTGAGCTACATGAGACTCTATGTCAAAGAAAAAGAGATGAGCAAACCTTCAAATTTATTTTATAAGTCCAACATGTATTAATTCCTTTCTAATATATAACCCATCCACAAGTACACTAAGTTATAATGACCATCTTTCTAAAACAAATCTCTATCAATACCAGTTTGAGCAAGGCAGTTCACCACGACCTGTGGGCCCAGTTTCTTATCTGTAAACTTCAGTAATGAAATAAAACTCTTAGTTTTTCTCAGGTTTATACTTATTGTGTTTAAAAGTATTTGAAACACATTTTAAAAATACTACATAACACTGACTCCAGCATCTTTTCAAGTTTTTTCCCATAAACCTGAATTTATTAGCCTAACATTACTGTGAAATCATTACTTTATTTTTTTAAATTTATTATTATTATTTTTTTTTCTGGGGTAGGGTCTCATTTTAGCCCAGACTGAGCTGAAATTCACCATGTCATTTCAGGATGGTCTTGAACTCATAGTGATCCTCCTACCTCTGCCTCCTGAGTGCTGGGATTAAAGGCATATGTCACCACACCCTGGCTGAAATCATTACTTTAAAATGTGAGCTTAAAAAAGAAAATCTAAACCAAAAATCAGTGGGAGGCATTGTTCTAACATCGTAACCTCTGTGAATTGAAAAGTAGAGAGTGAAATATCTCATGAGTGTGAACAGAGACAGTATTTTACACTCTAGACTCTCACTTGATTGAATCATAATGGTACTATGAGGACTGGCCCAATACTACTTTTGTTATCAAAATATACTTTAGTGTATAACAATGAACAACAGCATGGCCATTACATAGTCTACACAGCCTTAAGAGAAGTTTCCTTGGATGTTTAGTTGTAATATGTGATAGTACATGTTGTTTCAAAAAACCTTTTGGAACAAATGTCATAATTCGAAATCACAGTTACCTATCTAATCAGAATCATTCTAGCTAGCAGGATTTATGAAATGTGTAACAAATTCCTAGATAACGGGGCAAGGCTAGCATTTTATAGTAGAACAGCCAAGATCTTTTTGTTCTGGGCAGAATAAAAAAAGTACCATTATCTTTTCTGTAAGGAACTGGCAGTTTACTCAAGGACAATTTCTAAATTTCAAAATGCTAATTTATAAGCCTATTGCCTACTTTTAAAACACATGTGTTATTCTCCTTTGATCTGCATAGTTCACTGCGACAGACAGGGGTGCTGTTGGTCACATTTTGATGAAGCCCAGACAGAGACACTGAGAATTTTTCACATTCACACGGCTTCTTAGAGAAGACAACAACCTCTGGGGAGTCTTGCTAACACATCATTGTCGTGGATGGGCAGCAGTACATCCTGATCTCCCAAGCTGGGAGGAAGAAGTTTCATGGAGCCTCATTTTGGTGGAGAGTTCCTGTTGCCCCGCCTAGCAGAAAGCCTCTGTCTGTCTAGCCTATGCCTTTGGTCTCTTGTCCATAGTCCTGACTGTTACCTGACTGCTGGTGTTGCTAATGGCAACTTGAACGCAGAGAGTTTTCACTTTCGTACAGACTTTAAAATCTGGATTTTAGCCGGGTGTGGTGGCGCACGCCTTTAATCCCAGCACTAGGGAGGCAGAGGTAGGAGGATCGCCTTGAGTTCGAGGCCACCCTGAGACTCCATAGTGAATTCCAGGTCAGCCTGAGCTAGAGTGAGACCCTACCTCGAAAAACAAAAAAAACAAACAAACAAACAAAAAAAAATCTGGATTTTAAGAACATTTTCCCCTGAAATCATAATGTCATAGCTAGATTTCTTGAGGAATTACTTTTTCTTTTGTTTCTTACAGTAAGAAAACATAGAAACAATGAGAGGAATTTCTAGTCATCTTGGTCCTTGACCCACTAGAAACCAGCCAGGAGAGCCTGGGTGGTAGTCCTGTTTTTAGTCCTGGGAGAAATTAAAAGCCTTTTCCCCTCCCTTGGACTGGGTTGGGGGGATTGCTCAGGTTAAAGACACTTGATTGCAAAGCCCACTGGCTCAGGTTTGATTTCCCAGTACCCATGTAAAGCCAGATGCACAAAGTGGTCCTTGTGTCTGGAGTCTGTTTGCAGTGGCAAGAGGCCCCGGTGTACCCATACTCACTCTATATCTCTGCTTGCAAATAAATAAATAAAAATAAATCTTTTAGGGCCGGATAGATGGCTTAATGGTTAAGGTGCTTGCCTGCAAAGCCAAAGGACCTAGGTTCAATTTCCTAGGACCCACATAAGCCAGATGCACAAGGTGGCACATGTGTCTGGAGTTTATTAGCCATAGATAGATGCCCTGGCATACCCATTCTCTATCTCTCTCTGTCTCTCAAATGAATAAACAGAAAATAAAATATTTTTTTAAATGAGAAAAATATACATCTTTTAAATATTTTATTTATTTGAAAAAGAGAGAGACAGAGAAAATAAGTATGGGTACACCAGGGTGCCCTGCTGCAAACAAACTCCAGATGCATGTGTCACTTTGTGCATCTGGTTTTATGTGGATAGTGGGGAATGGAACCTAGACTGTCAGGCTTTGCAAGCAAGTACCTTTTTGAGCCATTTCTCCAGCCTAAAAACAGTTTTATTTTTCGAGGTAGGGTCTCACTCTAGCTCAGGCTGACCTGGAATTCACTGTATAGTCTCAGGGTGGCCTTGAACTCATGTCGATCCTCCTATCTCTGCCTCCCGAGTGCTGGGATTAAAGGCATGCGCCTCGATATCCGGCTTAAAAAAAGTATTTTTTAAACTTTTAAAAAACTTTTAAAAAAATTATTTATTTATTTATTTATTTGAGAGCGACAGAGAGAGAGAGAGAGGCAGAGAGAGAGAGAGAGAGAGAGAGAGAGAGAGAGAGAGAGAGAATGGGCACGCCACGGCCTCCAGCCACTGCAAAGGAACTCCAGATGCATGCGCCCCTTATGCATCTGGCTAACGTGGGTCCTGGGGAATTGAGCCTCGAACCGGGGTGCTTAGGCTTCACAGGCAAGCGCTTAACCGCTAAACCATCTCTCCAGCCCTAAACTTTTTATTGAAAAAACTTCCATAATTATAGACAATAAACTATGATAATTCCCTCCCTTCCCCACTTCTCCATCATATCCCCTCCATCTCTACATTAGTCTCTGTTTTATTTTGATGTCATCAGCTTTTCCTCCTATTATGCAGGTCTTATGAATGTAGCACTAGGCACTGTGAGGTCATAGATATCAAGGCCAATTTCTGTCTGAATGATTGCATTGTAAGCAGCCCTACCCTTCTTTCTGCTCTTACATTCTTTCCACCAACTCTTCTGCAATGGACCCTGAGCCTTAGAAGATATGATAGACATATTTCAGTGCTGGATATTCCTCTGTCACTTCTTCTCAGCACTATGGTGCCTTTTGGGTCATCCCAGTGGCCACTGCCATCTGAAAAGAGAAGCTTCTCTAACCAAAGTGAGAGCAGCATGAATACATGGGTATGAACGTTAAGTAAAGTGCTTACAGGGCAGTTGGGTGAGTATCATAAATGCATCTAGCAAGACAAGAGCAGGCATTACACTCCCAAGCCTCATGACCTCCCTCACCATAGGCTCTTGATTAGGTTTTCCGTACCAGGCAAAATAGTATTTTTTAAAAAATAAAAATAAATAGGGCTGGAGAGATGGCTTAGTGGTTAAGGCACTTGCCTGTGAAGCCTAAGGACCCAGGTTCAATTCTCCAGTACCCATGTAAAGCCAGATGCACAAAGTGGCACATGTGTCTGGAGTTCATTTGCAGTGGCTGGAGGCCATCGCACGTCCATTCTCTCTCTCTCTCTCTCTCTCTCTCTCTCTCTGTCTGTCTGCCTCTTTCTCTTTCTCTCTGTCTCTTAAATAAATAAATAAATAAATAAATAAATAAATAAATAAAATAAAGGCACTTTTATCATTTTCCTGGTGACATATTATCTTACTACCATCTCTACCCTCAGACTCTCATACCCATCACCTTGATGACGATGGCCACCATTCACCGAGCATTTACTACATACCTGACACAGTGCTTACTTAGCAGGACAGTGTATGAAAACTACTTAATAAGGCAGAATAACTTGATTACAAAAGTAGTTGTATCTTGTGTTCAAGGCTGTAGGCTCATCACAAAAAATGGAAGGAATTTTTTCTTATCTCTTCCAACAAAGGAGCCAAGCATTGTATTCTGAAGCCTAGATTTTTTTTTTTTTTTGTAACTCCCGAGAGGAATGAAATGGTAGAACTCAGCTGAGGACAGAACTTCATGTTGAGTCACTGAGCAGCTCCAGGGGGGGTGGGGGGAGCGTTTGCTATGATATAATGTGGGCCACACACCTAAGAAATGTGCACTGATAGGGTTGGCTCCCTGGGCTTGTTATCCAGAGGAAGTAGTGGTGAATTTAGAGCAAAAAAGGTTAAGTTTAGATCTGTCTCTGTGGAATTTGGATTACAAAACTCAGCTGAGGCTCCCTTGACACTTAGCTTCTCAAGCACTGTCCAGAATTTTTCAAAAGCTGACTTCAATAAAAGGTATTTTGTTTGGCAGACAATAAGAACTGTTTTAACAGCTCTTATTTATTTATTTATTTATTTATTCCGCCTCTAGGATTACACATTGAAGGTTTAGGGGTGGTTGGCATTTGGCAGATTTCTGGCATTACCCTGACCTGAACTGGATTCTTGAACCATGAAGGTCCAGGAACATCAAGAGTCATCATTGGCGTTGAGGCTGCTTATGGTGCCCAAGTCAGTCAGTGGAAACGGAGGCAAGACTTGGCAAGACCCTGGACATAGTATTTCGTGCACTGTTGGAAGTTACTAAAGTGGAAATGTTATAATAGCAGCCAGCTTTTACACATGCTTATTGTGGGCTGAACACAGCACCAGGGCTTGTCATGTACTTACTGCATTACTTCTTTCTAACGTTGTGTGTGTGGGGGGTTATGCAAGCATATGTGTTTGTATGTTCCCATGTAGGTGGGCACATATGTGGACTCAGATACTAGCTGTGTGAAACTTGATAGGATAGCTACCTTCTCCTCCTTCTTCTTTTTTTTTTTTGTTTTCAAGGTAGGGTTTCACTCTAGCCCAGGCTGACCTGGAATTCACTACGTAGTCTCAGGGTGGCCTCGAACTCATGGTGATCCTCCTACCTCTGCCTCCCCGAGTGCTGGGATTAAAAGCGTGCGCCACCACACCCAGCTTAACCTCCTTCTTTTAAAATGGTAACTATAGTGAGTCCTTCACAGGATCCCCGTGTGGCCTAAATAACATAAGGTAGTGGCTGCTGTTGTGTACTGCACACGTTACCCTTGGAGGAAAAACATACTCTTCCCCTCCCCACCTACTACCAGGAGCATTGCATATTGACCACTCACAGATGAGCCTCTTTCAGCCAGAAATAGCCTTTAGCTGAGGGGAATGAGTCACCCAAAATTATATCCCGTCTCAGTGGCAGCTGGCATCCCATGACTTAACCGTGTGGCAGGACACAGAGGCCACCCTCTGTATTTAGAGCTCCGAAGGACTTCCCAGCCCCACAGGTTTCCATTGGAGAAGTGGCTGAGGCTCTACGGCATCTGCACCCCCACCCCACTGCTTCCTCTGTCCAACCCCACTTCCTCCGCTCGCTCCAGGTGATGGATGACATCATTTCCCAGGGGACCTGCCCCACTCTGTTTCCCAGGGAACCGAAACAACAAAAGCTCATGTGTGCACAGTATTTGACACTTAGTACACGTTTAATAAATTCTTTGCAGAGGTACCGCTGACCTCATAGAATTCCTAGTGATGCCTCACCACCCCAGAGAGCGCTTGGCCTTCTGACCATCTGTCTCATCAGAATTTGGCAGCCACATACATGTCCACTGCCACAGGGAAGCACCTTGTCAAAAGTTGATCCCCTGCACCACTACTCTGAGTGGCTACAGAGTGCCAGCCAGTTTGAGAGAAGACCAGTCACACCACGTAGGCAGCTGCCCACGGCCGCAGACACAACGGGCGTACAGTAAATGTTTGTTGTTCACAATGTAAGGCTGCGACTGATCCTGAAGAATGCACACTCGGTTTTCGGATTTCAAATGGACAGAAGCCAAACCCAAGCCATAACGCTTTGAACAGTAAGAACTTTGAGAGCTTCACAAAATTTGGAATTTCTGCCTCATCAGCAGCATGCCTGTGAAATGTGAGCACCATTGTCTGCAAAGCTTACTAAGGGCGACAGGGAGCAGGGAGCAGCCACTGCAGAGTTTAGGCAGCAATGTGGCGAGTGGACACCTGGGCCTGCATCCTGAGAACATAGCTTTCAGAGCCTCTGCTCGCTCCAGGAGAGGACTGTGTGGCCAGCAGGGAGAAGCTGTCTGAGACAGCCCTGTGTGTTGTCCTGTGGGCATGCTCTAGAACTTGTAGGAAAACAAGTAGGCTCTTCTACATTGTTGCAGTCAGGTTCTCATTGCTGGTAGAAATCACCTAACCAAGATCAGCTTGTGGGGAGAAAAAAAAGAGGTTTATTTTGGCTTACAGGCTCAAGGGGGATGCTGCACAATGGCAGGGGAAATGATGGCATGAGCAGAGAGGGTGGACATCGCCCCCTGGCCAACATAAGGTGGACAATAGCAACAGGAGAGTGTGCCAAACATTGGCAAGGAGAAACTGGCTATAATGTCCATAAACCCACCCCCAACAATACACTGCCTCCAGGAGGTGTTAATTCCCAAACCTCTCTCAGCTGGGAGCCTGGCATTCAGAATACCTAAGTTTTTGGGGGACATCTGAATCAAACCACCACACCCATGATAGTCAAAGCAAGCGATAATGGGGCTAGACAAGGCTTTGATGATTCAGTCTTCTGGGGGTGATATTGAGGTGGATTTTGGTTTCTTTTATGGTGCATGATGTGCTTATAGTTTAAAGGCACTGTGGTCTACCTTATTGGGGTATATTCCAGACCAATGACCTATGCTGAAAAATTAGCAAATATCTGTGTAAGGCAGGTGAGTGGTAAATTTGAGGCCTGCCCTCCCCCCACCCGCAAATAGCAAATTAGCATGGTATAGAAAGACATCTTTGGTCAGGCTTCTGTCAAAGCACTTGATTACCCACGAGAGGCAAAAGGTAAGATCCTATTGCTGAGGACACCATATGCTGCTGGCACAGAACACGGAGAGACCCAGCTGGAATGCTGAAGAGAGCCAGTCCCCAGACAGTTAGTCCATCTAGTGCTAGAGAACACTATGTGAATGACTGGGGAAAAGTGGCCAACAATGGGTCTGACCAACCAGGGGTCTAAGCTACTGAGAAGCAACCGGCCTGACAAGTACACACATTGGTGGCACATAGCCTCGGTGGGTAATCGATGGATTTTTGATTGCCTAAGAGAACCACTCAGAGGAAAGGAACCCATATATGGAACTGGGAACGAGGTCTGAATCCTATGGAGTCAAAGATTATGCCCCCCAATGTCAAGTTCCCACTAGTCTTTATGTAAAAGAGGTGCTACATCCATCAAACTCTGCCTAAATTAGTAATACTTATCCAATTTAACCTATGCTTACTTTACTCTCTACTGGAGAATCTGACTTTCATTTTCAAGACATAGTGAAACCTGAGGAGATAAGCCACCCCTTGCATCTCAGTGAAGGCCCAGGCAAAACCTCAGAAGAACTGGGGAGAAGAGCAAGAGCGCTGCTTCCATGATGAGCCTGACAATCAGCCCCAAGATGAAGGAGACAGACCCTGAGGATACTCAACACCAAAGCAGAGATCCAGAGGCCCCTAAGAGCTTACCACTAAAGTAGACTTAAAACTCACCCACCAAGGCTCAGGGAATTTTGCAGAATGTGGGGCAGAAAGATTGTAAGAGCCATAGTTTGGGATGTCATGCCCAGAGGCATTGCCTCCCCTCAATAACTGACTGCTGCTCCCACAGTGCATAACCCAGAACCCCATGGGGAGGCCCCCTGTGGAATGGGAGCAGGGAGGAGGGAAGAGATGGTATGAACACATGATGTATCTATACAAAGTATGTTCATTTTTAATTAATTATTTATTTATTTTTGTTTTTTCAAGTAGGGTCTTAGGCCAACGTGGAATTAACTCTGTGGTCTCAGGGTGGCCTCAAGCTCATGGTGATCCTTCTATCTCTACCTCCCAAGTGCTGGGATTAGAGGCATGCACTGCCATGCCTGGCACAAAGTATGTTCTTAATCAAAACAAAGCTGAGAGGTTTGAGGAAAGACAGTTTCTGGTAAAAGATTGACCTGGTTCAAATTGACCTGTCTATGACTTATATAACTTTGAGCAAGTCATTAACCTCAGAGATCAAATCCCTTATCTATTTAATAATTGTCCTTCAGCAAACACACACTTAACAAAATGTTCAACATCCCTAATCATCAGGGAAATGCAAATTAAAGCAACTATGGGATTCCACTTTACCCCAGTAAGGATAGTAAACATTACAAAATCTAATGACAACACATGCTGGTGAGGATGTGAAGAAATAGGAACCCTCGTTCACTGTTGGTGGGAATGCAAGCTGGTACTACCACTATGGAAAGAAATATGGGGACTCCTAAAAATGTTGCCTATATAGTTCTCAACAGACCCAGTTATTCCCTTACTGGGCATTTATCCTAAAAGCTCCAAACCTCAGCTCAGAGATATTTGCTAAACCATGTTTATAGCTGCTCAATTCATAATAGATAAGAGCTGGAATCACCCCAGATGTCCATCATTAGATGAATGGATAACTAAGATGGAAAAATGACACAGTGAAATTTGAAGAAAAATGGTCAAACTTGGAACAGATCATTCTCAGAGAACTCACCCAATCACAGAAAGATAATTATCGCATGGTTTCACTCATCTGTGGCTCCTAACCTGAATCTGCCCGTGATGCTGACATACCTAATAAGCATCTCAAGGACTGGACAATAGGGATGATGGAGCGTGAGAGGAGGGTGAGGAGGGGAACAAAAAAATTAGACCTAAATGGAAATGGTACCATAAAATCCTACATCCTGAAAGACATACTAAAGAGTCGAATCTTCATCAGGTGCTTAGAATGCCTGATTCACAGGGACCTGGAAAGGGTATGATAAAGACTATCCTCAATTTTCTCCTGTTTTTTCTCTCTCTCTTTTATATTACCTATATTTTTCTTCCTTCTCTCTTGGCACTGACCTGTAACTCCAAGTACCAGCATGTGGGTAACATCTACAATGAGCTATTGATCAGAGAGACCTACAAGGTTTCCCAAAAGAAGACAGAACTCTGTCACAGTGCTTGTTGACCCACCAAAGGTTAATGGTAAGACCCTACTGCCAAAGATAGCATGTGCTGTTGGGACGGAACATGGAGTGACCTGGAAACTGGAAGAGAGTCAGTCCCAAGACAGCTTGTCTAGTGCCAGAAGGTGCTACATGAGCAACTGGGGGAAAATGGCCAACATCTGTCCAAGCAAGTCATGGTCTAAGCTACTTAGCAGCAATCAACCTGATGTGATGCTCACACAAGTGCAATAGTGGCACACAGCCATGGTGGGTTACCAACTGCTCTTGATTTGGCTAATGGATCTGCTCAGTGGAACAGAACCCATACCTGGAACAGGAAACAAGTCAGAACCATGTCCAAAAATGAGCCCGCTCTCCAATATCAAGCTCCCACCAATTGTGGGTGGCAAGAGGGCCTACACCTATTAAATTGTCTCTAAAATAATAATGAGTATCCATGTATCTTGCACTGACCTCATTCTCTGTTGGAGAATTTGCTTCTCTTTTTCAGATGGACGCAGAAGCTGAGGAGAGAATTAGCCCATTGCACCCCACCTGGGCACAAGCTGAAGCCATAGAGTTAGTGGGGAAATGAGCAAGAGCTGCTTTCTCAGTGAACCTGGTACCAACCAGCACAAGGGTGAAGGAGACAGACACAGAGAACACTCAAGTCCTACCAAATCAGATATCCAGAGACACAGAGACTCCCAATAGCTCCCATCTGAAATAGACCTAAAATAAACCCAACATGGCTCAGAGAAATTCACTGAAGAGGGGAGGGGGAAGATTGTTAGAGCCATAAGTTGGGTCAATATGCACAGAGACATTGCCTCTCCCCCATAACTGAAGGCCACACCCACAATGCAACACCCACACTCCGCGGGTGAGGGCGCACGACAGGTAACAATGGTACCATCATGGCTGTATACTCACTATATATATATAACTAATAAGAAAAGGGATTTAGAGGTTTGACATGCTGTATTCTGCTAATCACTAAGCCCACCCGTTGTCTTCAACAGATCTGTGACATTTCTGTGAGCAAATTTTTACTGGCCTGGCTGTCTTAAGTGTTATGGTCAGAACTTCTTATGTATGTATGTTTGTTCTGGGTCAAGAGTCCAGCAAGGCTACTGAGGAAATTAGGCAAAGGGCATAGCTCAAGATCAGCCAGCATCTCTAAACACTGCTTGTCAGTACTGGTTATCTGTGCTGTTCAGGCCAAAGACACATCGAGACAGAGGAAGCCTTGTCACATTGCCTTAAGCAGGTGGATGACATGGTTGTTGGATTAACTTTAAGGCAAGTTACAAGTAAGAAATTTAGCAGAAAAGCATCTCACATCAATAATCTCAGAAAAGTTATTTGTAAGGTCCATAAAAATATCCCCAGAGGTCCTTCCCCCTGTATTTCAGTCTTATAGTTCATTCCCACAGTTTGTTCTTATTGTTCCTTCATATAGTCCATCCCCACAACAGAGGAAAGCATGAAAACATTGGAGGAAGGCAGTGTTGGGGCTCAGAGCATGCCACTCCAAAGTCAGGAATGTAGGCATGAATGAGACTGGAGAAGCCTCAGAAGCAATGTCTCTATGATTTTTTTCCCACCCATCTTTCTGGAATTCCTTTTCCCCCCAGCTCAGATAACAGAAACAAGGATTATTCTCTTCTGAGATGGGTCCTAGGAACTGGAACTTCTGTCCCCAAAGCAAACCATAAAGCCTAGAGATGGCACTCTTTGACCTTGTCCCTTCTCCTCAAAGACCTTAATGTCCTGCAGGTATCTTGTTCTATTCCTGGAGGAAGGATTGCTACACAAAGAGGGCAGAGGAATCTGAAGTTACAGGCCTGGATATATTTTTCCCCTCAGTTGATATTATCTTAGACTATTTTGTACAATCACATGTCTATAGAAGTGTCTGCTCTTCATCAATCCTGAGTATAAGAATACACAAATTTCCCTGGAAAAAAAATAAAAAATAATTGTCCTTCAGTATTTGCTGTAAGAATTAAATGTGAATATTCATTTGAAAGCTCTTTGATGTGATATGCTACCCAAATGAAAGGTATAAATACACTGCATGGAAATAATGATATTTAAATATTCACTGGATGGCAATATTTGGATTCCCAAAATCTTCCTATGCATCACAGAAAACATCTGCAGCTTCTGCCTATTCTTTGGGAGGCCCTTTCCCATGAACAATTCCTTCCATGGGACTTCCTTGGCACTGTCCTTATTGCCTTTAGTCCTAGGCATGAAAGCACTATCATTTGCCCTAGACACATCAGCTGGTCCCAGGATGAATGCATGGCCCCACCTGGATCAATGAAAGGTTTTTCCAGACTTTTCTGCCAGAACTATTTGGGGAGGCCATGTCTGTTTCATTTTCTGGATTGCTAGATTGGTAGGATATAAAGCTGAGGATGTGAAGAACACTTCCCTTGCCTCGTGGAGCAAGCCTAGCCACTAGGTAGGGAGACCAAATCTTTAAAGAACCCGAGACCTTGCATGCAGCCATGCTAGAAGTAAGTCTTTATACTTCCCATACATGGGACTCAGAAAATGCAGCCCTCCCTGAAGTTAATTTAAGTTGGGTGACAATTAAATAACATGTGAAATTCTCTCTTTAAGCTTTAAGATATGTTAGTTGTGCTGAATTGGACATAGCAACTTTCTACTGGGCTCAATATGGCTATTACTTTATATGGAGGTTTCTCACACCAAAGAAAATGTCTACTGCCATTTTTAAAATTTCTAGTTATCCACTGAAGTGAATTTGCTCAGAAAATGTTTTCCTGAAGAGTGTCTACTAAACTAGGTGCAGTTCTGCTTTTATTTTAGTTGACACCATTGTCAAAAAAGTAGGTTTCCATATGCCTTATTCATACACTCTTAGATTTTGATTAACCCTCCCCCATGCTTCCTTTATTCAGTCTCTTCCCCTGCCCTCACTTAGGCCTTTTGACCCCCAGCAATCTGTCCTTCTACTTACATATATACAATACCATCCCCTTAAGTCCTCCCCTCTCCTCCCTCCCTTATAATCCTTTTCTAGCTTACTGGCCTCTGTTACTGAGTGTTATTTTACCTCACATGCAAGTCCAAATATTTGTAGCTAGGATACACTTATGAGAGAAAACATGCAGTGTTTGGCTTTCTGGGTCTGGGTTATCTCACTAAGTATAATCTTTTCCACATCCATCTATCTTCCTGTAAACTTCATCATTGCATTTTTTTTTAACCGATGAATAGAACCCCATTGTATAAATGTACCACATCTTCATTATCCACTCATCAGTTCAGGGACATCTAGGCTGGTTCCGTTTCCTAGCATTGTGAATAGAGTGGCAATAAACATGGATGTGCAAGTATCTCTAAGGTAGTGCAAGGAGTCTTTAGGATAGATGCAGGATATTATGTAGTAATGAGAATAGACAATTACAGCTGACTCAACAACATGAATTTCACAAATATAATGGTGAATGAAAGAAGTCAGACATGGAACTGGGAGATGGCTCAGTGGTGAAAGGTGCTTGCTTACAAAGCCCGATGGCCTGGGTTCAATTCCCCAGTACCCACATAAGCCAGATGCACAAGGTGGTGCATATGGTAAATCTGTTTTTAGCTGTCTCAGGAACCTCCACACTGTTTTCCACAATGGCTGAACCAGATTGCATTCCCACGAACAGTGTAGAAGAGTTCCTCCTTTTCTGCATCCTCGCCAGCATTTATTGTCATTTGTTTTCTTGATAATGGCCATTCTGACAGGAGTGAGAAGGAATATTAAAGTAATTTTAATTTGCATTTCACTGATGGCTTGTTTTTATTCTTTATATAAATACAATGATAAGGGTATACTCACTAGTGTCTGACTTCTTTCCTATCATTTTTTTGTCATTGTTGTTTATTTGTTTTTTAAGACTACTTCTTCTGTAGCCCAGGCTGGCATTGAACTTGTGATCCACTATTTTTTAAACATATATACATAGAGAGAGATTATAGATATATGTATATAAACGTGTGTATTACATATATGGTATTTATTTATTTTCAAGCAGAGCAAGAGAGAAAGTATGGGAGTGCTAGCACCTCCTGCCACTGCAGACAAACTCCAGGTACATGCACCACTTTGTGCATCTGGCTTATGTGGGTACTGGGGAATTGAACCCAGACCATCGGGCTTTGTAAGTAAGCACCTTTCACCACTGAACCATCTCCCAGTTCCATGTCTGACTTCTTTCATTTAACATTATGTTTGTGAAATTCATGTTGCTGAGTCAGCTATAGTTGTCTATTTTCATTACTACGTAATATCCCATTCAACAATTTACTTATCCACTCTGTTAATGAAAATTGAGGTTCATTTTAGGGGTCACTATGAGTAGTACTGTTGTTATAAATGTGGCATTTATTTAGTTAATATTTTTATTTGTTTGCAATGAGGGAGAAAGAAGGGGGTGAGAGGAGAAAAATGGGCATACTAGGGCCTCTTGCTGCTGCAAATGAATTCCAGATGCATGTGCCACTTTATGCATCTGGCTTTATGTGGATACTGAGGAATAGAACCTAGGCCAACCCAGGCTGGCAGGCTTTGCATGCAAGTGCCTTTAACCTCTGAGCCATTTCTCCAGCCCAAATGTGACTTTTAGCAAAACATATACATGCTTTTCTGTTGCGTATAAACCTAAGAGAAAGACTTGGGGGTCAGTACATATGAATATTTTCAGCTTTAATAGACACTACTAAACATTTTCCAAAGTGTTCCATATCTTTTAATGTAAGACCCCCTTCCTGATAAAAGTTGATGCTGGGAAGGCTGGTATTTAGCTCAGTGGCTAATGCTTGGTACTTGTCTAACATGTGTGAGGCCCGAGGTTCAATTCCTAGTATTACCACCAAATATTTTTAAAGTTATTTAGGAAATCATTGCAAGCTACAGATAATGCTTTCAAATTCTGAGGGAAATTGTTTCAACCTAGATTTTAAAAGTAGTTTATTCAGATGTGAATATAGGTTATATTTCTTTTTTAAAATATTTATTTGTTTGCAAGCAGAGAGAGAGGTAGAGAGAAGAGAGAGATAGTGAGGATGGGTACACCAGGCCCTCTAGCCACTGCAAATGAACTGCAGATGCATGCGCCTCTTTGTGCATCTGGCTTTACATGGGTACTCAGGAATCAAACCCAGGGCCTTAGGCTTTACAGGCAAGTGCCTTAACTGTTGAGCCATCTCTCCATCCCTAGACTATATTTCTGATTCTCCCTTGCAGCTAAGGCCCATGGAACTAGGTTCTGGCAAAGGCAATAAGGGCTGAACTGACATACACAACCTCTGGCTCATGCTCTAATGAAAGGAGCTTGCCTTTTCCTTTCTCTTTTTCTTTCTTATGCGATGTAGATGTAGCAGAGCTTAAACAACTAACGTGGACCATAGAAAGTTACTTGTTGAGAAAGAAGTGACGAGAGAATAAGCCAGAGCTCACCATATTGGCTTTGGACTGCTTATACTCCGAGTGTTATGTAACAGATAGAAATGTCTGTCCTGATTAAGCCATTGTTATTTTGTCCTTTGATGTAGCAGCTAAACCCATATTTAATCTAAATTCCAAAACCTCCATAAATTTGCCTTTTGTGCCCTTTTCTCATGGGCTCACCCATGACATGCTCTACCCAGCATAGGCAATCAACCAGGAAAGAGGAAACATGGAATTCAGAAAATTGAGAATTCAGTACAGACAGAGACAATGAAAATCCTCAGGGATTTAGGTTATCTATGCGAAACAGAAATGCTGAATTTGCCATGAGAAAGATTTTTATTTCATCAAATGAGAGCTCCATTGGATAGCTGGTTATCATGTCCTCAGGGATCCAGGTGTTTTTCTACTTTTTGATTCCACCTTCACTGTGTACACTTGTTATTTTCAGTTTTGCACAATGGTTGCTGGAATACCAGCCAACAGTATCGTGTTTTATACCAACAGCTAAGAAGAAAGGTTGATGAGGAAGATGATATAAAAATCAATTAACTCAGCCTTCTTTTAAAGGAATTTTCCTAGAAGCCTCATCCAACATCCATTTTGTCTCATAGTCTATAAACTAGTCACATGACCAATCTTATTGGCAAAGAGGGATGGGAAATATAAATTTGTTAACCATAAAAATTAAGTATGATTAAGGAAGAAGGAAAGAATAACTAATGCATAAAACTGTTTTTTTCATTACTTCCTACTAAGAATATTTCTGTTGCCTGTGGATAATGGGAATATAGATAATTATGAGAATATTAATAATTAGAATATTTTTACTAGTTGTTTTATGGTGAATATGTATAGTAGTGCCAATCACCCACATTACAATATCTTACTTTATTGTTTATCATATGCAAAGTTGGCTCAAAACAGTCCACATATGCACACACTGAATTCCTCACAGTAAATCTTTGAAGTACTACTGATACCTCAACTATATAAGAATATATATATGATATATGCATATATCATATATATATATATACATACATACATGATGGAGAAACTAAGATATACATGGGGAGACTGAGGCACAGGGAGAGTGAATTTCCTGGTGTCACTCATTTAGCAAGTGCGAGAGCCAGTGTTCAAACCCAGGGAAGCTAAGTCTGCATGTACCTCAATGTTCACTGCCTCTCCTAAAGGAAATTAAGCAAAGGGAGTGAAGAACAGAAGGCAAGTGCTGCTAATATCAGTGCCAACCCCAAAAGGCAGGAGCTGCTCTTCCTAGCATGCATCCTGTCATCTTGCTGTGCTCTGAGTCAGGTAGATCCTTGGCTGGAACCTTCTACACATGCTGCAAGAGAGGAGTCCTATCCTTTTGAAACAACCATGTCCCGCCCAGAGGGCGGCGAAGCTTGGGTTCTGCTCACTTTTAAATACATTTGACATCTCTGGCAGCCCTGGCCATCATCAGTACCACTTAACATATTTCCAAGGAGTCTGGTATGTTTGGGAGTGTCTCCTCGCCTCAGACTAAATTGGCCAATCCACAGGATGAGTGCCTGAATCTCTCGTAGGCTGGTTTGAACCTGTTTTGTGTACATAAGAATGAGAAATATTAGACATCTGTCACTTCACCCAATTAAGTCCTACATTTAGTTTATTAATAGAACTAAGAGCGTTAACAACAGCCCCCTGACTCCCCCTTCAGTACATACAGTTCAGTAGATTTTTGTAGCCCTTTTGATATTACTGTTATGTTATCCTTTCTGTCTTCCTGTTTCTTTTGCACTAACTCAAATCACATGAGCTGAGATTGCATTGACTCTGAACAGTGACATTTGAGAGTCCCAATGCCTCCACAAAGCCCTGTTTGGTCTGGCATCGAGTTATCTTCAAGTGAAACCCCATTTTCCCATCAAGAAGCAATTGTGAACATGGTTTCATAGAAGCCTATGAGTTCACATGGCTGAACTGCTAGATTCACATGCTAGATTCCAGGTGAGGAGGTATGGAAGTGTTTCCTTCATAGATTATAGCACAGATCGATTGGAGCTTAACTTGGTTTAAGTCCTGGCAAGTGGGATTGCTGGTTCTGTTTTTTAAATGTTAATTTTAAATGTAATAATTCCTTCAATCTTTTCTCTTCTTTGTGCTTTTTTTTCCTTTTCTTTTTTTTTGTTTTTGTTTTTGTTTTTGTTTTTGTTTTTGAGGCAGGCTCTCACTCTAGCCTAGGCTGACCTAGAATCCACTCTGTAGTCTCAGGGTGGCCTTGAATTCACGGTGATCCTTCTACCTCTGTCTCCGGAGTGCTGGGATTAAAGGCGTGCGCCACTATGCCCGCTTTCTTTGTACTTTTTTGGTGGTAAAAATAATAATGACAAATTATTTTTTTAAGTTTGTATGATGCATGTGTTCATGTATGTGAATGTGGGCACGTGCATGCCGCGGTGTGCATGTGATGGTCAGAGGACAACTTTCAGGCGTCAGTCCTAACCCTCCACCTCCTGTGAGCCTCATGCTGTTTGCTGAGCTTCCAGTGGACTCTCCTGTCTCCACCTCCTTTCTTGCCCACAGGCCTGACTGGGATTACAAATGCTGGCCTTAGCTCCTGTCTTTTCGCATGAATACTGGGGATCCGAACTCCAGTCCTCAAGTGCTCTATCTCCTGAGCCATTTCCACTGCCTAGATTGGCAGTGGAGTTATGCTTGGATTTTGTTATCAAAATCTTGGCAATATGTGGTTCTAGCTCTGTTATAATTTAACGTACTGGGGAATAATCTCTGTGTTAGTTTCCTGCATTAAGAAGGGAGAAAAGGGGCTGGAGAGATGGCTTAGCGGTTAAGCGCTTGCCTGTGAAGCCTAAGGACCCCGGTTCAAGGCTCGACTCCCCAGGACCCACGTTAGCCAGAAGCACAAGGGGGTGCACGCATCTGGAGTTCGTTTGCAGTGGCGGGAGGCCCTGGCGCGCCCATTCTCTCTCTCTCTCTCTCTCTCTCTCTCTGCCTCTTTCTCTCTCTGTCTGTCGCTCTCAAATAAATAAATAAAAATAACAAAAAAAAATTTTTAAAAAAAAAGAAGGGAGAAAAGGGCTAGAGGGATGTCTTAGTGGTTAAAGCACTTCCCTGCAAAGCCAAAGGACCGTTCATTTGCAGTGGCTGGAGGCCCTGGCACGCCCATTCTCTCTCTCCCCCTCTCTTTCTCTGTCAAATAAATAAATAAAAATAAAATATTAAAAAAGAAGCAAAAAATGCATTATTCAAGGAGTTCTACTCAGAGTCTGTTTTGGCTTGGGGCTAAATTTCACTTTCCACAATCTTCTCTTCATTGATTCCCTAGTAAGCAGTACTAGCTTCTCTTAGTGACCCTAACTTCTCAGCTTCCTTTTTCTTTTCTTTCACTCATTTTTCTTTTCATTCATTCATTCATTCATTTTTTCATTTTTCCCTTCCTTCTTCCTTCCTTCCTTCCTTCCTTCCTTCCTTCCTTCCTTCCTTCCTTTCTCCCTTCCTTCCTTCCTTCCTTTCTTTCTTTCTTTCTTTCTTTCTTTCTTTCTTTCTTTCTTTCTTTCTTTCTTTCTGTTTAGTGTTTTGAGGTAGGGGCTCATTCTAGCACAGGCTGACCTGGAATTCACTATGTAGTCTCAGGCTGGCCTCAAACTCATGGCAATCCTCCTACTTCTGCCTCCTGAGTGCTGGGATTAAAGGTGTGTGCCACCATATCCGGCGACTCACCTCCCTTTTTCCTCAGGATCTATGGACTCCTGGTTTCCCAATAAAAACTGGGCATACCAGCACACACAGGCTTGGGTGGAATGGGAAAGACTATATTGAACACTAGCACATTTGGTAGGGACTTTAATTACTCAGTTAAACTTTAACAAGTCTCTTGGACTGATGTTATTTCAGATGAGGAAACTGGGATTTCAAGTCACTACAGAATTTTCTCTGGGTCCCACACTGAAGCAAATCTGTGGGCTTTGAACTTAGTTCATGAAGCATCCTCTGCTGATTTTTTTTCCTTTTCTGTTTCTCTTTCTCCTCCCCTTTTCGGCTCGCCTCTGTGTGTGTGCGGTGTGGTGTATGCACATGTATGTGCCCTTTGGTGGGGCATGTGCACCTTTGGTGGATTGAGCAAAAGTCATGCCCCCCTCCATCACTCTTTTGCCAATTCTTGTTTGAGCCAGAGTCTCTTACTGATCCCAGAGTTTGCCAGTTTTTGGTAAGCTACAGGAATTCCTGGGCCACTGCTCACCTATGGCACTGAGGTTAGAGGTGTATGAGGCCACGCCCCGCTGTTTAATGTGTGTTCTAGAGATTCAAACTAAGGAGGTCCCAGGCTTCATTCTTGAGCAGGAAGTACATTTAACCACTGAGCTTCCTCTTCAGTGCCTGCTGTTTTCTTAAAGCCATTTCTTCAATGCCATTCTGTTCACAAGTTGAGTCTCATTACTGTTACTGTCTGTTTCTTCCCTATAAAGAGGGAAAGAGCTAAAATAGTATATACAAATTCATACCAAAAGTGTTACAATCCTCTCTCTGGAACTGCATTTGTGTATTTAAAAGTTTGTACATTCCAATAATTAAAATTATTTGAACAAGAAAACCAAAATGGCTGTCTCATTAAACATCATCTTATGGCTAGGAGGGCCTTTCAAGTTGCTACAATTTTACTCCTGATTTCACCATTATCTTCCTGTTTTTCTGTGCTAGTTCTTTTCCTGCCCTGACAGACTGGCAGATGGGAGAGGCATGCACAGCCTCTGTTGTCATTAGTTCTCTGTTCTTTGATGCAAAAGGGTAGCGGTCACTACATTCAATCTAACCTTTGCATCTTATAAAGTCAGGCAGCTTGAAACAGCTGAACAGTGCCTATCTGTGGTGCGCACCTCATAACTGTTCATCTGCTTGCTTCTCTTATTTGACTCTTTCTTTTAAAGATGGTATACTTTTCTCTTGCATTTCTGTCCTCTTCACTTTAGTCTTAATGGATATCTTTTATTTATTTATTTTTATTTATTAGAGACTGAGAGAGAGAGAGAGAGAGAGAGAGAGAGTGAGAGAGAATGGGCATGCCAGGGCCTCCAGCCACTGTAAACGAACTGCAGACACATGTGCATCTGGCTTACATGGGACCTGGTGAATCAAACCTGGGTCCTTAGGCTTTGCAGGCAAGTGCCTTAACTGCTAAGCCATCTCTCCAGCCCTTAATGGATGTCTTGATGCTGGCCATATTGAGGTCTGTCTGATATGATTGCACAGAAAGCTGAAAGGAGTGTTATGCGGAGTACTGGTTTCTCTTAATAGAGTCCTCTTGAAGGTTAAGTAGTCAGAGAAAAGAAAGCCCTAGTGGTTCACTGTGAGGAGATTAAGTGCAGTGCATTACTATAAGACATTAGTATTAATTTACTGCTTGTTGCCTGCTGGCCACAGTAGGGGCTAGGAATGTAGCAGTGAATGAGACAAGATCTCTGTTCTCATGGAATTAAGATAGATTTAAAAAAAAATAACCAAAATAAACCTGGTAACAGATAAGTGCTAAAAGCTTTGTAATTTAGTCTGTCAAAAATGTAAATGAAAAGAATGAAACTCTGAGGACTTGCTGGGTCCTGTTTCCTGATTCCTGTTGAAACGAAGGTGGGCTGATAGAGTCATCATGACTCTTGTAAGGATTTCAGCCTCCTTGCCCCATCCTAACCCTGGACAGAATGGCTTCTCTCTCTCTCTCACACTGCTGCTTCTGCTTGTTCTTAGCCTGGTGTCCAGATTTTGTGTATGCTTCTAAGATCCTCATCCATAGTTCCTCTTCCTTGGATTTATGCTTGTGGCTTTTTCTGGAACTAGAATTCATATGCTATCATCTCACTCATGTTTCATATGTAAAGTTGATGTTGCTCATATATGTGTGTACTCCTCATCTTAAGGTGTAATTGCTTCATGTTCTCCTTTTTCCATTGGGCTGTGAGAGACCCACTTAAAGGGGGCATATCAGCTGTCTTCTCCAGACTCACTGAGCTATGTAACTGATCTTTTAATTTCTTTTTATTTGTACTTATTTATTTATTAGAGACAGGGGGGGAGAGAGAGGGAGTGAGAATGGGCATGCTAGGGCCTCTAGTCACTGCAAAAAATCTCTGAACACATGTGCCACCATGTGCATCTGGCTTATGTGGGACCTGGAGAATCAAACCGGGGTCCTTAGGCCTCACAGGCATGTGCCTTAACCACTAAGCCATCTCTCCAGCTCTGACCTTTTAATTATTTTTGTACTGAGAATTGAACCCACAGCTTTCTGTTAGCTAAGCACAGCTCACCTGCACCTTAGCCCTTTCTCTGTTTCTCAAACATACAAAGCTCCCTCCACTTCAGGGCCTGTACTGCTCCCTCTGCCTAGAAAGTTCTTCTCTATATCCTCATGCAGTCATCTTCTTCTTATCAAGAAGTGTTGGGTCAGATGCTCACTTTCAGAGACACTTGCAACTGTTCTCATATATAGATGCAACTGACCTCAAGCCACTCTATCACATCTGTTTTTTTCTTTTAAAAAAAATTCATTTATTTGCAAGCAGAGAGAGATAGACAAAAGAGAGACAGATAGAGAGAGAATGGGCATGCCAGGGCCTCTAGCCACTGCAAACAAACTCCAGACATATGTGCCACCTTGTGCATCTGGCTTACTTGGGTCCTGGGGAATTGAACCTAGGTCCTTTGGCTTTATAGACAAATGCCTTAACTGCTAAGCCATCTCTCCAGCCTCCTTTTTCAAATTTTTTCATAGCACTTATCTATATAATATTAGGTTAATTTTGATCATTAAAAAACAAACAAACAACTGGTGCTGACATACCTGATAGGCAACTCAAGGCCCAGATAATAGGGATAGAGGAGTTTAGGGAGAGGGGAAGGGGAGGGTGGGGGAAAACAAACACAAAACTAAATCCAAAATGAACGGCTACCATAGAAACCTTTATCTTTGGAGATAGACTAAAAGGTGTAACCCTCAAAAGGAGTAATGGAGGAGCACCTGAAGAAATAGGTCTTGGAGAAGGTGGGATGAAGCCTAAGCTTAAAAAAAATTTTTTTTTTTTGTCTCTGGCCTGTAGCTCCCAGTACCAGAAATCAGTTGCTACCCACAATGAGCTGTTGATCAGAGAGACATGTGGGGTCCCCAAAACAAGGCAGGTTTATGTCAAAGTACTAGATTACCCATCTGAGGCTAAAGCTAAGACCCTATTGTTGAAGACACCATATGCTGCCAACACTGATCATGGAGAGACCTAGCTGGAATCCGGAAGAGAGCCAGTCCCCAGATAGTCAGCATGTCTAGTGCTGGAAAGTGCTAACTGAGCTGCTGGGGGAAAATGGCCAACCATGGTCTGAGCAACCAGAGGTCTAAGCTACTCAGAAGCAAACACCCTGACAGGATGTACATAACAGTGCAATAGTGACACACAGCCTTGGTGGGTAACCAATAGCTTCCTGGTTGGCTAAGAGATCCACCCAATGTAAAGGAACCCATATCTGGAATTGGGAACCAGATCAGAATCCTATGGAGACAAAGATTATGTTTTCCAGTATCAAGCTCTCACTGGTTTTTGGTTAAAACAGGGGTTACATACATCAAATTCTCCCTAAATTAATAATGCTTATCCCATTTAAACTATGCTGAGTTCACTCTCTGTTGGAGAACCTGTTCTACTTTTTCAGTAGGTAGTGATACTGGAGGAGATAAACTACCCATCACACTTCAGCAAGCCATAAGCTGAATCCACAGAAGAATTGGGGAGACGAGCAAGAGTGCTGCTTCCATGCTGAACCTGATAATCAGCCCCAGGGTGAAGGAGACAGACCCTGAGGATACTCAACACCTACTAAAGCAGAGATCCACAGGCTCCTAAGAGCTCATCACTGAAGTAGACTTAAAACTCACCCACAACTGCTCAGGGAATTTTGTGGAAGAGGGGGCAGAAAGATTGTAAGAGCTACAGGTTGAGACATCATGCTCAGAGGCATCCCCTGCCCCCAAAATAGCTGGCTGCTGCTTCCACAATGCATAAACCACAACCCTATAGGGAATACCTGCAACCCTACTGAGGAGGGTCCTTGGTGGAATGGGGGTAGGGATGAGGGAAAAGAGGGTACCGACATATGATGTATCCATGGAAAATATGTTGTTAATAATAATGATAATAATCATAATAAATAAATAAACAGGCTAGAAAGATGGCTTAGCAATTAGGGTGCTTGCCTGTGAAGCCTAAGGACTCAGGTTAAGGATCCAGGTTCAATTCCCAAGAACCCACATAAGCCAGATGCACATGGAGCATGCATCTGAAGTTTGTTTGCAGCGGCTGGAGACCCTGGCACACCCATTCTCTTTTTCTCTCTCCCTCATAAACAAATAAATATTTAAAAAAAAACTGAACACCACAAGGACAGAGACCTTGTCTCATTCAGTGCTCCCACAGACCAGTGGCCAGCCACACTTAACAGTAAGCAGTAGATTAATACTGATACAATATATGAATGAAGAGTAGTACTCAATAAATGTCATTTGAATGAATGACAGAGTTTGGTTTCCCCTTCCCCTGAACACTCACCTCTTTTATATGTAAAACTGCCATCTCCCCTTGTATCAATTACTTCCTCTTTGCTGTGAACAAATGCCTGACCAGAAGCAACTCAAGGAAGGAAAAGATTTATGTTAGCATACATTTCAAGGAGATATAGTCCATTGTGGTGGGGAAGGCATGGTGGCAGGAGTGTAAATTTGGCTGGTCATGTTGCAGTTTGGAAGCAGAGCTGGTCATATCAACAGGCTTTGGAAATAGGGAGTAAACAGGTGGATTTAGGTTATAAAACCTTAAGTCTTTCCCTGAGTGCCCCATTTTCTCCAGCAAGGCTCCAACTCCTAAAGGTTCCACAATCTTCCCTGACAATGCCACCAATTGGGTAGCAAGGGTTGAAAAACATGAGGCATTTTTATATTCAAACCACAACACTCCTATGTTGTAATTGTCTTATTTTTTTTCTGGGTAGAATTGTAGTACAGGTAGGCAGGGGGATGCTGTATTAGCTTTTCCCATTACTGTGACCAAAATACTTGACAGAAGGCTTTGTTTTGGCTCATGGTTTCAGAAGGTTCAGTCCATAATTATTGGTCCCTTGTACTTGAGAGTATGTGGCTGAGGACAGCTGTGCACACCATAGCAGGCAGAAAGCAGAGAGTGCAATAGGAAGTGGTCAGGGATTACATACCCCCAAAGACTCATACCTAGTGACTTGCTTTCTACAGCTAGGTCCCCCCTTCCAAAGATCCCAAAATAGTGCCACTAACTGGGACCAAGGCTCAAAACATAGCAGTTCAGATTCAACCCATGCTGTTCTGTTATCTGTGCACCCCCACCCTATCACCTCCCAAGCATATCATAAAGTGCCTTGTACTTTTCAGGAAATTGAAATACAGTCGTCCTCTGTGGTTCTGAGTCCAAGAAATGCCACTGAGGTCTCGCTAATGATGGATTCAACCTACATTTTCTCTTTATGGAAAGCATACTCACCCTGCATGGTATTGTTACACAGGGTAAGAAAGCACGACCTGCACAGTCTGCTCCTTCTGTTCATGCTCTGGGTCAGATCCAAATGTGCTGAGAACAGACATGACTGCCGTGTTCCTCCTGGACTGAAAAGTTAACACAGTCAGTTGTCTTTTTTCCAATAACCTGTTCCAGTCGTTTGCATCGACAGCAACATCAGAATATCTTTAAAGACCAGCCTCTGTGAATACTAGATTTTTGTGTCCCATTGTGACCGAACAATCAAATCCATCTATAACCAGAGCTTGAATAGTGTTCCCAGTAATGCGTTTGTTAACTTACACTAAAGCCAAAATTCTGCCATTTCTGCTTCACACAGTTTATTACTGTCATTTTGGCATATCACACCCCTTAAAAAACTCAGTATCATTTTAAAATGTAGAAATTTTACTGGGGACTCTCTTTTCCAAAACATAACAAACCATTAAATTAGATTGACCTAGGACTGATTTGTTGGGAAATACTAGAATTTACACTTCTTCATTTTAATAATATCCCTGCCCTACAACTTTGACATTAATTCTTTATCCATAATAAAAACCCTCTGGCTGATGCCAGGGTAACTCAATTAAGAAATAGTTGTAGGTGTGAAAAACTTTTGAAGACTTTTCCAAGAATAAAATATGTACATGACTTTTGCTTTCTCTGAGAATTTGTTTTCCTTCTGAACAAGCTTTTGTACGTTAGTCAAGCATTGCTTTTTCTTATAAAGACTAAGTTGCCTTTCCTTTAATGGACAAATCTTCAGTGGTCATGTTCTTCATTTGTGTTTTAGTTAATGTATAAATAGTTCCCTTTTCTTAAAAAAATATATTTTATTTATGTGTGAGAGAGAAAGTGGGAAGGAGAGAGGGAGGGAGGGAGAGAGAGAGAGAGAGAGAGAGAGAGAAAGAGAATGGGCACGCCAGGGTATCCAGCAATTGCAAATGAACTCCAGATGCATGTGCCCCCTTGTGCATCTGGCTTACATGGGTCCTGGAGAGTCGAACCAGGATCCTTTGGCTTTGCAGGCATATGCCTTAATTGCTAAGCCATCTCTCCAGCCCTAACTAGTTCCCTTTTAGAGGCTTAATTCACTCTTACTATTTATTCCTTCACACTGGGAAAATAATGATGAAGTCTAGAACTCCAATTCAGCCCTTTCTTGATAAACTTGAGAAATAGATACAACATTTAAAGAAATGATAAGGTATACCTTATTATTTTTTAATTTTTATTTTAAAAGTACGTATGTACATGTACTTACATGTACACATGTTAGCACATGCATGTAGAGGCCAGAGGACAACCACAGGTGTCATCCTTAGGAATGCTGTCATCCCCCTTTGAGATAGGATCTCTCAGTGGCCTGAAATTCACCAATTAGACTACACTGGCTGGCCGGTGAGCCCCAGGATCTGTCTCCAGCTGTCCAGTGCTGAGATTACAGGTACTTGTTGCCACACTGTCAATTTACATGGCTTCAGGGGGTCAAACTCAGGCCCTCATGATTGCCAGGCAAGCGCTTTACCAACTGAGCTCTCTCAGCCTGATTATTTTAAAAACTTGTCTTATTGCATGATAAAATTTGTTGTCATATGCACATTGGTAAACATATGGGAAAGTTAGTTTACAATCATATTTCCAGGGGTGGTGGTATAGACAGTGACAGCTATTTGTCTAGCATTTTCAGAGCTCTGGTTTGATCCCTGACCCTAAAAGCAAACAAACAACAACAAAAAAACAAGTATTTCCCAGCATCCAGTTAATTATTTCATATATGCCTTCTGTTCCTTCTCCCTTTTCTCTTGATCTGTTTCTTTTCTTTCTTTCTTCTTTCTTTCTTTCTTTCTTTCTTTCTTTCTTTCTTTCTTTCTTTCTTTCTTTCTTTCTTTCTTTTTGAGGTAGGGTCTCCCTCTAGCTCAGGCTGACCTGGAATTCACTTTGTAGTCTCAGGGTGGCCTCAAACTTACTACGATCCTCCTACCTATGCCTGAGTGCTGGGATTAAAGGCTTGTGCCACCATGCCCAGCTTTTATTTTGCTTCTTGACTGGTTTTGTCATCCTCCTATCCAGATATTGTTATAGCTCCTTTCTCAGTATTTATATCACTTCTTACCTTTTATAACTAAATAACTTTGTGTTTATTTTCATTGTGTATAGCCAGCAGTTTATCTAGCAATTAATTTTAACTTTCAATTATCATTCAGCTTCTACTTATGGTCATTGATGTCACTCTTAGAAGTTTTAAATGGACTTTAATGTGTTTCCTTTTTCAAGAACTTCAAATGCTATTAACTGTTAAAGAGGTTTAAATCTATTTGTTATTCACTAGCATACTTCTCTAAACAATGTGCAAATAAAATATTGAGTCGTTTTCTTTATTCTGTTCTCCATGGTAGAAACATAGTACTCTTGGTGCTAATAAGACAAATAAATCTTCCTTTCAAAGATATGACAGGTTCTGTACTTGCATTTCGAGTCATAACTAGAAATTCTGCGCTCCCAAGTAATGATTTTCGAGATTGCTCCTTTAACCTTCATTAATTGCAAAATAAACATCTTTGAAGCTAATGTTTTAGGAATTTGCAGTAGATGTTCCAAGCTTTTCAATGTTAGAAATAAAATCACCTGGGTGGATTTGATTATTGTTTGTTTTCAGCAGCTTTATTGAAATATAATTAATATACCATGTAATTCACCTTTTAAAGTATACAAGCCAATGGTTTTTTTTTTTATAACTTTCACAAGTATGTGGAGCCATTAACACTGTCAATATCAGAACATTTTCATCACCCCAGCAAAATCCCTTTGTTCCTTTTAGCCATCCCTCCTTGCCCTAAGTAATCACTAATCAACTTTTAAAGAAATATGCATGGAGAGAGTTCTGTATTCTGAACTTCCCTACAAATTGAATTATTCTACATGTGGCCTTTTGTGACTGTTTTCTTTCTCTTAGTATAATGTTTTCAAGATGCATCTGTGATGTCAACATATCAGTACTTTGTTCTTTCTTATGGCCCCAAATACTCTTATTTCCTGGATACACAATACTTTGTTTATCCATTCATTAGTTGAAGGACATTTGGATTTTTTTCTACATTTTGGATCTTATGATTAATGCTGCTGTAGATATTCAAGGACAATTGTTTGCATGGACATATGTTGTGATTTCTCCTGAGTATATGCATAGGAGTAGAATTGTTGGGCTGTATGATGACCTTATGTTTCATAATTTGGTGAACTCCCAGACTGTTTTGCAATGTGGCGCTACCATTTTGCAGTCCCACCAACAGTGTCTGAGGATTTTAATTTGAATTCTCATTATTACCATTGTAATCTGACTTTGTGTGTCTGTGAGTGGGTGCACACATTGCACACAGGTGGGGAACAAAGGACAACTTTAGATGTTACTCCTCAGGCATCAGCCACTTTTGTTTTTCTTTTCTTCTTCTTCTTCTTCTTCTTCTTCTTCTTCTTCTTTTTTTTTTTTTTTTGTTTTTTCGAGGTAAGGTCTCACTCTAGCCCAGGCTGACCTGGAATTCACTATGTAGTCTCAGGGTGGCCTCGAACTCATGGTGATCCACTTACTTCTGCCTCCCGAGTGCTGGGATTAAAGGTGTGAACCACCATGCTTGGCTCTTGGCTGGGAACTCACCTAATTAGGCTAAACTGGCCAGGGATTCACTGTTTCTACCTTACCAGTGCTGGGATTTCATGCCCAGCTTTGTCTACATGGGTTCTTTTTCCTTTTCTTTTCTTTTCTTTTTTTTTTTTTCTCTTCTCCTTCTTCCCTCCCTCCCTCCCTCCCTCCCTCCCTCCCTCCCTCCCTCCCTCCCTCTCTTCCCTCGTTCCTTCCCTCCCTGCTTCCTTTCTTTTGGTAGAGTCTTGCTGTAGCTCATGCTGACCTGGAATTCACTGTGTAGTTTCAGGCTGGCCTTGAACTCACAGCGATCCTCCTACCTCTGCCTCACGAGTGCTGGGATTAAAAGCATGCACCACCATGCTTGGCTGTTTACATGGGTTCTGGGGTAGAACTTGGGTCCTCATGTTCACAAAGCAAGCACTTTTCCAACTGAGCTATCTTCTAGCCCCATTATCTGAGTTTTTGATTCTAGCCGTCCTACTAGGTGTGTAGCAGTGCCTTATAATATGGCTTTTTAAATTTTTATTTTTATTTATTTATATGAGAGACAAAGAGGCAGAGAGAGAATGGGCACCAGATCCTCCAGCAGCTGCAAACGAACTCCAGATGCATGCATCACCTTGTGCATCTGTCTTAGGTGGGTCCTGGGAAATCAAACCTGGGCCCTTTGGCTTTGCAGGCAAGTGCCTTAACTGCTAAGCCATCTCTCCAGCCCACAATGTGGCTTTTGTTTGCATCTTCCTTATGATTAATGGTAGTGAACACCTTTTCATGACCTTATTGGTCATTCATAGCTCTTTCTTGCATACATATTTATTAAGTAATTTGCTCACTTTACAACTAGTTTGTCTTTTTATTATTGAATTTTAAGAGTTCTTCATGTATTCTGGATTTAAGTCCCTTAGTATGAAAGTTTCAATTTTTTTTTTCTGAGTTAGGGTCTTGTTCTGGCTTAGGCTGACCTGGAATTCACTACATAGTCTTAGAATGGCCTTGAACTCATCCTCCTACCTCTGCCTTCCAAGTGCTGGGATTAAAGGCATGCACCACCAAGCCCTGCAAAGTTTCATTTTTTTTTTTTTTTCGAGGTAGGGTCTCATTCTAGCTCAGGCTGACCTGGAATTCACTATGTAGTCTTAGGGTGGCCTCGAACTCATGGAGATCCTACCTCTGCCTCCTGAGTGTTGGGATTAAAGATGTGCGCCACCACACCTGGCTCAAAGTTTCAAATTTTTTTAAAATTTTTTTTCTTTATTAGTTAGTTTTGTATTCAGCAAATACAGTCAGTTTGGTACCATTATTAGGCTCATCCGTGACCTACCCCCTCCCCTTGGCCCCTCCTTGTTGAGGTATATGGGTCATGCATTGTGGAGTTAGCCCACAGTTATGGGTAAGCTAAATGTCTCTGCATATCATGACCCAACATGTGGCTCTGACATTCTTTCCCCCCCTCTTCCGCAAAATTTCCCTGAGCCATGTTGGGTTCATTTTTGGTCTGCTTCAGTGATGAGGTGTTGGGGGCCTCTGAGGCTCTGGCTCTCTGATATGGTAGGAGTTGATTTTTCTCTGTGCTGATCTCCTTCCCCCTTGTGCTGGTATCCGGTTCATCAGGAAAACAGCCCCCTTGCTTGTTTCTCCAATTTTTCTTAGTTTCAGCCGGGGCCCTTTTGAGGTATGATGGGGTGGCTCTCTCCTTAGGATCTACATCTATCTGAAAAAGAGAAGCAGATTCTCCAACGGAGAGTAAGTTAGCATCAGGACAAATGAGATAACCCCCTTTTTTTTAAATAGAGAATTTAATAGGTGTAGGCCCTCTTGTAGCCCACAATTGATGGTAGCTTGATATATTGGAGAGTGGGCTTATGTTTGGATATGGTTCTGACTTGTTTCCCAGCTCCAGCTATGGGTCCCATACCAGTGAGGGGATCAGTTAGCCAAATTGAGAGCAATTGGTTCCCCACCATGGCTGTGTGCCACCACTGCACTTGTGTGGGCATCACAACAAGTTATTTGCTGCTAAGTGGGTTAGACCATGAGTTGCTTGGACAGATATTGGTCATTTTCCCCCAGTCGCCCATGTAGCACCTTCTGGCACTAGACGCGCTGACTGTCTGGGGACTGACTCTCTTCCAACTTCCAGCCATGCCATTCTAATTTGCATGTCAATCACATAAGGTGTCTTCAGCAGTAGGGTCTTACCACTAGCCTTTGGTGGGTCATCAAGTACTCTGACAGAAATCTGTCTGTCTTTTAGGAAACCTTGTAGATCTCTCTGATCAAAAGCTCATTGTGGATGATAGCCCCATGCTGGTTCTGGGAGTTACATGTCAGTGCCCACTAAGAAAATGAGGAAAAAGATAACTAATATACAAGAGTTAGAGATAAGAGAGAGAGAGAGAGAGGGAGAGGGGAAGTGAGGGAAGGAAGATGTAGAAGATTAAGGTTAGTCTTGATGTCCAATTTATATGTATTTTTATTTTGTTGCTCTTGCTTTTCATGTAATATCTAAGAAACCATGGCTGAATTCAAAGTAATGAAGATTTATCCTAATGTATTGTTCCAAGAGTTTATAACTTTTGCTTTTGTATTTATACCGTGACCAATTTTGAGTAAATGTTTTCTATGGCATGAGGGGAAGATCTCTCTTTTATCCAGCTTTAGTATCATTGTGGGGCTATCCAGTTATGCTAGCACAATTTGTTGAAGAAAAACTATGCACACCCTCACCAGAATTCATTGTCATTTGATTTTTTGATGATAGCCATTCTGACAGGAGTGAGAGATCATATCAAAGTAATTTTAATTTGCATTTCTCTGATGGCTAAAGATTTAGAACACAGTTTTTAAAATGTTTATTGGCAATTTGGATTTCTTCTTTTGAGATTTTCTATTCAGTTCTATAGTTCCCTCCCCCTTTTTAAACATAGGTTATAGTCTTGTAACCCATCATCCCCATTTCCCTGAGGACCTTCCTCAGTAGGGTCCTTGGTGTTTGTTGTGGGGTAACTAGGGCCTCTGTCAGTCTCTGGTGGGGGGAGAGCTAAGCCTTAGGACATTTCTATCCACTCTATGGCTCTTACAATCTTCACATTCCCTGTTCCACAACAGTTCCTGAGCCTTGGTGAGAGTACTAGCAGTTTTGTTTTTAGCATTGAGTTCTTTGTAGACTCTATTTCTTTCTTTCTTTTTTTTTTTTTTTTTTTTTTGGTTTTTCGAGGTAGGGTTTCACTCTAGCCCAGGCTGACCTGGAATTCACTATGGAGTGTCAGGGTGGCCTCGAACTCACGGCGATCCTCCTACCTCTGCCTCCCAAGTGCTGGGATTAAAGGCGTGCGCTACCATGCCCAGCTCTGTAGCCTCTGTATTTCTGTTACAATTCTGTTCTGGTTCAACACAGTGTTTGTTGCTATTTCCCTGGAGGCTGTTGTCAGGCTAGCATTCAGAGCAATAGTCACGCTTCCTCTGCAGTTTTTTCTGGACCCTGGTAAATGTGGTAGAGGTGGCATATCTCCTGGTGGGCAGTCGGCTATCTTTTCTTGCCATATTGATGGATCTTGGACCTCCCCAGTATTCTCTGCCATCTGTAAAATAAAACAGATTCCCAAACCAAGGATGAGAGCAGCTTTGACTAATGGGGATATGCACAGAAGTTTGAGAGACATTTTGATGAGGGACACCCACTCACCTTGTTCAGAGAACAATGGGGGCTTTTCTCTGGCATTGTGAGCCTCCTGTCTGTGGGGTGCTAATTTTGTTCTCAGTACCAGTAATGAGTTCTCTCCCACTGAGCAGGACTCATGTCCAATGGGAGAGCAGATTTTTACCCACAAAGGCTGAGTTCCACTATTGTACAAGTGTGTGCTTCTGGTCTGGCTGGTTGATTGCATAACTTGCAGGGTCTCCTGCTTATTCATGCTGTTGGTGACCAGTGTCTCACAGGAGCTCCCATAGCACTTTCCAGTGCCATAAAGTTTTGTTAGGAGGGGACTGTCTTTCAGTTCTCACGTGATCTTTTGGTGTCCTGAGATGGCAGCTTGTAGTGTCTTCAGCAATAGGGTCTTACCTTTTAGCTCTGACAGGTAACCAAGTTCTTGGCAATGGCCTGCATTGTTCTGGGGACCTCATAGATCTCTGTGACCAAATGCTTGCTGTGGGGCATAACCCAGATCTGGCCCTGGAATTCACACTGCCCGATCCAGTGGTTTTAGGTTAAGCATTCTCTACCTTTTATTGTGCATTTTGATCTGGTCTGTCCACTTTCCTTAATTGGAGGTTATCTCTTCTATACTGGTATCCAGAAGGAAGATTCCTACTGTAATAACTAGTTTAGTCTTTAGTTTTTGTGTAGTTCCCCTCCTCATCCTCTCTTCCCCCCATCCTCTCAGTCACAATATTCTTTTCTATTATTAATTATTTGCAAGGAATGAGAGGAGAGAGAGAAAGAGAGACAAAGAGAATGGGCATGTGCTAGCACCTCTTGTTGCTGCAAATTAATGCACATGCCATTTTGTGCATCTGGCTTTATGTGGGTACTGTATAGTTGAACCTGGGCCATCAGGCTTTGCAAACAAGCACCTTTAACCACTTAGCCATCTCTCCAACCCCCAATATTCTGTCCTTCTACTAATTTGTCTGGAATCCCCCCTCTCCTCCCTCCCTATTTCCTTTTTTTCCTAGTCTCAGTCTAGTTGCATATCCATACTCACTCCCTTTTATACTTCTCTTCAGCCAGTCCAGTTTAGGAGCCACATATGAGAGAACACATGTGGCATTCGTCCTCATTTTAGTCCTCATAACCTCACTTAGGATAATATTTTACAAGTCCACCCATCATGTTTTCTCACTGCTGAGTAGAATTCCATTTTGTATATGTACCACATCTTCATTATCTACTCATCAGTTGATGGGCATCTGGATTTATTCCAATTCCTAGTTACTGTGACTACAGTGGTGATAAACATGGTAGAGCAAATATTTCTGAAGTAAAGAGTGGAGTCTTTAGGGTAGATGTCCAGGAGTGAAATAGCTGGATCAGATGGTAAATCAATCTTCATCTTTTTCAGGAATCTTCATATTGATTTCCATAGTGGTTGTACAAGTTTGAATTCCTACCAGCAGTGAATAAGGGTTCCTTTTTCCCCATAGCCTTGCCAACATTTGTTGTCATTTGATTTTTTATTGTTGTTGTTGCTGTTGTTTTTTGAGATAGGGTCTTGCTCTAGTCCAGGCTGCCCTGGAATTTCCTATGTAGTCTCAGGGTGGCCTTGAATTTCCTATGTAGTCTCAGGTGGCCAATCCTTCTAACTCTGCCTCCTGAGTGCTGGGATTAAAGATGTTTGCCACCATGCCTGCCTTCATTTTTTTTTTCAAATTTATTTTTATTTATTTATTTGAGAGAGAGAAGGAGGCAGGGGAGAGAGAGAGTGAGTAAAAGAGAGAGAGAGAGAGAGAGAGAAAATGAGTGTGCCAGGCTCTGTAGCCACTGCAAATTCCAGACCATGCATCACCTTTACATGGTGCTGGGGAATCAAACATGGGTCCTTAGGCTTCACATTCAAGCACCTTAACTGCTAAGCCATCTCTCTGGCCCTCATTTAATTTTTGATAATTGCCATCCTGACTGGAGTAAAATGGAATCTCAATGTTGTTTTGTGCCTGGGTGCAGAAACAATTGCTGTTCAGTTAGTATGTGAACACACCCACAGGGTAGATAAAGATCAGCATCTGAATTATATCTTGATATTAATTCCTCAAGCTTGAATGTAAATATATACAGTATGTATGTTTTTGAAAAGTTTGCTTGCAGTGAACTTGTATATGACAGTGTCATACATAGCATGTAAAAGTTTTGAACTATTTTTTTGGAATAAAAGTTACAGAATCTAAAAAAATAAGTCATTTTAATTTGCATTTTCCTGATGATTAAGGATGTGGAACATTTTTTAAAATAAGTATTGGCCGTTTGTATTTCTTCATTTGAGAATTCTCTGTTTAGTTCTCTGCTCCATTTCTAAGTGAATTGTTTGATATTTTATTGCTTAGTTTTTTGAGTTCTTTGTAGATTCTAGATATTAGGCCTCTGTCAGAGGTATATCTGGAGAAGATTTTTTTTCCATTCTGAGGGTTGTTTGTTGGCTCTGTTTATGGTATGCTTGTCTGTACAATAGCTTTTTATTTCATGAGATCCCACTTGTTGAGTGTTTGTTTCATTTCCTGGGCTACTGTGTTTTTATTTAGGGAGTCTTTCCCCACTCCTATATCTTGAGAGTTCTCCCCATTTTGTCCTCTAATTGATTTAGAGTTTCAGGTCTTATATTGAGGTCCTTAATCAATTTGGAGTTGATTTTTGTGCATGATGTAAGTAGTTGGTCTAGTTTCATTTTTCTACATGTGTGTATCCAATTTCTCTTGCACCATTTATTTAAAATGCTGTCTTTTCTCCAGTGTACATTGTTGGCTTCTTTGTCAAAGATCAGGTAGCTGTAGTTGCTTGAACAAAGGCCTGGGTCTTCTATCTGTTCCATTGATCTATGTGTCTGTTTTTGTGTCAATACCATGCTGTTTTTATTATTATGACTATATAGTATAATTTGAAATCAAGTATGGTGACACCTCCAGAAGTGTTGCTTTTGATAAAGATGGTTTTGGGTATCTGTGGCCTTTAGTTTTCCATACGAATTTTGACACTATTTTTTTTTTTATCTCTGTGAAGAATATTGCTAGAATTTTTATTGATACTGCATTGAATCTGCATATTGCTTTTGGCCATTTTTACAATTTGGATTCTTCCAGTCCTTGAGCATAGAGGTCTTTCCATATTCTCTTGTCCTCAGTTTCTTTCCTCAGTGTTTTTTATGTTTTCATAGTATAAGCCTTTTACTTCCTTGGTTAGTGGTCAGTGATATCCAAGATATTTAATTTTTTGTGGCTATTGAAAATGGAACAGCCTCGTTGATCTCTTTCTCCGTGTTTGTCTTTAGCGCGTAGGAAGGCTACTGATTTTTGTGTGTTTATTAAGTATCTTCCCACTTTGCTGAAAGAATTTATCACTTTTAATTTTATTTATTTATTTATTTATTTGGTACAGAGAAAGAGGCAGAGCGAGAAAGAGAAAGAGAGAGGGAGAGAATGGGCATGCCAGGGCCTTCAGCCACTGTAAACAAACTCCAGATGCATGCACCCCCGCCTTGCGCATCTGGCTTATGTGGTTCCTGGAGAATCAAACCAGGGTCCTTTGGCTTTGCAGGCAAACGCCTTAACTGCTAAGCCATTTCTTCAGCCAAATTGATCACTTTTAGAAGGTTTTCGGTGAAGTCTTTTGGGTCACACACACATGCACGTAAAATCATGTCATCTGCAAATAGGGTATAGGCCATTTTTTAAACATTTTTTATTGACAACTTCCATAACTATAGACAATAAACCATGATAATTCCTTCCCATCCCCCACTTTCCTCTTCATAAATCCACTTTCCATCATATCCCTTCCCCTTTCAATTAGTCTCTTTTATTTTGAGGTCATCATCTTTTCTTCCCATTATGACGGTCTTGTGTACATAGTACCAGGCATTGTGAGGTCATGGATATCCAGGCCATTTTGTGTCTGGAAGAGTGCATTGTAAGCAGTTTTACCCTACCTTTGGCTCTTATAGTCTTTCCGCCACCTCTTCTGCAGTGGACCCTGAGCCTTGGAGGGTGTGATAGAGATGTTTCAGTGCTAAATATCCTCTGTCACTTCTCCTCAGCATTCTGGTGCCTTTTGAGTCATCCCAGAGGACACTGCCATCTAAAAAGAAAAGTTTCTTTAACCCGAAAGTGAGAGTATCATTAATAAATGACTATGCTGTTAAAGAGAAGTGCTTCATGGGCAGTTTGGTTTCATGAGGTCCCAATGTTTGATTAATTGTCTTACTCCCTCAGCAGCTGGTATTATATTCAGAAAGTCCTTGTTTATGCCAATATGTTGAAGTGTTTCCCCTACTTTTTCCTCTAGTAGTTTCAGAGTTTCAGGTTTGATATTAAGGTCTTTGATCCATTTGGGTTGATTCTTGTGCATGAAGAGAGATAAAGATCTAGTCTTGTCCTTCTATATATAGATATAAATTTTTTTCCCCCCAGCATCATTTGTTAAAGAGACTGTCTTTTCTACAGTGAAACTTTTTGGCTTTTTTTTTTTTTTTGGGTCTAAAATCAGATGGTTGTAGCTCCCTGGGTTTACATCTGGGTCCTCTACTCTGTTCCATTGATTTATGTGTCTGTTTTCGTGCCAGTATCATACTGTTTTTGATACTATGGCCCTTTTGTATATCTTAAAACCAGGTTTGGTGATATTGCCAGCCTTATTTTTGGCACTCAGAATTACTTTGGCTATTTAAAGTCTTTATTGCTTCCAGATAAATTTTAGAATGTTCTTTTTTCTATTTCGGTGAAAAATGCTTTTGAATTTTTGACTAAGGATTGCATTCAATCTGTAGATTTTCTTTTGGTAAGACTGGTATTTTCACAATATTATTCTCCCAACCCATGAACATGGGGTGTATTTTCAGTTTCTAGTGTCTTCTTCAAAGTTTCTCTTGAGTGTTTTAAAGTTTTCATTGTAGAGATCCTTTACCTCCTTGGTTAGGTTTATTCCAAGGTGCTTTATTACTTATGTATTTTTGAATTGTGAATGGGAGTGATTCCTTAATTTCATCCTTAGCACATTTGTTATTGGTATATAGAGAGGCTACTGATTTCCAAATATTAATTTTGTATCTTGATACTTTTCTGAAAACATTTATCTGGTCTAACAGTTTTCTGGTAGAGTCTTTAGGGTCCCCTATGTATAGACTCATATCATTTGCAGATAACAATAAGTTGACTTTTCCTTTCCTATTTCTATCCCTTTTATTTGTGTCTCTTGTCTTATTGCTGTATCTAAGACTTGCTGTACTATATTAAATAAGAATTAAGTAGGCACCCTTGTCTTATTTCTGATTTTATGGAAATGCTTCAAGTTTTTCCCCATTTAGTATAATGTTTACTATAGGTTTGTCCCAAATATCTTCCATTACATCAAGGTATATTGTTTCTATTCCCATATTCTTTAGAACTTTTATCATGAAGGGATGCTAGATTTTGTGGAATGCCTTCTCTCCATCTATTGAGATGATCATGTGAGTACTGTTCTTGAGTCCATTTATATAGTGTACTACTTTTATTGATTTGCATATGTTGAACCATTCCTACATCTCTGGAATATAACTTAATTGATCAGGATTAATGGTCCTTTTGATATGTTCCAGTATTGGGTATGCCAGTATTTTGTTGAAAATTTTTGCATCTGTGTTCATTAATCTGTATTTTGCTTTTTTATTTTGTCTTTTTCATAAAGGAGTTTGGCATTATTATTTCTACCTTTTGTATCTTATGGAATTGTTTGAGAAGCACTGGTGCTAGTTTTGTGAAGGCCTAATAAAATTCACCAGTGAATCTATCTGGGCCATTATATATATATATATATATATATATATATATATATATATATATATATGTATATATATTTTACTTGACAGAGAGAGAGAGAGAGAGAGAGAGAGAGAATATGGGCATGCTAGGGCCTCCAGCCACTGTAAACAAACTCCAGATGCATGTGCCCCTTGTGCATCTGTCTTACGTGGGTCCTGGAGAACCAAACTGGGATACCTTAGCTTTGCAGGCAAATACCTTAACCACTAAGCCATCTCTCCAGCCCAGGGACTATTTTAGTTGGAATATTTTTAAAAATATTTATTTATTTGAGAGAGAGAGAGAGAAGGAGGAGGGAGAGAGAGAGAGATGGGAAGAGAGTATGTGTTTACCAAGGTCTCTTGCCACTGCAAATAGACATATGTGCCACATTGTGAACCACCCCCTCCCAAGCTTGTAAGATTTTTTTTATAACTGCTTTGATCTCATTGCTTGTTATAGGCCTGTTGAAATGGTTTATCTCATCTTGATTTAATTTTGGTAGGTCGTATATATCTAGAAATTCATCAATTTCTTTTAGACTTTCCAATTTAGTGGAGTATATATTCTTAAGGTATATCCTTATAATTATCTGAATTTCACTAGTATTTCTGGTAGTGGTGTACTTTTTATCTCTAATTTTACCGATTTTGGTTGCTTCTCTCTTTTTGGTCAGTTTTGCTGAAGGTTTATCAATTTTGTTTATCTTTTCAAAGAACCAACTATGCCTCATTGATTATTTGTATTGTTTCTTGGTTTCTATTTCTTTAATTTCTGCCCTGATCTTTATTATTTCTTTCCATCTACTGATTTTTGGTTTGGCTTGTTCTTTTGCTCTAAAGCCTTAAGATATAGCATGGAGTGATTTATTTGTGACCACTCTAATTTCTTGATATAGGCACCAAAGCTATAAATTCCCTTTAGGACTGCCTTCATTGTGTCTCACAGGTTTTAATATGTTGTTCATTATCATTTGATTCTAGGAAATTTTTCTTCCTCCTTGATGTCCTCAATGACCCATTTATTATTCAGTGCTGTGTTGTTTAATTTCCATGAGTTTGTTTATGTTCTACAGTCTCTCTTGCTATTGATGTGTACTTTAATCCCATTGTGATTTGATAGAGAACAAGGAATTATTTTAGTTTTCCTGTATTTGTTAAGATTTTCTTTGTGTCCTAATATATGGTCTATTTTAGAGAATGTTCCATGTGCTGTTGAAAAGAATGTGTATCCTGCAGAATTTGGATGGAACATTCTGTAGATGTCTGTTAGGTCCATTTGTTCTGTGAGGTCATTTAATCCAGATGCTTCTGTTTATTTTTTGCTGGGATAACCTGTCAATAATTGGTGAGAATGGGGTGTTGAAGTCAACCACTCAATTAAGCTTGGTGTTATCTACACCTCTACTTCTAGTAGTGTTTGTTTCATGAAATTGGGCACACCTATGTTTGGTGAATATCTCTTTAGAATTGAAGTGTCCTCTTGTTGGATTGTTGCCTTAATCATTATAAAGTAACCTTCTTTATTTCTTCTAACTAATGTTGGTTTGAAGTCTATCCTGTCAGATATTAGAATCGCAATACTTGGGCTGGAGAGATGGCTTAGCAGTTAAGACGCTTGCCTACAAAGCCTAAGGACCCATGGTCGACTCTCCAGATCCCACATTAGCTAGATGCACAAAGGTGAGGCAAGCCATGGCGCAAGTATCTTGAGTCCATTTGCAGTGGCTGAGGCCCTGGCATGCTAATTCTCTCTCTATCCCTCCCTTTCTCTCTAAAATAAATAAATAAATAAATAAATATAAATAGAATGGCAATACCTGCTTGTTTCCCAGGGCCATTTGCTTGAAATACCATTTTTTTGTTCTTTCACTCTAAGGTAGTACCTTTTTAAAAATTTTCTTTTTTATTTTTTGAGGTAGGGTCTCACTCTAGCCCAGGCTGACCTGGAATTCACTATGTAGTCTCAGGGTGGCCTCAACTTTACAATGATCCTCCTACCTCTGCCTCCCAAGTGCTGGGATTAAAGGCATGTGCCACCATGCCTGGCAGTACCTGTCTTTTATGGGGAGGTAAGTTTCTTGGAGGCAACAAACAAAAGGATCCTGCATTTTAACCCACTTTGCAAATCTGTGCCTTTTTGTTGGGACATTGAGACCATTGAAATTAGAGCTATTATTGAAGGTGTATTTATTTCTGTCATTCTTCCTGATTCCGTAATGCTTGCTATTTTCCTGTTACTCTCTTGAGGTAAGTATTGCTTGGGCATTGTTTATTCTTTCTTATGGTCTCATGGATGTCCTTCTGCTTCTCTTCAGATTGAAGGGCCCTTCAATTATTTTCTTTAGAGCTGGGTTAGTGGTCATATGTTCCTTTAGCCTGTTTTTGTCATGGAAAGTTCTTGTTTCTTCAATTATGATGGATAGCTTTGCTTGATATAGTAGTGTGGGTTGACAGTTGTTATCTTTCAGAACTTGGAATACATCATTTCAAGCTCTTCTGGCTTTTTATAGTTTGTATTGAGTAATCTGCTGTGATCCTGATGGGCTTGCCTTTATAGGTGCCTAGGTGTTTCTCTCTCACTGCTTTCAATATATTTTCTTGGTCTGTGTGTTTAGTAGCTGAATTACAATACACCAAGAAGAGGTTCTTTCCTGGTTTTGTCTATTTGGTGTCCTAAATGCCTCCTGTATCTGAATTGTTATTTCTTTCTCTATTTGGGGGAAATTTTCTTCTATGACTTTGTTGAAAATACCTACTATGCCTTTGAAATGAAATTTTCTTTCTTCTACACCCTGAATTCTTTTTAAAAATTTTTATTTTATTTTTCCATTTTTTTTTTTTTTAATTTTTGTTCATTTTTATTTATTTGAGAGTGACAGAGAGAGAAAGAGGCAGATGGAGAGACAGAGAGAGAATGGGCGCGCCAGGGCCTCCAGCCACTGCAAACGAACTCCAGACGCATGCGCCCCCTTGTGCATCTGGCTAACGTGGGACCTGGAGAATCAAGCCTCGAACCAGGGTCCTTAGGCTTCACAGGCAAGCGCTTAACCGCTAAGCCATCTCTCCAGCCCTATTTTTCCATTTTGAGAGAGAATTTGAGAGAGGGAGATAGAGATAAATAGAGAGAGAGAGAGAGAGAGAGAGAGAGAGAGAGAGAGAGAATGAGTGCACCAGGGCATCTAGCCACTGCAAACAAACTCCAGATGCATGCTCCCCTTTGTGCATCTAGCTTTATGTGGGTACTGAATTGAACCTGGGTCCTTAGGCTTCACAGACAAATACCTAAATTGCTGAGTCATCTCTCCAGCCCTGTACCCTGAATTCTTTAGTTTGATCTCTTCATAGTGTCCTGAATATCTTAAAATTCCCACAGATACCTTCCTGATTAAGTTGTCTTTCTCTTTGATGGAATGTTTTAGATCTACCACCTTGTCTTCTAGCTCAGATGTTCTTTCCTCTCCTTGATCCATTCTACTGGTGAAACTTTCTAAAGACTTATTATGTTTTTCATTTCTGATATTTCAGATTGGTATTTCTTCAGTATTTCTACTGCCTTATTCATATCTTTCTTTTTCCCTGGTTTTTCAAGGTATGGTTTCACTGTAGTCTAGGCTGACCTGGAATTCACTATGTAGTCTCAGGGTGGCCTTGAACTCACAGCAATCCTCCTACCTCTGCCTCCTGAGTGCTGGGATTAAAGGTGTGCACCACCATGCCCGGTCTTACTCATATCTTGTATTGACATTCTTACTTTAGTAAATTGACTTCCTGTGTTATCCTTCAGGAGCTTGTTTTTTTCTTTGATTTCTTTGAACATACAATCATTCTTTTGAATTCTCTTTTTGATAACTCATCTATTTTATTCTCACTGGAGGTTATTTCTGTTGGGTTTATAATTTTGTAGGAATTACGTTGTCTTGACTTTTTGTCTTTCTTGGATTATTGCATATAGATTTTTGCATCTTGAGTTATTTCAATGCTTGTGTCTTCTAGTTCTCTGTTGTATTTGTAGATGTGTAAATCAGAAATTCTAACTTCAAAGTAGGAACTCAAGATGTCAGATGTGGCTTCTGTATTACTTCAGAGTAATGACAGGTGTGATCCAAGCTATTGGATATGCCTGCTATGCAAATATCCTAGCATCAAATTGACAACAATGTTACTTTTGATTTCAGTAATTGCTGATGGCTAAAAGAATAAGGCAGGTAGAAGTATAGTAGGGTTTTGGTTACTCAGAAGTAGGAGCAGTATGGGAGAATTAGTGAGAGGGATAGTATTAACTTTGAGAGAAAAGGAGGTGGCATAGGAATCTGGGAGAGGGAAGTTGGGGTACTACTAGTTCCCACAGATTTTAGAGGTTGTTGGGGGTATGGAAAGTTGTAGTTATGGAGAATAAGGAGGAGCGAGTATAGAAAATGTGTTGGGAAGAGAGTGATTGTAAACAAGTTGTTTGAAGAAAGATTCTAATAGCAGGTTGGGTGGAAAAAAAATACAAAATAATCCTAAAGTCCAATTGAGCACTATACAAACACGAACAAAACTAGCATGGAGTATTTATGCATGAGTAAAGATTAAAAGGAATATACAAAGTAGTAAGGCAAAGGCCCTAAACTGGGTGAGCATGGTGGTTCACACCCTTAATCCTGTCAAGTGGGAGATTGAGATTCTTGGACTGCAATGGGTTCCAGGTCAGCCTGGGCCAGAGTGAGACCTTGCCCTCAAGAAAGAAAGAAAAGGGAAAAAAAAGTCAGTGCAAATTAAATTTTGTTCTTTTTATGATTGAATACAACTCTATAAAGAACATACCATATTTTCTTTATTCCTTCATCTGTTAATGGACACCTAGGCTCCTTTCTTATTTTGGCTATTGTGAATAGTGCTGCCATAAACATGAAGGGCAAGCATTTCTAGAATGTTGTATTAGTCAGGCTTCTCTAGAGGAATAGAACTGACAGATGAATATGTATGACAAAAGAGTATTATTAAATTGGCTTACATGATATGGACTGAGTAGTCCAATAATAGTCCACAGGGAGGGATAACTCAGCAATTTCAATCTGGCACTGAAGGCCTGGAGGGTTTCTGGAGCACTGCTAGTTTTCAGTTTACCTTAGAAGGTTGAATAAGCTGGGCTCTGATGTCAACCAAAGCTGGCAGCAACAGAGTGGATGTGCTCACCAGCAAGGAGTGAAGGCAGGCAGACAAAAACAGCACTGCCTTTCTCTCAGACTCTTCATTCAGGGACACCACTGGACAGTACTGCCCACTCTGGGGGAGGGTCATCCCTCATCAGTTAGTACTTCCAGGAAATACCCTCGGTTTTTCTCTTACTTGATTCTTGATCCAATCAAGTTGACAACTAAGATTAACTATCACAAATGCCGGTTTATATTTCTTCTGTTATGCCCAGAAGTGGTATAGTTGAATCATATAATAGAACTAATTTTAGGTTTTTGTGGAATCTCCATATTTATTTCCATAGCAGCTGCAGTAATTTGTATTCCCACTAGTCACATATAACTCGACCCCATCCCTGTCCTTTCCAACATTTGCCATTGTTTTCTTGATACTAACCCTGCTGACTATGGTGAGATGGCGTGTCAATGTAGTTTTAATTTGTATTTCCTTGATAGTTAGTAATGTAGAATAATTTCTCATACACACATCAGCCATTTGGCTTACCTTTAGGCTAAAGTCTCTGCTTTCTTCTCCTCATGGGGGAGACAGAACTGAGACCTGTGTTTAGCTCTTGTTGCTGCAGAGCTTTTCTGTGTTGCCCTGCGTGGTGGTTGGTATCACATGTCCCCCAGAAACTCATGTGTTCTGAATGCTTGGTTTCTAGCTGATGGCAATCTGGAAGGTGGAGCCTCGCTGGAGGAGGTGTGTTGTTCAGAGTGGGTTCAGTGGTGTAAAATAGTCATCTTCCCCTTGCTAGAGCTTGGTTCACTCTCCTGCTGCTGTTTTACATTTTCTGTGACCAAATGTGAGGTCCAGCCTTTGCTCTACCATCTTTTCCCAGCCATCCTGAAGCTTCCCCTTGAGACTGTAAGCCAAAGTAAACACTTCCTTCCATCAGCTGCTTTTGCTTGGGTGTTTTGTCACAGCAACAATGGGGTATCTGCAATACCTTGCTTTTCATCAGTTCTATCACCTTTGCTATCTCTGGTACTCTTTCTGTCTTTCTCTCATTGGAATAGTGCTTATCCTTTATTCTCCCAACTCTTCTCATTCACCAGCTTCTAATCCATCATTATATCCAGGAATCAAAGTGATGTTTTCTGCCCCACCTCTTATGCTAAGTTTTCTGATCCATGAACATGGGATGCTTGCACATTTATTTAGATATTATTTACCTACTTTAGAGAATGGTTTTAATTTTAAAAGCATAAGTTTTATATGCTACTTATTAAATTTATTCTTTTTATATTTTTCTTTATTTACAAGCAGAGAGGAGAGAGAGGGAGAATATGGGCACACCAGGGTCTATTGCTGCCATAAACAAACTCCAGACACTAGTGCCACTTTGTGCATCTAGCTTCACATGAGTATTGGGGAATTGAACCTGGATTGGCAGGCTTTGCAAGTAAGCGCCTTTAACCACTGAGCAATCTACCAGCCCAAATTTATCCTTTTTTTCCCTTTGGTCTTTCAAGGTAGGGTCTCACTCTACTCCAGGCTGACCTGGAACTATGTAGTCTCAGGGTGGCCTTGAACTCATGGCAATCCTCCTACCTCTGCCTCCTGAGTGCTGGGATTAAAGGCGTGTGCCACCATGCCTGGCCCAAATTTGTCCTTATATATGTCATTCTCTTTGATGCTATCATAAATGGATTACTTTCTTACTTTTGTTTTGGGATTCATCATTAGAAGTGTGTAGAAAGATAGTAAATTTTGGCTGAGGAAATGGCCCAGCAGTGAAAGGCACTTACTTGCAAAGCCTGTCAGTCCAGGTTTAATTTCCCAGCACCCATATAAAGTCAGATGCAAAGCCAGGCGCAAAGTGGTGCATGTGCCTATGATTCCAATGTGCCCACACCAATGAAAGGCAGAGGCAGGAGAATCCAAAGCACACCATAGGCCAACTAGTCTGACACTCATTTGCAGTCTGGCAGGTTGTTTGCAGCAGCAAAAGTCCTTGTCTCAAAAACGGTGGGGCACAGACACCTCCAAGTTGCCCTTTGACCTCTACACACACTGTGGTAATGCTTCAAACATACACACATATAGATACATGCACACACACAAGTAAATAATTCAAAAGAAAGACAGTAAATTTAACTTTTGCATATTGATCTTGCATACTACAGCTTTGTTTAATCCCTTGACTAGATCTCAAAGACTTTTGGTGGATTCCCCAGGATTTCCTACACACAAGATCATGACTGACATCTTCAAAACTAGTTTGATTTCTTCCTTTCTAATCCGATGTGTTTATTCCCTCTTCTTGCCTATTTGCAACCAAAAAAGAGGATGTTTTAGTTTCATTGTTCATGTTATTTTTGTCTGGTTTTGGTATCAAAGAATGATTTGGAGAGTGTTCGTTCCTCTTCTTCTTTTTTTTTTTTTTTTTTTTTTTTTTGAGGGAGGGTCTCACTGTAGTCCAGGCTGACCTGAAATTCACTAAGTAGTCTCAGGGTGACCTCGAACTCACAGTGATCCTCCTACCTCTGCCTCTCAAGTGCTGGGATTAAAGGCATGCACCACCATGCCCGACATTTTTTTTTTCTTTTTTGAAGTGTTCATGAGGAATTGGTATTAATTCATCATTGAATATTTAGTAGAATTGTATGGGGAAGATATCTTGGTCTCAGCTTGTATTTGTGGGCACTTGAAAAAAATACTGTTTCTATCTCTTTATTTGTCATACTTTTGTTCATATTTTCTATTTCTTCTTCAGTCAGTTTTGGTAGTTTGTGTCTTTGTCTTGGTTCCTGATCCTCTGAGCTTTTGCACTCAACTGTCTTTAAACGCTGACAGATGCGATGAATCAGCCCCCGACTTGTAGAACTCAAATGAGTGTGGCTGGACGCAGGAGTTGAAACGAATAAAAAGCAGTGTAGGGGGTGAGAAACCTCGGGAACAATAGAAGCCAGAATGCACATTAGCAGGGAAGTCAGGGCCAGTCATGACACCAGAACTTGTGGGTGACCAGATCCCAGACAGAGAATAAGAGCCAGGAGCTGCAAATGTGAGAAGAGAACAACAGAAGGAAAAGCAGACAAATACTTAGACAGAAGGACCAGACACCAGCACTCAGAGCAGAGGCCTTTTCTGAGCTTGTTGTAAAAGCAGGAACAGGCCCTGAGCTCAGTGTTGCAGGACTCAAGGAGGCAGGCAGGTGGGATTATCTGACCCCATTGAGTTATGAGAGAGAAAGATGAAGTCATTTCAGAATCCAAGAAGGAGCTATATAACTTGCTCAAGACCTACACTAAACTGAACTCCTTAATGGTGATGTAGGCATTATGAAAATAATTCATTTCACATGAATATACATAACTTAAAACCTATTCTATTCTGCAGATGATCATACCAAACAATGCACCATTACCCTGGCATTTTATATGTTCCAGCAATAAGAACTTATTTTCTCATATTTTGGAATATGAAAGTCAAGCTGTTATTCCAAATTAATTTTTTTCTAAAAAGAATGGGTAACATGAATCCATTAAATAAATAAAAGAAGTAAAATGGAAAATATTTTTGATCACATACTTGATTAAAATATTTAGTATTATGTGTATCTGGAAAAAGACAGTCCCTTGAGGAATACAAATTCCAAGAAGATGGGGTTTATTTTAAAGGGGAAAGCCACAACTATGCTAATAATCCCTTTTAAGATTCTGGGGATAACTTGAGACTCACAGTAGTATCTAATATAAACATGTAAGGAGATTTGAAAGGAACACAACAAAAATAAACTGTGAGAATCACCCCTCCTGAGTTTTTTCCACCCTCTTGTTCTTTTAAAATCTCAAGAAAAGGATAAGAAGTACTGTAAGTATAGGGAAAGATAGAAGAAAATAAAACCAGAAAAATCAGGTTTTGAGCTACGCCCTTGTTACAGTCAGGTTTGCATTGCTGTCAGAAATCACCTGACCAGATTGTGTGTGGGGGGGGGGGGAGGTTTATTTTGGCTTACAGGCTGGAGGGGGAAGCTCTATGATGGCAGGGGAAAGCGATGGCATGAGCAGAGGGTGGCCATCACCCCCTGGCCAACACAAGGTGGACAGTAGCAACAGGAGAGTGTCCCCAAACACTGGCAAGGGGAAACTGGCTCTAACACCCATAAGCCCGCCCCCAACAATACATTGCCTCCAGGAGGCATTAATTCTCAAATCTCCATCAGCTGGGAACCTAGCATTTAGAACACCTAAGCTTATGGGGGACACCTGAATCAAACAGCCACAGCCCTTAAAGCACATTATTGTATGGCCTTTTCCCTGCAGAGATGAACAAATGTCTACTCACCCCAGAGAGGGCACTGATGACACAACAAAGTAATGAGTCCACTCAAGTCTAGCTTGGTGAACCAGTGAGGTTGTTGGACTTAGTTAGAGGAGCATGCATGAGGGGGTATACTAAAGAGTGTGGGTGATCCCAAAGCATGGAAGACAATTTCTTCAATAGCTCCATAGATGAGGCCTTCCTTCAGTTAACCTTCCACACCTGACATACTCTAGGACCTCCTGAGACAGCTGGGGCAGAACTACTTACAGGTAGCACAAACAGAAGGGAGGGAGGGAGACAGAGGAAGGGAGGAGTTTCCTTCCATGAAGTAACCAGGGAAGGCTCACTTGAGAATGTAACATTTGAGTCACTGCCTTAAAGATGCGGGTTTTTAGCCTAAAATCACTTACTAGGAGGACAGAAAATCTCTGAGGAAGGGACAGCTGAGCTTCTGCCTCAGTCACAAAAAGGTGGCACATGCCTTTAATCCCAGCACTCAGGAGGCAGAGGTAGGAGGATTGCCACGAGTTTATGGCCACCCTGTGACTACATAGTGAATTCCAGGTCAGCCTGGGCTAGAGTGAAACCGTATATCAAAAACAAACAAGCAAACAAATAAATAAACAAATAAACAACAACCAAAAAAATAAAACCCCCAGCTGGCTCTCATTGTCTCTTGTGATTGTGGTTATAGTTATCCCCTAAACAATCTTGTGATTCTCCAGTATTCTCTGAGTCCTCCATCCTGGCTGTACACATCTGAGCTCCCCAGTCTTACGTTACTTTTATTTTTTATAGTGTGTGTATGTGTGTGCATGTGTATATGTATGTTTATATGTGTGTGGGTGCACATACATGTGTGTGCTTGCATGCCTAGGCAAGAGGAAAAACTCAAGTGTTGTTTCTCAGGTATGCGACTCTTCAGACCGAGTATCGCATTGGACTAGAGTTCACCCATTAGGCTAGGTTAGCGGGGCAGTAAGCTCCAAGGAGCTATCTCCTCAGCCTTCCTTGAACTTATTTTTAAAAATATTTTATTTATTTATTTGAGAGAGAGGGGGGGCTGGAGAGATGGCTTAGTGGTTAAGGCACTTGCTTGCAAAGCCAAACGACCTAGGTTCAATTCCCCAGGACCCACGTAAGCCAGATGCACAAGGTGGCACATGCATCTGGAGTTCGTTTGCAGTGGCTAGAGGCCCTGGTGCACCCATTCTCTCTCTCTATCTCCCTTTATGCCCCTCTCTCTCAAATAAATAAAATAAAATAAAATAAAATTTATTTGAGAGAGAAGGAAGGAGGGGGGAGGGAGAGAGAGAAAAAGAGAGAGAGAGAATGGGTCGCCAGGGCCTCTAGTCACTGTAAACAAACTCCAGACACATGTGCTACCTTGTGCCTCTGGCTTATGGGGGTACTGGGGAATCAAACCTGAGTCTTTAGGCTTTGCAGGCAAGCACCTTAACTGCTATGCCATCTATCCAGCCCCCTGAAGTTATTTTAATCATGCTGCTTGATTGTGATTTTTTTGTTTATTTACTTCTTATTCTATCAGACAGTTATCTTTCTGAAGACAGAGTCCCTGTCTTAGTACAATATCCAGGGCAGAGTAGACTCATAATAGACATTTAAAATATGTAAATCATTTCTTTAAATTGACATAGAAACCAAAAGATCAGAAGTCAAATTATAGACGTGATCTTTCCAAAGATAGAATGAGATCTGGCGTGGTGGCACACACCTTTAATCACAGCACTCAGGAGGCAGAGGTAATAGAATCACCATGAGTTCAAGGCCACCCTGAGACTACATGGTGAATTCCAGGTCAGCCTGAGCTAGAGTGAGACTCTACCTCGAAAAACCAAAAAAACAAAAAAAGAGTAGAATGAGTGATATTTGGGGTAAATTTAAGAAACATTTCCTAGCGGGACATGGTGGTGCATGCCTTTAATAGCAGCTGTTGGGTGGGAGGCAGAGGTAGGAGGATTGCCGTGAGTTTGAGGCCACCCTGAATTCCAGGTCGGCCTGAGCTAGAGTGAGACTCTACCTTGAAAAACAAACACAAAAACAAAAACAAAAACAAAACAAAAAAAAAAAAAAAAAAAGGAAGAAGAAAGAAATATTCCTAAGACATTGGGAAAATTTATAAAGAGTCTAAAGCATGGTGACTCATGCCCATAACCCAGCACTCTGGAGGCTGAGGCATGAGAATTGTGAGTTGGAGACCAGCTTGGGCTATGGTGTAAGACTGTGTCTAACTTACCCTCCTCACCTCAAAAGAGAAAACCGATAATGACATAAATGACAGTGATGATATTGAATCTGATCCCTGTGTAAAGTGTACAGGACAGTTGTTTCTTTTCTGTGTTATAGGCATACTTTTCCTCTTGCTAATCTCTTGTGTCATACCTAGTGTGGCTATCAGTCATCGACCCCTCTGTCCCACCATAGGGACAGGCATGTAACCAGGCTCAACTCCCTGCCATTCTCTTGAACCAGCATAGGAACGATATGCCTTCCCACTACCACAGGGCCAGCTAATATTTTTAGGGAGGTACTGATATAAAATCCTTTTGGTGTCTGAAATAATGAGCATTTAAAAACATTCTCCCTCTCTCTCTCTCTTCTTTCTCTCTCTCTCTCCCTCTGCTGTTGAGGGGAGCAATTTCACCTGAAAATTAGGCCAATGGAGAGAAGCAGAAAGCTAGCATCTGTTTCTGTTTTGAAATCCTCCTGCATCTGAAGTGTGATCTCACAATAAAACTTCTCAGTTATGTGAGGGTTAACCTTTTGGCCCAATTACAATCATAAGATGAATATCTGTTAAGTGGCATGCAGCAAATGCCAGGGCTTAATTTTTTAAAACTGGCTAAGATGAGGTGTGGTGAATATTAATGAGGATTTTTCTCTCCTCATCTGAGAAGTAGACATCTAGGGTGTTGGGTCAACTACAAATTAAATTTAAAAATGAAGTCATACCCTCTCATGGTGATGCAAGCCTGTAATCCTAGCATTCTGGAGTTTGATACAGGATGATCACAAATTCAAGGTCATCCTCAGCTACATAGTGAGTTCAAGGCCAACCTGGGCTTTGTGATACCCTGCCTCACAATTAAAAAATCACTTGTAATGTGTCTTCTATACCAAGTGCTTTATTGGCTTGTAGAAAATGTTAGAATATTGGGATAAATTAATGACTTTTTTGTGCTTTTGATAACGTCAAGAGAAATACAGCCTTCCTCAAATAATTAAACATACAGTTAGTATATTATCTAGAAATTTCACTCCCATATATTATTAAGGAAACTAAAATGCGTTCACATAAATACTTATACATGGATGTTTATTGAAGCATTATTCACAATTAATAATAAAAGTAAAAGTATATCAAGTGAGATGAAGAAAATGCTATATCTACATATAATAGCATATTGCTACCAATAAAATGTGATAAAATTTTGAAACATCCTATAACATGAAAGAACCTGAAAAAACTATGCCAAATGAAAGAAATCCCAACCACAAAGGACCTCATCTTTAGTGATTCCATTTGTATTAAATGTCCCAAGTAGGTGAATCTATAAAGGCAAAGAATAGATTAGGGGCTGGTAGGGCTACATGGTTGGGGTGTGAGCAATCATGAGAGTAAGGTTTCTTTGGCATATGGAAAAATTCTAAAATTGATTTTGGGGAAAATACACATATGTGAATATTCTAAATGGATCCAAAGAACTCATTTTGCTGCCAGGGAGGGCCCTGCTCTTCCTTCTGATGGTATAGACACACTACAGAGAGGCCTGTTTCCTTCTGGTGGTATAAATACACACTACTTCCTTTTCAATCATGAGTTTCTGTTGACATTTCATGTTTTTGGCTCATGCATTTATATGTTGAGTGTGTTTGGTATAATTACATTTATTTCTTCATAGGGGATTAGATGTTAAGGATCATATCTGGGTGGCTGGGGAGATGGCTCAGTGGCTAACAGCACTTGCAATTCAAGTGTGAGGACCTGAAAGAGCCCTATTTAGCCTGAGTCTGCTCCTCAGCACCCATGTAAACAGCTGGGCATGGGCACACATCCTGTAATCACTGTCTGTGGGGAGAAGAAACTGGAGAATTGCCAGGGCTCACTGGTCAGCCAGTCTGACCATAAACGTGGCAGCATCAAGTTTACCAAAAGAATATCTCAAGGAAGCATGCAGATGAGTGACGGAGGACACTTAGCATTTTCCTTTGGCCCCTGTCTGTACACACATGTGTAGGAGCACACATGTGCATACACATGTGTATACAGTACACACACATCATCACACACACACACACAGACCACTGCACATACATGGAACATAAGGGGTCATATCTGGATCTAATACTCTGGGATTTAAGCCACAAAATGGACTGGATGAGTATGGTTGTGAAAGAGAATTTTTTGACTTGTAAAATAGAAAATTGAATTGTGGTAGTAAAAACCACTTTTTAAAACAAATGTATAGAAAGTCTGTGTGTGTATGTGTGTTGGATCCTGGGCAATTTAGGAATGGAATGTAATAGACATCAACTCTGTCTTTGTCATTTCAGCACCTCTTCTCCTTGGGAGCAGCCCCCCAACATCTGGAGGACATATGGCACAGGCCCCTCAATACCAATTGGTGCGGGGTGTATCATATAACAAAATACGTTAGAATCTCTTACTGCGTGGAATTTATATGGATTCGGGGGCAAGGAAGACTATTCTCCTTGTGATGTCTCAAGCGGTAAGTAGCTTACGAGCTTGTAACTCCTGGGAGCTATTTCTGCTGCCATTTTCAGAGAAGCTGTCGGAGAACAAAGCTAACAGAGAAAAGTAAACACAAAAGAGCAAAGATTCATGTGTGCTTGGCTCACAGTGGCAACTCTATGCTTAGAGCAGCAGTGTCTGGCACACAGGAGGCAATCAATAAATGTTAGCTGAATGAAGATCAGAGTTGAGAAGCAGGAGAAGAGAAAGAAGGCTGGTGAGGCTGCCTAGCCTCCAGCTTCATTAGTGTCTAGAGCTGAATCTCCCCCTTGCATCTCCCAAGTATGTGACTTAACAAATTATCTTTGTGTGTGTGTGGGGGGGGGTGGGCAGAAGCACAGCACATGCACAACATGGGCACAAGCACAACGTGTATACATGTTGGTATATGTGTGGGTACATATTTCCCTTTATTATTTTTCAAAATTTATTTATTTTATTACTTATTTGAGAGAGAGAGGCAGATAGAGAAAGATAATGGGCACACCAGGGCCTATAGCCACTGCAAATGAATTCCAGATACATGCGCCACCTTGTGCATCTGGCTTATGTGGGTCCTGGGGAATCAGACCTGGGTCCTTTGGCTTTGCAGACAAGCACCTTAACCACTTAACTATCCCTCCAGCCCTTTTATTTCTTTTTAAAAATGTGTTTATTTTATTATTTATTTGAGGGGGGAGGTAGATAGAGTAAGAGAGAATGGTCTTTGTTGTTCTTAATTGGCATGACAGATTTTGCAAACTGGCTCACTCAGTACTACTATAACCCCATAGTAGTATGACTTTGTTCACATCAGAGGCTGGAAAACGAGTTACATGACCCAGTTGCCTTTGCATTAAGGATTTCTGCCTGTGATGCAACATTCACCAAATGCCTGTGAGTGAAACTGGGCAGTGTAACAGCAGAAACATTGTGCCACTTTTTTTTTTTACATTGGCTACATCAGAAGCCCTGAGTTCTACTCATTCTAATTCGGTGTGGCCTGCTGCAACAGCAGTTATTTCCTGAGCAGGTAGCTCTTGCCCACAGTTGGGGCAGCATGATTTTTTTTTTTTTTTTTTTTTTTTTTAAATATGCGTTTATTTGAGATGGGGAGAGAGGGAAGAAGAAAGACAGAGAGAGTGAGAGAACAGGCTTGCTAGAGCCTCTTGCCACGGCAAATGGACTCCAGACACATACACCACTTTGTGCATCTGGCTTTATGTGGGACTGGGGAATCAAACCTGGGCCAGTAGACTCTGCAAGCAAGTGCTTTTAACCACTAACCATCTCCCCAGCCTCTCACGTGGTCTTGAAGTCTGCAATAGTGCAGCAAGAGCAACTTGGTTGGGGTCAATTTTGGTGCTGCTCCAGGAGCTGTTTCTGAACCTCCAGCCTCCTGTGACAGGTCTTACAATCATCTGGGAACAAGTTAATGCCCTTTGGTAAGTATCTCTCGGTTTTAAATGCGCATGAGTGAATTCTTTTGTTTACAATTGAATTCTGGCCACTTTAATAGCCCCTGCAAGAGTTCAGGCTAACTTTGTGGAACTTCTGAAAGTTAACAATAACAATAGCAGATGGAGTTCAGATAGTAACAAAACACAAGAGAAAATAACCAAGTATGTGGACATAGGAAAGTGGCTATTTTCAGTGGAAATATATCAGACTGGCTATAGTCTACGTACTGAATCAAGTAGCTTTTTTTCCCTGATTTTTAAAATTTATTTATTAGAGACAGAAGGAGAGAGAGAGAGAGAGAGAGAGAGAGAGAGAGAAAGAGAAAATAGGTGCACTAGGGACTCTAGCCTCTGCAAATGAACCACCATGTGCATCTGGCTTACTTGGGACCTAGAGAATCGAACCTGGGTCCTTAGGCTTCACAGGCAAGTGCCTTAACTGCTAAGCCATCGCTCCAGCCCATGAATCAAGTATCTTTTAAAAAGTGGAAATTTGAGGGTGAGAATGTTGTAATTGCATGTGATGTCAGAGAATGGCATCCTCAGTTGTAGAATGTCTCAGAGCTGGACCATCTCTGTGCTCTGTCTGAAGAAATTCTCAAAGATAGACCCTATAAACCCAAATACTTTTCAAAGCAAAAGAATTAAAGATTGGAAAGTTGTGATAGAAAACGACATAGTGGAGCTGGAGAGATAGATCAGAGGTAAAAGGCAGTTGCTCACAAGGTTTGATAACCTGGGTTCAATTCCACAGTACCAATATAAAGCCAGATGCATCTGAAATTCATTTGTGCATGCATCTGGAGTTCATTTGCAGTGGCAAGAAGCCCTGTGTGCCCATTCTCTTTGTCTCCCCTGGCAAATGAATGAATAAAAATATTGAAAAAGAAAAGAACATTGTGATATGAAGTAAATGCCTAAAAATAAAAGTCCTAAATATAAAACTCAATGCAAACAAATCATTGCAAAATTTTCTTTTGCATAGGAAGCATTTCTAATAGGGTTCTTGAAGACAATAGAAATACAAGAGAAATAAATAAACTCTAAATAGCTTTAGCAAAGGAAGGAAGGAAGGGAAGAAGGGGAAAAGGGAGGGAGGGAGGAAGGGACAAAAGAAAGAAAGAAATTGATGCTGAGGCAGGAGGATCTCAAGTTCCAGGCTAGCCTAAAGTATATAACAAGACCCTATCTCAAAAACAAACACTGTCAAGCCGGGCATGGTGGCGCACTCCTTTCATCCCAGCACTCGGGAGGCAGAGGTAGGAGGATCGCCATGAGTTCGAGGCCACCCTGACACTACATAGTGAATTCCAGGTCAGCCTGGACCAGAGTAAGACCCTACCTCGAAAAACAAAACAAAACAAAGCAAAACAAAACCCTCCACCAACCAAACTACAACCTTTCAAAAAAGAAGCAAAAAAGAAAAATTTACTAGAGGGTTGTAGAGTAGCCACAGAATCAAAAACTATAGAATCCATTCTCAGAGCGAACAGGAACAGAGCAAGTTCAGGGTGCAGAAAGAATTGACTGACATTACAAGTTATGACTCCTCTAAGCAACTGTTGTGGTTTTTGTCACGTAAAAACAAAGTGCTTCTGTTGTACTCTATTGGCAAATAATAAAAGGGGGGTGTAACTCTGTGGAACAATGATTCCCTGGTATGTGTAAGTCTCTGGGTAACCCCCAGTACCACAGGAAAAAAGTTTCCAGATACATGGGGGGCTTTGTCAGGAGGATTATTTGACCTATAATGTTTTGGGGGCATCAGGGACCTCCCTGGCCAATAACTCACTGGAAGTATCCCATCCTTGGCACTGAAAATTTTCTAGTAATAATCTATGGCTCCTGAGTGTTCCATTGTCCAAAAAAGTAGGTTGCCAAACATTACAGGCCACTGCCGAGGCCCTTGGTTTCCCACCCTCTGAATGGATGATAAGACCCTTTTGCTGAAGACTTCACATACTTGGGCTGCGAGGTAACTGAGAAATCCTGCTGAAACTGAGCTGAAAACCTCTCATGTAAACCAGCTGACAAAAAGCTGGAAAAAGCCACACTGCATGCAGTTCAATGGGAGAGAGAGAAATAACCAGTGAAGATACTTCACAGTGGACACTGCAAGCCTTATATTTGGCCAACCAGGCCAAATGAGCCAACAGGTGCAATAGTAACATATCTGTCATGGGGGAAACCAACTGCTCTCTAATTTGACTGGAGGCCCACTCCATGGGAGAGAATACATCCCTGATACTGAAAACCTACAACAGGGGTAGTCATGAGCCCTGGGGGTGTAACGTCTGCTGCTATCTGGCTAAATGTATATACTGTGCTCATCGAACTGCCCAGTAAGCACTTCTCTTAATGTTCATACCCATATATTAATGCTACTCTCACTTTTTTCATTAGAGAACTTTCTCTTTTCAGATGGCAGTGACCCTGGGATGACTCAGAAGGTATCACGGTGCTGAGAAGAAGTGACAGAGGAGTGCTCATCACTGCAATATCTCTATCACACCTTCCAAGGCTCAGGGTCCATTGCGGAAGAGGTGGTGGGAAGAATGTATGAGTCAAAGGAAGGGTAGGACTCCTTACACTGTGCTCCTCCAGACACAAAATGGCCTGGATATCCATGACTTCACAGTGCCTGACACTACCTACACAAGACCATCATAATAGGGGGAAAATATCATGATGTCAAAATAAAAGAGACTGATTGAGAGGGGGAGGGGATGTGATGGAGAGTAGAGGTTCAAAGGGGAAAGTTGGGGGAGGGAGGAAATTACCATGCGATATTGTTTACAATCATGGAAGTTGTTAATTATAAAAAGTAAAACAAAAGAAAAAAGAAAAAAGTGGATTATTTGAGCCCACGAGTTTGAGAACCTTAGTGAGACCCTGACTTAAAATATAATAAAGTAAAATAAAATTCAAAAGAACATTTTTGGGCTAGAGAGATGGCTTAGCAGTTAAGGCACTTGTCTGCAAAGCCTAAAGACCCAAGTTCAATTCCCCAGTACCCATGTAAGCCAGATGCACAAGGTAGCACATGCATCTTGAGTTTGTTTGCAGTGGCTAGAGGCCCTGGTATACCCATTCTGTCCCTCTCTCTCTCTCTCTCTCTCTCTCTCTCTCTCAAATAAGTAAATAAATAAAATATTAAAAAACAAGAACATTTCCTAGCTCCAAAGCTTTAATGACTAAGGTAATTTGTTGTGTTACGTTTCAGTATAATGGTACCCCATTTGTTCATGAAGATGTCTAAGATGCCCAGGGGGTATCTGAAACTATGCCACTTCCTATATATAGTGGACATAACACCTGTGAGAAAAAATTAATTCATAAATTATGCATGCTAAGGTAAATTATCAACAATAATAGGTGGAATAATTATAAAAATATACTGTTATATAGTTGTAGTCTCTCTCTTTCTTTCTCTCTCTCTCTCTTACCCTTTCAATGTCTGTAGCAGTTACCTTCTTGTGTCAGGGACAAAACACCTGACCAAAAACAGTTTATGGAGGGAAAGGGTTTATTTCAGCTTACAGTTTCAAGGGGAAGTTTCATCATGGTGGGGAAAGCATGGCCGGTCTGAGCAGGGAGCCTGGATCACATTTCCACCAGGGAAGAAAGTTCTAGTGAGCTTGCCCTGAACACCCAGGGGGCAGGATTAGTGAATCTCAAGTGCACCCCCAGTGACACACTTCCTCCAGCAAGACTCCGTCTCCCAAAGGCTCTATAATCCTCCCAAATGGCCATTAGCTGGGGTCCAGGTATTCAAAACACATGAGCCTATAGGAGACATTTCATTCAAACCACCACAGTATCTTATTATACTGTACTCGCTCTTCTTGTCACTGAACCTGCAGACAAAAGGGCCGCTGTTCACACACCAGAACAGCAGCAGCGAGTAGAATCACCCTCTGAGCATGTGGAGATGATCCACAGGTAATTTCTTCTCCTCTCACTGGTATCCCATTCCTAAACCAACCAATGGAAGGAGAATAGAATTCCTTTAATTTTAACTTAGTCTAAGATTTAGTCTTTTTTTTTTTTTTTAAAAAAAAAGAGGATTGCATAGTTCAGTGTGTTTTAGAAAATTAACCAAAGCATTATCTTAGACTAGACACTGAAAACTGAACAAGTGTTCTATTCCCAGTGTTTTGACACAAGTCATAGGCACTATATTTCCAGGCTTCCATGCATCTCTCTGGCCTCTGCTTCCTTACCCAGAGTGGCCTCAGCCAGTCCTCAAAACACCCAACTCTCTCCTGCTTCAGGGTAACCACATCAACCACTACCTCGGCCTAGAATCTTTGGTCCAGCTAATTTTGTTTCTCTCAGATGTTATTTTGCCTCACCATATCTGCCATACACGCCCTCTCCTCACATGGGTCGTATCCATTTTTTTTTTTTTTTTTTTTTTTTTTTTTGGTCTTTCGAGGTAGGGTCTTACTTTGGTTCAGGCTGGCCTGGAATTCACTATGTAGTCTCAGGGTGGCCTCGAACTCTTGGTGATCCTCCTACCCCTGCCTCCCAAGTGCTGGGATTAAAGGCGTGCGCCACCACGCCCAGCGGTCGTATCCATTTTTCCTGAATTAATTTTATTTTTTTAATTTTTTATTTTATGATAATGGAAGTTGTCAATAAAAAATAAAAATAAAAAATAAGATTTAGTCTCATGTGCTATGGAAGAGTTCAGTCTCCTTGAAGCTCATAGAAACCCAGTGTTATTTTACAACTTAAATATATAAACATATATATATATATATATATATATATATATATATATATATATATATATATTTGTTTTTGTTTTTGAGGTAGGGTTTCACTCTAGTCCAGGCTGACCTGGAATTCACTATGTAGTCTCAGGGTAGCCTCAAACTCACAGTGATCCTCCTAGCTCTGCCTCCCTGAGAGCTGGGATTAAAGGCATGCACCACCATGGCTGGCTACAACTTAAAAAAATGTAAAGGTATTTTATGTGGCACATAAAGACAGCTGTTAGTAGGTCAAAATAGTGGTGTTAGTACCTGAGATTCCTCTCAAGGATATAGTATTGCCTTTGACTTTTTTTTTTTTTTTAAATTAGGGAGAAGGAATTCTAGAGTCTTCCATTTGCCCTTTCTTACCACAATGGTCCTTACTTCATAGTCAGAAGAAAAAATAAACTGGGGATTTTTGTGTGTTGTTGAGAATACTTATCCAATATAGGAACTTGAAAAACTTCTTTAGAATGAATGTATTTAGTTTGACTGGGTCAAACTTTATTTTATATGACCCTGGTATGCCCTTGTTCTCATAGGTGGGTCTCTGGATTTGTGTGCAAAAATTGACCATTACTTGAGAACAAATATCCAAAATTTCCAAAAAGATTTATTCCTTCTGTCCTATGATACAATTTTCCTATTAAGTTGCCTTTTGGAATATCCAGGAGTAATAGTCAAAGAATGAAGGTCTGTTGTTGTAACATATTCAAGCAGGATGTTATGAATTCATGAATTCAGCTCTGGGAATTAGAAGAGGAATCCTAAGTCTCTGTTTTCTTCCTCAGGTCAGACCTTTATTAAACACATACGTAGGGTATTTTGGTTACACAAATCAAGTAAGTCTTAGTGGAAATCTTGTGTTAAATTAGTCATCACCAAAGATCTCTTGAGAGTAAGATCATTTCAATTCCTTTGCCTATTGTAATTGTGCATTTTTGCTCTAATTGTTGAAGGAGGCTCTCTCACCTGGATAGACCCAAGATTCTCCTATCCAAATTGAAGCTAGGAAACACATTTAAATTGCAACATTTGCTTTCTTTCTTTCTTTCTTTTGCCCTTTCTTTTCTTTCTTTCTTTCTGATTTGAGACGGCGACAGAAAGAGTCAGAGAGAGAGAGAGAGAGAGAAAGAGAGAGAGAGAGAGAGAGAAAGTATGGGCATGCCATGGCCTCTTGTCACTGTAAATGAACTCTAGGTACATGTGCCATTTTGTGCATCTGGCTCTATATAAATAATGAGGAATTGAACCTTGGCCATCAGGGTTTGCAAGAAAGCACCTATAACTCCCGAGCTATCTCTTCAGCCCTCTGTTTTCTTTCTTTATTAATAATTTTTATTTATTTGTGTGTGGGTGTATGAATGATTGTTTCGTGCGTGTGGAGGTCACAGGACAACTTTGAAATATCTGTGCTTTGCCTTCTTTGAGACAGTGTCTCTTTTTTAAAAAAATATTTTGTTTATTTATTTGAGAGAGAGAGAAAGAGAGAGAGAGAGGGGGAGAGAGAATGGGTGTGTCAGGGCCTCCAGCCACTGCAAACAAACTCCAGATGTACTTGCCTCCTTGTATATCTGGCTTACGTGGGTCCTGGAGAATAGAACCTGAATCCTTAGGCTTTGCAGGCAAATGCCTTAACCACTAAGCCATCTCTCCAGCCCCTTGAGACAGTATCTCTTGATGCTGCAAAAATAATTTCAGGCTGCAACAAACATCAGACTAACTGGCCTTCAAACCTTGCATCCTCTTGGCTTCACCTCCTAATTTAGGACAAATGTGCCAGGGACACCTTGTGAATCACAGATGCCTATGCCACTTTACATCTGGTATTATTGGGGTGCTAGGAAGTGGCACCCAGGGCCACAGGCTTTGCAAGGAAGTACCATTAGCAACTGAGCCATCTCCTCAGCCCCCAATTGCTGCATTTTCTATCAGCAATCTCCAACATTCAAGCTACTTTCTTTTTTTAAGATGCTGGAATTTCTCTCAACAGTGCAGCTCTTGGGGCCTTAGGGGAGGGATAGTCATTCCAGTCCTTCTTGGGGCAATAGTTATGGATGTGCAAGCAGAACACTCACAGTGGATCTAGTCCAGCATTCCTATCTCAAGGAGTCTTTAATTTTCTTCCTGTGTGAACGCCAAGGGATTTTGGCATCTCTGCTTCCCTTAACAAAGGCCACTGCTGGAGCCTGACTGGTTTTATCCAACCAAGTTAAAACACCCAGTGCTTGAGCCAGCTCTATTTTGACAAATTCAACTTAATCTAAAATTATGACATTTTCTTTTTGCTTGAGTGCTTCCAGAATATATTCCCACAAAAATTATACCAATAGTTTATTCAAAGTAGCACATCGATGCAAATTTTACAGTGTAAAAAAAATTTTTTTAAAGGACAATCCTGGACCAAATATCTGAGGCAGATGTTTTTGCCCATTTCTGTCCTTTATGTGTTTGCAGCAGCATGGTGAATTGGAGGACCTAATACATTCAAAGTGCCAGAAATATTATGGACAAAATCTGATGACAGCACTCTCTCATAACCATTTTCCAGCAGTTCTCTGAAGAGTGGAAAGTGCCAGGATAACTTGAAGACTTGTGCAAAATGTATATACCTGCTCCTTACCCTGGGATCTATGAGAATGGTGCTGGAGATAGGGTAAGGAAGTCATCAAATGTGAAATCTCTTTAGATTTTCCTGTAGACACCCTCTCACACTCACATCTCATTGCTCCTAGGACCACTACTATATGCCCATCCTGAATAATAAATATAGCATAAAGAGGGGATAAAATTGTTTATAATTAATTATAAAATGATGGCTTTTCTTTCATTACAACAAATTGTGTTAATCTTTCTAGTTATTCCCTTCTCTATAAAAAGGCAGATGAGGGCTAGAGAAATGGCCTAGTAGTTAAGGCCCTTGCCTATGAAGCCAAAGGACCCAGCTTTGATTCCCCAGGACCCACATAAGCCAGATCTACAAGGTGGTGCATGAGTCTGGAGTTCGTTTACAGAGGCTGAAGGCCCTGGCACACCCATTCTCTATCTCTGTCTGTTTCTCTCTCTCTCTCTCTGCTTGTTTTTCTCTCTGTCAAATAAATAAAGTAAAACAAAATAAAGTTTTAAAAGACAGACGAAGTGTACATTCCTTCTTCATTTTCTGACTTAGATCAATGGAACATGAAGTAAGTGACAATGTCTCCCCTCTATACAGAAGCTTGAGGAGACAGTGTTTCTGGCCACTCTTTTTTTAAAAAAAAAATATTTTATTTTTATTTATCTATTTATTTGACAGAGAAAGAGGAAGAGCACGTGAGAGAATGGGCACACCAGGGCCTCTGGCCACTGCAAACGAACTGCAGATGCGTGCGCCCCCTTGTGCATCTGGCTAATGTGGTTCCTGCGGAATTGAACCTGGGTCCTTTGGCTTTGCAGGCAAACGCCTTAACTGCTAAGCCATCCCTCCAGCCCCTGGCAACTCTTTTGATGCTCCCTCTTCCACACAGAATGGAACATTCCTTCCTCCTGGTTTCCAGAAAGGGAATATACAGAACAGTTTTAGTTGCCAGCCACTCAGTGCAGCTGGCATCTTTAGGGGCAAACTCCTATTGCAATGCACCTATAAAGAGTTCTTTCCTGGGCTATGGAAATGACTTGGTGGCTAAAGGCATTTGCTTGCATAGGCTGTCAGCCTGGGTTCAGTTCCCCAGCACCTGTGTAAAGCGTGTAAAGCCGGATGCAAGTGTCCCATGTGTTTGTGGGCCTATGACAATGGAATTTTAAAAGGGAGGCAGAGCCAAGACAATCCAAAGCTCACAGGTGAGCTAGTCTGACAGCACTCTGGCAGTTCATTTGCAGTGGTAAGAGACTCACAGACTCCAAGTTCTCCTCTGACGTCCACACTGTGGCATATATGCCCCCCACACACAAATAAATAAATAAATTTAAAAAGGGTTCTAGTTTTAGCTAAAAGTTTATGATACAAGTTGTAAGCTGGGCGTGGAGGTGCATGCCTTTAATCCCAGCACTTGGGAGGACAAGGTAGGAGGATCACTGTGAGTTTGAGACCGGCCTAGGACTACAGAGTGAGTTCCAGGTCAGCCTGGGCTAGAGTGAGACCCTTCCTCAGGAAAACAAAAATCAAAAAACAAAAAAATTAAAAAAAAACAAATTGTATATGGCTAGAGGCATTTCTGTTCATCATTTTACCTTTCAAACATATGCTCCATGACCTTTAGCTAAGCGGGCTCAAAACTGTGTCTGCAATCTCTTAAGTTATGATGTTAAACTGAGCATGATCAGAACTGAATTCCTTAACTGAGCATGCTCAGGGATGTGCCCACCACTAAAGTGTTTTCCTATATGAATCCATATACAGGTTCTCCATAAAATCCTCCTGCTTCCATTGTCTGGGGGCACACTGGTTTGCAAGTAGCAACTATATTTTCATAACCTTCTGCAGGTAATGAATTTTTTCCATTCTTTTGTGTCTTGTCCATTCTTGTTTTAGCTTTGCACTTACCAAGATATGAACCCACTACTTTTAGTTACATAACTACTGATAAGTTCTTTAAACAAGAAATAAATGCTTGGAAGACCCTCATGATAGGAAAAAAAGATGTTGACATCAAATAAAAAAGAGATTAATAGAGAGAGGGAGGGGATATGATGAAGAGCACAGTTGTGAAAGGGAAAGTATGGGAGGGGAGGGAAATACCATGGTTTGTTGTCTGTAAGTATAGATGTTGTCAATAATATATATATATATGTAATATATATACATAATATATATATACATATATACACATATATACATTATACACACACACACACACACACACACACACACACATATCCACACTGACCAAGTAGTGGTTGTCCCAGGAGTCCAGAGGGTTTTTTTAAAATTTTATTTATTTATTTATTCGAGACAGCGAGAGAGGGAAAGAGAAAGAAAGAGAGAATGGGTGCACCAGGGCCTCCAGCCACTACAAAGGAACTCTAGACATGCTTATGTGGGTTCTGGGGACTCAAACCGAGGTCCTTTGACTTTGCAGGCAAACGCCTTAACTGTGAAGCCATCTCTCCAGCCCCCAGAGGGTTTTAATATCAGGAAAGTTATTAGGATTTCTTTTACTATTTTTATTTATTACAGAGACACAGAGAGAAACCAAATGGGCCTACCTGGGCCTCTAGCCACTCCAAACAAACTCCAAATGCGTGTGCCACCTTGTGCCTCTAGCCACTCCCAACAAACTCCAAATGCATGTGCCACCTTGTGCATCTGGCTTACATGGGTTCTGGAGAATTAAACCTGGGTCCTTAGGTTTTGCAAGCAAGTGTCTTAGCTGATAAGCCTTCTCTCCAGCCCTAAAAATCAGAGGAATCTTTTTTTGGGGGGGTGAGGAAGGGTCTTGCTCTAGCCCAGGCTAACCTGGAACTCACTATATAGTTTCAGGGTCATTTTGAACTCACAATGATTTTTCTACCTTGGTCTTCTGAGCATTGGGATTAAAGGCATGTGTCACCACGCCTGGCAGGATTTGTTAAGCATAGCAATCACTTAACCACCACTTAATGATTACTGGATGACATTTAGTAAATTGTATATTAACTTCTTGAAAGAAAATAATCCTCTTTAAAAAATATAAAAGATGGAGGTTGGAGCTTTTTCCTTAGTAGTAGAAACTTTGCCACCATGTGTGAAACTCTGGGTTTGATTTCCCAGCACCACAAATACACATATAAACACACACACACACATCCACACCCCCCACACACATATAATGTAACATTATATACGTGTGTATATGAAGGAAACCTTTTTACTGCATTAAAAAACCTTTTAAAACTGTCAATACATTTTGGTGAGAAAACCTCCAACATTTTATTCTGAAAGTCTTTTAAATTTATTTTATTGTTTTAAATTTATTTTTAGAGAGAGAGAGAAAGGGAGAGAGAGAGAGAGAGAGAGAGAGAGAGAGAGGGACGGAGGGAGAATGGGCACGTCAGAGCCTCTAGCCACCGCAAATGGACTCCAGATGCATATGCTCCCTTGTGCATCTGGCTTACATGGGTACTGGGAAATCAAACCTGGGTCTTTAGGCTTCACAGGCAAATGCCTTAACTGCTAAACCATCTCTGTACCCCTTATTCTGAAATTTTAATTCAACATAAAAAGGCATAAAACACAAACAAGAATTATATATGTTGGAGAGTGACATTAATATTTATAGATAAAATGGTTGAATACCTAGGAGATTCAAAAAGATTGTGAATAATATTTGCCAAATAGGCCTACATACATCAAATAGATAATGGTAAACACACATTTCTTCTAGGAAAAATGACCATCTAAAGAAGGTATCACTTCTCAAATGAATCATATGTTTTTCTGTAGTTTGTTTTCTTTTTTATTAGTTTTCTTTTTTTTCTGAGACTTTGACAAAATGATCCTGACATTTGTTTCCAACAATCAACACTTGAGTAGCAACGGAAAATGGAAAAGTAAATTAATGAGGGATGATATATTCTACTGTGCCAAAATCAAAACACAATGAACTTAATTTTAATTCCAGGCTCTGCCATTTTGGACAGTTAACTTTCTATCTTAAGGAAAATACGTATGATAGACACTAATGGTCCCGACTGTTTCCTCTCCCCTACATTAACATTCTTGCCTCCTGCCTTTGGGTTGGGCCATGTGAATTGGCTTGGTGTCACAAGAAGTGATAGGATTTTAATTTCAAGCCCAGGCCTTCCTTCTGTCCCTTTGCTGTCACCAAGAGAGCTTCTCTTTGTGATCAGCTGTCCCTTCAGCCCAGGCCCCAGGGGGGCACATGAAGCACAACTGTTCTGCAGATCTATGAGAATATGAATGATTGCTGTTCTGAACTACTGAGAATCAGTCAATAAAATGTACCAGCTGTTTTTTGTTTTGTTTTATGGAAGATTCCCAGGAATTGCCACAAACACTTTTGCTTAAGCCTCATTGGCCACAATTTAGATAGACACATGGCTAATTCTAACTATAAAGGAGGCTGGGAAATGTGATCAGATAAAATTAAGTATTTGATTATAATGGAGGAAAGGAAGTATGTCTAAATACATATTCAAACATATATTTACCTATGTGTGTGTGTGTGTGTGTGTTGCTAGGGATTGGATCTAGAGCATTGTGCCTGCTAAACATGCATTCTACCATTGAGCTACATTCCTAGCCCCAGTTATTTCTTTTTATTTATTTATTTGAGAGTGAAAGACAGAGAGAGAGAGAGAGAGAGAGAGAGAGACAGAGAGAGAGAGAATGGGCCCACCAGGGCCACCAGCCACTGCAAACGAACTCCAGATGCATGCGCGACCTTGTGCATCTGGCTTACGTGGGTTCTGGGGAATCAAACCTTGAACTGGGGTCCTTAGGCTGCACAGGCAAGCGCTTAACCACTAAGCCATCTCTCCAGCCCCCTATTTCTATTTTTATAAGTGAAATAATTCTGATTGTTATTCACCAGCTCTCTTTCTATTTACTTCTTCAGAGTTAGTTCTCTTTGCTTCTTATTAGGCAGTCCTTTGTTACTACAATTCCCGGTTATCATTCATAATTCTTTTTATTAAGATTTCCCTGCCTTAACTAACTGTTTGGTCTCTGGTTTTAAGGTTTTCATATCTGATTGGACTTTTACATAGGAAGGTTATAATAGCAAAGAATCCGCCAATCCAGTCTATACTCAGAAAAATGATTGCTAGGATTAGTCTGATTTCATTTTTAATTCAATACATCATTATCTATACCAACAGTGCTCCAACTTTTTGTTTCAAGACAAATTTATACTCTTTTTTTTTTTTGGTTTTGTTTTGTTTTGCGAGGTAGGGTATCACTGTAGCTCAGGCTGACCTGGAATTCACTATGTAGTCTCAGGTGGCCTTGAACTCACAGCGATCCTCCTACCTCTGCCTCCTGAGTGCTGGGATTAAAGGCGTGTGCCACCATGACCAGCTCACAACTTTATACTCTTAATAAAGTTTTTCTTAAATATTTTATTTATTTATTTACAAGCAAAGAGAGAGAGAGAGAGAGAGAGAGAAAGAAAGAAAGTAAGTAAAAGGAGAGAGAGAGAGAGAGGGAGAGAGAGAGATAGAGAAAATGGGCTCACTAGGGCCTCTTGCCACTACAAATTCCAGATGCATGTACCACTTTGTGCATCTGTCTTTATGTGGGTACTGGAGAATTGAACCCAGGCCATCAGGCTTTACAAGCAAGTGCCTTTAACCAATGAGCCATCTCCTCAGCCCTACAAAGAGTTTTGTTTTTGTCACAGTAGGCACTTGCTTGAAAATCTTGATGGTTTGGAATTTATTCTCTAATATCTATGTAAAACCAGATGCACAAAATGGCACATGCATCTGGAGTTCTTTTATAGTGGCAAGAGAACTTGGTGTGTTCATCCCCTCCCCCCGCAAATGAGTAAGTACATTTTTTTTAAAAAAAGTAAGAAATTAAAGAATGTAGGTGCTGTAATTCCAGTGTTTTTATCTTCTTCATTTCCCAATTCCTATGTTAAAATTCTGTCCCCTAAAGTTATGGTATTTGTAGATGGGGTTTGGGGAAGTGATTAGATTATGCCTTCATTAATAGGATTTGTATCCTTATATAACAGGCTCAAAGACTCTGGTCACTTCTTCCATAATATGAGGGCATAGAAAAAAATAGTCATTTATGAATCAGGAAATAGCCTTCACTGGAAACTTAATCTTTTGGTGCTTTATTTTTGGACTTGCTAGCTCCTAGAACTTTGAGAAATCAATTTCTGCTGTTTATTAAACTCCAGTTTATGAAATCTCATTATGGTCATCTAAATGAATTAAGAAAATAACAGATATTAGGAATTATTCCAGGCTAGAAAGATTCCTCAGTGGTTAAGGTGCTTGCCTGCAAAAGCCTAAGGACCTGGGTTTGATTCCCCAGTACCCACATAAAGCCACATGCAGAAAGTAGTGCATGTGTCTGGAGTTTCTTTGCAGTGGCTAGAGGTCCTGGCATACCCATTCTTTCTCTTTCTATTTGCCTCTCTCTCTCTCTCAAATAAATAAAGTGGCTTTAAAAATAACATATTAGCAATTATTCCACTAGGGCTGAGATGAGATAGTACAGGAAGAGATCCTTAGGATTGAAGTCTGGACATTGCTGGAGAGATTATAAAACCCTGTCTTAGTAAATGATAAAGAAGCTGCAGTGGTGTGATTAGACTACTTAGAACTTATTAGAAAGGCTGGAGAAATGGCTTAGCAGCTAAGGCGCTTGACTGCAAGGCCAAAGGATCTAGGTTCAATTCCTCAGGACCCAAGTAAGCCAGATACATAAGGTGGTGTATGTGCCTGGAGTTCATTTACGGTGGCTCGGGGCCCTGGTGCACCCATTCTCTATCTGCCTCTCTCTCTCTCTCTTTCTGCTTCTCTCTCTCAAATAAATAAATTAAATTAAAATATTAAAAAAAGAACTTACTAGAAATCTTCCCCTTAGGTTGCTGTGGAAAGCTGTTCATGGTGAGGTGTTGTACCTGGTGTGGTGGTTTGAATGTGTGTCCCCAGTAGACTCAGATGTTTGTATAATATGGTGTGGTGATTCGAATGTGTGTGTCCCCCCCCCCCCATAGACTCAGATGTTTGTATAATAAGGTGTGGTAGTTTGAATGTGTGTCCCCCAATAGACTCAGATGTTTTATTAAAGCTTCTGGCTTGGATTTCTAGCCACCTTGCTGGAAACCGTGTCTCTGTGGGCAGATTCTGGGGTCCGGTTCTAAGGTGTGACTGGGGCAGATCTGAATTCCAGCCTAAGGTATACAGAGTAGTCTGGCTCTACCTGGGTCTCTGTTGCTGGCTGCGGCTCCCTGCTGTTTGACTGTTCATTTGTGCTTGCTTATGGTGCTGGCTGTTAGGTTGCTTGTGTCTTTCTGCTTGGATCTGTGTGAAGGGGGCTCAGCTTCTTCTGCCATGGATGGAACTTCCCCTGTATCTGGAAGCTTCAAATAAATCCCTTCCTCCCATAGACTGTGCCTGGTTTGGAAGTTCATCCCAGAAAGGTGGATCTGACTACAGCACCTGGGGAGCGGCTGTAGCATAGCGGTTGTGGTATTGGCAGTACTATAGGCACCTGGGTGCTGTTGAGGCTCTGCAGGGCAGGATCCAGGCACTGTCTGTTGAAGCTGCCACACAAGAGCCTCAGAAGAGAGCAGACCAAGAAGCAAATTTAATGGTTTGCTTTTGCCCTCTATTTGCAAAGTTTAAGATCATCTTAAAGGGTCTGTAAGAGCAGGCAATACAGATAAATTTGGAGCTCAGAGAAAACAAATGGCACTCTCACTTTACTCATTTGCCTTTAAAAAATTTTTTTTGTTTATTTATTTATTTATTTATTTGAGAGCGACAGACAGAGCGAGAAAGAGGCAGAGAGAGAGACACACAGAGAGAATGGGCGTGCCAGGGCCTCCAGCCACTGCAAACTGAACTCCAGACGCGTGCGCCCCCTTGTGCATCTGGCTAATGTGGGTCCTGGGGAGTTGAGCCTCGAACCGGGGTCCTTAGGCTTCACAGGCAAGTGCTTAACCGCTAAGCCATCTCTCCAGCCCTCATTTGCCTTTTTTTTTTTTTTTTTTTTTGTCTGTTTTCCTTGAGTTATGTATTGAACCTGGGGTCTCACGATCGCTATCTGGGGGGCAAAGACCTGAATTTAGAGAAGACTAATCTCTAGAACTTTCCTATCCAGAAGTGGGCAAACTGCTTCTAGGAGCAAAGCGCCAGAGGTGAGAGAGCTAACTCCTGGTCAGCTGGCTACCTGTAGCAGCAGCCTGAGAAAAAAGAAAACTGAAGAGGTTAGTTTAAGCCATTAAATAATTCTACTGGTCTGCTGCCATCACTGCTCTGAAGTTACTGTGGTTGTGGCTTTCTTTGTCTGCAGGTACTCATAGGCACTTTTATTGAAAAGCCCCAAACCAGTAATACACGAACAAGTAGTACATTGTATGAGCAAAGGGTAAGGAACTTTTGACTTTAGGTAATCCTTAAACATTTGTTAAATTTAGGGGTATGACCTGCTGCACTCTGCTGATCCAGAACATGCACACACGCTGGTTACAAGAGCAATCACATTAAGCCCATCTTTTGCCTTCACCAGACATGTGGGCCCATAGTTATTGACCTCGTTGCCTTCAGCAGTCTGAACAGCACTTCTCATGCATGTGTGTTTGCTGTGAGGCGAGAGTGCAACCAGAACTCTGAGGAGAGGAGCATAGCTAACGATCAGTCAGAATCTCTAAACATTGCTTGTCAGCGTTGATCACCTGTGCCGTTCAGGCCAAAGGCACACCAAGGCAGAGGAAACCTAGTCACATTGCTTTAAGCAGGTGGATTACATAATTGTAAGATGATCTTTAGGGCAAGTCACAGGTAAAGAATTTAGCATCTCACAGCAGTAATCTCAGAAAATCTATTTGTAAGGTTCTTTCCCATCGTTTGTTTCCATATTTCACTCCCACAGTTTGTTCTCATAGTTTGTCCTCACACTCACATGTTAGACAAATGCTCAACCAACCACTGAGTACACTCCCAGCCCAACTCATTTTTCTTTCCTTTTTAAAAAAACATATTTATTTACTTATTAGTAAGGAAAGCGAGAGAATATGGGCACATCAGGTCCTTCAGCCATTGCAGACGAATTCCAGATGCATGCACCACCTTGTACATCTGGCTTTATGTGGATATTAAGGAATCGAACCCAGGTTGTTAGGTTTTGTAGGTATGTGCCTTAACCCCTGGGTTATCTCCTCAGCCCCCAACCTAGTTTTCTAAAATATATAGTTTATGGATTGGTGGTGTTATTTTAAATTCTTGATTATTTTTGTGTGTGGAACTCCTTCCTTCCTTCCTTTCTTCATTCATTTAAAAGACACTTAAGAGTGTAATATTTTAGGTACTAATGTGTAGCAGATGTTGTAGGCTGTTACCTAATAATTTCCCAGTTCTTTCTTAATAATACAATCACATTTTTGTTCTTTTCTGTAGGCTTTAGGAAATGCTGGTCCCACCTCAGTTCCAGTTTCAACTCCATGGGGTGAATCACAAATGGCCTATACAGGGTTTGGTAATCCCCTTTTCTTTCTAGAAGTGGGTTTGTAAAGTGCTTCTTGTAAAGGAAGACATAACGGGTTTGTGCATCAGGGCTTTTAGATGGATTTGCCTACCATCTTAAAAAGATGGTATTCTTGGGCTGGGGACTGTAGTAGAGGTGGTAGAATGCTTCTGTAACATGTGTGAAGCCCTGGGTTTGATCCCCAGCACTGCATAAACCAATGGTGGCCTGTAATTCTAGTAATTGAGAGGTAGAAGCAGGAGAACCAGAAGTTCAAGGTCATCCTCAGCTACATAGTGAGTTTGAGACCAGCTCAGGATACATGACATCCTGTCTCAAAAAAAAAAAAAAAGTTCTTATGTTGCTGGATATTTTCATATTTTCATGTGATATCTGAAACATTGGTGCCATGTTCATCCTTTAAGAAGAAAAATAGTGGGGCTGGAAAAGATGGCTTAATGGTTAAGGCATATGCCTGCAAAGCCAAAGGATCCCAGTTCAATTCCTGAGGACCCACTTAAGCCAGATGCACAAAGAGGTGCATGCATCTGGAGTTCGTTTGCAGTGGTTGGATGCCCTGGAGTGCCCATTCTCAATCTCTCTCTCTCAAATAAAATAAATAAATAAATAAATGTGTTTAAAAAAAAGAAGTAGAGCTTGATGTGGTGACACAAGCCTTTAATCCCTATTTTAGGGAGGCAGAGGTAGGAGGTCACTGTGAGTTCAAGGCCAGACTGAGTCTAGTGAATTCCAGGTCAGACTAGGCTAGACCCCACCTTGAAAAACAAAAAGAAGAAGAAGATAGTTCAAGCAAACTCTTGATGGAAAATTTTGGGGTTCAGGAGGGGTCCCCAGAATTTGTGAACCCCAAGTTTTGGGTTCTGTCATACCTTTGGTAAAGAATTGATAAAGACAGACTCAAGAAGGATGAATTATGAATTATTAAATTTGTTTAGGGGGAAAACACAAATTGTGGTGGTTATTTAAGGGAGGGTGTGATTTGAGAGAAACTGGGGCCTTTAAAGAAAGATTAGAATAAAGCCACAAATGTGTGGAAAGTAGAATCTAGGAGTTTGTGTAGGGAGAATTAGGAGGAACCTGCATAGCATCTGCCAAGTGCTTTTCTGTGTAGGGAAGTTAAGATGGCCAATGGTAAGGCTTGAGGAGAAATCAGAGGGCAGATATCAAAGCAGAGACCAGGAGATTCAGAGAAGAAATGAGTGATGAAGAGGGTTACACTCATGGTTACCCTGAGTTTAAAAAAATTACACAGGTAACAAGTCTAGAGTTAGAGAAAGCACCCTTATGGTCGGTCTGGAGTATAAGGAAAATATGCATGTGGTATATTCAGAAAGCAGAGGAAAATCATGCATGTAATTAAAGTGACTATAAAGCAGAAGCAAGCAGAAAACCCATCCAGACCAATAATCAGTATTCTGTTCCTCCACAGCCCCAGCCAGGCTGGGTGAGAGGGGAAACCACTCATGGGTATCCAAGCAGAGATGAGGAAGAATCCAGAGAGAACCACACAGAGTGAGGAGGAGGCTGAATGCAGTCTTTATAGTGTCAGGCTCGACTATGCAAGGGGAAGAACTGATTAGTTTGTAGATTTGGAGGATAGACCCCAGGGCCAGCCCACCTGGGCTGTCTATGTAGGTAGCATGCTAGCCTGTGGGCATCAGGGGGTATTGTAGGTCAGTCTTAATCAGAAACAAGTCCCATTACTGCTGAGAGTTCCAGTCTTGTGCCAGGGTGAGGTGGCATGTGGGGTGGCATCTCCTGGTTCATTCTGGGCTTCAATTTCTAACCAAAACTGCCTAAAAGAAACTAGCTTTCTCCTATCCTTCTTCACTGTATTAACAGAGTAGGAGATAAAACTAAATAAATGAATTATTCGAACCTAAAAACATCTTGTTGCAGTTACCTTCATGTTGCTAGGACAAACACCTGATGGAAGCAGCTTATGGGAGGAAAGGGTTTCTTTTGGCTTACAGACTTGAGGGAAGGCTTCATGATGGCGGGAAAAAACATGGCATGAGTAGAGGCTGGATATTGCCTCCCAGCCAACATTAGGTGGACAATAGCTGCTGGAGACTGTGCTGACTAACACTGGCAAACTGGAGGCTAATGAACCATTAATGTTCACCCCCAGTGACACACCTTTTCCAGCAAGACTTCACCTCCCAAATTTCCATCAGCTGGGGATCAATCATTCAGAACACATGACCTTATGGGGGACCCCGAATTCAAACAACTGTAACCTACTTCTAGGTTTCTTGTTTTAAAAATCATTTTGAGAACTGGAGAGATGGTTTAGTGGTTAAGGTGCTTGCCTGCAAAGCCTAAGGACTCATGTTCAACTCTCCAGATCCCACGTAAGCCAAACACACAGTGATGCAAGTGCGCAATGTTTCACATGTGCACAAGGGGGCACATGCACCTGGGTTTTGATTACAGTGGCTAGAGGGCCTGGTGCACCAATTCTTTCTCGCTCTCTCCTTTCTCTCTCTCACACACAAAAAAGGCCAGTCTGTTGGGCTTGCCTCAAAAAAAAAAAAAAAAGTCATTTTGAATGGTTACTTGCAATTAATTTGTATTCTGGATTTGGGATGACACACATGAATAAGATATTGTGTTTGTTCCCAAGAGGTTTGAAGTCTGGTTAGAGGAACAAAGAAGTAAAACAAAGGTTTAAGATTACTATGATAAACAGAGGATAGTGATTGGATTCAAATAGAACCTGCTAGTTTTATGCAAATTCTCAAGTTAGAAAAAAGAAGTGGGTCAAGAGACAGTGTTGGGGGCTGGGGAGATGGCTCTGCTCTTAAAGGCACTTGCTTGCAATGCCTGCCAGCCCAGGTTCACTTCCCCAATACCCACATAAAGCCAGATGCACAAAGAAGTGCATGCATCTGGAGTACATTTGCAGTAATGAGAGGCTCCGGTATGTCCATCCTCCCTGCATCAAATTAATAAACATATTTTTTAATCTGGGCATGGTGGTGCATGCCTTTAATGCCAGCACTCTGGAGGCAGAAGTAGGAGGATCAACATAAGCTGGAGGCTACCCTGAGACTACATAGTGAATTCCAGGTCAGCCTGGCATAACGTGAGACCCTACCTTGAAAAAACAAATATATATTAAAAAGATCTTCTACATAGTTTCAATTTTCAAATTTTCCAGTTAAATAAAAAATTACACAATGTTGGGGCTGGAGAGATGGCCCACCAGTTAAAGGTGCTTGCTTGCAAAGTCTGATGACTTGGATTCAATTTTCTAGTACCCACATGTGGTGGTTTGATTCAGTGTCCCCCACAAGCTTATGTGTTCTGAATGCTAGGTCCCCAACTGATGGCCATTTGGGAATTGGAGTTTCCTGGAGGTAATGTATTGTTGGGTGTGGGCTTATGGGTGTTATAGACAGCTTCTCCTTGTCAGTGTTTGGGACACTCTCCTGTTGCTGTTGTCCACCTGATATTGGCCAGGAGGTAATGTCCACCCTCTGCTTATGTCATCATTTTCCCCTGCCATCATGGAGCTGCCCCTTGAATCTATAAGCCAAAATAAACCGTTTCCTTCCACAAGCTGCTCTTTTTTTAAACTTTTTTTTTCAATTTTATTTATTTATTTGACAGAGAAAGAGGGAGAGAGAGAGAGAGAATGGGTGCACCAGGGCCTCCAGCCACTGCAAATGAACTCCAGATGTGTGCGCTCCCTTGTGCATCTGGCTAACGTGGGTCCTCGGGAATCAAACCTGGGTCCTTTGGCTTTGCAGGCAAATGCCTTAACAGCTAAGCCATCCCTCCAGCCCCGCAAGCTGCTCTTGCTTGTATATTTTATGCCAACAATGTGAAGAAGCTAACTGTAACACCACATAAAGCCAGAATCACAACGTGGTGCACGCACTGGAGTTCATTTGCAGAGGCAGGAGGCCCTGGCATGGCCATTCTTTCCTTCTTTGTCTGCCTCTTTCTGTCTCTCCCTCTCAAATAAATGAATAAATAAAATTTTAAAAATTATGCAATGTAATATATTGATCAATGCTTTCTCCAGAAAATGATTAACACAATTTCAAAAAAAAATAATAGAAATGATCCAGGAACCTGAGGCATCTTTGAGAGCAACATTATCATTTTTGGTTCCCGGTTGGGCTGTAACACAGAAGTTAAGGTGCTGTACATTCACCATCATATAGGGCATTCACCGAGACAGTGACCTTCAGGTAGTTGTCTTATGAATGAACTCCACATGCCATAGCAGGTGAAGTTTAGAAAGATTTTATTACAGAGCTTAAGAGAAGGAAAGAAGGCAGAACTCCTGCTATAATATAGAAGGGGTTCCTGGATATGGGAAAGCCCACCTGGTGTCTCTGACTGGGGGTCTTTTCTGAGGATTTATGGGATGTGGGCTGAGCTGGTCAGTCCCGCTTCCATGTCAGGTGTCTAGGCATTTCTTGGAAGTGGTTAGCTTTCTAGGGGGGAAAAAAGATATGGAAAAAAAAAAAAAAACCAAACAGATTCTGTTTCTGTTTCTACATTTCTGGCCTCTGGCAATCTGGAGGATGCAAGGACTCCTTCAGGGAAAAGGGATAAGAAAGAGCCAGATTCCCTCTACAAGCTCAAGGATATTCCTCTGGGTTTATTTTTTTGGGTTTTATTAACCCTATACTGCCACAGAAAGGAAAACAACACATTTTATTTTTAACAACTACCAATAGATAGTACAAGTACTTTAAAAATATTTTAATATTTTTCTGCCCCCTAAAACTTGGTTGAGTCTGTATTCGGTCACCAAAAATGTGCTTTTTGTTAAAGAATTGGGTCCCAAACTACAGGTGTCTCTGATCTTTGCTTCAGAACACTTTCTATGGTATGGATAAGTATCCAGAGTTCTCTTGACAGAGATTGGGGGACTCTGGTCCCATCCACTTTCTTTCACTTCCTGGGCACATGGTAAGTGGTTTGTTTTGCCATGATCAACCATCATGATGTACCTTCCAAAAAGCAATAGGTCAAAAGCAACAGGGTTAACCAAGCATAGATGGAAACTTCCAAAACTGTGAGCCAAAATAAACCTTTTTAAAAAAATTATTTTATTTGACAGAGAGAAAAAGGGAGAGATAGAGAATGGGTGCACCAGGGTCTCCAGCCACTGCAAATGAACTCCAGATGCATGCACCCCCTTGCACATCTGGCTTACGTGGGTCCTGAAGAATCGAACAGGGATCCTTTGGATTTGCAGGTAAATGCCTTATCCGCTTAGCCATCTTTCCAGCCCCCATAACCCTTTTCTCTTTGTTGATAATCTTAGGAATTTGCTACAGTGACTGGTGCAGTTACTTTCGTTGCTGGGACAAACACCTGACCAGAAGCAGCTTTTGAGAGGAAAATTTATTTCAGGCTTACAAAATGTAGGGGAAGTTCCCTCACAGCTGAAGAAGCTGACTCACTCCAGCAGCCACAGCAGAGAGAAAGAGAGAGGGGGGGGGGGGACCAATACCCAGCCAGAGGTCTCCCCACACCTTAGTAGGGCTGGGCTACAAGATCTGCCCCCAGTGACACTTTCTCCAGCAGGCTGCTGGAGGCGTAAGTAGGAAGCTTAATCTTAATAAAAAAATATCTCAGGCTATGGGGGACATACATTTACCTTCAATCCACCACAGAGCTCAAATCTGACATAGCACTCAACTGAAAAATCTTTAAAACTTTTTAAAATTATTTATTATTTTGAAACAGCACATGTTTATTCACAGCCTGTCTTTAATGTGGGCGCGATCTGTCCAACAGCAATATTGCATACTCCTCATACTTCTAGAAGTTTCGAATGATCCAAGCAACTTCCCTCCCAGGTGCCATTCGGCTAGTCACAATCAGCTTCACATACCCATCTTTCACCTACAAAGTAGGTGATGCGTGTTCACTTTGGACCAAGTTGTGCAGACCTGCTCCTCACATGGCACAAGAGCAGGGGAGCCAGCCAGCACACATGGGCCTTTCTGCTCATTGCTGGCTTCCAGTCAGAGGTGGGGTGATCAGGCTATGGGGAGCCCAACCCTCCAGCTGAGTTACCCTATTTATTATTATTATTATTATTATTTTTTTGAGAGCTAGAGAGAGGGAATTGGTGCTCCAGGGTCTCAGCCACTGCAATCGAATTCTAGACGCTTGCACCACCTACTGGGCATGTGTGACCTTGCGCTTGCCTCACCTTTGTGTGTCTGGCTTATGTCACATCTGGAGAGTTGAATGTGGGTCCTTAGGTTTCACAGGCAAACACCTTAACTGCTAAAGCCATCTCTCCAGCCCTCAACTGAAAATTCTAATCAGCTGTTTGTTAGTATAATTAAAGTTCATACTTCATCTCAATTCCAACTGGAACTGTTGGAAACAGAAACAGATTACCATATTTTCATAGTTAAATGAAAGCTAAGTGACCTGTTTCTGTATTTTAAATTTTACAATTTCCATTTGTTTATGGATGCAGTGGCCTCTTATTTGTAGGCTGAACAATGATTTCTGTGCTTTCCTTCTTGGAATCTTCAAGTTAGCTTTCCAAAGACTAAACAAAAGCTCAAGGCATGTTTTTCTCGCTTCAAGTATACTTGAAAAATACTTTTATTTAGTTATTTGTGAGGAGGGAGGGAGAGTATGGACATACCAGGACCTCTTGCTGCTGTACAGGAATTCCAGATACATGTGCCATTTTGTGCATCTGGCTTTAGGTAGGTACTGGGGAATTGAGCCCAGCCTGGCAAGTTTTAATAGCAAGCACTTTAACCACTGAGTCATCACTCAAGCCCTAAAGTATACACCCTAGGTATACTCCTGGGCTTTAGCACTTCTGATCCTTTGGTCTTACATTCTCTTCTTTCAGCTAGATTTCTTTTAAATATGAGAGAGAAAGAAACAGATAGAGAAGAGAAAGGGACATAGGCAGGGAATGGGCACACAAGGTGCTCTAGCCCACACGAGTGCCCCCTTGTGCATTGGGCTTGCGTGCATCCTGGGGATTTGAACCCCCGGTCCTTTGGCTTCAGAGTCAAAGGCTGTAACCGCTATTCCCAGTTCCCTTAGCTAGATTTGTTGCATCTTCCTCCCACTCCTTAGTCACTTCTCATTGAGGCCTTAGTTGGTAATCCTTCCCACCCCTTGGTAGGGTCTCACTCTAGACCCAGCTAACCTGGAACTCATTCTGTAGCCCTAAGATGGACTTAAATTTATGGCAATCCTTCTACCTCCATCTCCTGAGTGCTGGGATTGAAGGCACACAACTCGATGGGATCATCTTTTAAAATTTCACCATTTCACTTCCAGGGTTTGTGCCCTTTCCTATTTAATTTCTCCTTCTTACTAGTTTTCAATACCAAACATTATTGATCAGATTCAACCAAAAAAAAGCAAGAGTTTTTGTCATTTGTCTGTTAAACTCCATGATAGCAGGAATTTCTGTTTACTTATGTATTTTCTTCATCAATGACTCTCCTACACTCAGAACAGTACCTGGCATACTTAGGTGCTCTGTGAATATTTATTGACTTACATGCAGTTAAATGAAGCCCGGTTATGGTGGTTTGAATTGGGTGTCCCCCATGAACTCATGTATTTTTGAATGCCTGGTCTCTAGCTGATGGCTATTTGGGAGGTGGAATTTTGCTTGAAGAAGTGTGTCCCCCTGGATGGACCTTGATGGTTTATTAGCCCTAGCTTGCCAGTGTAAGTTTGGCTCACTCTCCTGCTGCATTTTCCACAATAAGGTGGCAAGAAGGTGATATCCAGCCTCTGCTCATGCCATGCCATAATGGAGCTCTCCCTCAAGATTGTAAGCCAAAATAAACCCTTTCCTCCTATCAGATGCTTCTGATCTGGTGTTTGTAACTACAACACAGGGTTTGGAGTTATATAGATGTGGATTAGAATATAGATTTTCTGTTTGGCCTAAGGTAATTCCCTCCAAAATTCCCTATGGTAGGGCCGGAGAGATGATGCCTCAGTGGTTAAGGTGCTTGCCTGCAAAGCCTAATGACCAGGGTTCAATTTTTCCAGTACCCATGTAAAGCCAGATGCCCAAAGTGGTGAATGCATCTGGAGTTTGTTTGCAGTAGCTGGAGGCCTTACAGTACCCATTCTCTCTGTCTGTCTCTCTCTTTCTGCTTGCAAATAAATTAAGTAATTTTTTTCAAATTGCCTGGGGTAATTCCCTGCAAAACTCAGTTTCTTCACCTATAAAATGGGAACTACTAACTTACACATTAGTTTCAAGGGCTTAATGGGACAATGTAGGCTAATTACCTGATCTTGTTAAGAGTCACACCATTGCTAGCTAGTTTATTTTCTGATATGATTTCCTCCTCTTCCCAAAACCTTTATGGTGTTTTATCCAGGATTCCAGCAGAAACTGTTTAGAAGATACACTTACATTACGGTCAATTGACTAGGACTTAATTTACAGAGGGTTATTGAAGGAGGATTGAAGCCTATAGAAACAGGGGAGAAAGAAGGAAGCCATGGGCTGGCAGAACAGTCACATCTAGTTCCAGAAATAAAGAGGGAGAGTAGAGTTGGATAATTCTGATGTTCGGTAGGAAAAGAGTTAGATATAAGGTAACCGAGGAAAACTGTAGCTGCATCTTGGTAATTGTCTCCCACTTATCAGAATGTCCTTTTGTGGTCAGACATCCTTGAAGCTGCTCTTAGGTTGTTCCTGCTACATCAGAAACAAAGCACCAGAGCACTTTCCCATACAAGTGTCATAATAAAGGGTATGAATCCTCAAATGGCCCCAACATCATTATATTATTTTTTGCATTATAGTTATGGCACTCCACTCCCCTTTGTGGACATTTCCAGAGGATTATGGGTGAAAATGTTCTAAAAGGGAGATCTGGTTCATTATGATTTGGGAAGGAGAAAGGGCCACTTTACCCCATGAGTAGGCCACTGACCTCATAAATATTCATAAAAATTTCTTTTATTTTAAATCTGTGATACAGAACCATTGCTGGGCCCCATACCTCCACCCCCTTTGGCCTACTTCAATCTTTCTTTGGAGGGTATGCTTTTCTTTGCTAAATAAACCTGCTTAAACTGTCTGTATCTCTCCATTCAGTTTCTAACTTCTTAGAGGACAGATCTTTAGGGTGTTAGTCCACTGTCTTCTCAGATTGCCATCTGTCTGAATAAAGCCCAGTTTTAAAAGCTCAATTCCCATCTGTTCAGTGGCACCTGAAGGGTCAGCCAGGCACAAACTCTGGTATTCTGGTTACAGTTTGCTTTGAAAAAAGGAGTGTGTTGGGTGACCTCACAGGAAGGGAATCTGGGATAAATGAACAAGACCTCACACTCCTTTCTTCCTCTGATGATCTTCTCCTGAGTCTCTATCATTAGAGTCCAGCATAAGGCCTGCGGGCTAGAAAATTTAATGTGTGAGCCATTTAGGTTATCCTTCAGTGCAGACAGCAGGTGCAGGAGGAGAATGAATTTTAGGGAGCCAAGGAAGCTATCCATCCCAATGCCCTCCCTTGCTGGGTGTCAGGCACTCCCTATGCATGGGACAGAGTAAGTGTAAAATAAATTATATTGGTAAATTGTCATGTGCTGTTTAAGCTTGCTGAGAGCAGAATCTGAAAAATGGGGTGACCCACTCACTCCCACCCTCTTCTCAGATCTAAGTGTGTTTATCTCAGAGTGTCCTCTGAGACCCCTTAACCCTGGGGCAGGCATGCTCCCTGGACCCTGTGATAAGGAGAAAGAACAGTAAACAGCCCAAGGGTTAAAACACTGTACCCCTGAGAACAGCTGGAAGGTACACCATTCTCTAGGCTGCCTGGTGCCTCCCCTAAATCTTAAGACTTGAACAGAGGCCATTACTGTTTATCCCATTGTATAAAAATGCCTGAGAAGACATTTTCACTTGGGAACCTCTATCAGAAACTCCAGCTGTTTCAATGGGGTTTTCCTGTTCATTTCCCCCTGGATGTTGTGAGTGCCCAGTCTGAGGTTCTGTTATTTGCCATTTGCTCTTTCACTTTTCAGTGGTTCTGCTCCAGTCGTTTCTACTGGATGTTGCAAGTGCCCAGCTTGATGTTCTGTTATCTCTACTTGCCATGTGATGTTTTACTTTTTTCTTGCGATATACTTAAGAAGCTTACTCATATGGCTGTCACAGATGCTATTTCCTGACAGAAGAGTAACAAAATGATTTGGCTCTCAGTTGACCCACATTTGGGTTGTAATGACTTTCCTATACATCAATCTACACAGTTGGATAAGCGTCATGTACAAGACAGCACAGAGCTGCCTGGTGTGGGGTGTAGTGGGTGATGGTCTGGTGGTTTGATTGGGAATGGCTTCCTGGAGGTTAAGATCGGTAAGGTAATAAAGAGTCCACTTTAGTATGAAAAACTAAGCCCACTTCCAATTTTGATAATTAAAAAAATTTGGGCTGGAGAGACGGCTTAGCGGTTAAGCGCTTGCCTGTGAAGCCTAAGGACCCAGGTTCGAGGCTCAGTTCCCCAGGACCCACGTTAGCCAGATGCACAAGGGGGCGCACGCATCTGGAGTTCGTTTACAGAGGCTGAAAGGTCTGGCGCGCCCATTCTCTCCCTCCCTCCCTCTCTCTGCCTCCTTCTCTCTGTTGCTCTCAAATACATAAATAAACAAAAAATATTTAAAAAAATTTATATATTAGAGAGAGAGAGAGACAGAGAGAGAGAGAGAGAGAGAGAGAGAATGGGCACACCAGGGCCTCCAGCCACTGCAAACAAACTCCAGACTCATGAGCCACCTTGTGCATCTGGCTTTCGTGGGTAACGGGGAATCTGTAGCCCGCGTAGTCGTCTCGCCAGCAAGAACGCACGTGGACACCAGGATCCTTCTGCAGCAAGCGTTTATTGAACAGATGAAAGAGGAAGACCCAGCGCCCCCGAAATGGCGCCGCTTATATAGCCCCTAGGTGGCGTGTACTCTGCTGATTGGCTGCGCGCTCATATGATGCTCATATGACGCTCATATGCCCGGGCTGGGCAGTGACTTGGCGCGCTTTTGCCACTTGCACATGCGCTATTCTCACCAGGGCCGAGGCCGGATGTCAGCGCCATAATGGCGGTCACCTCTCGGCTCTCTACATCTCCCCCTGTTTGTTTTAATAAGATGACAACTGTCTCATAGCCCAGCCAGCGCAGCACCAAACAACCCTATGCTCGATCAAGCAAATTCCTTCCTTGGGGAATAAGCGATCAAGAGCTCACTCCCTCACCTTATCAGGTGCAATGGTGACAAGTCCTCTGAGTGCAAAGGCCAAGGGAGAGACAAAAAGGGGAGTTAACACCCATCCCTGTGCAATGGAATATTGTTCCTGGGGGTGCAAGGGCTGTCAATCTCATATTTTGGTGCTGCAGCCACTTAGGCAAGGGCTGATTAGACTTAGATCTCCCATCGACTCAGTGCAATGGGCTAAACCCTTGAGGTGTATCGACTGAGGGTCTCAGTCTAATTAATTAACCAAATTTCAGGAGATGATCCCTGTTCCATAGCCACAAGTGCTTGCGCAATAACGGCCTTGTCACATTGCTATTGAGCTCTGAGCTTGTAGAACAACCAAAGCAGGAACACTAAGCCACAACATAGGGCTGCACCAAACAGCGCCACTCCCACCCATTCCTTAAAGAAAGAGAAGGCTGAAGAAATCCAGGATGTCAGGCCCACAGCTAGGGAGGGGTCAACTCTAGTAGAGTAGGGTCTTCATAATGGATCTTGTCCACTTCTTCGGCTCCTGCACAGGATCTCGATGATTCGTCAGGTCTCACAAGTCTACGTGTTAGGCGTTCTGGTAGCCAGAATGGATTGTCTTCTTCCTGTGGAAAAACACAAACAGCTCCCCTGGATCTTATTAAAATAGGATCCGGGCCTTTCCATTGACCAGTCAAAACATCTTTCCACTTAACCATCTTCTGTGGCCTGTTAGGCTCTGAGCAATGACGGTCAGCCGCCGAATGGCCCTGACTGTCCAAATTTAAAAAATTAAGAGTAAAGAGTGCTATGGATATAGTCACTCGTGGGACTGAGGGCAGAGCCTCATCGACTCCCCCTTTCTGTTTTATTAAATAAGACTTTAGAGTGCGATGAGCCCGTTGTATAATACCCTGTCCTTGAGGATTATATGGGAGACCTGTCAAATGGGTCACTCCCATCTGGTGACAGAACTGTCCAAATTTTTGAGAAGTATAAGCTGGTCCATTGTCAGTTTTAAGAATTTTGGGCTTCCCCCAGGCAGTCCACGCCTCGAGGCAGTGTTGAATAACATGGGCTGATTTCTCCCCGGTTAATGGGGAAGCAAACATAACTCCAGAACAAGTATCAATGGAAACATGTAAATATTGTAATTTGCCAAAAGATGGGACGTGAGTAACATCCATCTGTCAAATTTGTAATGGGCGAATTCCTCTGGGATTAATTTCTACATGAGGCACAGGTAAAAATTGACAGCAATTTTGACATTGAGTTACTATATCTCTAGCCTCTTTTTTAGTGATGTCAAACCGACGACGCAATGTCTCAGCTGTGACATGAAACCTTTTATGAAAACTTTTAGTCAACTCCAATTTTGATGAAAGAACAAGCATGATAAACTTCGTGGCCCGATCTGTCAAGTCATTTTCACGGGACATGGGCCCCGGTAGGCCCGAATGAGCCCTGATATGCGTAATGAAAACAGGAGATCTCCTATTAATCAAGGCAAACTGAATCTTTTGAAAAATTGTTGCAAGCTTGTTAGATGCCTTAATCAACCCAGCAGCCTCTAAAGTTTTTGTTGTATTTACTACATAACAGGAATCCGAAACAATATTCAGGGGACCTGGGAATTTTTTCAAAACTTCTAATACTACCAAACATTCCACAACTTGAGGTGAGGTTTTATGATATTGTTTAGATATAATCTTATCATTAACCACATAGGCCCCTACTCCTGTTTTTGACCCATCTGTATAGACCACCAGCCCATCTTGAAGTGGCTCCCGAGATATAATGTGTGGGAACACAACCTCTTGGGTTAAGGCAAATTGTAAAATAGGGTGTCTAGGGTAATGATTGTCTATTAAACCACCAAAGGAGGTGATTAACACCGCCCAAGTATCAGAAGTAGCAGTTAATATCTGAACTTGATGGGCTGTATAAGGCACAATTAAAGACCTGGGTTCTTTTCCAAAATGAGTAATGGCTGCCTTTAATCCACGAAGGGCAAGCAGAGCAATTGTATCTGGGTACCAATCAATAATCTTAGCAGGAGAAGCGTTGGGATGAACCCACAATAAGGGTTCATCTTGTCACAGCACGGCAGTTGGTAAATGCCTAGTTTTAAAAACGCACAGGTCGAAAGTTTTGGCTTCCTCTATGCGTTTTAACTGAGCATCCTGTAAAGCTGTTTTTACCACTTTTAGGGCGCGGCTTGCAGCTGGTGTTAAGGCTCTAGGTGAAGAAATATGAGCATCTCCTTTCAGGATGTCAAACAATGGCTTTAATTCAGCAGAGGGAATTTTTAGAAACGGTCTCAACCAATTTATATCACCCAATAATTTCTGAAAATCATTTAACGTTCGTAAATGATCTCTGCGGATCTCTAATTTTTGAGGAACTATTTTTTCTGGGTAAATAACCGTCCCTAAAAAGGAACCTACTTCTGAAACTTGAACCTTCTCGGAAGCAATATGCAGGCCCCATTGTCTTAAGGTTTTTAATAATAAAGGATATACAGTCTGTAAAACAACTAATTCCTTATGGCACATAAGAATATCATCCATATAATGGATTAACAGCAGAGAGGGAAATTGTTTTTTAACTGGTTCAAGGGCCAATTGCACATATAACTGACATATAGTGGGGCTATTGGCCATGCCTTGAGGCAAAACTTTCCATTGATATCTTTTATCTGGCTCAAAATGATTAACAGCAGGTAGAGTAAATGTAAATCTATGTCTATCTTGTGGGCATAAAGGAATGGAGAAGAAGCAATCCTTAATATCTATAATTATAATTTTCCATTGTTTAGGCAAAGCAGAGAGCAAAGGCAGGCCTCGTTGCACGGAGCCAAATAGCCGCATCTGTGCATTGATGGCCCTCAAATCATGGAGAAGTCTCCATTTTTCAGATTTCTTTTTTATAACAAAAATAGGTGTATTCCAAGGAGAGGTAGAGGGCTCCAAATGACCAAGCTGTACTTGTTCTTTAACCAGCCTTGTAGCAGCTTCTAACTTTTCAGAGGAAAGAGGCCATTGAGGAACCCATATGGCTTCCTCTGTGAGCCAGGATATGGGCATGGAACCCTCAATGGCAGCTAATGAAAACCCAGACCTTGCTTCCCTGTATTACCTTCTTGTGGGATCGGGCTTAATCTCCCTTGCTCTTTTTTGCCAAGGCCTCTTCCTTTCTTATATCCCATCCTTTTCATAATATCTAGAGCTTGCTGAGAGTATTCGTTAGTCAATGTTAGTTCTAATTCCTGTAAAATGTCTCTTCCCCATAGATTAACAGGGAGAGGGAGCACATAGGGTATAAAGCTTCCTGTTTGACCTTCTGGTGTTTGCCAAGTCAGTGACCGTGAACTCACTGTAGGGCTAGCCTCATATCCTAACCCTTGTAAAGAGTGAGACGATTGTGTAACAGGCCACGCCTTAGGCCACCATTGGGAGGAAATGATACTTTTATCAGCTCCAGTGTCCAAAATGCCAGAAAAGCTCTTCCCTTCTATCTGTAGTTGTAAAGTAGGCCTAGTTGAAAGATCAACTACCAAATGAGCGCAGTCAGTTCCTGAAGAACCAAGCCCCTTTGTGCCTCTTGGCATTTGGGTGGAAGGAAAATGGTCGTGCAAGCTGGGGAGGAGAACTAATTGAGCAATCTTATCCCCAGGGGAAATTGAAAATATGCCTTGCGGGCAAGAGCAAAGAACCTGAAGCTTTCCAGTATAGTCTTGATCCATTATTCCAGGATGAATCATAAGCCCCTTTAGGGTAAGAGAGGAGCGTCCTAAAATAAGGCCGACACTTCCTTTAGGGAGGGGACCTTTAAATTCAACCGGGACTGGTTGCACTCCCATATGTGGCATTAATAAGAATTGGGAGGTGGAACGGAGGTCCAGTCCTGTGGAACCTCTTGTTGCTCTACAGCTAGACATGCCCTCCTGTTGTCTACTTGTGTCCCATATCTTTTGGGGCCCTGAGACCTGGGGCCCTGAGACCCGTTTTTTGGAACATTCTCATTTCTTTCTTCAGAAGGGGTATCATGCTGAATAAGTTTTTTCTGAATATCTCTAACTGAGTGACACTCATTGGTCCAGTGATTGCCCTTCTTACACTTGGGGCATAGTCCTGGAATTTTTTTTTGTGCAGGAGCACGACAATCTTGTTTTAAATGACCCGCTTTGCCGCAGTTATAACAAGCTTTATTGTCTCCGAGACTCTGGCGGTTTTTAGCCTGTAATATAGCCGCTGCAAGGCCAGCATTAGTGAGTGGGCCTCCGAGTCCTCGGCAAACCTTTATCCAGTCTGTCAGCCCTTTGCTTCTCCTAGGAGCAATGACTGTTTTACACTTTGGGGAGGCATTTTCAAACACTAGTTGTTCTATCATTGGCTTAACTCGTTTTGGGTCCCCAAATATCCTGCCCGCTGCATCCGTCATCCTGGCTACAAAGTCCGAGAATGACTCCTGGGGGCCTTGAATAATCTTTGTTAGGTGTCCCCCGGCCTCGCCCTTTTTTGAGAGGGCTTTCCATGCTTTAATAGCAGCGGCAGAGATCTGACCATATGCTCCCCAGTCATAGTTTGTTTGATTATGAACAAATTGGCCTTGCCCTGTCAGTAAATCAAAGGTCCAGTGCCGTTGATTATCTTCTGCACTGGCATTAGCCCTTGCCTGAGTTTGAGAAGCATCGTGCCAAAGGGCTTTCCATTCTAAATATTGTCCCATATTAGGAAGAGCAGCTTTTACTGTAACTTGCCAATCATTTGGAGTCATTGCCATAGTGGCGAGTCTCTCAAGCTGCATAACTGTAAAATTAGCATCTACTCCATACTTATTAACTGATTCAGCAAGTTTCTTAATGAGGGCATACTCTACCGGCGCATGAACGCGGCCTCCATCCGTAGCCTCAAACACCGGGAAGGCTTGTAAGCACCTCCTTCTGTCCCCCTCTGAAAGGAAGGAATCTGAACAATGCTTGCCGGCATAAGGCAGAGGAGCATTGGGAATGATAGGGGCGGCAGATTGAAAAGCCGCGCGGTTTTTATCTCCTATCTTCTTTTGTTTTCGATTTTGCAGTAGCTCATCAAAATAATATCTCTCCTCCCCATAGCGAGCCGCTTTGCCATCTAATTCTTCCTCCTCGGAGGGACTAAGATCTTCAGACTCTGAGCTATCAATTCCTAAAGCCTCCAATTCTTTTATCGGATAAAGAAGCCTCCTTTTTGGACTTCTCTTTTTCCTCTCATGTTTCTCTCCCAGGGCGTCCTTTCCCTTGTCTTTTCTTTCTGTGGACTTAGCGTCCGCGGAAAGGCCTTTTTTCTTAGAGACGTCTTTTTCTTTTTCCTCAAGGGCCCCTAAACTTTTATCCCGTTCTGTTTCTGACATGCTGTCTTGTAGCTCCGAATGTGAGGCTCCCATGTTCACAAAGAAGAGAACGAGAGCCACCATCACAATAGGGAGAGCGAAAATTGCTCCTACCAATTTGGATGAAAGATGAGACAAGTCAAGACCAAACATGCCTCTCAGAACTTACCTCAGTCCTGCAGTTCTGAATCCTTCCCCGTGAATGGGGGGTCTCCTCGGCGCCGGCGATGACAGGCACCCGGCGTCCCGGGTTTCGGCACCAGTTGTAGCCCGCGTAGTCGTCTCGCCAGCAAGAACGCACGTGGACACCAGGATCCTTCTGCAGCAAGCGTTTATTGAACAGATGAAAGAGGAAGACCCAGCGCCCCCGAAATGGCGCCGCTTATATAGCCCCTAGGTGGCGTGTACTCTGCTGATTGGCTGCGCGCTCATATGATGCTCATATGACGCTCATATGCCCGGGCTGGGCAGTGACTTGGCGCGCTTTTGCCACTTGCACATGCGCTATTCTCACCAGGGCCGAGGCCGGATGTCAGCGCCATAATGGCGGTCACCTCTCGGCTCTCTACAGGAATCAAACCCAGGTCCTTCGTCTTCGCAGGTGAACACCTTAGCTGCTAAGCCATCTCTCCAGCCTTTTTTTTTTTTTCTAAAGATGAGTTGAATTTCTCAAGATGTTTTTCTAATGAAACACATGAAATGGAAAGTGAGGATGAGAGTGAGAACTAGACAGGATCATTTCAAAGGTGCACCCTAGTATTGACATTTTAATGATTGTTGTTCCATTGCTTCTGGATTGTCAGATTGTAGATCGTGAGTAGTGTGGTAGTTTATATTAATTGTCAACTTCACAGAACTTATGATCGCTTGTGAGAGGTTACCTAGATTTAGCCTCTGGGCATGCCTGTGAGGGTGATTTCCATTAGGTTGAGGTTAGAGGATCCACCTTAACTGTGGGCAGCATCGTTCCATGGTCTGGGGCCCTGAACTGTATAAAAAGGAGAACCTTCTGGGTGCTGAATGTGATCAGCTGCCTCAAGTTCCTTCTGCCATGATGCATTATCACCTCAAGTGGTAAGCTGACATAAATCCTTTCTTCCTTAAGTGATTTTTTTTTTTGTCAGGGATGTTGTCCTAGCAATGAGAGGGCAACTAATACATTGAGGAAATGCAACCTAGCATAAAGTTGTGTAATAATCTCCCTTGTTCACAGTAAATATTCACACTATTCTCTTCATAGTCATGGTTCTAACGTCCAAGCAAACACTATACCATTCCACTTCTCGGATATTTCTAACAAAAACAAGCAAACTCAGTTGTAAAGCACAAGACAGTTCCTCTGCATGCACCTTAAGGTTAAACAGTATGCACACAAATGGATGCACAAATGGGTCAAACTCCCCTGGGACAGGGGCTTTTGAGAGGGACTGGGTGGGGAAAGGAGGACAGGGCTCAAAAGAGGGAAGGAAACTTTCCTTGAATACTTTTCCAAGCACCATAATTTGTGATAGGCTTTCCAGCCTACACCATAATGGGATAGCCAGCTAGACTCCCAAAGGCACTGGATTTGGTGCACTGAGAGATCACTCTAGTAATTACTTTCTCTGTCATTAGATGTAATTATTGTGAAACGTGGTGAGCTGCTTGTCCACAATCAACATCAAACCAGAATTTCCAGACGTACCCCTACTTCTGTAGCCACCAAGGTCAAAATGGCTGGGGAGGGGGTGGTGGTGGGTGGGAAGAAGACATAATAATAGAGAGGGAAGCGTGGGCAGTTAGTTATTCTTTCAAACAGCTTCACAAAGATGATTTGGGAGGTAACCTGGAGAAATCCCGAGCAATGAGTCAAGTCACACGGGTCAAATCAGGGCAGGCAGGTGAGGAACCAAGGCGTGGATCAGGCACGTTTCCCAGGCCAGCCTTCGCTTCACCTCGCAGGCTCCTGGGCGCCGCGCCTCCGCCCCGCCCCGCCCCGCCCCCGCCCAGGCCCCCTCAGCTCCTGGCCACGCCCACCGCCGAGCTGGACCGCGGCAGGCTCCGCCCACCAGGCTGGGAGCCGCAGCCCAAGGCCGAGGGGTGGGGCGGGGCGGGCCGGGAGGAGGGAGATCCGCCGCGGAGTTACGGGAAAGTTGGTCCGAGTTCCCGGAGTCTCCCGCGTTTGTCCGGCCCGTGTGGTCCCTCCCTCCGGCCTTCTCCGTGCACCCGGCCTCCCTCTCCCGTCACCGGCCGCCATGGAGCAGCCGCCGGCGCCTAAGAGGTAGGTAAACCCATGCGTTGGCTGGCGAGGAGGACGGAAGCGGGGGGCGGCTAGGCCGGGCCCCAGTGCGACCCTCTTCCTCGCGGGCCGGCTGGAGCCCCGCGGCCTGGGGCGGGCGGCTGACCCAGGGCTCGGGCCGCGTGGGCCTCGAGGCCACGGGGCCTGCGGGAGGTCGAGCCTCGGCTGCCCGCGGGCCGGCTGGCGCGCGGGGAAAGTTGGGTGGGCAGCGCCCGGCTCCCGTGGCTACGATCTCTGGGACGGGAAGCGGGTAGGTTTTCCTTCGTGGCAACTTCTCCAAAGCTGGTGACATAATCGAAGACATTGATTGGTCTTCTAATAACCATGTAGGGTGTTTTTTTTTTTTTTTTTCCTCGTTCTGGTCCAATATCCATATTACCCTTTCCCACTGCTTTTTTTTTTTTTTAAGTCGGGTTATTTATTTACAGTTTAAGGAATTAAGTATTAATAGCTACACAGTGTGTAAAACTTAACTGTGGACATTCTGCATTGACAGGTGTTCCTCTCACTAGCCCCTCGAGGTCGAAAGAATTTGTGAGTGTAAGACAGTAGGCATCTTAAATTAGAACGTCTCTCCCCCCATTATACTTTTTGCAAGTAAAAATAGTGATACTTTGGTATGGTGTTATTGTTTATATTTAATCTTTGACATATTGGAAACATATGCGAACAGTGTGTTTGAATATTCGCAATGATCTTAGGAAGCTAAATCAATGTTGTCTGTGGATAGAAGTTCATGATGTTAGCTTCCTCTCCCTCCAAGAATGAATCAACTCATTGTTTAATGCTGGATAAAACATATAACCTCAATCTTTTCATTTTTAGTTTCCAAAATATGAGTGTTAATCTCTCACAGCGTGTGCTATGACCATTAACGAGTTCATGTGTTTTGATACGTAGCGATCTTTAGATGAAGAGTGTTATATTCAAGAACGTGGAATTATTAAAAAGGTAGGGGACTTGGCAAGCTGTTCTGAATTGTGTGACTAGATATGTGATCCTTGAGGTCTGGAAACCATCTGTTCAGGTGCAAAAAGGGAGGTTGTGGACAGGTTTCTGAAAGGGACCAGCTATCAGAGCTGTGGAAACAAATCATGTGATAGATTGTTTCTAGCATTTTGTAAGGTGTCTGCCTTCTAGTACTCACTGGGTACTCAAACAGAAATGTCCAACCTGTGGCCAGAGCCACATGCATCCTGGGATAGCTGTGAATGAGGGCCAGCACATTTGTTGATGACATGAGTTTGAGGCCACCCTGAGCCTACATAGTGAATTCCAGGTCAGCCTGGGCTGCAGTGAGACCCTACCTTGAAAAACCACGAAAAAAAAAAAAATTTGTTGATGACAGTGTCATGTCACAATGTCAAAAGGTTGGATACCCTTGTTAAGAAAATGGAGAACATATTTTTCTTTCTGCTTTGGAAGAACAGTAAGGGCGCAGGCATCATTGAGACAATGCCATAGGCCAATTTGAGTGACTCTGGATTGAGGTAGAAGTTTTCTTTATTAACTAACTATACTGTAAGTTATTAGTTTTCATTATAGGTGTAAGAGAATACCTAGTCTTTTAAAATTTTTTGATTAATTTCTTTAACATAGGTTGTAGTATGTCCCCTTCAGGTCCCATTTCTCTGTGGGGGCCCTCCTCAGTAGGGTTATTGGTGTTCACTATGGGGTAATTAGGACCGTTATCTCTGTGGGGAGTTGTGCCTCAGGGTGTGAGAATATCTACTCTTGAAGAGGCATTAAGACAACCTTGAGTCAGGGAAAGGTGTGGGTAATAATTCCATGTGGTTTATACTTCTCAAAGTAGTGGTTTTCCATATTCCACACTTTTAACTTCAGGAACGTATTTTGATCTAGAAAGGTATTTCTTTTTCTTTTTCCTTTTCCTTTTCCTTTTTTTTTTTTTTTTTAATGTTACTCATGTTGGTATTGAACTCCTGGACTTAAGAGATCCTTCTGCCTCTGTCTCATGAGTAGCTGGGACTAGGGGTCAGCAGGGTATTTCTGATGAGCAAAAGATGACATTAATCTTTTATATTTGATTATTTCAACATTTTTCATAGCATTTTCATATTCATAGTATTTACTCCTCGCAGCACCCCAATAGGATAATTTGGATTACAGATAGCAATCTTATTTTATACTAAGAGTTTGACATATGAAAACCTATGACTTAGTGAGTTTTTGTGTTGATCCTTTTGTGTTTATCATTATCATCTAATAATAAAGTATAGCTATCATTTTTAAGATTGTATTGTTTGCCAGGTATTTTATACAGTAATGTGCAGCCTAACAGTGGGACTTGTTTCTGAGAAACACATCATTAGGTGATTTTGTTGTGCAAATATTAGAGTGTACTTACACCAAGCTACATGGGAAGGCTATGGTGTCACTAGGCAATATAATCTTATGCACTGTCATATATATAGCCTAGTATTGACTGAAGTATTGTTATGTGATATGTGCCTGTACATACTGTCCTTTTTATTGAATCTTAAGGAATAGTAATTCTGCTAGTCTAAGTTAAAATTTCTTCATCTGTATTCTTGGGTTAAATGAAGTCACATGTAAAGCACATTGCTTCATAGTATGTTCATTAAGGCTCTGAGAGGTAAAGTAATTTGGTCAGGTGCAGAAGGTGTCAGAATCTTGGGTCTGATTGCCCGCAAAGGTGATATTCTTTCTTTTTTTAAATTTGAATTTAGTTTTTTTTATTAAGAGCATACCTTGTATGGATACATCATGTGCTGGTATCATCTTTTCCCTCCTCCCTGCCCCCATTCTGCTGAGGGCCCTTCTCAGTGGAATTGCTGATATTTCCCATGGGGTTGTGAGTTATATATTCTTTCTTACTATGTATCATTCTGTAATGTAGGGCCATGCTTGCCACAATCTCCTGGATCCCTTTGCTTATTCTCTTAACCTCTGTATGAACGCCATTTCATTTTGACGCCTTCAGTAGCACTTCCTTAGGTCTGTGACACTTTCCACGTCGTGTCTGTGCTGTTTATGTCCAGGTTTGTCTGATCAGAAGCTGCTACTTATTCAGCATGAGTTTTTCTTGTGGGGCTAGTCTTTATTTCATCTAATTTGCCCCTAGACCCCATTACATGTTCCATTAACAAGTTTGTGGATTCATTTTTTTTTCTCCTCCTCTTTTTTTATTTTTTGGTATTTTGAGGTAGGGTCTGTCTGTAGCCTAAGCTGACCTAGAATTCACTATATATTTTTAGGGTGGCCTTGAACTCACAGTGATCCTCTTACCTGTACCTCCAGAGTGCTGGGATTAAAGATGTGTGCCACCATGCCTGACTTTTTTTTTCCCCTTTTTTATTCTTAAGATTACTGGTCCATTTCAGGGTGTTGTGGCACTCACACTTTAATTGCAGGAGTGCCTTCTAACTGGCCACTTTACTGCTTTTCACAAAGATCTTAAGATCAGAAGGGTTTCTAGTAGGGGCAGGTCACCAGGATCTGGCTCCCCTTTTGCCTTTCCCTTTTGTTGCCCTACAGTGCCTTCTAACACTCCATGGAACACAATTTACTTTAGTACATCCTGCCTGTTGTTTCTGATTTATTTGCTAAAATACCACTTCAATTATACTATCCCTTTACTTCCTTATTCTGATGAGAGACATACCTAATATCTGGTTTACTTCCCAGGCTCCTGTTTGTATTCTCCAACATGAATCTGTCTTCAGAAAGTCTCCCTTTTATTCTTTGTTTGGGTTATAGGCTATGGGTACTCCCAATTTTGCCTTTGTCCATGATCTTCCTTTGAAAACATTATTAAGTTATTATTTCAGAGAGAGAGACAGACAGATACAGAATAGGCATGCCAGGGCCTTTAGCTGCTGCAAACGAACTCCAGACGCATGTACCACCTTGTGCATCTGGCTTAATGTGGGTCCTGGGAAATTGAACCTGGGGCCTTAGGCTTTGCAGGCAAGTGCCTTAACTGTTAAGCCATCTCTCCAGTCCCATGCTTTTCCCTTAGAAAAGTTTGTGTCAACTGGGCATGATGGTAAATGTCTATAATCTCAGCTACTAGGAGATGGAGACAGGAAGAGCGCCAAGCCTTGATTCAACGTAGTGAAACCCTGTCTTAAAAAAAAAAAAGAAAGGAAGGGAGGAAGAAGGAAGGAAGGCAGGCAGGCTTGTAGGCTTGTTTGTAGCCTGTGCCTGTTTTGTGAAGAACTTCTTTCTACCCTGAGATATTTCTCTTTATTTCCAACATGATACTCATTTGATTATATGTTACATTCTTTTTGTGTCTTCTTATTACAGAATTTTAGGCATTCAAGAGATAATGGGGGCTAATTTAATAATACTTAAGTATCAACACCCAGCTTAGGAGGCAAAAATATTATTACTACATTTGAAGCTCTATGCATCTTTTTTTCAATTGCATTCTTTTCCTATCTCTCTCTCTCTGTCTCTGTCTCTCTTTTCGAGGTAGGGTCTCACTCTAGTTCAGGCTGACCTGGAAATCACTATGTAGTCTCAGGCTGGCCTTGAACTCATGGTGATCTTCCTACCTCTGCCTCCTGAGTGCTGGGATTAAAGGAGTGTGCCACCACATCTAGCTTTCTTCCTGTCTCTTAAAGGCTGACACTATTCTGAACTAGTTCTTTATCCTTTGCATACATGTCTTTATTTTTTTTAGCATAATGTAAAATATATGTACACATATGTAGTGATAGGCTCCGCTTTATTTTTAGGCTCAGCATTTGTTTCTTATGGGTATCATTCTTCTCTTGGGGATGGGGATTTCACTGTGTAGCCAGGTTTAAGAATCATGAGTCACATTCCTAGAAAATCTGGTAAGACACTTTTCATCCTCACATTTATTGATTTGGCCTCTTAATAAGGCTCATATAAAACACAGGCAATAAATGTGTTTGCCTATATCTCTGACTTGAGATACTAGATTGGCTTTTAGATGCCCAAATTTCTTTTTTACCTTTATCTTTTTGTTTGTTTTTGTTTTTTTGAGGTAGTGTCTTGCTCTAGTTCAGGTTGACCTGGAATTTATTGTGTAGTCTCAGGGTGGCCTGGAACTCATGGCGATCCTCTTAACCTCTGCTTCCCAAGTGCTGGGATTAAAGGTGTGTGCCACCATGCCTGGCATGCCCAAATTTCTTTCTTTCTTTTAATTATTAAATTATTATATTTATTGAGGGAAGTAGAGCCAAAGCAAGGCATTCAAGTGGCTAGAGATCCCACGTGAAAGGCCTGGGGAAAAAAGCGTGAAAAGAAAAGAGAAAAAGTACAAGGAGCTCCTGCCATGTGGGGAGCTGGAGGAGATAAAGAACCTGTGCGGAGAGTAAGGGCTAAGGGGCCCTCCTTGCTGGGCCAGTTCTAGGGCCCAGGCCGAGTCCCTCCTGGCTGGGCCTGGGCCTGGACAGAGCCAGCCCAGGCCCAGCCTAGGGAAAAACTCACTCACAGCTGGAAGTTCCCAAGTGATCAGAGAGAGAGAGAGAGAGCGCGAGCCAGATTTCTTTAATGGTTCTATTACAGAGGAACTTACAAGTATGAGAACTCTGGTTGTTGGGGGATATATGAAATTTCATATAATACCTGTCAAAGAGAAGATGAAATATCATTGTTGAAAAGACATATTTTACCAGATAGGCTTTGTTCTTCAACTTGTTTATAAGATTTGTAGCTGCTTAAAATTTAAAATTTGTTGAAAGAAAAGTTGGTATGGAACAATGAAGACACTGGAAAGATAAGAAAGTAAGCTGTTAGAGTATATTCTCAAGACAAAGTAAGTTATTTGAGTTTATAATTAGATTGTGGCAATTAAGGAAATAATGTGAATGGGTAGTTTGTGGTAAGCAATGTTGAAAATTGAGGGCAAAATATTAGGGTTTTTAAGCACATTTATACAAATGAAAAGTGAAGATAAGAAAATAATCTCAAGTACAAATATTGTCATCGGTGGATGAAGTTGGAGAGTTTGTTAAATAAAGGTAAAGGATGAGGATGCAAAGGGTAACAGTAGAAAACATTCTTGTATTTCTTAACATGAAGAGCCCTCACTAGCCTGTGGAACTGAGACCCTAATCCTAGGCTGGTAGTTAGATGTGGAGATCCTTGACAGAGAACTCTCAGTCCTCAGGACTTGCAGTGGGTGGATGGAACAAAGCAATAACTGAGGGAAGTACATAGGGTATCAGGAATACTGTGGAAATCTTGTTGGAAAGTTCACTAAGTGGAGAGTTGGAGTTGTTTTTGAGAAGTTTAAGAACTCTTAAAAATAAAGCAGTTAGCCGAGTGTGGTGGCTCATACCTTTAATCCCAGCACTTAGGAGGCAGAGGTAGGAAGTTCAAGGCTAGCCTGAGACTACATAGTGAATTCTAGGTCAGCCTGGGTGAGACCAAGAACCTACCTTGAAAAACAAAACAAAACAAAACAAGAGCCCCCAACCCCAAAAAACAAAAATCAAAGTGGCAATATTAGGGTAAATTTCCAGTTTAATTTAATTTAAATTCTATTCAGTTCTATTCTGTTCATTGCTAGGAATTGAACCCAGATCCTTGCACGTGCTCAGCAAAGCGCTGTACCACTGAACTACACTCCAAAACAGCAGTTTCCAATTTTAGAAGCAGACAAATGACTAAAATGTGTGAAGTAGTCCAAAGGAAAAAGATCCCAGCAACAGGAACATCTTAGATTTAACAACTTGGTATCTGATGCGTAGGTACTGTCTTCCCTATAGCTTTTCATGGTAAATTTAGGGTAGTATTAGCATCCTTAGATTTGGTTTAGGCCTAACCATATTGACTTTCCCTTTGGAGAGAGGAATTTGACAATGGAATCTGGAGTAATGATCAATTTATCCATCATTTTTTAAGGGATGAAATATAGAATATACAAGTATTGGGGAGTTTGTTAGAAATGTAAAACAAATGGTACATGTATATAACACATAAGCTGTGTTGAAATTTGCTTGTTCTGAAGTAATCTAAATGCTCATTTCAGAATACTTTAATAAATTGAACACTTCTTATTTGGATTGTAAGGGAAAAAACGATTCCTGGGAATTTCTGAAGATTTTTTTTTTTTTTTTTGGTTTCAAAGAAGTCTTTGTTGAACTAGAGACATTATGAAATTAAGCCATCATATAATTAGTGACTTTCAAAATTATTTTAAAAAATATTTTAGTTATTTATTTGAGAGAGAGAGGAAGAGGCAGATAGAGAGAAAGGGAGAATGGGCATGCCAGGGCCTCTAGCTGTTGCAAATGAACTCCAGATGCATACTCCCCCTTGTGCATCTGGCTTATGTGGGTCCTGGGAAATCAAACCAGGGTCCTAAGGTTTCACAGGCAGACGCCTTAACCACTAAGCCATTTTCCCAACCCATGTTTTTTTTTTTTTTTTTTTTTTTTTTTAAGGTAGGATGTCACTCTAGCTCAGGCTGGTCTTGAACTCATAGTATTCCTCCTACCTCAGCCTTCCAAGTGCTGTGATTATAGGTATGAATTACCACTCCAAGCTCAAAACACATGTTTTGAAACATAGATCCTGGAACTTAGTACAGATTCCCGTGTGTGTGTATGTGTATGTGTGTGTGTAACAGAAGTTGCAAGAAATATACTGCATTTACCAGTGTGTCAAATATAAAATTATTTTCGTGATTCATTGATGAATTGTGATTTATAATTTGAAAAGACATTATTGATGTATTAGTAACAGTCAGGAAACAGATTTTAGTTCTTTCTCATCCTGATAATAGAGATAATGGCATTGCTAAGGGAGTCCAGATTGTTGTTACTATCATAACCATACATGCAGTAGAGATATTCTTTCAAGAGTCTAGAAAGGAAAGAGGTAAAGGAGACTGAGAATACTAATATTTAAAAACTACTGCATTTGGAAGAATGTATATATGTCCCAATGAAAGTATGAAAAAATGCAGACTGGTGATCTGTGGTATCTGACAATTTACAAAGGAAAACGTAATAGGAAGTTGCCATGAGGCAAAGGCTCATTTTCTGGTGCATATACTGAAATATCCAGCTATAACTGTGATGACCTCATTTTCTGACTTTCTACTGTCTCCACCCTCTGTAACTACCAAATGTGTTTACATTTTGTTTTCTTTTTTGTTGCTGATTTTCAATGTAGGGTCTTGTTCTAGCTCAAGCTGACCTGGAATTCACTATATAGTCTCAGACTGGCCTCGGACTCACAGTGATCCTCCTAACTCTGCTTCCTGGCTACATTTTCTTTTCTTTTTAAAATTTTTTTTTTCTGATTTATTTGTCTATGGGAGAGAGAGAGAGAGAGAGAGAGAGAGAGAGAGAGAGAGAATGGCTGCGCTAGGGCCTCCATCTGCTGCAAACGAACTCTAGATGCTTGCACCACCTTGTGTATCTGGCTTATATGGGTCCTGGGGAATTGAACTTGGGTCCTTTGGCTTTGTAAGCAAGTGCCTACACTTTGTTTTCTAAAAATAATTGTGCTGTCAGGTGGATTTTTTAAATTTTAGTTTTGCCACAAGCTTCTTTGTTCTGATTTTATTTGAATTGCCTAGTATGTTAGGATTATTATAATTTCAAGAAGCCTTTAGTCCTTAGAACCAAGATTCTATATTTAAAATGTTTTGCTATCACTTTTTTCTATATAGTTTCAAGTTGAATTACTGAAAGTAGTAAACATGTAAACAAACATGTCAGAACCATTTTATTTATTACTTGCTATGGTTATTAAAGTTCAGATTACCTTGAAGTTTTGAAAACATATTAAAGGATATGTCTTTAAAAAAACAACTTTATAGGCAAATTGGAATTAATGGAAGCTGTCAAAATGATAACAGTGTAGTTACTATTGTATTGCATTCTGAATTATCCATAGATATTCATGACATTTTATTTATTTAAAAATATTTTTATCGTATCAGTGAGGAGAGAAAGAGGGAGAGAGGTTGGTTGTTAGGTAAGTAGGAAGGAAGGGAGGGAGGGAAGGAGAGAGAGAGAAAAAAAATATGGCATGCCAGAGCCTCTTGCCACTACAAAGGAACTCCAGATGCATATGTCACTTTGTGCATCTGGCTTTATGTAGGTATTGGAGAATTGAACCTGTGTCAGTAGCCTTTGCAAGGAAGCACCTTTAACTGCTGAACTATCTCCCCAGCTCTATACATGATATTTTATTAAAGAAGCAAGTTGAATACATTTTCCAAATGTTTCCAGTTTTTGGAATTCTGATACACATATATTTATATAATTGGGGAAATTGTTAAATGTTAATGATTCCAAGGATGGAGCGGGTAGTTTTTATGTTCAAAATATAGAATATTCTTTGTCTGGATCATCTTTCAATTTTAACATTCTTTGAAATATGGGACCTAGCATCATATAGTTACAAAGGAATGCAAGCTAAACTTTATCAAATATTTAGGTATATTTTTATTTGAGGAAAGCATAAACTGAAGATAACAGACAGCAAGTTTCCTTAATTCCATCTTTCTTGAGCTACATTATATGTTGGGTTGCTCATTGTTTTTCTTTTCTTTTTTTTTTTAAAAGCTTCTCTTGGTCAGGTGATTTTTTTTTTTTAAAAGGAGCTTGTTACTCTTTTTTTCTTAAATTTTTTTTGTTGTTAATTTTATTTATTTATTTATTTGAGAGTGACAGACAGAGCGAGAAAGAGGCAGATAGAGAGAGACAGAGAGAATGGGCACGCCAGGGCCTCCAGCCACTGCAAACGAACTCCAGACGCATGTGCCCCCTTGTGCATCTGGCTAACGTGGGTCCTGGGGAGTTGAGCCTCGAACCGGGGTCCTTAGGCTTCACAGGCAAGTGCTTAACTGCTAAGCCATTTCTCCAGCCCTCATTGTTTTTCTTCTGAAAACTACTTTCTTACTGATTGCTGATAATGGCAGAAATTGGTTATCAGCTGTGTATTCATTTTACTTATTATTCATGCTTTTAATAATTATTAGTTGACTGCCTTTGCAATGCCAGATTCTCAGTACATTGGTAAATGAAACATAATGAGATCTTTGCCCTAATAGAACATACACTCTGGTTGGAGCTTGGGTGCTGAGGGATAGAAGTAGCATATATTGACAGAGAAGTGCTGGAATCACCTAATAGTGCATCAAAGGTGGCTTTTGTTAGGAGGTTAATGTTACAGTCAGGTTCACATTGCTGGCAGAAATCACCTGACCAAGAGCAGCTTTTGGGTAAAAAGCTTTTTTGGCTTACAGACTCGGGAAGCTCTGTGATGACAGGGGAAAATGATGGCATGAGGGTGGCTATCACCTCCTGGCCAACATAAGGTGCACAATAGCAACAGGAGAGTGTGCCAAACACTGGCAAGGGGACATTGGCAATAATACCTATAAGCCTGCCCCCAACAGTACACTGCCTCCAGGAGGCATTAATTCCCAAATCTGTTATCAGTTGGGAACCTAGTATTCAAAACACCTAAGTTTATGGGGGACACCTGAATCAAACCGCCACATTCTGCTCCTGGCCCCCATAAACTGATAACCATCCATGATGTAAAATGCAATGCATTCAGTCCAACTTTAAAAGTCCCCATAGTTTTTATCAACCCCAGTGATGTTCAAACAGTCCCATAGTCCAAGATTTTTTAACTGAGTCATAATACCAAAATATCCCCTCAAAACCTATAATGGCACAGAATAAATACTCACACTGCAAAATATGGCATTGGGTATAGCAAAGAAATATTCAACCAATACAAGAATTAAAACAACCAGTGCAAACATCAAATTCTGTAGCTTCATGTCCAACAACTCTAGTCAGTGACAAATCTCCAAGTCCAATAATTCTTAACCAGCAACAAGTCTCTGGCATTCCAATTCTGCCCCTCCAGCTAGAATACTCGCAGTCCTGGACAACTCCATCCGGGGCCGGCAGTTTTCCTTAGCAGCCATCTCATAGTCCCAGCATCATTACTGGGTCCACTGCAACCCATGGTTAATCCTCATAGCTCCATTGAGCCTCCATGCAGGCAATCCTTCACATTGCCCATGGCTGTTTCCAAAATACAAGACTGTGTTGCAAATTCAATGACCCTCTCTTTCCTGCATTTCTTATATTCCATAATATGAGTTAGGGTGCCAATTTGTTAATCTAAGGGGGAATAAAACAGACTTTGATGAACAGGACACTTCCTTTAGCATCAGGCCCCTTCAAAAGACTGCATATCTTTCTGTTGTCCCAATGCAGGTCATTTGGCCCAATCTAAATGGTTGTAATCTCTCATACAATTGCAGCTGAACAAGCAGCAGTTTTAGCTCAAAGATTTCTTTCTGTGCCATATCCCTCTGCACATACCAGTTCGTTTCTAACACACTGCAACCCTGCACAAGTTTTCAGGACATGGGCATAACAGCAAGCCTCTCACACAAACTGCTTCTAGCCCAGTCCAAGCAAGCTCTTTCTCCCCCTCATAAGCCAAACCTCATAGTCCATAGTTCTTACTACATTCAGGTCTGACCAGAATAGTCCATCAAGCTGTACTTATTGCAAGGCGTCTCATAGGCCAAGGTTTCAAATCCTTCCACATTTCTTTTGAAAATCAATTCCAAAGGGCCAAAGCTACACAGTCAGGTATCTAACAGCAATCCCACTCCTCAGTACCAACATTACTATTGCAGTCAGGTTCGCATTTGCTGGCAGAAATCATCTGACCAAGAACAGTTTTCGGTGGGGGGAGGTTTATTTTGGTTTACAGGCTCAAGGGGGAAGCTCTTTGATGGCAGGGGAAAAGATGGCACAAGCAGAGGGTGGACATCACCTCTTGGCCAACATAAGGTGGACAATAGCAGCAGGAGAGTGTGCCAAACACTGGCAAGGAGATACTGGCTATAACACTCATAAGCCCGCCCCCAATAATACACTGCCTCCAGGAGGTGTTAATTCCTAAATCTCCATCAGCTGGGAACCCAGCATTCAGAATCCCTAAATTTATGGGGACACCTGAATTAGTACACCACAGAGGTGATATTTAGGCTACATCATAGCATTGAGAAATTATCCAGTTGGGGTGGTGGTGCACAAAGTACACTGGGAAGCCATGGGAATGCCTGCAGGGGAAATTGCAATGATGCCATTATGGCTGTGTTGTAGAGGGGGAGAAAGTAGGTAGAGATGCGTTAGGAGATGGGCAGAGAGAGTCAGTGATGCAGTTGATGGAAAGGAATTTAGAGTTAAGTCAGTGCTGTTGGCTGTCATTAAAAAGTTTAAGGCAGGATTTTAAGCCACTTAGATTTTTAGAGTCATTCTGGTTGCATTGGGTAGAGCACATTGTAGAGGGTGGGGACTAAAAACAAACAGGAGGCTATTGAAATAACTCACATGGTGGGGATGAAGAGAGGTGGACAGATTTAAGTTACATTTTGGAGTTAGAAATGAAGTATTCATGACATCCAGAATTGTATTGCCTTGATGAAAGTACCTTAAAAAAGTTAAGTATTCGCTGATAGACTACTATATGTAAGGAATGAGGAAGAAGGCAGAATCAAACCTAGCTCATATGTTTGGGTTTGAGTAACCTGGCAGTTGGGGGAAGACTAAAAGAGGAGCAGGTTTAGGTGCAGTCTTTCTTGGAATTCCACATTTCCAGAAAAGTGAATCTTACTGATCTAAAATGTGATATTAAGTGGTTCTCATAGAATGGAAAGTTGGTAGGGAGGAAATGGTGTGCACTGACTTTTTTTGAGACTGGATTTCAGCTCAGATTGGCCTGGAACTTCCTATGTAGCTGAGGATGACCTTGAATTTCTGATCCTTCTGCCCTACCTCCCCAGTGCTGGGATTATAGGCAAATGTGCCACCACTCTTGATTTGTACCCTGCTGGAGATTGGACCGATGCTAGGCAAATGCTCTACCAACTGTGCTACATCCCTAGCCCACTAACTTCTTTTTTTTTTAACTTCTTGTATATGTGTGTGTAGTTGTGCATATGTTTTCATGTGTGCATATGTTTTCATGTGTGCATATATGTGTGTGTGTAGGCTAGAGGTTGAAGTCTAGTGTCTTCCTGAGTTGCTCTCCACAGACTTTTTGAGACACAGTCTCTCACTGAACCTAGAGCTCATCCATTCTGCAAGTTAGTAGCCAATAAGCCCCAGGGATACTTCTGTCAGGGATTACTGGTATACATCACTATGCCTGGCTTTTATGTGGGTGCTGGGTCCAGTCTCAGATCTTCATGCTTGTATGTCAAGGTCTTTACTCACTGAGCCATCTTCCCAGGTCCCATGTAAATTTTTAAAAAATATTTTATTTTTATTTATATTTGAGAGAGAAAGAGGGAGAAAAAGAGAAAGCAGCAGAGAGAGAGAGAGAATGGATGTGCCAGGGCCTTTAGCCACTACAAACAAACTCCAGAAGCATACGCTACCTTGTGCATCTGACAATTTTTTTTTTAGGTATTGAAATCATATTAAAGGATATGTCTTTAAAAAAACAACTTTATAGGCAAATTGGAATTAATGGAAGCTGTCAAAATGATAACAGTGTAGTTACTATTGTATTGCATTCTGAATTATCCATAGATATTCATGACATTTTATTTATTTAAAAATATTTTTATCGTATCAGTGAGGAGAGAAAGAGGGAGAGAGGTTGGTTGTTAGGTAAGTAGGAAGGAAGGGAGGGAGGGAAGGAGAGAGAGAGAAAAAAAATATGGCATGCCAGAGCCTCTTGCCACTACAAAGGAACTCCAGATGCATATGTCACTTTGTGCATCTGGCTTTATGTAGGTATTGGAGAATTGAACCTGTGTCAGTAGCCTTTGCAAGGAAGCACCTTTAACTGCTGAACTATCTCCCCAGCTCTATACATGATATTTTATTAAAGAAGCAAGTTGAATACATTTTCCAAATATTTCCAGTTTTTGGAATTCTGATACACATATATTTATATAATTGGGGAAATTGTTAAATGTTAATGATTCCAAGGATGGAGCGGGTAGTTTTTATGTTCAAAATATAGAATATTCTTTGTCTGGATCATCTTTCAATTTTAACATTCTTTGAAATATGGGACCTAGCATCATATAGTTACAAAGGAATGCAAGCTAAACTTTATCAAATATTTAGGTATATTTTTATTTGAGGAAAGCATAAACTGAAGATAACAGACAGCAAGTTTCCTTAATTCCATCTTTCTTGAGCTACATTATATGTTGGGTTGCTCATTGTTTTTCTTTCTTTTCTTTTCTTTTTTTTTTTTAAAAGCTTCTCTTGGTCAGGTGATTTTTTTTTTTAAAAGGAGCTTGTTACTCTTTTTTTCTTAAATTTTTTTTGTTGTTAATTTTATTTATTTATTTATTTGAGAGTGACAGACAGAGCGAGAAAGAGGCAGATAGAGAGAGACAGAGAGAATGGGCACGCCAGGGCCTCCAGCCACTGCAAACGAACTCCAGACGCATGTGCCCCCTTGTGCATCTGGCTAACGTGGGTCCTGGGGAGTTGAGCCTCGAACCGGGGTCCTTAGGCTTCACAGGCAAGTGCTTAACTGCTAAGCCATTTCTCCAGCCCTCATTGTTTTTCTTCTGAAAACTACTTTCTTACTGATTGCTGATAATGGCAGAAATTGGTTATCAGCTGTGTATTCATTTTACTTATTATTCATGCTTTTAATAATTATTAGTTGACTGCCTTTGCAATGCCAGATTCTCAGTACATTGGTAAATGAAACATAATGAGATCTTTGCCCTAATAGAACATACACTCTGGTTGGAGCTTGGGTGCTGAGGGATAGAAGTAGCATATATTGACAGAGAAGTGCTGGAATCACCTAATAGTGCATCAAAGGTGGCTTTTGTTAGGAGGTTAATGTTACAGTCAGGTTCACATTGCTGGCAGAAATCACCTGACCAAGAGCAGCTTTTGGGTAAAAAGCTTTTTTGGCTTACAGACTCGGGAAGCTCTGTGATGACAGGGGAAAATGATGGCATGAGGGTGGCTATCACCTCCTGGCCAACATAAGGTGCACAATAGCAACAGGAGAGTGTGCCAAACACTGGCAAGGGGACATTGGCAATAATACCTATAAGCCTGCCCCCAACAGTACACTGCCTCCAGGAGGCATTAATTCCCAAATCTGTTATCAGTTGGGAACCTAGTATTCAAAACACCTAAGTTTATGGGGGACACCTGAATCAAACCGCCACATTCTGCTCCTGGCCCCCATAAACTGATAACCATCCATGATGTAAAATGCAATGCATTCAGTCCAACTTTAAAAGTCCCCATAGTTTTTATCAACCCCAGTGATGTTCAAACAGTCCCATAGTCCAAGATTTTTTAACTGAGTCATAATACCAAAATATCCCCTCAAAACCTATAATGGCACAGAATAAATACTCACACTGCAAAATATGGCATTGGGTATAGCAAAGAAATATTCAACCAATACAAGAATTAAAACAACCAGTGCAAACATCAAATTCTGTAGCTTCATGTCCAACAACTCTAGTCAGTGACAAATCTCCAAGTCCAATAATTCTTAACCAGCAACAAGTCTCTGGCATTCCAATTCTGCCCCTCCAGCTAGAATACTCGCAGTCCTGGACAACTCCATCCGGGGCCGGCAGTTTTCCTTAGCAGCCATCTCATAGTCCCAGCATCATTACTGGGTCCACTGCAACCCATGGTTAATCCTCATAGCTCCATTGAGCCTCCATGCAGGCAATCCTTCACATTGCCCATGGCTGTTTCCAAAATACAAGACTGTGTTGCAAATTCAATGACCCTCTCTTTCCTGCATTTCTTATATTCCATAATATGAGTTAGGGTGCCAATTTGTTAATCTAAGGGGGAATAAAACAGACTTTGATGAACAGGACACTTCCTTTAGCATCAGGCCCCTTCAAAAGACTGCATATCTTTCTGTTGTCCCAATGCAGGTCATTTGGCCCAATCTAAATGGTTGTAATCTCTCATACAATTGCAGCTGAACAAGCAGCAGTTTTAGCTCAAAGATTTCTTTCTGTGCCATATCCCTCTGCACATACCAGTTCGTTTCTAACACACTGCAACCCTGCACAAGTTTTCAGGACATGGGCATAACAGCAAGCCTCTCACACAAACTGCTTCTAGCCCAGTCCAAGCAAGCTCTTTCTCCCCCTCATAAGCCAAACCTCATAGTCCATAGTTCTTACTACATTCAGGTCTGACCAGAATAGTCCATCAAGCTGTACTTATTGCAAGGCGTCTCATAGGCCAAGGTTTCAAATCCTTCCACATTTCTTTTGAAAATCAATTCCAAAGGGCCAAAGCTACACAGTCAGGTATCTAACAGCAATCCCACTCCTCAGTACCAACATTACTATTGCAGTCAGGTTCGCATTTGCTGGCAGAAATCATCTGACCAAGAACAGTTTTCGGTGGGGGGAGGTTTATTTTGGTTTACAGGCTCAAGGGGGAAGCTCTTTGATGGCAGGGGAAAAGATGGCACAAGCAGAGGGTGGACATCACCTCTTGGCCAACATAAGGTGGACAATAGCAGCAGGAGAGTGTGCCAAACACTGGCAAGGAGATACTGGCTATAACACTCATAAGCCCGCCCCCAATAATACACTGCCTCCAGGAGGTGTTAATTCCTAAATCTCCATCAGCTGGGAACCCAGCATTCAGAATCCCTAAATTTATGGGGACACCTGAATTAGTACACCACAGAGGTGATATTTAGGCTACATCATAGCATTGAGAAATTATCCAGTTGGGGTGGTGGTGCACAAAGTACACTGGGAAGCCATGGGAATGCCTGCAGGGGAAATTGCAATGATGCCATTATGGCTGTGTTGTAGAGGGGGAGAAAGTAGGTAGAGATGCGTTAGGAGATGGGCAGAGAGAGTCAGTGATGCAGTTGATGGAAAGGAATTTAGAGTTAAGTCAGTGCTGTTGGCTGTCATTAAAAAGTTTAAGGCAGGATTTTAAGCCACTTAGATTTTTAGAGTCATTCTGGTTGCATTGGGTAGAGCACATTGTAGAGGGTGGGGACTAAAAACAAACAGGAGGCTATTGAAATAACTCACATGGTGGGGATGAAGAGAGGTGGACAGATTTAAGTTACATTTTGGAGTTAGAAATGAAGTATTCATGACATCCAGAATTGTATTGCCTTGATGAAAGTACCTTAAAAAAGTTAAGTATTCGCTGATAGACTACTATATGTAAGGAATGAGGAAGAAGGCAGAATCAAACCTAGCTCATATGTTTGGGTTTGAGTAACCTGGCAGTTGGGGGAAGACTAAAAGAGGAGCAGGTTTAGGTGCAGTCTTTCTTGGAATTCCACATTTCCAGAAAAGTGAATCTTACTGATCTAAAATGTGATATTAAGTGGTTCTCATAGAATGGAAAGTTGGTAGGGAGGAAATGGTGTGCACTGACTTTTTTTGAGACTGGATTTCAGCTCAGATTGGCCTGGAACTTCCTATGTAGCTGAGGATGACCTTGAATTTCTGATCCTTCTGCCCTACCTCCCCAGTGCTGGGATTATAGGCAAATGTGCCACCACTCTTGATTTGTACCCTGCTGGAGATTGGACCGATGCTAGGCAAATGCTCTACCAACTGTGCTACATCCCTAGCCCACTAACTTCTTTTTTTTTTTAACTTCTTGTATATGTGTGTGTAGTTGTGCATATGTTTTCATGTGTGCATATGTTTTCATGTGTGCATATATGTGTGTGTGTAGGCTAGAGGTTGAAGTCTAGTGTCTTCCTGAGTTGCTCTCCACAGACTTTTTGAGACACAGTCTCTCACTGAACCTAGAGCTCATCCATTCTGCAAGTTAGTAGCCAATAAGCCCCAGGGATACTTCTGTCAGGGATTACTGGTATACATCACTATGCCTGGCTTTTATGTGGGTGCTGGGTCCAGTCTCAGATCTTCATGCTTGTATGTCAAGGTCTTTACTCACTGAGCCATCTTCCCAGGTCCCATGTAAATTTTTAAAAAATATTTTATTTTTATTTATATTTGAGAGAGAAAGAGGGAGAAAAAGAGAAAGCAGCAGAGAGAGAGAGAATGGATGTGCCAGGGCCTTTAGCCACTACAAACAAACTCCAGAAGCATACGCTACCTTGTGCATCTGACAATTTTTTTTTTTAGGTATTGAAATAATTAGGTGTGTTGGTAGCCTATCAATTTACTTATTTATTTTTGAGGTAGGGCCTCATTGTTGCCCTGGCTGACCTAGAACTTCCTCTGTGTTTATTGTATTTCCTGCAAATGGGCTTCTGGACCAGAAATGGATCAGACTCAAGTGCGATCCCTTAGGTCTTGTTATAGTTGGGGCTTGGCAAAGCCTTAATAATTTCATAACGTCTAATTGTCTCCTTTTATTTTGTGAGGGTTTCAGCTGTTAATTGTTAGTGCTTATTTCTTTTAATTTGTTATGTGTTAAAAAATAGTGGAATTGTTGTGTTCATCATTTATTTTCATTTGTTGGTTGGAGGGTATTTATAAGGTCATTTCCTCTCACTTTCTTTTTGACTACTCAGTGGTATTGTTTATAAAGGAAGACAGAACAAATGTATATTTCTTAACTCTTGCTGGTTTTCAAGGTATTGAATCAGTTCCCTTTCTTCACAGGGGACCAATTATTTCTTTGTTTTAACTCCCGTTTTAAGCAGATGTAGATTTTAACTTACTGTAGTTACTGTCATTAAGTACAAGTCTTGGTCAGTGGGAGTCTTTTTGGGAGAGAAAGTAACTCTAGAAGTCTTTGATATTGTCCTTTTTGTCATCTGTAACAAGATACTTAGGGCTTACTTTGTATATTTCCTGGTTTGGATCTAGAATCAGCCATTTATTGTAGAAGCCTCAATTTCTTTCACTGAAAAGTAGTATTTTAATTTAGATAGCATTTTTAATTTATTTTTTTTTAGATACAGCAAAGTTTATCTTTATCTTTTCTAAAATTTTTAAAAATTTATTTGAGCTAGTGAGAGAGAGAGATTGGGGGGGGAGGGGGAGAAGGAGGGAAGGAGATGAGAGAATGGGTGCTCCAGGGCCTTCAGACACTGCAGACAAACTCCAGATGCATGCACCCCCTTGTGCATTTGGCTTACTTGGGTCCTGGGGAATCTAACCTGGGTCCTTTGGCTTTGCAGGCAAGCACCTTAACCACTAAGCCATCCCTCCAGCCCAAAGCAAAGTTTATTTAAGGTGAAAGTAAGAGATAGGGGAACAGACTGCTCATGGAAGGTGGGGATCCAGAGCTGGAATTCCTTATTTTGTTTCTTTTGTGTTTGAGACAGGGTCTCATGTAGCCCAGGCTGATCATGAACTTGCAATGAGTTGAGATTGATCTTGAACTCTTATCCTTCCTTCCTCCATCTGCAGAGATTGGGGATTACAGGTCTGTGCCACCATGCCCAGCTTAGTTTTTATTTTTGTGGGCCATGAATATGTTGGAGTACTTACTTTCTTTTTTAAAAATATTTATTTATTTGGGGGGGGGGAGAGGAATTCCCCAGAACCCACGTTAGCCGGATGCACTAGGGGGCGCAAGCATCTGGAGTTCATTTTCAGTGGCTAGAGGCCCTGATGCGCCCATTCTCTCCCCCCCTTTCTCTCTCTATCTGTTGCTCTCAAATAAAACAAATAAAAATAAACAAAAAAATTTAAAAAAAGAAAGAGGCACATAGAATGGGTGCGTCAGGGCCTCCAGCCACTGCTAATGAACTCCAGATGCGTGTGTCCCCTTGTACATCTGGCTTATTTGCCTAGTGGGGAATTAAACCTGGGTCCTTTGGTTTTGTTGGGAAGTACCTTAACCGCTAAATTACCTGTCCAGGTCTGGAACACTTTCAAGTAGTTATGTTGTCTACATTCTTTGGATTTGTGTCTTAAAAATTTAGTTATTAAGAAAGTAGCTAGGGCGGGGCGTGGTGGTGCACGCCTTTTGTCCCAGCACTCGGGAGGCAGAGGTAGGAGGATCGCCATGAGTTTGAGGCCAGCCTGAGACTACATAGTGAATTCCAGATCAGCCTGGACTAGAGAGACCTACCTTGAGAAACAAAAACAAAAAGAAACACAAACAAAAAAATTAACTGGTGTAAAATGGTTTTAGGGAGCATATAGCAGTGTCCTATTTTTGGTACAGTATTCTAGAAGAAATGAAAGGAGTAATGTTACTTTCCAGTTGATGATAAGTAGAAAACATTCTTAGAAAATTAAAAAAAAAAGAGCTACAAGGGGGGCTGGAGAGATGGCTTAGCAGTTAAGCGCTTGCCTGTGAAGCCTAAGAACCCCGGTTCGAGGCTCGATTCCCCAGGACCCACGTTAGCCAGATGCACAAGGGGGCGCACGCGTCTGGAGTTCGTTTGCAGTGGCTGGAAGCCCTGGCGCGCCCACTCTCTCTCTGTCTCTCTCTGCCTCCTTCTCTCTGTCACTCTCAAATAAATAAATAAAAATTAAAAAAAAAAAAAGAGCTACAAGGGTAAAGGATAAAGAGAAGAATCCCATTTTTTTTCCTTCATAGTTTGTTGCTAGGGAAGTATAATTTTAAAGTACTTTTGGGCAAAGAGCCCAATCTCAAAGGAAAAGGAAAGCTAGAATGGGAAGCCAAGACTTTAATTTAAAATTGCATTATCATTATTTTTATTATGGTTGTAATTTATTTGCGCGCCTTGTAGTGCCTCATATGCTCACCTGTGCTGGTTGGGTTAGGTCATCTGGTGTTCCACTTGATCGCTCTTGGGCTTGGTCTTGTTTTGTGCCAGTTTCTCTCTCTCTTTACTGTTTCTGGACTTGTAAGAGAGGATGGGCTGCTGATTCTTGGGTCTCTGCTTCCCTGTGGGACTGGAGTTTATGTGGGATCTGGAAATTTAAACTCAGACAGTCTTGGGCCCTGTCAGGCCTTCATACTAGTGTGGGAAGTGCAGTTAACCACTGAGCCATCTCTTCAGCCCCAAAATTCTATTATAAAGCATCTATGATATTAGGTGATTTTAAACACATTTTAGTGACAGTAATTAACTAAATCCCATGAATTTAATGTCATTTTTATAGAAGTAAATATACTATGAAACCATTAAATAACATCTAGTTTATTATTGAAACAGTGATACTAAGTGAAGTCTGATAGACCTTGGTTCTAATTGCAGCTCTTGTGTTTACTGCATATAATGTGGGCAAGTTATTTTATGTTTATGTATTTGTGATATGGAAGTTATTTTAATACCTTCTTTGGGTTATAGGAAAATAAATGAAGTACTGGGTTTAAAATATTTGTCTCTGAAGACAGTTTCCAAAGTGTTTCAAAAATGTGTATCTGGCATTGTCAGTAACTTTGGAGAAATACACAACTTTAAAAAAATTTTTTTTTTTCATTTTTATTTATTTATTTGAGAGCAACAGACAAAGAGAGAAAGAGGCAGATAGAGAGAGAGAGAATGGTTATGCCAGGGCCTTTATCCACTGCAAACGAACTCCAGATGCGTGTGCCCCCTTATACATTTGGCTAACGTGGGTCCTGGGTAATCGAGCCTCGAACTGGGGTCCTTAGGCTTCACAGGCAAGTGCTTAACTGCTAAGCCATCTCACAACTTTTTAAGGGTTTTTAAAGGGACAGCTTTTCATTGGATACTTAAGTTTTGGTTGATATATTTTTTTAAAGAACTTTTTGAGCTAAATATTTACTCAATATTTGTAAAGTATTCTGCTTTTAGCAAACATTTTTAATATTTTTACTTATTTGAGAGAGAATGGGGAGCAGTCATCATGGGCATGCTAGCACCTCTTGCTGTTACAAAGAAACTCTAGATGCATGCACCACCTTGTGCTTTTATGTGCATTCTGTGAAATTGAACCTGGGCCAGCAAACTTTGCAAGCAAGTGCCGTTAACCACTGAGCCATCTCTGCAGCCCTAAAAACCATTTATTTATTTGCATGCATGTATGCGTGTGTATGGGTGGGTGCACCAGGGTTTCTTGCAAACAAACACACATCAGATGCTTGCACCACTCTCTATCTGGCTTTATGTGGGTGCTAGGGAATCAAAGGTGGGCCAGCAGGCTTTGCAAACAAGCACTTTTAACCATTGCATCATCTCTCTAGCTTCTGTGTTCAGCTTTTAAAAAGCAAAAATAAACTGAAAAAAAATGATCCTTGAATTTTATTAGTTTGAGGTAGAATGCACTTTCTGTGGTTGACAAGATGTTTGATGTTACAGATTCAAAATTATAATTGTATAACTAAGAGAATGCTCATTTTTTGAATATTTTATTTATTTACAAGCAGAGAGAGACAGACAGAGGGAGGGAAGGAATGAATATGGGTATACCAGGGCCTTTAGCTGCTGTAAATGAACTCCAGATGCATGCTCCACTTTGTTCATCTGGCTTTACGTGGGTACTGGGGAATTGAACCCCACGTCATTAGGTTTTTCAGGCAAGCCCTTTAACCACTGTGCCATCTCTCCAGCCCCTCCTCCTCCTCTTCCCTTCTCCTCTGCCTCTTCCCTCCTCCTCTGCCTCTTCCCTCCTCCTCTGTCTTCCTCCTGCTCCTTTTTTACTTTTCTCTTTCCTTCCTTTGTTCATTTTTTTTTTTTTTTGATGCAATGTTTCTCTCTAGCCTAAATTGACCTGGAATTTACTTTGCAGCTCTGGCTGACTTCAATCGAATTCACATTCACTTCTGCTCCTAAGTGCCGAGATTAAAGATGTGAGCCACCATGTTTGGCTTGTGAATGCTTATTATTTAAGGCTATCTTTGAGAAAAAAAAAATAACATGAAGATGGGGACCAAACCTCAGGTCTCATGCTGTATTTTAACACTCAGCTACATATCCCCAGCTCTGAACTTTGAGATTTTTATTTGAGAATTGGTTAATATTATGCTGAAGGACTAAAAGAATGAAAAATTTCAATGTGTTTTAAAGATGTATAACTTTTGTATCTTTATTCAGGATGAAGCTGCCAGGATTGAAAAGTAAGACTTAATTAAAAAATGAGATTGCACATAAAAGATGAAGCATAGTGTATAACAGCACCAGCAACAATTATGACTTATTATTAAATAGCTGCTATGTGTAGTGACACAGCCACTAACAGTGTGGTCACTAAAGCCTATGTTGTAGGAAAAGAAAAATCTTGCAGAAGAGAAGGAGACATTGAAAATTACAGAGCCAAAAGATCCTTTATGAGGAAGAATCTATTTTTCACAGTGTTTGAATTTTTTTCTTTTCTTTTGGGTTTGTTAGTAGAAGAGGTCAGGCCCTTCTTTCCATGATTATTTTCAAATCTGAGATCTGGAGAGCATATCACATTTACACTTAACTAGGAAGCTGGAGTTGGCTGGGTAGAAAAGCTTTTTTTTTTTTATGTGTATCTTTAAGAGCTTTAACCAAAATAAACGACTCAAGTAAAAAATGAAGAAAAGATTTTAAGAGATAATTCTCTGAAGGAGATACACAGCTGCCCCATAAGTACATGAAAAAATGCTCGATATCACTAATCATTAGGGAAATGCAGATTGAAACCACTATGAGAATACTACTTTATACTTTTAGGTTGGCAGTTATTAAAGAAAAAACTCCAAAAATCCAACTCAGAAAATGAACAGTACTGGTCAAGTTGCAACTCATGAGCATTGCTAGTGGAAGCAGTATGGGAATTTCTCAAAAAAAAAAAAAATTGATATAGCCCAGGTGTGGTGGTGCCTGCCTTTAATCCCAATAGTTAGGAGGCACCGGTAGGAGGATCGCTGTGAGTTCAAGCCCAGCCTGAGACTACATATTGAATGCAGGTCAGCTTAGGCTAGAGCTAGAGCCTACCTCAAAGAAACAAAAATAATGGACATAGTATTATATTTTTCAGGTTCTATATTTGAGTGAAATCATTGTATTTTTTATTTTTATATGCCTGGCTTATTTCAGTTAACATGCATGTTGTTGCAGATGTCAGAATTTCATCTTTTCTAATGTCTGAATATACTCTGAGTGTGTGTAGTACCTTTTCTTTATCTGTTCATCAATGGATAGATAACGTTGGTTATTTCTGTTTCTTGTCTGTGTATAGTATTATAATAAGTGGGAGTGCAGAGGTCTCTTTTTGTTTCTTTTGTGTGTATACACAGTAGTGGGGATTATTGGATCACATATGCATTAGACTTTTCTCGCTCAATTCCTGTGAGAACAACTAAAAAGCAAGAAAGATTTATTTTGGCTCATTATTTCAGAGGTTTCAGTCTATGATCAGGTGGCTCCATTGTTTTAGTCCTGAGGTAAGGCAGAAAATCACAATAGTACAAATGTGTGGGAAAGGAGGTTTCTTGTTTTAGAGTGGCCAGCCAGGAACAGAGAGAAAGGTCCTAGAATAAGGCACTCCTATCAATAGCATGGGTCCTGGTGACCTACTTCCTCTGTCTTTTATTAGGAGGCCCTACATCCTAATAGTTCATTCAGTTATGAACTTAAGATGGATTAATCCATTGATGAAATAAGTACTCTTATGATCCAGTTACCTTTCAGTGATTGGATCCATTAATTGTAAACCCAAGCCTTCTACACAGGAGACCTTTGGGGCACACTTTATATCCAAAACATAAAAACATGGTGGTTTTATCTTAAATTATGTTAATAACCTTGATAATGTTTTTCATAATAGCTATACTAGTTTACATTTCTACTCAAAGCAAAAGTTCCCTTTCTCCATATCTTTTCTGGCAGTTATCTTTTGCCTTTTTTTTTTTTTTTTTTGAGGCAAACCCAACAGAGTGGCCTTTTTTTTATGAGAGAAAGAATGAATATGAATGAATTGGTGCACCAGGGCCTTCAGCCACTGCAGTCAAACTCCAGATGCATGCACCACCACCTTGTGCACATGTGCGACCTTGAGTGCTTGCGTCACCTTGTGTGTCTGGCTTACATGGTACCTACAGAGTTGAACATGAGTCCTTGCGCTTCACAGGCAAGTGCCTTAACTTCACAGGCAAACACCGTAACCACTAAGCCATCTCTCCAGCCCATCTTTGTCTTTTTGATAATGACCATTGGAGTGAGGGATTCTCTGGTGATTAGTGACAGGTTGAACATGTTTTCCATATGCCTGTTGGCCATTTACATGTTTTCCTTTGACAAGTGACCACTTAGGAACATTGTCCATTTTGTAAATGTGTTTTCGAAAGTTTTTTTTTTTTAGAGTTTTTTTATGTATTCTATAGTAACACCATGTCAGATGTATAGCTTGCAAATGTTTTGTTCAATTCAGCAGGTTATTTACCCTTGATCATTTCCTTTGTTCAACAGAAGCCTTTGGTTTGATGTAATTCCATTTGTCCATTTTTACTTTGTTTCCTGTACTTTTAGGGTCTTGTGTAAAAACCTTATGCCCATTCCAATGTCTGAACCATTTCCCTATGTTTTCTTATAGTAGTTTCCTAGTTTTGGATATTGCATTTAAGTCTTTAATACATTTTGAATTAACTTTTTATATGATGAGAGGGCTTATATGATGAGAGGGGCTTAATTTTATGCTTTTCCATGTGTACAGTACAGTTTTCCCAGCACCACTAATTGAAAAGATTATCTTTTTTTACAATACATGTTCTTGGCATATAAGCCAAAAATTAGTTAGCTATAGAGTTAGATGTATACTTTTAGGGTCTGTGGTTTATTTCATTCATCTATGCATCCATCTGTTTTTTTAATATTTATTTATTTATTAGAGATGAGAGAGAGAATGAATGAATAAATAAATATATGGGCACACCAGGGCCTCTAGCCACTTCAAGCAAACTCCAGATGCATGCACCACCATGTGCATCTGGCTTATGTGGGTTCTGGGGAATCGAACCTAGGTCCTTAGGCTTCATAGGTAAGTGCTTTAACTGCTGAGCTATCTCTCCAGCCCCATCCATGAGTAAGATGTCTTCATACTCATGTGTTTTGATGCTTGACCTTGGCTATTGGCAGTTTGGGAAAAGTGTAGAGCTTTTGGCAGGTGGAGCCTTGCTGGAGAAGGTGTGTCACTTGTGGCAGGCCTTGGAGTATTTATAGCCCACGCTTCCCTTGCCAGTGCCAGGTCACTGTCCTGTTCCCTGCTGATATGTGACTATGTGAGCCAGCTTCTTGTTTGTGCCATGCCTTCCCTGCTGTGAAGAAATGTACCCTCAAAAATGTAAGCTGAAGTTGATTCCTCACTTCCATAAGCTCTATCTGCCTCTCTCTCATAAATAAATAATTAAAAAAGAAGTTAATTAATATTCTGATCTATTTTTATTATTACAGCTATGTATTTTATTTGAAGTCATGTGGTGTGCATGTATGTTTAAACAGGTTCTTGCTCTGTTGTCCAGGCTGTCCTTAATGTCATGATCTTCCTGCCTCAGCCTCCTGGGTAGCTACCTAGCATTTTACAGGCATGAGTTAACACACTTGGCTTGAAGTTAGGAACTTTAATGTCTTCTGCTTTGTTCATTTTACTCATTATTATCTTGGTAATTGGATTTTTTTTTTTGTGGTTCCATACAAATTTTAGGACTTTTTTATCTAGTAATGTGAAGAATGTCATGGGCATTTATATTAGTTACTTTCTTTGTAAGTATGAAAAGATACCCGAGAAGAGCAACTTGAGAGATGAAGGGGTTATTCTGGCTTATTATTTGTGGGCAGTGCAATTGGGGTGGTAAGAACATGTAGGAGCTGGTTACATTTAGTCCAGTCAGGAAGCAGAGTGCTATGACTTTTGGTGCCCAGCTAGCTTTCTTCTTTTTCTTCAATTCAGAATTCGTGCCTACTAAATGTTAGGGTGTGTGGTGGTTTGAATTCATGGCCCCATAGACTCAGCCATTTTTGATTCAGATTAGACTTCCTACTTAAGTCCCCTACAGGCTGATCCCTGCTGCAGGGGTATGTCACTAGGGGCGGATCTTTAGTCTAGCCCTACCTGTTATACAGAACAGGTTTGAACTCTGGCTGTTGGCACTTGTTGGTATTGATTTTTCTCTCTCTGCTGTGGATACATGTTGGAGTAAGCCAGCTGCTTCTGCCATGATGGAACTTCTGGTTTCTCTAAGCCTGAAATAAACCTTTTTATCCTATAAGCTGCTTCTAGTTGGATGTTTATCCTAGCAACTAGAAGGTAACTGTAACAGGTAGGTTTCCTATCTCAGCCTAATGTAAAAACTTTCTCCAAGACATACCCAGATATTTATCTTCTAGGTGATCCAGTCAAGTTGACAATCAAGATGAACCATCACAGCATTTTAATGGGGATTGCATTAGTTACAGACATTTTAACCATATTGATTCTTCAAAACCACAAATAGGAGATGCTGTTCTAGTTTTGGATGTCCTCTTCAATTTCTTTTATTAATGTTTTATATTGTGGAGTACTTTTTACAAACTCTTTTGTTAAGCTTATTTCTGGGTATTTTGTAGTTATTGTAAATGGGATTACTTTTTTTTTTTTTTTTGGTTTTTCAAGGTAGGGTCTCACTCTGGCTCAGGCTGACCTGGAATTAACTATGTCGTCTCAGGGTGGCCTTGAACTCACAGCGATCCTACTGCCTCTGCTTCTTGAGTGCTGGGATTAAAGGTGTGTGTCATCATGCCCATCTTGGGATTACTTTTTTTGATTTTTCATTTCAGATAATTCTACTTTAGCATATAGCAAAACTACTCACTCCTCCCCCCCCCCCCCCCGAGGAAGGTCTCACTTTGTAGCCCAGGCTGCTCTGGAGCTAACTATGTAGTACATGATGACCTTGAACTCATGATGACTGGCCTGCTTCAGCCTCTCAAATGCTAGGATTATAGGTTATTGTGCCTGGTTGATTTTTTTTTCCCTCTTGATCCTAAGTCTTGCTGTGTAGCCCAGACTGACCTCAAACTTGTGATTCCTTTTTCTCAGCTTCTTTTTTTTAAAAAATTATTTATTTGCAAGCAGAGAGAGATAGAAGAGAGACAGCAAATACAGGCGCATTAGGGCCTCTAGCCACTGCAAATGAACTCAGGATGCATCTGGCTTTATGTGGGGGTACTAGGGAATTGAACCTGGGTCCTTTGGCTTTGTAGGCAGTGCCTTTACTGCTAAGCTATCTCTCCAGCCCTTGTCTCAGCTAGTGCATGTACCACCATGCCCTTGTCACTAGTGATTTTTTTATGCAATATTGTGTGATAGTGTTTTTGAAGTGTGTGTGTGGGTCTCGCTCTAGCCCAGGCTGACCTGGAATTCACTGTGTCATCTCAGGGTAGCCTTGAACTCACAGCAGTCTTCCTACCTCTGTGTCTTAAGTGCTAGGATTGAAGGTGTGCGCCACCACACCCCAATTGTATGCTGATTTTGTATCCTAAAATTTTGATGAAGTTATTAGTTCTGTCAGTTTGTGTGTGTGTGTGTGTGTGTGTGCGCGCGAGCGCAGTCTTAGGTGTTTTCTGAATATAAGAGCATGTAATCTGCAAACAGTCTAAGAATTGGATTTCCTCTTTAGTAATTGTAATTCCCTTTATTTTTAAAGTTGTTTTGCTTTTACTTCCAGTGCTAGGGGTTGAATATCACTGTGTCTTTTTTTTTTTTTTTTTTGGTTTTTTGATGTAGGGTCTCAATTTAGCTCAGGCTGACCTGGAGTTCACTATGTAGTCTCAGGGTGGCCTTGAAATCACGGTGATCATCCTACCTCTGCCTCCCGAGTGCTAGGATTACAGGTCTGCACCACCATGCTTGGCTTTTACTGTGTCTTTTAATTGGAGAATAACATACACTCTCTATGAGATAATTATCAGTAGGCAAGTCTTACTAGAGTCATTTTGTCATGGTTTTCTAATTTTACTGTCGTTTCCCTTTCCTCCCATTCTCTTATAATCTCTTGTTGTAGTTAACTGACTTACAATGGTAATATATTTTGGTTCCTTGCCATTGTTTTTGCTGTGTCTATTCTAGATTATTGATTTATGGTACCATGAGGCTTACACAAAGCATCTTTTGATTTTAAGAAACTAGTTTGAAATGAAAGCAGCTGACCCTGAAGACAAAGAAAGGAAAAGAAAAAAGACCTAAAAATATATTAATAAAAGACTATTCCTGTACTCTTTTCCTTCCCATATTTTGAATTTTTGTTGTCTTATTTTTACATCATTCTGTATATATTAAGATATAGTGCCTGAGATGATTTTATTATTATTATTATTATTATTTTGTCTATTTTCATTTATTTATTTGAGAGCAACAGACAAAGAGGCAGAAAGAGAGAGAGAGAGAGAATGGGCACGCCAGGGCCTCCAGCCACTGCAAACGAACTCCAGATGCGTGTGCCCCCTTGTGCATCTGGCTAACGTGGGTCCTGGGGAATCCAGCCTCGAACTGGAGTCCTTAGGCTTCACAGGCAAGTGCTTAACCGCTAAGCCATCTCTCCAGCCCCTGAGATGATTTTAGATTATAATTTTTAAGGAGTGGTTGATCTTTTTAAAATTACTTATTTGCATGTGTGATGTGTATGTGTGTATGAGTGTGCTAGGGTCTCTTCTACTGCAGATCAATGCTCCTAACTGCAGAGGAAATCCAAACTCATGCACCACCTTGTGCATCTGGCTTATGTGGGTTCTGGGTACTTGAACCTAGCTCCGTAGGTTTTGCAGACAAGCACCTTAACCACTAAGCCATCTCTCCAGCCCCATAGCATATTTTTCTAATAACATAGTTGAAATGTCTTTTACTCAGATTATTCATCATTTCATATATTATTGTGCAGAGTTTAAGAATTTAGGAAGCAAAAAAGCTAAAAGTTCATTTGTATAATAATTCTTGAGTACATACATACAATAGCATTAGGAGAAAAAGAGAAAGTACTAAATGCCCTGCCCTTCAGGAGTGCATAGTTTAGTGTCTGTAAAAGTGTTTTTTCAAGTAGATCTAAGCTAGTTAGATTGGTGATGAGATACCCTTGTGAATATTTACAAAAGAATATCCTGTAGAGATGTGATGCATAATCATGTTGGATGAATAGAAATGACTGGGTTTGCTTTGGTATTGTTAGTAGCTTCCTAACAGTGAGTGGCACCCTTCCATGTTGGATAGACTTCAGTTTGATTCTGTTTTCCATTTATTACCCAAGAAATTGAGGAAGTCATTTAAGCCCTAGTTTTCTTGTCTGAAAACCACGATTATTATGGTAACTATTAAAAAGGTTGTTACAGGGATTAAAGAAGAAAAATGCTTGTTAAGGGCACAGTACAGTCCCATAAAGGCACCTAATAAGTCTTAAGTACATTATTATGTTTTACATTGCTTTTATGTATCTCATTCATACTCGATTAGGACTTTCTCATTTGTTAAGCACTGGATCTCAATTTCCCTTGTTACCCCAGCAGGTGGTTGCTTGTCTACAAAATAAATAAATATATATGGAATAAAAATAGTGGATTAATTTTTTAGTGTTAGTTTTATAGTTATTTTGTACACATATTAAAAATTCAATACAGCCAGGCATGGTGGTGCCACATGCCTTTAATCCTAGATCTTGGGAGGCACAGGTAGGAGGATCACCATAAGTTCGAGGCCACCCTGAGACTACATAGTGAATTCCAGGTCAGCCTGAGCTAGAGTGAAACCTTACCTAGAAAAAAAAACAAAAACAAACAAACAATAAAACAACAACAATAACAACAAAACACCAAGAAAACCAAACAAACAAACAAAAAAATTAAATAAAAAAAATCAATTCAGAGCCTCCAAAACAATACAAGCCCGTGCTCTTGCTTGTGAACCAGAACTAGATGGTAAGGCCATATTGCTGATGACACCAACTGCTCTCCGATTGGATTTGAGGCCCAGTCCATGGGAAGGACTTCACGCGTGCTACTGAAAAACTAATCAGATACCTGTGGATGGGAAAGTCATAGGCCCTAGCAGGGAAGCTGTTGCTGCTGTTTGGTGAGATGAATCTGTTGGGCCCATTAAATTGCCCTGTAAATATTTGTTTTTATGACCATTTACTAGTGCTCTTCACGCTTTTGGCCAGAAAAGCTTCTTTTTTCAGATAGTAGTAATTACTGGGGAGACTCAGAACTCCTCAGAGTACTAAGAAGTGACTCTTGAATGCTAAATGAGACACCTTTTTAAAAGTATTTTATTTATTTATGAGAGAGAAAGAGAGAGAGAGAGAGAGAGAGAGAGAGAGAGAGAGAGAGAGAGAATGGGCATGGGGAATGTCAGGGCCTCTAGCCACTGCAAATGAACTTCAGACACATGTACCATCTTAGCATCTGACGTATGTGGATACTGGAGAATTGAATGCCTCACAGGCAGGCAAGTGCCTTAACCACTAAGCCCTCTCTCCAGCCCTAAATACGACATTTTTTTATCACACCCTCCAAGGCTCAGGGAGCATTTTAGAAGAATAAAGAGCCAGAAGATAGGGAGGAGTGCTTTGCAAGGCTTTCTTCCAGACATGAAGTGCCTGTTGCATTTATGTCTTCACAGTGACTATCGTTACCTGCACAAGACCTGCGTGATGTTGAACCCAGCAATATATCCTCATGAATGATGGAAGAGGGAACAAAGGAAAAAAATACAGCAAAGTATAAGAGGGACTAGTTCGAAAGAAGGGGTTCAAGAAAAAAAAAAGAAAAAATACAATTTAACAATGCTGACTTTCTTAAAGATTTCTAAGAAGTAACCGAATTCAGACACACTAATATGACAGATTAATAATATTGCTTCTGTTTTCCTTGGTCAACCTACAATTCAATCAAATGTTTGAGTTCCTATTATGTCTCAGGCACTGGTTTTGGTAAGAAAAGAAAAAATGCTTGGGAGACAAGAAAAATTTATAAAGAGCAGCAGCTTATTTTCATAGTTGTAAAGGCTGGGAAATCCAAGGTCAAGGTTTTATTGTTTAGTGAGGGCTAGTCTTTGTTTCCTAGATGTCATTTTGTTACTCCAGTCTCTGGTGAGCAGTGTTGTATATTCATGTGGCAGAAGGCACCAGTGAAAGCTAAATGCTACGTGAAATGTATTTTATAGGGCTCTAAATCCCATTTATGGAGTACCCTTCATGATACTGTCACCTGTTTTAGGCTCACTTTTCCTTTGGTAGTATGGGGTATTGAACCGAGGGCCTTGACATGATAATTAAGCTGTACTACTGAGCTACATACACTCCCAGCCCCCTTTTTACTTTTTATTTTGAGACAGGGACTCACTAAGTTTACTAGGCTGTCCTTGAATCCACTGTAATCCAGGTTGCCCTAAAACTTGTGATTCTCCTGTTTCAGTCTCTCAATGAGCTAGAGTTCAGCTCTGTGGCACTAGACCTGGCAGGCTCCACCTTTTATTAAATCACATTGACTGCCTTTAATCCCTGCACTCAGGAGGTGGAGGTAGGAGGATTGCTGCAAGTTCAAGGCCACCCTGAGACTATATAGTGAATTCCAGGTCAGCCTGGGCTAGAGTGAGACCCTACCTCAAAAAGAAAACAAACAAACAAAAAATTACATTTGCATTTCATTACAACACCTTAATTTATTGGTGGGAAGATTCATTCAAGCTATAGTAATAGGAAATAAGGAAAGTTATTTGTTTTAAAAAGGCAATGCTAGGGTATGCTTTCTTAAGCATGTAAGTACTATCAAATTTTATGAGAGAGATGCCTTGTTGGTGACTCATTCTATACAAAATCCTTCAGTATCTGCGAGAGTTTACATACTAAATTCCGCGAGAGAATTTAACATTCAGGAGTCATTTTTTGGAACCTGTGATGAAAACATATTTATGATGAGATTATAATGCGCAAAATGTCAAGGATAGATGAAACCATGGTCATTATGTGATGATTACAAGCTTAAGAAAAGAGAATATTATGCTGTGTGTGTGTGTGTGTGTGTGTGTGTGTGTGTTTTTCTGTGTGTATTTTAGACTGATCTTTTTGGTGGTTCTGAGGATTGAACCCAAGTGCATGAAAGGCAATCTAAGTGCTGGCATTAAAGGCGTGCACCACCATGCCTGTCTAGACTAACTTTTAATTATTAGTTTTTTTTTTTTAGCTTATAGAGTCTTGAAAACAGACAATGTAAAAATTGTTTCAAATTAAGCCATAAATGAAAAGATTGATTTTTATTCAACATACCAGAAAGAGTAAAAATAAAGACAAAGTGACATAAAATATATTTTCCAAATGAAATCATGTGTTTTCAATTGACACATGCCCCACCAGACACTCTGTTTGCCTAAATTAAATTAGTACCATTCCAGTTTGTGTTGAGAAAATATGATGCATGGACTACTAGGAAATCTTCACTTGTATTTATGGGTTCTATTCTGGTGTCCTGTGACTGACTTGTTTAAAGTGAGCCTGATCATGGGCCTGCTTTGAAAAAAAAAAAAAAACTTTTATAAACTGTTGAGGAATTATGCAGTGGTTCACTTTTTGGCTTAGTATTAGAGAGGTTTGTTAATATAATGCTGTTTTCATTTCTATGTCATGTACATGGTTCATCTTGAGTTACTTTTTAAATTTTTTTTTCACTTTTATTTATTTAGTTGAGAGCGACAGAGAGAGAAAGAGGCAGAGAGAAAGATAGATAGATAGATAGAGAGAGAGAGAGAGAGAGAATGGGCATGCCAGGGCCTCCAGCCAGTGCAAACGAACTCCAGATGCATGCGCCCCCTTGTGCATCTGGCTAACGTGGGTCCTGGGGAATTGAGCCTTGAACCGGGGTCCTTAGGCTTCACAGGCAAGCGCTTAACCACTAAGCCATCTCTCCAGCCCTTGAGTTACTTTTTATTGCTTAGCTATGGGCAGGAAGCACTTTTGATTTCTGATATACAATTGTCAGCTTTTTAAAAAAGTTTTTTAAAAATCTTTTTATTTCTATTTATTTACTTATGAGAGAGAGAGAGAGAGAGAGATTTGGCATGCCAGGGCATCTTGCCACTGCAAAAGAACTCCAGATGCATGCACCACATTCTGAATTGAGCCTGGGTCCTTAGGCTTTGCAGGCAGGTGCCTTAACCGCTATACCATCTCTCCTGCCCACAATTGTCAACTTTTTTTTTCTTTTTCCAGGAAGGGTCTCACTCTAGCTCAGGCTGACCTGGAATTCACTATGTTGTCTCAGGGTAGCCTCGAACTCATGGCGATCCTCCTACCTCTGCCTCCCGCTTGCTGGGATTAAAAGCGTGAGCCACCACGCCTGGCTTCAACTTTTTTTTGTAATTTATTTTGACTAGGTATGGCATATTTAGTATGTAAACAGCACATGTTGGTGCCATCCTTTCCCTCATCTCTGCCCCTTTTCCCAAGGTACCCTCCTTGTTGGGGATATAGGCCATCCCCATGGTGATTGTGCGTCATGCATTGTGGGGGCAGCCTTCAGTTATGGGGAAGAGGCAATGTCTCTGTGCATAATGTCCCAACTTGTGGCTCTAACAATCTTTCGGCCCCCTCTTCTGCAAAATTCCCTGAGCCATGTTGGGTGCATTTTGTCTACTTCAGTGATGGGCACTTAGGAGCCTCTGGATCTCTGGTTTGGTAGGTGTTGAATGTCCTTAGTGTTTGGTTCCTTTATCCTCATGCTGATATTAGATTCACTAAGAAAGCAGCACTCTTGCTCATTTCCCCAATTCCTCTGTGGTTTCACCTGGGGCTAGGTTGGAGTGCGATGGGTTGATGGGTCGTTTCTCTCTTCGGATCCCATTTATGTCTGAAAAAGAAAGTCAGATTCTGCAATGGAGAGTGAAGTCAGCATAGGTTAAGTGGGATAACTGTTATTAGTTTAGAGAGAATTTAAAGGGTGTAAACCCTCTTGTAGCCCAAGATTAGTGGGAGCTGGACAATGGAAAGCAGAATCATTATTTGGATATGATTCTGACATGCTTCCCAGTTCCAGATATGGTTTCCTTTTCACTGAGCAGATCTGTTAGCCAATCCAAATGCAGTTGGTTACCCACCATGGCTATGTGCCACTATTGCACTTGCGTGTGCATCACACCAGGTTGCTTGCTTCTGAGTTGCTTAGACCTTGAGTTGCTTCGACAAATGTTGGCCACTTTCCCCTGGTAGCTCATGTAGTGCCTTCTAGCACCAGATGGCTAATTGTCTGGGGACTGGCTCTCTTCCAGATTCCAGCCAGGTCTCTCCATGTTCTGTAGCAGCAGCATATGGTGTCTTCAGCAGTAGGGTCTTACCATTAACATCTGGTGGGTAATCAAGTGCTCTGACAGAAGTCTGTCTTGTTTTGGGAAACCTTGTAGGTCTCTCTGATGAACAGCTCATTATAGGTGTTAACTGCGTCATGGTACTGGGAGTTACAGGCCAGCAGAAAGGGAAAAGAAAGAAGAAAAAGAAAGCAAATAGAAATCAAAAAGAAAAGAACAGGAGAAATGAAGGTTAGGCTTCATCTCACCCTCTCCTGGGCCCTTTGATTCAGATGCTCCCCCTAAGGTCCTGTTGAAGGTCCAACCTTTTAGCCCATCTTCCAGGATATAGGGTTCTATAGTACCAGTTCCATTTGGATTCAGTTTTGTGTCTCTCCCCACCCTTCCTCTCCCTCAAATCCTACCCTCCCTATTGTTCAGGCCTTGAGATGCCTATTAGGTATGTCAGCAGCTTTGGCTGATCCAGTCAACTTTATTTTTAATTTAATAGATTTTTTTCTTTCCAGTAGGAATGCATTATTTTTCTAGTTCACAGCATCTTCCTATTCTATTTTCTTTCTGTACACTAGCCTCTTCCTGTTTTTTAATTTTATTTATTCATATTCACAAAGAGAGACAGATACAAGGAAAGTGTGACAGAGAGAGAGAGAGAGAGAGAGAGAGAGAGAGAGAGAAAGGGGCACACCAGGGCCTTCAGCCACTGCAAACAAACTCCAGATGCCTGTACCACTTTGTGCATGTGGCTTACGTGGGGCCTGGGGAATCGAACCTGGGTCCTTTGGCTTTGCAGGTAAGCACCTAAACTGCTAAGCCATCTCTGCAACCCCCTTCCTCCTGTTTTTATTTCTGTATCGGATCTAATTAATTAACTCTTCTTTTTCACTATTTTCAACATTATCTCAATGCTTTTGTGTGTGCCACCATGCTCGGCCTTTTGCACATTTTTATGTAGAATTTTTGTCTTACTGAATTATAAGAGTTCTTTATATAATTTGGACATAAATCTACTACCCTGAATGTGCTGTTCCCCCATATTAACCAAGTCACATATAGTAAATAATTTTAGATAATGTAATAATTTTATATTTATGCTTTTGTATAGATTTGTATGTTTTTGTGTATTTATATGTCTTTTTAAAAATTGTACTGATAGGGGGCTAGAGGGATGGCTTAGTGGTTAAGCCATTTGCCTGCAAAGCCAAAGGACCCAGGTTTGATTCCCAAGGACCCACATTAGCCAGATGCACAAGGGGGCATAACGCATCTGGAGTTCGTCTGCAGTGGCTAGAGGCCCTGGTGTGCCATTCTCTCTCCCTTTTTCTCTGTCAAATAATAAATAAATAAATAAAAATAAAGTATTTAAAACAATTGTACTGATAGGCATCATTTATTATTTTTGCCATTTGAAAGCAACTATTTCTCTGCTACTAAGTTCAGTACAAGGCAGAAATTTCCTCCCCTGGAGTGGGTCTGAAGTCCACTCAGAGCAGTTTGTTTCCCCAATAACAGACATGCCACCATTGTACCAGTTGGTACATTTGGCCTGGCTGGTCAGCCCTAGAGCTTGCAGGGTCCACTGCTAATTAAGATCATTGATGCCTTTTCTTCCCCAAAAGCCTGCATAGGACTTTCCAGCATCCTGACAGCTAGTCAACAGGCAGGAGGTGTCCAGCTCAGCTTCAGTTTGAGTTTCCAGTGACCTGCAGCTCCAGCATGCAGAGTATTCAAAAACAGGGTCTTAACATCTAGTTCTGGTGGGCAACCAAGACCCTTGGCAATAGCCTATAATGTTTTGGGGTCACCAGGGGCCTCTCTGGTGGGAAGGTGTCCCACCTCTGGCACTAAAATTTTTCCAATAATCATCTATGGCTTCTGGGCACAACAGTATCCATCTTCACAGGATACTTCTGCCCAAACTCTTTTTTAATACATACATGCATGTATACTAGAAAAGGAGTTTTCATGTGGCTTATTCATAAGTCTTAAATTTTGATTAACCATCTTCCTCCGCTCTCCTCTCCTCCACTTCCTCCCCTGACCCCACTTAGACCATTTTATCTACATTCTGCCCCTCATACTTACTATCTACCTTATCCTGCCCTTATGCCCTCCCCTGCCCTTACTCCATCATAGCCCCTTTCTAGTTTCCTGGCCTTTACTACTGACTTTTGCTCCAACTCACTTACAGATCTAAACATTTGAAGCTGGGATCCACATAGGAGAGAGAACATGCAGTGTTTGATTTTGTGAGCCTGGGTCACCTCACGTGATATGGTTTCCAGATCCATACATTTCCCTGAAAATTTTATAATTTGTTTTCTTTGTAGCTGAATATAACTCCTGTTGTATAAATAAACCACACCTTTATTATCCATTCATCAGTTGAAGGGCATCTAGGCGGGTTGCATTTCCTAAATATTAGGAATAGAGCAACAGTAAATATGGATGAGCAAGTATCTTTAAGGTAGTGAGTAAACACTCCTTAGAGTATATGTCAAGGAGTAGTTTAGTTGAAATTTATTTTTTTATCTGTTTCAGGAACCTTCATACCAGTTTTCACAATGGCTGTACCAGTTTACATTCCCACCAGCAATGGAGAAGGATTCTTCTTTCTCCACACCCTGTCAACATTTATTGCCATTTGATTTCTTGATAATAGCCACTGATAGGAATGAGATGGAATCTGAAAGTAGTTTTAATTAGCAGTTCCCTGATGGCTAAGGATGTAGAACACGGTTTTAGATGTGTATAGGCCATTTGTATTTCTTTTTCTGAGAACGCTATTCAGTTCCATAGCCCAGTTTTTGATTGGGTTGTTCGATTTCGTATCATTTAGTTTTTTGGGTTCTTTGTATATCCTTGATATTAATCCTCTGTCAGATGTATAACTGGCAAAGATTTTCTCCCATTCTGTAGGCTTGCCTCTTTGCTGTATGTACAGTGTAAGACTTTTTTTCTAATAGCCTAACATGGTTTATGGTGGAAAATGTTCCCGTATTCTTGAAAGAATGTGAATTGTATTGTTGATGGGGGTTTATTTTCATCTCTATTTTTTGTTTTCTGAGGTGTGGTATCATTGTTGCCCAGGCTGACCTTAAACTTACTTTGTAGTCCCAGACTGGCCTCGAATTTACATCAGTCCTCCTACCCCTGTTTCCCAAGTGCTGGGATTAAAGGTCTGTGCCACCACACCAGCCTCATCTCTGTTTTTTTTTTTTTTTTTTTTTTTTTTTTTTTTTTTTTTGTTGTTGTTGGTTTTTTGAGGTAGAGTCTCACTCTGGCCCAGGCTGACCTGGAATTAACTATGTAGTCTCAGGGAGGCCTTGAACTCATGGTTATCCTCCTGCCTCTGCCTCTGCCTCCCGAGTGCTGGAATTAAAGGCATGCACCACCATGCCCAGCAGCTGTTTTTAATCTAGATTATTTTGTTTCCTTTTGGCACATTTAAAAAAAATCTTTTGTTTTTTGAGACTGGAGCTTACTATGTTAATGCAGGCTGCCCTTGAATTTGTGTTCTTTCTGCCTTGTGGTTTTTAGCTTTCTTTAAATCATATTTTAAAATCAGAGTACAGAATAGTGAGTTCCATTATGACATTTTCATATGTGTATGTCATTGTACTTTGTTCATATTTAACCATTATCCTCTTTTCTCTTCCTGCCTTCTCCTTTGCCAGTCTCCTTTCTTCCTCCAAATAAGTACCCCTTTCTGCATACATACATAAGCACACAGGCATATATTCATGCACACATATATGTACATACATGATATAGCCTTTCACAATTGATGTATACTTTTAAACTTAAAATTCAACATAGATGAGAGTGTCTGCAGGTATCTTTCTTAATTTTTTTAAAATATATTTGTTTATTTGCAAGCAGAGAGAGAGAGAGAGAGAAATATAGAGAAGTGAGACAGACAGAGAGAATGGGCATGCCAAGACCTCTAGCCACTGCAAATGAACTCCAGATGCATGTGCCACTTTGTGCATCTGGGTTACATGGGTACTGGGGGATCAAACCTGAGTCATTAGGCTTCTTAGGCAAGCGCCTTTACTGCTAAGCCATCTCTCCAGCCCTCCGCAGGTGTCTTTATGTAATGGGATTTGCTTCTTACCATAGAGGGTAGAACTACTGACCTCCGTACTCTTCACAGCCCGAGCCTCTTACCATCTAAACTCATGTGTCCCTGTCTGGGTCTTCCCTTTGACCACTTGCAAGGCCATCTCCCAGCCAGAGATTAGCAGTATATTGCCAGGCTCCGTCACTTGTTATTCCTTGTTTTAGGTCCCTGGAGTAGCTCAGTCTCAAATAGTAGACCCTCTGAGTGTGTGGAATAACAAACTGGAGTGAGTTCTCTTGTGGTGAGTTGTACAGGAGTGACTGCTAACCAAATCCTCCAACTACATTCAAAACTTTTGAGAACTTTGGGCTTGTCGTGTGGTTAGGGCTTACTTCAAGACTTTTTTTTTTTTTTTTTTTCTGGTTTTACGAGGTAGGGTCTCACTTTAGTTAAGGCTGACCTGGAATTCACTATGTAGTCTCACAGGGTGGCCTCGAACTCACAGTGATCCTCCTACCTCTGCCTCCCGAGTGCTGGGATTAAAGGCGTGCGCCACCACGCCTGGCTTACTTCAAGACTTTTGAGAACTTTGGGCTTGTCTTGTGGTTAGGACAGATGCCTCTTTCATCAAGACATCATAGTTGACCTTGTGAGGTTTCGGCTTTTCCTCTCCCGATAGCAACTGAAGGAGCATGTGTATAAAATGCTATGTTTGTATGTATGTTTGAAAGAGGGAAAATGCAATGTTCACATTTGAATATGAGAGTCTTACAAGTAATAAAGGGTTTGGGAGGTTGCTGTGTACACTAGGAAAAGGACTTGGAAGGGAGATGTTTACTTTATACCTTTCATGTGGGTTGATTGAGTTTTGAACCATCTGCCTATTTTTGCCTGTTGATGTTTTTAAAACTTTTTCTCTCTCTCTCTTTTTTTTAATCAGTAAGCTAAAAAAGCTGAGTGAAGACAGTTTGACTAAGCAGCCTGAAGAAGTTTTTGATGTATTAGAGAAGCTTGGAGAAGGGTAAGTACAGAACATATGAAAGTAACTTTTAGATAATGATAGAATTGATTAATCTTTTAACTAGAGTCTATTTGCTTGAGTTAAATACTAATACTGTTGTAGTTACCTTTGACTGGTGTCACAAAACACCTGACCAAAAGTAGCTTGTGAGAGGAAAGGGTTTATTTTGGCTTACAGACTCGAGGATCCATGACGGTGAGAAAATGTAGCATGAGCAGAGCTTGGGCATCACCTCTGCCATGGCAGGTAGAAAACCACAGCAGGAGTTCTAGTTAGGACAAAGTGGCCATAACGCCATAAGCCCTGCAGCAGAGTCCCACTCCCCAAATTGCCATCAGCTGGGGACCAAACAAAACACATGAGTTAATGGGGCACCTAATTCAAACAACAAGAAATACCAATTAAATTTGGCAATTAATGTGGAATTTTAAAGATTAGATTATGCTAGATTTGGGATGGATGTCTTTTTAGAGAAAAAAAGTTATATGTGTGAGTGTGTATGTAAAGCAGGAAGTGTTTGATTTGCAAAGAGATTTGTTCATTTTATTTGCATTCTCATTGATAAGCTTGGAATGTTTTGGCCTTGTTAGGCAAGTGACTATAGGCCACTTTTTAATACCTTAGGATTCATTTTATTTGGACAAGATCCATAGCAGGTGTGAACTTAGTTATCCTGAGGAAATCAGTATGTATAGGGAGAGGAATCATTACAATAGCTTCAGATAATAGTAGAAATGCTGGAGAGATGGCTTAGCAGTTAAGGCACTTGCCTGTGAAGCCAAAGGAATTACGTTTGATTCTCTGGTACCCACGAAAGCCAGATGCACAAGGTGGCTCATGCATTTGGAGTTCATTTGCAGTGGCTGGAGGCCCTGATGTACCCATTCCATGTGTGTGTGCCTCTAATAAATAAAAATAAATAAATAAAAACTAGATAATGTCTGAGAAAGTAAAGCAAAACTTTGAAAACACTATTGTGCTACACATAAGATGAAAGGAATTTTATCAGGTATATTTTCACTAAATATCACTTGTCTTATTAAAAGATGAATTGTTAGAGAAAATTAAAAATGTAAGACCTAGCTACATGGTGCTTATATAAGATGTATGTAAAACAAAAAAATTGTAGATATAGGGATATTTCCTGTTACAAATCATATAAGAAAAAGATATGCATGAATACAAACTAGCAGCAAATAGATATGACATTATTTATATTAGATGAATTAGTTAAAGTTAAAAGATCTCATCTGTATAAAGAGGTTCATTATGTAATCATATAAAAGAAAAATCATAGCAAAATATTTTTGTTACATGGTATGGCACCTAAATTTATGATGGTAAAGCTATTAGTAATGCCAACAGAATCTAATAAAAATATATGGTGGATTTCAATATATGTCTACCAGAATTGGACATTTTAAAACAAGAAAGATTAAACATAATCAACAAACTTTATTATATATGAACATATTTTATATAGTATTTCCATACTTACTTGTATTGTGTACTTTCATACATATGTCGACACATATATCCTTATAGTCTTTCTTTTTGTCATATAGAAACATAAATTTTAGGGTTTTTTGGTGTGTGTGTGTGTGTGTGTGTGTGTGTGTGTATGTAGGCAAGAAGTTGATGTCTGAAATATTTCTCTCTCTCTCTCTCTATATATATATAATTTATTTGACACGGAGAAAGAGGCAGATAGAGAATGGGTGCACCAGGGCCTTCAATCACTGCAACGGAATTCCAGATGCATGTACCACTTTGTGCATCTGGCTTATGTGGGTCCTGGGGAATTGAAACTGGGTCCTTTGTCATTGCAGGCAAGCACCTTAACCACCAAGCCATTTCTCCAGCCCTGGAGTATTTCTTGATTGCCCTCCAGATCTCCTCCAAGATCTGTTACTTGAACCCAGAGCTTGCTAATTCAGCTAGTCTTGCAGCTAGCTATACAGAGAACCTTGTCCCTACCTCCAAAGTCTGGGATTAAGGTGGGCTGCCACACTTGCCTGACAATTTTTATTATTTATTTATTTATGTATGAGAGAGAAAGAGACGAGAGAGAGAGAAAGAGAGAACAAATATGGATGCACCAGGGTCTCTAGCCACTGCAAATGAGCATGTGCCACTTTGCATATTTGGTTTTATATGGATGCTGGGGAGTTGAATCTGGGTCATTCAGCTTTTCAGGCAATTTCCTTAACTACTAAGCCTTCTCTCCAGTCCTTGCCTGACATTTATGTGGGGATTGAGGCTCTGAACAGAGCTTATCAAGCTTGTGCAGCAAGGGCTTTATTGACCGAGCCATCTCTCTAGCCCACGCATCACATTTTCTGATTATTGCTTAATAAATTTAGAACTACGTTACAAAATGATAAAAACCCACCCTAATAAGAAACCAGGAAGCATAATCTGAGGTAATTTGTTGATTGAAAAGATCATTACAGATTATCTGGAGAACAATGTAAAGGACACAATACAACAGAACTAATTAAGTACAAAATTTGTTTCAAATTCTTTCATTAATAATAAAGGCAACCCCCCCCCCCCCAGTATTTAAAGAACTTATACAAATAATAAAATATAATGAAAGAAATTAGGAAGATAGAACTAATTTCAAAAAGCTGAAATTAATGAAATAAATTAAAATTCAGGAATGATAAATACATATTAAATTTTTTTTTTTCAAGGTAGGTTCTCACTCTAGTCCAGGCTAACATGGAATTCTCTATGTGGTCTCAGGGTGGCCTCCTACCTCTGCCTCCTGAGTGCTGGGATTAAAGGTCTGTGCCACCATGCCCAGCTAAAAATCTTTTAAATAGAATGGTCAATTATCTGGTTAAAACTCTTAATGTTGACCAAGAAAATAGAGTGCAGGGATATAGCATGGGTGAGGCCCTGGGTTCAGTCCCTAGCACCATATACTACACTCCTAGTCATGAGAGAGAAGGAGAGGGGAGGGGGGGTGGCTGGAAACTTAGGGAAGGAGAAGGAGGGAAGAAGCGAGAGGGAGGGAGGAAGGGAATAGAGTAAAAATATGAGATTTGGAACAGGCAAGGATATTTACCCTGGTCTGTGACAACCTATTTGAAAATTTAGAAGCTGGTAATTTCCTAACAACATAAAAATTATATGAGTTCAATCACCCAAGAAGTTAAAATTTTAAATAGATTAGTTATCACAGAGAAACAAGAAAGGTGATTTAATATTTATTAATGTTGAATATTTATTTATAAAATGGAAGGCTGAGGTAGGAGAACCACAAACTGAATGCCTATGTTTTTTAAAAATTTTAATTTCTTTTACTTATAAGGAGATAGATAGATAGATGGATGGATAGATAGAGGAGGGAGAGAGGAGACAGAGAGAGAGAGAGAGAGAGAGAGAAAGGGAGGGAAGGAGAGAGATATGAGAGAATGGGTGCATCACGGCCTCCTGCCAGAGCAGAGGAACTGCAGATACATGTGCAACTTTGTACACTAGCTTTATGTGGGTATCGGAGAATTGAACCTTGGCTGTCAGGCCTTGCAAGTAAGTGCCTTTCTCTGCTGAGTTATCACTTCACCTCAGTGTCTATGTTTGATAAAGGTGAGTTCAAGACCATCCTGGAGTACTTGATGAGACACTGTCTTAAAATGAAAGTAAAAGGGCTGGAAATATATATAGCTCAGTGGCAAAATATATGTCTAGCATATATGATGCTTTAGGTTCAATCCCAGCACCATACACATGCACAGTAAGCATCAATATTATGAATAGCTAATATAGAAACAACACAGATGTTCATCAGCTGATAAATGAATAAACAAAATGTGATACAGCTATGCAATGACATTTTAGTCATAAAAGGACTGAAGTCCTGATAATGCTGTAATGCGTTTTGACTTTAGAAACATAATGCTATGTGAAAAAATCTAGATACAGAAGGTCACCAATAGTGTGGTTTCATTTCTATGAAGCATCCAGGATACATCCATAGGGATGGAAAGCAGATTGCAGCTATGTTGAAACTATGCACAGGTAATGGTTATACATCATTATGAATGCAATAAATGACACTAGATTGTTTTGAAAAGTGTTTTTCATGTTGTCGGTGTTTTACTCACTTTCACCCAGAAAGGTACCAATCAAGTTTTATTTGTTGCTTAAGGGCAAATAATTGCAAGGTATTTTAATGACCCCCCGGTACAATGTCAAAAACTAAAAATCTGGGTCTACCAAAAAGGAAATCTCTGCCATATCTCAGATAGATAGATGTTGAAGTTCTCTTTTCCTTATATATCATTGCTATTAAATTCAGGGAACCCCCTTAAATGCTGGCATCTGTTATATCTGTCCTGCACTGTGGAGATATCATTAATGTTAATATCCCCTGGACCTTCTCCATGAACATCAGAAATTGAGTAAGAAATCACGAGTGAGTAGTAGCTGCTCTTGGATGAGATTTATATTCATCCCCTTGGTGTCCATGGAGATTTGAGTGCATTTATGGTACTGCAAGCAATGAGAGGATAGTGGTGGAGTATTCTAGAGGAGAGTCTTTATATTTTCCTCAAAATAATGAGGGCAGAAAATGAGTTCATACACAGACATGGATTAATCCCAGTACTTGGGAGGCAGAGGTGGGACGATCACTGAGAGTTCAAGGCCAGTCTGGGACTACAGAACGAGTGCTGGCTCAGCCTTGGCTAAAGTGAAACATCCTACCTTGAAAAAACAAGACAAAGTTCATTGCAATCTTCAGGCATTGTGAGGTTGCCACATAGGAGAGACTGTCAAGGAAAGTTGATAAGATTTGGGGGTTCAGAGTGCTTAATGAGAATATCTAAATGTCCAAATATCAGTTTTGTCAACAGTAAATGTACCTATCACATAATTTTAAGTTTTAAATAACAGACTGGGTAATGTTATAAATTCACTTTGTTATATAGTTAATTTAACAAGGTTATGCACTGAGTTTGCCTTTCAGAAATCTCAGCCCTGTATCTGTGGGAATTAATAAATTCTTTGGGGGGGCATATCAGCCTTGAGCAGGGAATTTAAGCTCTGAGTTTATTATATCTGCTATAATTTTGCAGTGCAGGCAGAGGTACATCCCATTCCACAGTTCTTGTAGTCTGTTTTTATCATATAGTTTATTGGTATAATTGTTTAGTCTTCCAAAGGTTTGCTTAGATAGACTCCAGGCAGCTAAGGGTGATAATTTAGATGATTATTTTTGCCACTGAATACCAAGACTACCAGCATTTTGTCTGTGAGCTGTCTTCGGGTTTCAGGAAGAAATAATTTTGCAGTCATATCTCTAAGGTTCTTTCCCTTGGAACCACATCTTCAAGCATGACTGTACTAGTAACAGGCTATGGTTAGGAAGAGAGAAAAAGCAGCCTATATACTTTGGGTATAAAGATTTTTACTTTAAAATTAGGAGCTGAAATAAATTGTGGAAGTATCAGGTATGCAAACATTACAAAGCCACTGTGAAAAGTGGAGAAGCCAGTAATGAATATCTCTGCCTATAGCACTGAGGTGGAAGTTTCTTAGAATTCTTTGGTAATCTTCTTAAATATTTTGTAGAGGGAGAGTCTCACTGTAGTCTAGTCAGACCTAGAACTCACTTTGTTGCCCAGGCTGACCTTGAACCCATGGTACTCAACCTCCTGAGTGCTGGGATTGGCTTCTATCTATGGTCTTAGTTTATGGGAGTGTGTTGGGCATCAGAAGTTCAGCAGGGAGCTGTGATGTATGTCAGTCTACTGAATGCATCACTGAAGAATAACAGTTTTTCCTTAACTTTTTTGCATTCAGATTTCCTGCATGTTCTCCTCATTGGCAAAATTTTAAGTGGAAGCCATTCAGAGAAGGGAATCTTGGGAAGCAGGGTTCTCATTTTCTCTTTTGCAGTGGTAAGGAATCCTTGGAAAGAGTGATGCTGCTGTTTAGCTGGCCATATGTAATCTAGCACTGATTTCTGTTAGCTTTTGAGTCACCGTCCCCAAAAGGTGACTTTTGACAGCGAACTTGTTACTTCAGAAAGCCTAAAGAAATAGGGGATAGAATCAAATTCATTTTGTTGAACTGTTTTCGTTTGTTACCTCTTCACTTATTTTGAATGATTATACATTTGAATGTGATTTTTTTGGTATAGTTTCTAGTATCAGGAAACAGGAAATACTCCATGTTTTTTGACAGTCTGTTCTTTCTCTTCTGTGTAAATAATGTAGTGAGAGGACCTTGCTCTTTGAAGTCAGAAGGTGAAGTCTGGACTTGCTAGCTACTGGTATCTGAGTCTCTCTCTGCTTCCTCTTTAGTGATGGTAATATTTTCTCATGCAAATTGAGAGGAATGAATTTGATAATGCATGCAAAATGTCTTTCGTAGTACCTGGTATGTAGCAAGAATTCAATAAATGCTGGTAGTTTTAAGCCTCATTGTCTAGTTCATACTAGATTAAAATGACTTCTTCCTCCTATGTTTTTGTTTTGTGTGTGTATGTGCGTGCGTGTGTGCGCATGCATGCATGTGGGTATGATGTGTGTGTGTGTGTGTGTGTGTGTGTGAGAGAGAGAGAGAGAGAGAGAGAGAGAGAGAGAACAGATGCGCAGGTCCTGTGGCACATTTGTGAAGGTCAGAAGTCCATCTCTGGTGTTGTTCATTGCCTTCTGCCTTATTTGAGATAGGCTTTTTGTTTGTTTGTTTGTGGTAGGATCTCGCTCTAGCCCAGGCTGATATGGAATTCACTATGTAGTCTCAGGCTGGCCTCACACTCACAGGGGTCCTTCTGCCTCTGCCTCTGTGCTGGGATTAAAGGCGTGCGCCCCATGTCTGGTGAGATTTTTTGTTGTTTGCTCCTGTGATGCCAGACTAACTAGGCTGTAAGGTTCTGGGGTTTCTTCTGCCTCCACCTCCCATCTCTCTGTAGGAATGCTGGGATTACAAATGTATGCAACTATGTCCAGCTCTACATGGGTTCTGGGATCTGAACTTGACTCATGGAACCCTCTGCCAACCTGTTTTTGGTTTTCAGACATGTGACTCTTTAAATTGGCAAACTTCCAAGAGTTAGTGCTGAGGAAGTTTTTGAGCAAGTAACTATTAAATCCTATTTTCTTTTATTTACTTGTTAGTGTGTGGTGTGTTCTTTCTCTTGAAGAGAAGATAGTGAAAGAAGCACTTAAAGACACTGTGGCAAAAAATTCTGTGCTCCTCTCACTTTGGTGTTTAATGGTTTATATAAGCTTGCCATGGTTGTACATCTCTGTAATCCCAGCACTTGGGAGGTGGAGGCAAGAGGATCAAAAGTTCTGTGCCATCCTCAGCTACATGATGAACTTGAGCCCAGCTTGGAATATAAGAGAACCTGTCTCAAAAATAAATAAATAAATGAATGAATAAATAAATAAATAAATAAATAAACAAATAACAAAAAAAGGTCAGCATTGTAAAGCTTTAGCTATTCTAAGTACTTTGAACAGAAGTGGGGCCTTTATATTCTAGGGGTTGTTTTGCTTAGTCTTTTCTCTTTGACTCTTTTTAATCTACCTTTCATACTTCTAATTTCCATTTATGTCTTCTTAATGCTGCATTTGAGTTGACAAACCGTAAGTCAGCTTCTCTCCTTTCTTCTTTCCTTCACTTCCTCCCTCCCATAAGAAAAGTAGCAACTCATTATATTTTAATTTGATGACTTGTAAGTTTGTAATTCAAATAAAGCTAATTCATTAATTTATTATCTTTTCTGTTATCTTTATTCATTTTTAGATCACTTAAATAGTATTTTAAGCTAGAAGAGATAACTTATGAAAGCCCACAGTAGATTTTAATAAGGTATTTGATATAAGAATAATTTCTTAACTTTTTTTTTAAAGGTCGTATGGAAGTGTTTTTAAAGCAATACATAAAGAATCTGGTCAAGTTGTTGCAATTAAACAAGTACCTGTTGAGTCAGATCTTCAGGAAATAATCAAAGAAATTTCCATAATGCAGCAATGTGACAGGTATGAAGAAATTTTAGTTTTTATCTTTTTTATATTTTATTAGTAATACGTATTATAATGTTTGTTATCTATATTTTTGTTCTGACTTTCCTTTGGAAATGAGACTGAACCTTTAAGGAAGGTGAAGACAGCTTTGTAGAATTGACTTTTGGACTTAAAAGCTTTGTTACTTATTGCTATGGCAAAAATCTTGACAAGAAGCAACTTGGGGAGGAAGATTTTTTTTTTGACATATAGGGATACAGTCCCTTTTGGGGAATGTATGGTGGCAGGAGCAGGAGGCAGCTAGTCATATTGCATCTGTAGCCAGGAAGCAGAGAGATGAATGCTGGCACTCAGTCCACTTGCTTCTTTTTATTCAGTCAGGATCCCAATCCTTAGGATAGTGTCACCCACAGTTAAGGTGGGTCTTCCCACACCAGTTAACCTAATTTAGAAACTCCATCAGAGATATGCCTGGAGATTTGTCTCCTAGGTGATTTTAGATCCTGTTAAGTTGGTTATATTTGTCATCACCAAGTCTTTTGCTTATAAAGCAGAAATGATATTATAATGTAAAAAAGGACATGTAGTTAAAAGGTACTCAAGTATTTTTTCTCTTTCAGGACAAATTTATGAATGAATATTAGTTTTTGATGTTAAGTAGATTAGTTTTTTTTTTTTTTTTGTTTTTCACGAGATTCTCTTATTTGGTCCAGACAGATCTTGAACTCACAAGCCTCAGCTAGCCCCAAACCTAGGATCATCTTGCCTCAGCCTCCTGAGTGCTGGGATTATAGACATGAGCCACACACCCTGCTAAGAAGTCATGTTTTATGTATGTTTGATTCTTTCAACAAACATATTTCCTGTTGTCCAGGTTCACTTCCAAGGATTTAGAAATAATAATAAATAAAAACAACAGATTTTGTTTTCTTTCATGAGGGGTTATAGTGTAGTTGGGAAGACAAAAACATAAACAAGTAGCTCTATTTTATCATAGTCTCAGAACTAACTGGTGGATGAATGGGATGATAATGAGAACAAGAAGGCAGAGTATCTTTCTCAGCCAGGGAGGTAGGAAGTCTGTAATGCCAAGAAAGAGTTAATTTAGTGAAGACATGGAGGCATGAGAGTCAAAAGAATTATTATATGGAGACAGCTCATTGGCATATGCTGTAATGACAGTGTTTAGAATTATTGGAGTAGAAAGTATAATGCAGAGATTGATATGAAATTAAGCTAGATAGGTAAATGGAGCGGATAAAGAAGCCTATGTGTAATGTTAAGTAGCCTGGTGTTTATTCTGGAAGAGATGCAGAAGGTATAAATTAGCACAATGTTTAACCTGTGGTTAATTAACCAAAGAGGAATATGTTATTCTTTACCAAAAGGTAGGACTGGGACAGCAAAAACAAAGTACTACCTGTGTTTTAGACGTCTTTTTTTGGTACTTTCTCATCTTTAGCATATGGCATTTATTTCAGTAGGACTGTGCTAGTCAGGCCTCATTAGACCTGGTGATTTACGGGAGTCTGTACACATTGTCACTCCTAATCACATCAAAACTCTTAGTAAAAGATCTATGGAATACTTTGTGTCCTAACCATACCAATGATAATTTCTGATTTAACAGATTTTCAACTTTAGGTGTAAAATCAATAGACATTCAGCAGAAAACTTACTTAAAATTTTTGTTTTGTCCTGGGCTAATGGTATATGGTACAGAGTTATTGTTATGCTGGGCAGTAGCAGTGAGCTGCAGCTCCATCAGCACATGATTGTAAGGATCAACAACCAATACTTGACAGTTGCTAAGCTGTAGTGGTCTGTAGGTTAGCTTTGTTAAATGGATTCAACTTACAGTGGCTCTGTCAGGCCAATCTCTTATTGCTCTTTGGCTAGTGAAGTGCCTGAAAAATTGTAGAGGAGCTTCACTGGGTTTGTTCAGTATTTTTCATATTTAGATGTGATATATATTTAGATTATTTCATGTTTTCTGCAATGGGTGCATAATTTGAAACCAATTAGTAATAGAAACAAATACTATATTTTTTTGTCCTCAGGTCAAAGTATATAATTGCAAAACTTTCCCAGAGTTTGCTATTTAATATCTGGTAATTTGGTGAGAATATGTTTCCTATAGTTTGATACAGGAAAGACTGAGTGCAGCACTAGTTGGGACCATCAGGTATGCTTAATATTTGCTTGATGCTGTTATTATTTTATAGAAATAGTTCAGGAATTAATGATATTCATTATTTATCATCCATCCATTTGTCTATACGTCAGTCATGTATCATCTATCTATAATTATATTGGCAGTGCTAGAGCTCAAATCTAGTGCTTTGCTAACAAGCATCCAGTCTACCATCACTGAGCCACATCTTTGGTTCCCTAGTATACATAAGGATTTAAAAAATATATATTTATTTATTTATTTGAGAGAGTGAGAGAGGGAAAGAGCAGACACACACACACACACACATGCAGAGAGAGGAAGAGAGGGAGAGGGAGAATGGGCAAGCCATGGCCTCCAGCCACTGCAAAGAACTCCAGACACATATACCACCTTGTGCATCTGGCTTACGTGGGTCCTGGGGAATTGAACCAAAGTCCTTTGGCTTTGCAGGCAAATGCCTTAACCGCTAAGCCAACTCTTCAGCCCCTACATAAGGATTTTAACTCAGTATTATCTAGGAGAGGCAGGATCTCAAATATCAGCTATGTATACAATATAATATATAATAATAATATATTCATTTCAGTAATAATATATTCATTTTCCCTTAACCTTGGTATATTTTGGAACCTGTAAGCTCTTAGGTTTCTGTAACATCTTACTTACTTTGTCTTACCTCTTCCAAATGATTTTCTTCCTGAAGCTAGAATAATCTTTCTAAAATGCAAATTCCCTATTTAATACCCTCCTATGGCTCTTCATTTCCTAGCTAAATCCCTATGGATGGGACCCGGAGTCTATGTGTTCTAACTGGTGCTTTTGCTTGTGTCTGGATTTCCCTTTTCAGTCTTTTTTGTTTGTATGATTTATTACCTGACTCTTAAAATCTGTGAGCTGGGGATTTTTTAATGTAGTATCCTTGGCTCCTGCCACCTGCTTTGGCATACTTACAGTTTCTGACTGAGCAACTTAATAGGACTTCACACTTAACATTCAGTAGCCCGGGTTTTAGTCATTCCACACAATTCTTTCTGATTCTTGATATGTTAATGACATTATCATCTAGTTAGTTTTTTAAACAATAAATCTGAGAATCATTTACTTTTGATACTTCTGATGATAGTAAGTCTTGAAAGTTTCCCCTTTGAAATGTCTTCATTATTGTTTACTTTTTCTTTGTTCCTAGGATAAGTAAATCTAGCTCATCTCCTAGAATGGGTATGATCTCCCTAGGGAAAGGTTTCTTGTGTTCCCAACACTCAGCAGGCTATATTGAAATAGACTGTCTCTTCTATCTGACTGAAAGTTCTTCTAAATGTCTGAGACTCAGTTATCATTATATCTGTTGTGAACAGAAGGACTAAACTCACATGGAGGTACTCAAAATACACTATGTGAATGAGTAAATACGTGAATAATATAGTTACTGATTCACATTTCTCTTTGTTTACGTAGGAAAGATGAGTCTCTTTATTATGAGTTCCTTGTGTTAACATTACTTGGCATAAGGCATTAACCAATACTGTTGCCCAGCTCTTGTCCCCATCCCTAGAAATGGTGGGAATACACCATTTTTATTTGGCCTGCAGTGTCACTAAGCACTTTTCAACTTCTTCCAGAGTAGCCACTATTACCTGTTATATTTTTTTAAATTAAGATTCCATTTGAATACTGTTTCTGAGGGGGGTTAAAAAATGAAAATGTTTAAAACCACTACTTGGAGATTTAATGATAAGCAATAGTAATTTGTATCAGTTCATGTGAATATTTAGTCAGCTTTTGGTAGTTCAAAAAATAAATAGAGTGTTGAGGTCTATATTGAAAACAGTTCAGTTTTTATAGGAGAATATTCACATCTCCTTTATAAAACACTGTTTGTATTACTCCTATTAATTTTTGAATGCTATTTAGTATGATGGTGTTGGAAATAGACATTTCTTTAGTGTTTGAATTATAAGATGTTCAAAATAAACGATGCTCAAGCTGTACCTTTAAGCAACATATGGTTTTCTTCCATTAAGATGAAATTTAAGGGCTGGAGAGATGGCTTAGCAGTTAAGCGCTTGCCTGTGAAGTCTAAGGACCCCGGTTCAAGGCTCGATTCCCCAGGACCCACGTTAGCCAGATGCACAAGGGGGCGCACGCGTCTGGAGTTCGTTTGCAGTGGCTGGAGGCCCTGGCATGCCCATTCTCTCTCTCTCTCTCTCTCTCTATCTATCTCTTTCTCTCTCTGCCTGTCACTCTCAAATAAATAAAAATAAACAAAAACAAACAAACAAACAAAAAAGGATGAAATTTAAAAGCCAGGCTTTGTGGTTGGCTCATATCTATATATCAGCACTTGGAAGGTTGAGGTAGGTGGATTGTCACGAGTTTGAGGCCAGCCTTGGGTATGGAATGATTTCCGGGTCAGCCTGGTCTAGTGTGATATTCTGCCTCAACCCCCCCCCCCCCGCCACCAACCAAAGATATAAAAGTTGCTATTTAAGCTGTAGAAACAAACATTTGGTTTTTGTTTAGCTATAGTTTTTAGTGATGCCTTTAGTCATAGCCTATTTGCATTTGTATTTTTTAGCAAGTAAGAACAAAAATCAGGGACTTCCAGGCAGGATGTCAGGAAATAAAACATGTTTGAGAGAGAGGAGTAACACAGAGAAGAGGCTTCAGGTTAGCTCCCACCCAGTGAAACTACCAATGCCAAATCCAGCACAGATAAACCGGTCACCACTTACCAGGGTGACAGCAAAATCCCTCCTTGCCATGAAAATCAATAACAAGAGAATACAAAAATTCTTGGAGGCTGAATGGTGCACCTTTGACTGAATAATGGGTATTGAAGAAAAAAACGTAGGGAATTAAAAAATTCTTAGGAAAAAACCCAACAATACAACCTACCAGGTCTTCATGAATATAGTTAAGTCAGTACTAAGAGGAAAGTTTATAGTTATAAGCTTCTATATCAAGAAATTAGAGAGATCTCAAATAGACAACCTAAAGATCTACCTTAAGACTTTAAAAAAACAAGAAGCCAACCCTAAACCCACTAGACAACAAGAAATAATGAAGATCAGGGCAGAAATTAATGAAATAGACAATAAAAGAATACATAGAATTGATCAAATGAAGAATTAGTTCTTTGAGAAAGTAAATAGTATTGACAAACCCCTTTTCAAAGTAACAAAAAGAGAGAAGACCCAAATTAACAAAATCAGAGAGAAGAATTGTACAACAGATGACAACAAAGTCTAAAACACCATTGGAGAATACTTTGAAAACTTATATTCTGAAAAGCTGGAATACCTAGGAAAACCTAGAATAAATGAATATATTTATTTACGTTTATTTGAGGTAGGGTCTCACTCTAGCCCATGCTGACCTGGAATTCACTATGTAGTCTCAGGGTGGCCTTGAACTCATGGCGATCCTCCTACCTCTGTCTCCTGAGTGCTGGGAATAAAGGTGTGCACTATCACGCCTGGCTCCAACAACTCTTCTTAAGTTTCACAAAATAAAAAGGGAAGAAATTTATTCTACAAAGTTAAAGTTAGTATTACCTTAATACCTAAATTGGATAAAGACATACTCCCCAAAAAACAAAAACTCAAAGAAAGAAAGAAAACTATAGACCAGTTTCCCTGATGAACATAGATGCAAAAATTCTTAACAAGATTCTCACAAACCAAATTCAAGAACACATTAAGAAGATTATGACCCCAGCTTAATTCCAAGAGAACAAGGTTGGTTCAATGTATGTAAATCAATAAATGTAATAAACCACATGAATAAACTTAATGGATAGAAATCACATAGTCATCTTAATTGATTCAGAAAAGGCATTCAACATACCTTTGTGATGAAAGTCCTGGAGAAGGCAGGAGTAGATGGAACATACTTCAAAATAATAAAGACCATATATGATAAACCCATAGCTGACATTATATTAAATGGGGAAAGTCAGATTGTTTTCTCTAAAATCAAGAACATGACAAGGGTGCATACTCTTATCACTTGTATTCTCTCTCTCTCTCTATATATATATGTATATGTATACGCATATGTATATGTATACGCATATGTATATGTATATGTATATGTATATGTATATTTTAAGTTAGGTCTCACTCTAGAACATGCTGACCTGGAATTCACTATGTAGTTTCAGGCTGGCCTAGAACTGAGTGATCTCCTACCTCACCCTCCCGAGTACTGGGATTAACAGTGTGTGCCATCATGCCTGGTGTTGGAGGAGGGGGAGATAGGCATATCAGGACCTCCAGTCATTGCAAATGAACTTTAGATGCATGTGCTACTTTGTTCATCTGGCTTTATGTAGGTACTGGGGAATTGAACTTGTGTCATTAGGGTTTACAGGCAAGCACCTTAGCCACAAAGTCATCTCTCCAGCCTGTACTTAATATTTTGTTCAAAGTTCTATTTAGGGCAGTATGACATAAAGAAGACATAAAAGTAACAAAAATAGAGAACCGAGAAGTCAAAGTATTCTTATTTGCAGATGGCATGATTCTATACTTAAAATATCCAGTAGAATGTAATACATAGTTGTAGTAAAGTTTCAGGATACAAAATGAACACACAAAACCCAGTATTTTCCATATACACCAATAATGAATTTGCAGAGGATGAAATCAAGATAAACATCTCATTCACAATAGCTGCAACACATTAAATTCCTAGAAATGACCTAACCAAAAATGTGAAAGACCTTTACAATGAAAACTTCAAGACACTTAAAAAGAAGAATATTCATTCTCTCCCTCTCTCTATCTGCCTCTTTCTCTCTGTCTGTCACTCTAAAATAAATAAATAAAAGTAAACAAAAAAATTAAAAAAGAAAAATAATGTTGAATGATGGAAAGACCTTCTATGCTCCTGGATTGACAGAATTAGTACTGTGAAAATGTACATTACCAAAAGTAATGTACAAATTCAGTGTAATTCCCACCATAATTTCATTGACATTCCTCACTGAGCTAGAAAAAATAATTCAAGAATTTATATAGAAGCACAAAAAGACCACAGATAGCTAAGGAGAAAGAATACAGCAGGGGTATTATAATAGATCTCAAATTATACTACAGAACAGTAGTGACAAAAATAGCATGAGGGCTGGAGTGATGGCTTAGTGGTTAAGGCACTTGGCCTGTGAAGCCAAAGGAACCATGTTTGATCTTTCTCCAGATCCCTTGTAAGCCCGACACATAAAGGTGAGGCAAGCATAAGATTGCACGTGCCCACTAGGTGGCGCAAGCGTCCTGATTTTGATTGCTGTGGCTGAGGCCCTGGTGTGCCAATTCTCTCTGTCTTTCCCTAAAATAAAAAAAGAAAAGAACTTAAAAAAATAGCATTGTACCAACACCAAAATAGACATATAGACCAATGGAACAGAATAGAGGACTGAGAAATCACACTACTTTGGTCACTTAATCTTTGATAAATGAGCCAAAAAACATTCAGTAGAAAAAAAAAGACAGCCTATTCAACAAATGGTGCTGGCAAAACTGGAAAGCCACTTGCAGAATGAAATTAGATCTATATCTTTCACCCTCTACAAATATCAGTTCAAAGACAGTGTAAAATCAGAAACATTGAAACTGCTTGAAGGAAGTATAGGGAACAGAGTCCAAGACATAGGCATAGACAAGAGCTTTCTGAACAGGACTCCAACAGTACAGGAGATAGCCCCAACAATTAACAAATGGAACTTCATAAAATTAAAAAGCTTCTGCATAGTGAAAGAAACCATCAACAAAGTGAACAGACAGCCTACAGAATGGGAGAAATCTTTGGCAGCTATATTTCAGAAAGGCAACTAATGACCAGAATTTACCAAAAATTGCAAAAATAAAACACCAAAAAGTAATTCTACTAATCATTAACTGGGATAACAAAATGAGCAGACATTTCATAAAAGCAGAAACACAAATGACCAATAGGTATTTTTAACTACAAAGATACTTGCACATCCATGTTAAGTACTACTCTATTTATAATAGGTAGAATTGCATTCAACCTAGATACTCATTAGCAAATGAATGAATGCTAAAAATGTGATACATATATGCAATGGAGTGCTGTACAGCAGTATAGAAATACAATTATGAAAATTTCAGAAAAATGAATGGACTTGGAAAGAATTATATTAAGTGACCCAAATTCAGAAAGACCCAAATTACATATTCACTATGATATGTGGACCCTAGCTTGTAATATCTCTAGTTATGTAGATATATAGAGATTCAAATGTGGATAAAACTTACATAGGTGGAATGGTCATCAAGAGCAAGCAGCAAGAGATGAGTAGGAAGAGGGGTGAAGGAAGAACAAAAGGATAGATCTGACATGTAAACAGAGAGGGGAAGGTATTAGGGGGAGAGAGGGGTTTGGGGGACAGAGGTATTGAAGAGAAGGTGGGTCAAATTTCAACGGAAACAAATTGCATATGAAAGTACCAGAATGATTGATACCTAATTGTCTGCATACTTAATAAAACAATGAAGAAACCCACAAACATCAGCACGTGTCAGTTTAGTTGGGTATTCTCATAGGTTATACTTATTTAAATATTTAATTTTTATTGACATATTTATTATCTATAAATATTTCAAAACAATATGTACATTCAATGTAGAATGATTAAATACAGCTAATATTTTCAGAACCTTACATAGTTATAATTTTATTTTTGAAAATGTATTATTATTTGATATTGGTGTTAACTGTGATGGTTAATCTTGGTTATCAGCTTTAAGTGAGAAGTCTCTAGGAGGTTAATAGTGCACACTTCTAATTGTGTCTGTGAGGGGGGGATTCAGGATTTCGGGGAGGATTAATTAAAGGGTGGAAATCTATCCTGAAAGTTGCTGGCCTACCACCAACCAATCCGTAGGCTGAGGGCCCAGACATGGGATAAAGGGAAAACAGAAAAGCCAGCCAGCTCTGGCATCGTCTGTCTTTCCTGTTTGCCATGAGGTGAGTAGTCCTTGCTACATGATCCTGCTGCCATGATATTTTGCTTCGTCCTGAGTGAAGAATCAATGGAATCAAGTCTGTGGACTAAATTTGAGTATCATTGGAAACAGACTGTTATAATCCCCTGGTCTTGAACTCTCTGTGAGCCTATTGTATTGTGAATGTTTTTGAAATACTCATTTATGAGAGAGAGACAGAAAGAGAGAGAGGGAGAGTAAGAAAGGGTATGCCAAGACCTTTTGCCTCTGCAAATGAACTCCAGCTACATGTATTACTTTGTGGGTCTGATTTTATATGGGTACTAGGGAATCAAACTCAGGCCATCAGGCTTTGCAGGAAAGTACCTTTAACTGCTGAGCCACTTCTCAGCCCTGCTTTTAAATATTTAAAATATTGTGGCTCTAAAATCTAATGTATATTAAGTGGGCAATTGAGGGAGGCACAGTGAATAAAGCATAGAAGAAAACTTGCTTATTGTCAACACAAAATGTCATTCTCAGTCCAAAGCAAATCAGAGAGTTTATTTTGAGCCAAAGATGAGTTATCATGGCCTAGGAACACATATAAGTTCCTATGTAATTTTTAAGTAGAGGAATGCCTGTGGAAGTTGTTACATGAATATTTTATATTATAGAGCAGAAGGCAATCATAAATCAGTGTAGCGGGGTGTGGTAGTGCACTTTTTGGGAGACTGAAGTAGGACACTCATTGTGAGTTCGAGTCAAGCCTGTGCTACTGAGTGAGTTCTAGGTCATTCTGGGCTGAGACCCTGCTTCAAAAAATAGAACTACGGGCTGGAGAGATGGCTTAGCAGTTAAGCACTTGCCTGTGAAGCCTAAGGACCCCGGTTCGAGGCTCGATTCCCCAGGACCCACGTTAGCCAAATGCACAAGGGGGCGCATGCATCTGGAGTTTGTTTGTAGTGGCTGGAGGCCCTGGTGCACCCATTCTCTCTCTCTGCCTCTTTCTCTCTCTGTCTGTCACTCTCAAATAAATAAATAAATAAAAATAAACAAAAAAATAAAAAAAATAGAACAACGTAAAGCAAAGCAAAAGTTGGTGCAAATACGTTGGTAGGAACAGCAGATGAGCATGTTATATGGCAAAGCAAGGGGAAAATTCTGATGAAGGTTTTAGATGTTCTTTGACATCCTAGCTTTTGGGGTGGTAGAAGCAAGTGGTCTGCAAAGATTTCAAAGATTTTACCTGATATTCAAAAGGAATGTTAGGTCAGGTACAGAAGTGTATGATAAGTAGCTGTTAAGGGTACTGAAGATAGACTAAGATAATCTTGGCTGTTGATTTGTAATATTCCAGCTTTCCATAATGAGGAAGTTCTAATCAGCCAATCTTTAATTCAGATATGGCCTTTTCATACTGTTAATTCCTGGCCCTGAAGTCTATCAGCTCTTGAATTTGTTCTTATTGCTATTTCTGCTTCACTAACTCAAAGCCAATCTACCAACATTTCCCTGTTAAACATATGTTTTAAGCAGAGTGTGGTGGCTCATTTTTGCAATCCTAGGGGAAAGCTGGGGCTGGAAGTTCAAGGACTGCTTCAGCTACATAGCTAGTTCCAGGTCAGTCTGGACTATAGAGTAAGACTTTATCTCAGCAAATAAACCCCTAAATAAAATAAAATACTTTTTTTAAAAAAGGAAAAATGGAATAATGTATCTTAAATAATTATTATCCAGTGACTATAAGACCAACAGACTGAGAAACTATTGTCATGGTAAAAAATTAAGAACATAATAAAAAATATGTATCATGCCTCTAGAACCCAAGAGAAGGATACAGGCATGTCACGGGGGTGCTCAAGGCTCAATCAGGAGGCAGAACAAGCAAAGGGAGAGCACTTGGATGAGCCTGTATTGTGGTTTCTGTGGAAAGAGGAGGCAGGACAGAGTACAACAGTGCTCACAAGACATAGGCTAGCTGAAGTAGGTCCAGTGAGCTCTGGAGGCCTAGCTGCTATGTATAGATTCCTGGCACTGTTCCTGGGTGGTTAGGGTGGGGGATTTGGAACTGAAGTATAACCATAGAACTTGGGTGTGTAGGCTTCAGGATTTTCACATAAAAGGCATGCTCACAAGCTAGTTCTTTTGCTATCTCTAAAAAGTTGCTAACTTAAGGAGGGCTAGTCACTCTAGTTTTAGTAAGGACCTAGATGTCACAGTATGACAAATAAAGAACAATAAGGCCCAAACAGAAACAAAACACAAAAATAGAAAATAAAAATATATGATTAATACAACCTTCTACATGCAAAGATGTAAATAACTTTATTTATTTATTTGAGAGAGAGAGAGGCAGATAGAGAGGGGGGAGGGAGGGAAGGAGGGAGAGAGAGAGAGAGAGGGAATGAGCTCACTAGACCCTCTAGCCACTGCAAATGAATGCCAGATGCATGCACTACCTTGTGCATTTGGCTTATGTGTGTACTGGGTGATCAAACCTGGGTCCTTAGGCTTTGCAGGCAGATACCTTAACCACTAATCCATCTCTCCAGCCCTAACTTTTTTTTTTTTTGGCTTTTTGAGGTAGGGCCTCACTTCAGCTCAGGCTGACCTGGAATTCACTGTGTAGTCTCAGGGTGGCCTCAAACTCACCATGATCCTCCTACCTCTGGCTCCTGAGTGCTGGGATTAAAGGCGTGCGCCACCACGCCTGGCTCTCAGCCCTAACTTTTTAACTGTTCTGCCTATATCACATGTGAGTTCCTACAATCCAGCTTACAACCAAGAACCTTAAAAGTTTAACTGTGTAACTCAGATCATGTTCTTCCTCTGGTTAACATTTTTCTGATTTTCTCTTGGATATCAAAAGCTCAGTCACCTTACCTTGGTTTTGAGGCCTTTGATGATCAAACATCTGCTTACATCTGCAACACCATTTTGTCTGCTTTATTGTTTACTCACTGTAGTGCTAGGCACAATGATCTTTCAGTTTTTTGAACATGCTTTTCTTGGCTACAGAGCATTTTCTGTGCTAACCTGGGCTACATGATACCCTGTCTGAAAAAAGAAATACTTTAAATTGTTAATATTATTGTTTACTTGAATTTATGGTATTTGTGTATGTACATGCATAAATTAATTTTATTCAGACTTTTCAAAGGCCAAAATGAAAGAAAATCTTTAAAAAATATTTTTTGGGGCCTGTGGAGATGGTTCATTGATTAAAGGCACTTTCTTCCAAGGGTTGCTAGCCCTGGTTCAACTCCTTAGCACCCATGTAAAGTGAAATGCACAAAGCGGTGCATGCATCTAGAGTTCATTTGCAGAGGCAAGAGGCTCTGGTGCACCCATTTTCTCTCTCTCTCTCTCTCTTTTGTCTGCTTAAAAATAAATAAAAATATTTAAAAATCACTTTTTGGCTTCATTGAAATATGTAGCATATTGAAATTGAGTATAAGTATTTGATTGATTGCAAAACCCTTTAGACATGTAAATGTTTTAGTTAAAGGAAGATATTTTCATTTGTTTGTTATGATGAATAGTAACTCCTTTGTCAGAATGAAGCATTATTATTATTATTACTGTTACTATTATTTTTTTTGAGAATCACTCAAAACATTTGAGCCTCCTCTGGTTTGTAATCCTGTTAAATTTTGTCCATGAAATAAAACATAATTACACGCAGTTGGTATAGGCAATTCAGTGTTCAATAGAATTTACTTAATAGATTTGCTTATTTGAACATTATGAAATATTCATACTTTTTGTTGGGATTAAGAAAAATATTCTTTGGGTATTAGCCAAATTTAACTGTCTTTATTTTTCTTTAGCCCATATGTTGTGAAGTATTATGGCAGTTACTTTAAGAACACAGACCTTTGGATTGTTATGGAGTACTGTGGAGCTGGCTCTGTCTCAGATATAATTAGATTACGAAACAAGACAGTAAGTATTTTAAAATTGTTTTGCTAATCTCATTTCTAAAGATTCCCATTTTAGAATCTGATTAGGTAATATGTAGTTACAAAGAAAATATTAGTGTGAAAAAAGCAAAGCTTTTTAAGCAGTGTAGAGGGAAGTTTGAGAAACAGCCACTATCTTTTCATGGCAGATTTAAGAATGGCACAATTTGTTTATTAGAGTAACTTTTAGAAGTCACTGAGAAACTGTCATAGTATGCTGGTTCTTCTCTTAGAATTAGTATGTGTGTGTATTGACCTTGAGACATTTTATTATTTTAATCAACATATTTTAAATAACTAATTTGCTTAAATCTTATGAATTAAAAGGAATTTTGACTAAGCTCACATGCACACTCAGAAAAATTTGAATCAAACTCTTTTGGGGGAACATTATCATGTGAAGATAACCATACTATATATATAAAGGTAGCATACAGCAATATATATATGTATTGATAAACCAAGGTGATTTGACCTTCATATTAAAATTTAGTTGTAAATCAAAGTAATATAATAAGTTCATATGGCTGGAATTTTAAAATTCTTAACATTTGATATGTGTCTTCATCTTAATTATTCTGTATTATTTATGGTTGGCAAATAGTTGAAGGAGTTATATATTCCTACATTATTGAAACTTTTTTGTATTTTCTCCACTATTGTGAAACTAATAATCTCAGTTAAACATGCATACACATGCACACACTCTTTTTCATAAAAATAGTTTAGTGACATACTGCTTAATAAGAGCTTTTATGGTTATGCTTTAACCCTAAAGTAGAAGAGCTGTTTAGAAAATTGTTTACTTTTGTTTAGGAGAACATCTAGTTTATCTGGACAATTTCTAAGGAACAAAGTGTAGAAATGGGGCCCCTCTCTCCCCTCGGTGTTGAACAAGGTCACTTAAGACGGCATTTTGTCCTTGATATGGCAAATTACTTAGTTAAAAAAAGTTTAATTAAATTTTTTTTTATGAGAGAGAGATAATTGGCACCCTAGGGCCTCCAGCCACCGCAGTTGAACTCCAGACACATTTGCTATCTTGTGGGCATGTTTAACCTTGCACACTTGCATCACCTTGTGTATCTGGCTTAAGTGGGATCTGGAGAGTTGAACATGGGTCCTTAGGCTTTGCAGGCAAGTGCCTTAACTGCTAAGCCATCTCTCCAGCCCAAATTCTTCACTTTCGCAAAGGGTGTCATGCATCTGTAAATTGAGGTAACAAGCACAAGTCCCTTGGGTCTGATATTTCTAACACACAAAGCTGGGTGGCTCTTGTCTCATTGGCCAAGGCTTACAATCTACGTTGTGATTGGCTGAGGGGATGTGAAGACAGAGCAAAGGAAGGCTGACATAGGTGGTCTGGAATGAAGAAGTTTCTTTTGCTAACCTTGAGTCTTTTTGGAACTTTCTTACCATGGAGGTTGGTTTTGGGACCTAAAATGGAGTCATTTGAATATGATAGAAAAGAAAAACCATTTTTCTCTCACTGTGAATGGCTTAGAGTAATAATCAGTGAGATAATTTGTAGTTCTGTAGAGCAGTAATTCAGTTGCTACATGACTTTATTATATGCTGTCAGACATGTCTCAGTAAAATGCATTTAGAAAAAATACTTGAGTCAATTTGTGGTTCACCAGAATTATTTTAAAGTTTGATTAGGGAAATACACTGTAAGTTTATCCTACTATTTTTTTTTTTTTTCCTGCTGGAGAAAATAAAGTAAATGGGATTTCTTTAGAAGGAAAGGAAACTGAAGTTGAAATAATTTCTGTTTTGACAGAATGGATTAAGTTGTCTCCGACATTTTAATTAGGTATCTTGGAATTTCTGTTGTGTTTAACTAGCATTTATGTAAATCAGATGACTCTTGAGTGGCAGAACAATGCTTTAGTTGAAAATAATTATACTCCAATTAAATAAGTGTTTTAAAATAACTTTAGGGCTTAACTCCTTGCACTTGCTATTTAAAATTATCTAGTAGGAATATGAAGTAAAGGCATGTGAAATGGAAAATTTTAAATATTTCTATTTTCATGATTTAAAGGTATTAATGTTACCATTTAGAGTACAGAGGAGGTAGTTGATACAAGAAGTTCATTTCTTGTTATTAATAATTACAACTGTGATGGCATACTATATAGTTTTTAAACTAAATATGGATGTGATCATTGCCCTGAGGAATTGGCATCACCATTTACTAAGGAAATTTTTTTTGTCATGATCACACTGTCACACTGTCAGAAACAGGAACATGCTTGTATCTTTCCACATTGTCAGAATTTATTTATTTTTATTTTTTAGCATAAACAGCATGTTTCTTACTTAGCAGTGAATATGTTTTTTTTTTTTTTTATTGACGGCTTCCATACAATAAGCCATGATAATTCCCTCCCCTCCCCCACCTTCCCCTTCACAAATCTACAGTCTATCATATCCCCTCCCTCTCTCCATTAGTCTCTCTTTTATTTTGATGTCATGGTCTTTTCCTTCTATTATAAGGGTCTTATGAAGATAGTGCTAGGCACTGTGAGGCCATGGATATCAAGGCCAGTTTCTGTCTGGTTGATTTCAGAATTTAGTGGATAACAATAAATTCATAAGGTAGTTGGGTTTCAATGGCAATAGCAATTTGACAGATACTGCTGCTTTTCTTGATAGCCTTAGAGAGGCAAACACAGACCTCTTTATTACAATCTTAATTACTAGTATTAACTCCCAATCACAGTAAATATATCTACATGTATATATCTATAAGTCACACAATAACTATAAAGGATTAGAGAGGCAAAGAGGTTCCAAGGGTTCTGGGAGGCCAGAGCTGGAAAACTGATAAAAATGCAAGTCTCCATTGATAAGATAACTGGTAATTAGCTGCTGCATCTGCTGGCTGCTGGCTATAGGCCTTAGAGTCAGGCTGCAGGGTCAGAGCTGAAGTACAGGAGTGATGCTAAGTGAAGAGCAGAGCCAGTCTGCATAGGTGGATGAATGGCTGGTCTAGAAATGTGAGCAGATGGACAGACAGACAGCAGTTGAGCATGCTATATCACTAGTGGTTACCAAACAGTGCTGAAGCCCCTAGAGCAGCTGGGACTTGATGCACACACAAGGAGGTCAAGTGATAGCTTGGTAGGGTATCACCATTGCAGTACTAGGTGACCACTTTGATGGGTTCAGGTGAGCAAGTTGCACCTTCTCTTAGTCTGGGGTGTCTGATAAGTTCTTGGGCCACTTTTTCCTGTTAGGGATTTTAATGCACCAGTGTGTCCTTATAGTTCCAGTGTATCCTGATAAAGGGTGGGACCCTTTCTACTCACAGGAATAAGTAATTTATCAGCCTGTCTCCCATGGGTGGTGCTGGACAGATAAAACCATTCATGTATCTACCCCGGTGCAGTGTCATCTTCCACCTTCAAAATGGAGTCCAAAGCTGCTTGTAGATTGGAGTCTGTCTGAGCAAGGTAGTCTGAAGAACACCTTGGAGAAACTCAGAGCAGGGCTCAGCCTGATCTCAGCACCTTCATGTTCTTTGTTAGAAGACAGAGTGTAGGCAGGGGAGATGGCTCAGCAGTTAAAGAAGACGGAAGGCATTGAGCATGTTGGAGAGTCATATGTTTGGAACAATCTACTTGTTCTCGCAGAGCACTCATTCTTCCTTCTCAGGGAGCATGGGAGTAATCTAACTTCCATATACGAAGAAGGTGTGGAATTGCATAAGATATTGAGCAGGAGCTGTGGGGTATTGCCCTTGTGCGTTCCCTAGCTGATACCTCCTGTAAAATCTCCAGAATATCCATGTCTTTCTTTCTAGCACAAGGCCATTTCCCTCATTTATTTGCTCTCTGAAATAATACTATTATTTGCCTGTGTATGTGTTCTAGTGTGAGTACATATTCATATATGTGGGTACCTCTGTGTGTGTGGAGGCCAGAACACAATGCGGAATGCCTTCTATTGCTCTCTACCTTATTTTTTGAGACAGGATCTCTTCTTTAACCTGATGTTCACTAATCGGTTGAACTAGCTATCTAGTTTTCCCCGGGGATCCGCCTCTTTCTCCTAAGCACTGATATTATAGCATGCTCCGCCATGCCTAGCATTTATATGGGTTTTGGGTATCTCCCATGCTTGAGTGGCATCTTGCTAGCCCCAGAATAGAATCATTTCTAAAGTTAGCAGTATAAGGATATGCGTCATCTTTTGTAAAACATGTTCCTACACTATAAACCTTTGATTATTTTATGGAACTGTTCTCTGCATTGATTGAATTTCAAAGGCTTGGCTATTATCAATTGGCTACTTTTCAAAAATATACCCAGTTAAACAGTTTATTAAATAGCTTATTAAACAGGTATAAAACTACCTGTAGTAGGTTTTTTTTTTTTTTTTTTCTTGGTCATAATGATGAAGAAATGCTTTCCTAGGAATAAGGCCTAGGGCATCTATACTTTTTTAAAGCATTTTGTTACCTGCTTTGTTGTATTTTAAATTTTTGTATGCATAACTAAATATATGAATAAATGTGTAATGCACACAAACTTTTTATTTATGTTGTCAATGTTCATAATTTTCCATGTTTTTGCATTTTTTTTCCTCTGCATTTTTCCAGTTGCCTAAAGAACCTCCTTTCATTTTTCTTATGTGTGAGTAGATGGTGATAAGGTCTCAGTTTCTTTTTTATATGCAAATGTATTAAGCTTTCTTTTCTTTTAAATTCTTTTTATTTTTTCAAATATAGGGCCTCGTGCATGTTAGACAAACTCATTACCATTGAACTATACCCAAAACCCTTTGTTTTATTTTTGAAAAATTCTAAGTTGGCAGTTTATTTTAATATTATAGGTCATAATTTTATAATCATCTTACTCATTCAGAATTTAGTTGTTGCTTCTTTAAAGGTAGTCTGTCATTTTTTTTTCTGAAGTTTCTTTTAAGATTTTACCTACTTGTTTGAGAAGCTTTATCTTAGTATAGTTTTCTTGAAGTTTATCCATTGTAATATTCTTATTACACTTTGTTTCTGATTTTGTTTCTATTTTTGGTAGTTCTGTGCATGGAACCCATAGCTTCATGCATGCTAAGCAGGTACTGTACACACTGGCTATAAGCCCATCCCATCTTATTTCTGAACTGGACATTTGTAGTCAGTGTTCGTTGTGGTTTAAATGTAAAATGCCCCCATAGGCTTAATGTGCTTGAACTCTTGGTTTTCAGTTGGTGATGCTGTTTGGGAAGGTTGTAGAACCTTTAGGACATGGAACCTTGCTAAGAGGGTGGGTCACTAGGGACAGGCCTTGAGGTTTTATTGCCTGTCCCAACTTCGTTTTTGCTCTTTGCTTCCTGACTGTGGATACCCAGCCAGCCTCGGGCTCCTGTCTTTCTTTCTGTGGTGTTATGTATCCCCTCACATTGTAAGCTGAAATATACCATTTCCTTCTTTATGTTGCTGCTTGTCAGGTTTTGGTCACAGCAACAGGTATTGGAAGACTCAGCTTTTATCACTTAAAGCTCACTCTTCTGGGGTTCTTTGTTTTCTCTTTTTAAAAAATATTTTAATTAACTAATTTAAAAATAGATAGATAGATAGACATCCTCTGGGATTCTAAGAGTATATATTTTTTAGTTTGCCCCTCATCTTTTCTTTATTTACTTCTGTATTTTCCACATTTTTTTTTTTTTTTTGGTCCATGCACCAGTCTGTATATTTTCTTCTGATATGTCTTTCTCTTTTTGCCTCTGTCCAATCTGCTTTCATTTTTTAAAAATCTGTTTATTTTATTTTATTATTTTTATTTCAGAGAGAGGAGAGAGAGAGAATGCAAGCATAGACACCAGAGCCTCTTGCTACTGGAAACAAACTTCAGATGTATACACTATGCTGTGCTTCTTGCTGTATGTGGACATGGGTACTTGAGAATTGAACCCAGGTTGGCAGGCTTTGCAAACAAGTGCCTGTAAACTACTGAGCAATCTCTCCAGACCCCAATCTGCTTTTAAATCATCAAGTGCATTTTAACTTTTAGTTATTGAAATTTTAAATTTTAAAATTTCTATTTGATTCTCTCCTCTTCCCTCTCTGCCTCTCCTTTTTTCCCTTTTTTTAATTTAATTTAATTTATTTATTGGCAAGCAGAGAGAGGGGAAAAAGAGAGAGGGAAAAAGAGAAAGAAAGAGAATGGATGTGCTAGGACCTCCAGCTGTTGCAAATGAACTCCAGATGTATATACCACTTTGTGCATCTGGCTTTATATAAGTACTAGGGAATTGAACCCGGGTTGTTAGGCTTTGCAGGCAAGTGTCCCAATCACTGAGCAATCTCTTCAGCCCTCTTCCCTCCTTTCCTTTCTTGCAATGGATTGAACATAAAATAATGGGCATTCTAGACAAGCTACCTCACCATTTGATTTTTTTAAAAAACTTTTTATTGACAGCTTCCATAAGTATAGACAATAACAATTTCCTCCCTCCACTCCCATTTCTTTCTTCTCAAATACACCCTTCATCAAATCCCTTCCCTCTTCCAATTCGTCTCCTTTTTATTTTGATGTCATCATCTTTTCCTCCTATTATGAGGGTCCAGGTAGTTTTCAGGCACTGCGAGATCATGGATATCAAGGCCATTTTGCATCTGGAAGATTACATTGTAAGCAGCTCTACCCTTCTGTTGGCCACTACATTCTTTCTACCACCTCTTCCACAATGGATCCCGAGCCTTGGAGGGTATAATAGAGATGTCTCAGTGCTGAACACTCCACTGTCACTTCTCAGGATCATGGTGACTTTTGAGTCACCCCACTGATCACCACCATCTGAGAAGAGCAGTTTCTCTAACCAAAAGTGAGAGTAGCATTAATATATACCATCTGATTTTTTTTTAGTCCTTAACTCCCTGCATAAATATAAAATCTTATCCTCTATTGTATAGGACCTGTTATTTTTTTTATTTTTTAAAAAAAATTATTTTACTTTATTTGAGAGAAAGAGGCAGATAGGTGATAGATGGATGGATGGATAGATAGATAGATAGAGAATGGGCACACCAGGGCCTTCAGCTGCTGTGAATAAACTCCAGATGCATACAACACCTTATGCATCTGGTTTACGTGGGTCCTGAGGAATCGAACCTGGGTCCTTTGGTTTTTCAGTAAAGTGCCTTAACTTGCGAAGCCGTCTCTCTAGCTCTGTGCTTTTCCCTTAGAAAAGTTTGTGTGAACTGGGCATGGTGGAAAATGTCTTTGCTTGCTTCTGTTTATGGCTAGAACTAGCTTTCATGGGTCACCTTAATTCTATCTTGGTTAGAGATAATTTCAATCTGGGCTTTGGCATCTGTCCCAATATGTCTAGGCTATAGTGCTTTCCAACTTCAGTTTTAATTTTTCATTATTGCTCTTACCTTATAAGTCATTAAAAAGCTTGCTCTCCTTAGCCACTTAGACTTTATTCCATAAGTTAGAGGAATCTCTTGAGAAAAGCAGCCTTCACAGCTAGGCTTACCTAGAGTTTTCTTCTTTTCTCATATCTTCAGACTAAAGATTTTTTTTTTATCTTCAGTGTTTTTTCCAGACATTTTAGTTCTTTCTATAGGAACGTGGTCTGCATTATCTAGTACATTATTACCAGAAGTGCAAGTCTTTTCTAATAGTTTCAGCAGCAGGGTGTACAGTCTCCAGTATATGTGCCGTGAGGGCGTACATCTGCTTATTTTGTGTGACATTGAGAAATGATGTCATTTACTAAGTTCAGACTCAAGAATCATACAATCTAGTTATCCCTCCCCCTAAAAAAAACTGCAAAAAATTCGTATAGTAAGTATATTTAAAGCGTATATTTACGCTTTATTTTTAGGCCATGTTAATAGCTATCCTTGGTCACTAGTGGCTCCATAGGCTGAATAGCCCTGCAAGGTTTGGTTTAACAGTCCTTTAATATAGCTGCTATTTATTTTTCTATATGATGTGAAAAATGGATGAATTTAAAATTTTTCCGTATGTGAAAATATATTTGTAATAACAGAAGTATATACATCAATTCATAAACCTACTCTGTTATGTTTTAAAATGTATATGGCTCTTACTTGGCCTCTCTATTCTAGCTATTCTGTAGATTTCTCTGTTTCTGCAATAGAAAAGCTTTTAATTCTATTACATAGTTGATATATAGGATGCAATTTCTCTTAATTTTTTTCTTTTTCTTGATCTGTTTTCTTAGTTGAAATGATATTTAACTTATCAATTTGGGTTGTTTTGCCACTAAAATGAATTCATGTATGTCTGTGAATTAAAACAGCTTGTATCATTATTGAATTTCTTAAAATTGCGAGTAAAGGTACTAAAATGTATGTTGAGAATAAAGTCACATTGGTGCTTATACTCAAAGGTGAGTGTTCTTACACAGCATAGATGCATTGCAGACCTGTGACCTCAAAATTAAGTTTACTTATATATAGTGTACATTATAGTCTCTTTAATAAACTTTCTCAGAAAAACAAATAGGGTCAGGTTGCTTTATTAGAAACTTCCTCATCATGACAAACTTAAAAAAAATAATGATAGACTTTTAAAATTTACATATATATAGAAAAGAAACAAATTTAGGTGGCAGCTTATTAAGCTGATAGTGCATCCTAGATTTAAAAAAATTTGTTTTGATAGCAGTGATTTTTAGAGTAATTTCTAAGCAGTGGCTTTTTGTGGTATGTTTATCTTTGAAAGAAATATCACTAGAGAAAAATTATTTGTTCACGTGTGTGTGTACGGGCATGCCAGGGTCTTTTGCCACTGCAAACAAATGCCCATCTGGGTTTATGAGGGTGGCTGTGGAATTGAACCTAGATAGCAAGCTTTGTAAGCATGTACCTTTTAACTGCTGAGCCATCTCCCCAGCTCTGTTTATTTTTATTTTTATTTTTTGAGGGTTTCACATTAGCCCTGGCTGACCTGGACCTTGTTCTATAGTCCAGGCTAGCTTCAAATTCATTGTGATCCTCCTACCCCAGCCTTCCAACAGTGCTGAGTTAAAGACGTGTGCTACCATACCTGGCTAAACTCTAGATTTTAAAGTATTGATTACTGTCTATTTCTTTGAAACTTTAAAGTTAAAAGCAAAGGAAAAACCCTACTTGATTGAGTCATATTCCTTCTAATAAACATTTAATTTCACTTATTTGAAAATGTGTGTGTAGTATGTGTGGTGGTGCATGTGTGTATGGTGGTATGGTGTGTATATGGTGTATACACATGTGAATGCAGATGAAGAGTACAGATGAAGTTCATACAACTTTTGGTATTGTTCCTCTTGGTCATCCTCATGTTTTCTTTTTCTTTTCTTTTTTTTTAACTTTTTTATATCTATTTATTTGAAGAGAGAGAAAGAATGGGTGTGCCAGGGCCCCCAGCCACTGCAAATGAACTCCAGACACATGTACCACCTAGTGCATCTGGCTTACATGGGTCCTGGGGAATCGAACCTAGGTCCTTTGGCTTTGCAAGCAAGCACCTTAACCGCTAAGCCATTCCCTCATCCCCTCATGTTTTCTTGAGATAAGGCTCTCACTTAACCTAGTGCTGCCATTTTCATGGTTAGACTAGCTGACCAGCCAACTGCAGTTATCTCAGTTCTTCATTTCCTACAGGCCTGGGGTTACATAAGTGCATGATCCCACCCAGCTCTTTATGTTGGTGATGGGGAATTGCACTTGATGAATCGGTCACTCTCAGGCCCATTGCTTAGCAAGCACTGATACCCATTGAGCCATCTCCTCTGCTTCAAGTTCCCTTTTTTTTTTGGCCTAAAGTATAAGCACCTTCTATCTTTCCTCTATTCTACCTGTATAAATTTTATAACTTGTCATTGTTTTATCATGCACTGTAGACTTGTTTCACAATATAATTGGCTCCTAAGATAAAAATGGACTCGTTTTGGTGATTTGATGCCCAAATTTTGAATACTCTCTCATTACTGTCTATGTGAAATTACATAATTTGTATCCATGACTTCCTGCTTACAAATGTCATCTCTTGCTAGGCATGCTGGCCATGCCTGTAATCACAATACATAGGAAGCTAAGGCACAAGGATCCTGAATTAAAGGTCAGCCTGGGCTACATAGCAAAACCCTCTCAAAAAACTAACCAGCCAGAGAAATAGCAACCAAAATAACTCATTTGAAAATTTGTTTTTCCCCTTCAGGTAGTCTGTTGTCTCTATAGAATGTCTGTCTGTCTGTATGTATCTATATAAATGTATTAATTGGTTAAATCTTCATTCTATAATTGTTCTTAAGCAAAAGAAAAACACAACAAATGCTAACTACTATTATAGTTTTTACTTTGTCTTGACTTTTAGGCAGGCTTATCATCTATACATACGTGTATTGACTATTACTTTTTTTTCTAGTCTAACCTTTGTCTTTTGTTGTTGTTCTTGGCCTTTTACTTTTTAAAAAAATTTTTGTGTATTTTTATTTATTTATTTGAGAGCAACAGACAGAAAGAGAAAGAGGCAGACAGAGAGAGAGAGAGAATGGGCGTGCCAGGGCCTCCAGCCACTGCAAACGAACTCCAGACACGTGCGCCCCCTTGTGCATCTGGCTTATGTGGGTCCTGGGGAATCGAGCCTCAAACCGAGGTCCTTAGGCTTCACAGGCAAGTGCTTAATCGCTAAGCCATCTCTCTAGCCCAGGCCTTTTAATTTTTAATGAGAGAGAAAGACAAAAGAGAGAGAATTGGTATGTTAGGGCCTTCAGCCACTGCAATTGAACTTCAGATGAGTGTTCCAACTTGTGTACATGTGTGACCTTGAGCATGCATCACCTTGTGTGTCTGGCTTATGTGGGATTTGGAGAGTTGAACATGAGTCTGTAGGCTTTGCAGGCAAGTGCCTTAACCACTAAGCTATCTCTCTAGCTCCTTTTTGGCCTTTTGATCAGTTTGCAGGACTTGGTTGACATGTTGCTTATAGCATTTCAAATGTCTTTCAAAAAGTTGTGAGTTAACTGTCCACACAAATATTAAGAAGGATTTTCAAAAGTTGATGTATATTTTTTTCTTTAGACAGCATCTAGGAAAAGATGAACACAAAGGACTGTGTTTTGGGTAACTAGCTATATTCCAGTGTTTGTAACTGAGGCTGAATAGTAAAGGGTGGACATTATGCCTTAAGTGTTGACACTTGATACTGTGCAGATCACAGAGTTCCTACTGTAGGTGGTAATGAATGGCAATTGTGGTTTTTAATGGTAGTAGTAACTAGAATTTGGATGAAAGTGAAACTCCTGTATTCCTGTGGATGATGAAAATTTGTACAACTCTTCTGATTATATTACTAAAAATCACTAACTAGTATCATCAAATCCTTTTGGTTTATAAGTATTTTGGGGGGATCTATAAAGTAGTACATATTGTTTAATATCTAGATTTTTGAGGTTGGACTCAAAAGCACAGCTCAGATTTTAGTATCATGGAAATTTAGTAATAGATGTTTGTTTTCCTTGGTATTTTTATAATATTTTTTAAGTTTGGTGAACCCTCTTTGTAGATAAGTTGTCTGATTCCTGAAAATCACATTCAACCACTTTTTAGTGTTTTGGCAACAAGTTGTAATTGTCTTCCCCAGAAGTTTTAATACATTCTTCTATAAAATACTCTTAAGTTCCTAGAATACTAACACTTATTAAGCCTCTAATAAATGCTTGTTGAACAGGTTCAATTCCTTGGCTGCTTATTCTGTGAAATACCCTACCCATCTATTTAGTGTTGTCAGGATAAATTGTAATTTGTGTTTCAAGGAGCTCCAAAAGGACATGTGCAAGTTAGCATTAATAATGTGAATTATTAAATGGATATGACTATTTAAGAAAAGCGAAAAATACATTTACTAGTAGTCTTGGCATATGTGAAATATATACTTGTTTTCTGACTTTTTCAAAACTTACATAACATTTTTTGTGTTCTATTTGGTCCTTTTAAAAAATGTATATATTGATAACTTTAACCATGGGCATCCTTGGGCTTATGAAAAACAGAGCTATATTTTGTTTAGAGTGATAACTTACATTAATAATGTATTTTTTTCTTGAGCAGTGGGGTGTTTTTCATTTTAAAGGAATAGGAAGTTCAGTGTGTTTATGAGATTAATATTTGAAATTTTCCTCTGAAGGAATTAAAATATATTAAATACCATTTAACATCTCTAAACATTGATAAGTCTCATACATTATATACTGAAAAATAGAAATGTGCAGCTCTGTCAAATTGAAGCTTTTTAAAGATAAATTATAATTTCGATTAGAGGCATTCAAAAATGATTTTTTATAATTATAAAGCTATGCTTTTGCATATGGAAGAAATAGAGTCTGTGTCTTAGATGTTTATTTTATACTTGGAAACATCCTAAAAACTTGCCTAAGGTTATTCTCTCCTATTTAGGCTCATTTTTTGATTTGGCCACTTGTTTTAATTCACCTTGAATAGCAGAACAAGCATGAACCCAGACTTTCAGACTTGTGAGGGTTTGCAAATTTTTAGTTATAATTCTTGTACTATTTATGGTCTGGGGAAAATAATTTAACCAAAAAGGTCTTCAGTTTCTTCTTGTGTTACATAAGAAATAACATTTGTATATTGCTTTACATTTTACCACAATTTAATTTACATGCTAACTGAATGGAAAGGCTTAAAACACATTTATTGGCCTAGGCTCAGTGCTCCTCACTGAAGGTATAAGTAACACTAACAAATATTGTTGTTTTTTTGTATTGTTTACACCCTAGATGTTCTAATAACTGCAAAAAGCTAAATGCAATTCTGTAAAGAATTAAGAGTTTTTTGGGAACAGAAAGGGAGATGCATTTAGCTGAACATAATTTCGAGAAAGAATTGCTTCAGCAGATTATTACAAGACTACAAATCAGAGTAGAAGCTCCAAAAGGGTTGTTTTTCTGGCTTAGTTTGTTTACTGTTTTACCTCTAACCTTTGGACAGTGCTCCGCACATGGTATTCTCAGGAAATACTTGTTGAATGAATGAAGGAATCACATATGAGAGGGCAGTGGATATCTCAAGAGCAAACAAGGGTATGCTACAGTTATATTTCCTTTTCTAAAAGCTCAGTGTCATACACCTAGCTTACCCAGCATCTGGTGTAGATGAAGTTACTTTTCTATTACTGAATCAGGCAGTCATTGTCATATTTTAGGTTGATGGATCTGTGTTAGGATCATGTTCTTGTTATATATTATTTTTGGTGTTCTTTTTCTCTGGAGTATTTCCTGCTTGTCTTTTTCATGTTGACAGCAGTAGCATGTGCCACCTTTATGGTGCTGCTAATGCCTTCGTTTCCTACTCATTTTATCTATTTCTTGAAATGTATGTGATACTTTCTTGAGAAGTCATTCTTTAGAGCTTCTTGAGTTTTTGTTCTAATGTAGACTCATTGCTTTTTAGGTCTGCTGTACAGCTGCATCCTTGGGATTCCTTTTCACTGGATTCCTTGGTTAGTGCCACCATTTTCTTATGTATTTCCTGTTTCCTTGGTTTTCACCTTGGTTCTTTATTCTAACTAAACTATCTTGTTTATGATACAAGAACAAGAGGTCATCTGTTTGAGTGTTTGCATATCTGAAGATGTCTTTAGCTTGCTTTTATATTTGGTGGATAGTTAGCTTTTCAGAATTTTAAATTTTAAGCCAAAATTAATTGTCTTCTAAAGCCATAAGATTTTCTTCCATTATCTTCCTGACTCTCGTGTTGATAATATGATGTATATAATGAGTCAAGGTCTTACTCATTCGTGGGTCTTAGACTTTTCTTATTATCTTCATGGTTCTGATATTTCATAAGGATATGCCTAGGTATGAGTCTCTTTTATTAGTTATGCCCAGAATATTGTCTTTCCTTTCCTTTCAGTATAATATCTTGTCTTTGTTCAGCTTTGGAAAAAATTTCTTTGATATTTTTCCTCTGTTTTTGAATGGTGTGTATGTATGAGTATGTATAAATCAACTGATGTGTATGTGTGTGTGTGTGTGTCTATATATATATATGTGTGTGTGTGTGTGTATATATATATATATATGTATATGTGTGTGTGCATATATATATAATTGCTATACTCTTTGTATATATATTGTCTCTTTTTCCTTTATTGGAGGAAAGTGGTGGAGATGGATTATTCTGCTTTATTTTCTGATTCTTCTAATTGAAATACTATTTTTTGAGGGAGTTTTATGTATGTGTGTGCGTGTGCAGTGGATGCATGGGGAAACCAGAGAAAGATCTTGGGTTTTCTCCACTGTCACTCTTCCACCTTATTTTCGTGAGACAGTGTCTCTCACGAAACCTGGAGTTCCCTGGGTTTTTTTTTTTCCCCTCTGGGTTAGATTAGCTGTCCAAGGAGCCCCAAAGATACTCCTGTGTCCACCACTCTCAATGCTGGGGTTCCAGTCATGTGTAGCTATGCCTGTTTTATTTTTTTTCCCTGTGGGTATTTGAACTCAGATCCTCATGCTTGTGCAGTAAGTACTCTTATCTGCTGAGTCATATCTCCAGCCTCTCTGATTGAGTTTCGTATTTCAGCAGTTATATTTTATTTCATGAGATTTTTTCCTTGTCTATTGATGATTCCGTTTCCATAACATGATGTTGATACACGGAAACAGTTTATAATCTTTTTGAAGTTATTTTATGCTTCCTGATTATTTCTGCTGCTTCTGAGGATATTGTTTCACGTGTTTACTTTGTTCTGGTCTTGCCTTTGGGATAGGAAGGTTGGAACTATTAGGACAGTGTTTTTTGACTGACAAGCTTTAATGTGAGGGTGAATGGGTTTTGAGGGCAGCACCCCACAAACTCTTATTTGTTCAGTTTCTGTGGAGATAGCCTCCTGTTTGTTTTGTTTTGTTCTGTTGTAGAGATTCATGCCACTATACATGTTTTTTCTTGGGGGTGGGGGTTGAGGTAGGGTCTCGCCCACACTGACCTGGAATTCACTATGTAGTCTTAGGGTGGCCTCAAACTCACAGCAATCCTCCTACGTCTGCTTCCCAAGTGCTGGGATTAAAGGTGTGTGCCACTATGCCCAGCTGTGCCAGCATGTATGTAATCTGCATGTGCTTGGGAGTAAGTGCAGACTGTCAATGCTTTCATTTTCTTTTTTTTCCAAGTTCATGGAAAAGCTGGCTAACTTTCCATCCATTTTCTTTCTCATCCCCTCTCATTCATTGGAGCCTTTGTTCCAGATCATTTCTTTGCTTTGCTTGCTCCTGATGGACCTTCCCTTTCTTTTTTGCCCTTTTTTCTTTTCTTTTTAAAAATTCTTTTAAGCTCAGTTCGATGGTGTTTTAGAGGAGAGAGAAATAACTAATTAAATAAGTTCAGGTTATTTTTTTAAAATTTTAAAATTTTTATTTGAAAGAGGGAGAGAGAGAGAGAGAGAGAGAGAGAGAGAGAGAGAATGAATGGGTGCACCAGGGCCTCCAGCCACTGCAGATGAACTCCAGACATGTGAGCCCCCTTGTGCATCTGGCTTACGTGGGTCCTGGGGAATCGAGCCTTATACCGGGGTCCTTAGGCTTCACAGGCAAGTGCTTAACTGCTAAGCCATCTCTCCAGCCCTCAGGTTATTTTTGTACCTGAGTCATTGTTATTATACCAGCACCCCCAATTGTTCTATGTATACTGAATCTACCTTCATACTCGTGTACTCAGCAGTTTGAATTATTAGCCTAGCTACTTTGAGTAGTTTGCTCATCTCTTGTAGGATCCTTCTAATAGTTTTCCTTCTTCTAATGTACCTTTATGAAATTGTAGAAGAGTTATGAAGTGAGATCCATACAAGAATGTTGTTTAAATTGGGCATGGTGTATACATCTTTAATCCTAGTACTCAGGAGGCTGAGGAAGGTGGATCACTGTGAGTTTGAGGCCAGCCTGAGACTAATTCCAAGTCAGCCTGGGCTAGAGCAAGACCTTACCTCAACACCAATGACGATGGTGAATGTTTAAGTAGAAAGTTAGAAACAAATTTAATTTTCATCAGTACTAGTTCTTGAACTAGAGAATCTCTGGTTTTCTCAGGCTCCATAATCTGTAGCTCTTTGGTAAAGTTAGGTTCTGGTCAAAACCTTTCATTGTACCCAGTACCCAGCTATGCAAATGAGAATTACATGTAAACATTGTATTAGCTACTTTGTTCATTTGCTGTGGTTAGTTAGATATCTGACAAGAGAAACTTCAAACAAGAATGGCTTATTCTGGCTGATGGTTTGAGGGTACAGATCATTGTGGTTGGGAGGATATAATGACAGGAATGTAAGGCAGCTGGTCACATTGTAGCATAGAAAGGAAGCAGTGAGAGATGAATGGGGGTGCTCAGCTTGCCTTCTCATTTTTATTCAGTAGGGCAAGTCCATAGGATAGTGCTGCTCACATTCGGGGTGAGTCTTCCCTGCTCTGTTAAATAAACCTTTTTGAAGACTCTCATAGACACAACCAGGAGTCGTGTTTCCATGATGGCTCTAAATCTCATCAAATTGACAATTAAGATTAATATTTGCGAATAACAAATAGTTTTGTACTTAAAATTTAGGTAACATTCAGCTTGTTCTGTTAGAAGATTTCTTAGCATCTATTTTTACCAAGATAACATACTTCTGGTATACTAGGTTGGCTTGGGGGAATGGTAGATTTGCTATTTTTTAGTTTTGTCTGTATTATTACATTAACTAAAATACCCTACTTCATTGAGTTCCTTTGAAGACTGAATGAATGAAATATTAGAATAGCGCATGGCAGTTCAGATGCCTTTTGTGTACTCATTGTTGATATTGTTGTCATCTTCCTATCTACTTTGATTGACAGGAGTGTCTTTATATCATGAACCTTATTCATCAGATATGTTTGGGTAGAATAATATTTAGGACTGTGGGATGAAGAGTAGAATACTAGTATTTACCATTAACATTGTTAATTATTGCTACTTAAGGAATTAATACTTTTAAAAATATTTTATTTTTATTAGAGAGAGAAAAAGAGGCAGATAGAGAGATAGATAGATAGATAGAGAGAGAGAGAGAGAGAGAGAGAATGTGTGTTTGTATGCATCAGGGTCTCTAGCCACTGCAGACATACTCCTGATGCATGTGCCACCATGTACATCTGGATTACATAGGTTCTGGGGAATTGAACCTGGTTTCTTAGGCTTTACAGGCAAGTGCCTTAACCACAAAGCCTTTCCTCATGCCTGGAATTAATACTTTAAAAATTATTTTATTTATTTGAGAGAGAGAGAGAGAGAGAGAGAGAGAGAGAGAGAGAGAAAATGGGTGCACCAGGGTTTTCAGTTGCTGCAAATGAACTCTAGATACATGCGCTACCTTGTGCATCTGGCTTACATGGATCCTGGGGAGTTGAACCTGGGTAATTTGGCTTTGCAGGCAAGAGCCATAACTGCTAGGCCATCTCTCCAGCCCTGGAATTAATACTTTTAATTATTTCCAATGAAGTAATTCTATAATAGAGTTTATACTTGTTAGGCATAGTTAAGTTTCTGTGATAGATTTAGGTAGTGACTATTTGACTTGTATTAGGATCCTGGTGCCTTTAGAATTAATGCCTTGCTCATAATTGTTTTGTATTAAGCATTAGATTTGTAGTATTTACAACGTATTTATTATGTCTTGATACTAATTATATACTTCTTCAAACAGATTTTTAAATTTAAGACACACCAAATTCTTATTACAATTTACTTGGCTTGCTATTAATGTCATTACTAATGATGGATTTTTTAAAATATATGTGGATCTCTACTCCATAAAGTGCCTTTTGAAGGTTTATTTTTGCCTCTATGTTATGGTCTAACTTATGTTTGACTTTCCTAATCACTTTGTTGCTTGTTTCCCTTTGTGTAATAGATACTAGTTCATACTGGATTTACAGCTCCTTATATATTGAGTGCTTTTTTGTTGGCTTCTGATCTTTTTTTCAGGAATCTTTTCATGTGGGAAAGGATTTTAAAATATCTACCCACTGACCATTTTCACAGTAGAGTATCAGTTCACTTTCTGTACAGATCAAGGGATTATAAGCAGTGTGTATATGTCTATTTACATATGGTGTAAGTAGTGTAAGCTTTCATTTTGAGTCACTAGTTGTGGAGCTTTGTGATAGATTATTAATCTTTTTTTCTTTGTCAGACATGTGCAACCCAGATTTCATGAAAAGACAACCTCTCTCTGTCCTTTGCACACGATAATAGTTAAAATATTCTGGTTATGTTTTCTCATGCTAAGTAGAAGATTTGTCTTTTTCTGGAAAAGTTCTGTGACTTGTTTTTGTGAAGACTTTGGATACTATGTGATCTCTTCTGTGTGGTGGGATGGGATAGATTGGTCAGGAGTTAGGGAAGTACTGAGCTGCCCTCTTGTTATTTCCTAGTGATTTATTCATCCTGAATACCTGAAAGCACTGTTAAGTCATATAATTTTTCCCGAGAGAGTTTTTGTCATAAAGAAGTAGGAATATAAAGTTTGAAGGGTGTTTGTATAAAGTCTTACATGCAAGCTTTTATTTTATTTTTGAGATTTTTTTCACTGCGTATTCCTCAGTTTTCTCTAAGCCATTATTTTTTAAGCAAGGGGTTTTAGATAATTTCATGTGATTATCTCATGTATGTCATAAAAACTAATGGTGGCTGAAGCATTCAAGAAGCCCTGTAACATGAAATTTGAATGCAATATTTATACAATTTAATGTAAATATTAGCTGGGAAGAGGTGGTTCTACGAAAATAAAGGAAAAACAGGAAGGTTTTTTTTTTTTTTTTTTGTCTTTTGAAGTGTTTGTTCCTTATAAAAGGGATGTTTATTCTACTTTGCCTGCAACTTAATTATTATATCCCTTATGTTTGAGGGCAGAAACTAGAAGTAAGTTCAGAGATCTCACACTGTTATATATCTGGCATAACCTTGAGCTTTTTTGGAGTTAGCTGTTTATGCTTTGTACAAGCTCTTTCCTAGGGTCTTCCCCTCAAGTGTAGTGTATCAGCTTCAACTCTTGGTGTCCTATACTTTCTTAAGCCAAAAAGGAAATGTATTTGTTAACGTAATTAAATTTTTTTGCAGAGTTAGTATTGATGTGGGATGAAAGGAGTTTGTGTTTTGTAACACCCCTGTGTTGATATTAATTCCACTTTTACAGCTTCTTACTGCTTTACACGCAGCAGGAAACAGTGGTGGTCTTAGGCCTCTGCTCCAGAATGGGTTGTGCGTTTTTCCAAGCAAATCATCTTGGCCATTTGGAATATGATATGGTAATTGGTTTATGCCTAGTTCATGTGCCCAACCTGGAGCCCTGATGATGCTGACTAGAACATGTGTTGAGGATAGAGAAGTAGAATGCTAGTAGAAGAAAGACGAATGGATGTTATACAGGAAAAAAAAAAAAAAAAAAAAAAAAGAAAAAGAAAAATACAGTTAAAAAAAAAATATATATATATTTTTCTTTATTAGTTAGTTTTGTATTCAGCAAATACAGTCAGTTTGGTACCATTATTAGGCCCATCCGTGACCTACCCCCTCCCCTTGGCCCCTCCTTGTTGAGGTATATGGGTCATGCATTGTGGAGTTAGCCCACAGTTATGGGTAAGCTAAATGTCTCTGCATATCATGACCCAACATGTGGCTCTGACATTCTTTCCGCCCCCTCTTCCGCAAAATTTCCCTGAGCCATGTTGGGTTCATTTTTGATCTGCTTCAGTGATGAGGTGTTGGGGGCCTCTGAGGCTCTGGCTCTCTGATATGGTAGGAGTTGATTTTTCTCTGTGCTGATCTCCTTCCCCCTTGTGCTGGTATCCGGTTCATCAGGAAAACAGCCCCCTTGCTTGTTTCTCCAATTTTTCTTAGTTTCAGCCGGGGCCCCTTTGAGGTATGATGGGGTGGCTCTCTCCTTAGGATCTACATCTATCTGAAAAAGAGAAGCAGATTCTCCAATGGAGAGTAAGTTAGCATCAGTTTACTGCACATGAAAATAAAAATATCAAGAATAAAAAAGAGGGTTGGAGAGATTGCTCAGTGTCTAAAGTTCTTGCCTGAAAAACCTAGGGACCTGAGTTCGATTCCCCAATACATAAAGCCAAATGCATAAAGTGGCACACACATTTGGAGTTCATTTGCTGCAGGTAGAAGTCCTGGTGTGCCCATTCTCTCTCTGTCTCTTTGTCTCTCTCTGTTTGCAAATAAATAAAGAAAATAAATAAAAATTAAAAACTCCTTTAAATTGTTTCCCAAATGGATGTTACACTTTGTTAGAGGTACCTGGTAACACTGAATATTAAAGCTGGTGAGGCTCTAACTTCTAACTTTCCCTTAGGATATAAGGCTCTCTTAAGGAGCCTATTTCTGCTATGTCATCAACAAGTGGTTGTAAGAATTCTCTTGGAAAGTGTACTTATGGAGATTAAAGACCCATTGTTCCTTTTTGACCAGAGTGACTAGGAAGTGGTGTTATTTGTTATTCTGTGGAGGTACTACTGTGGTTAAGTGCTATACTAGAATTTTGACTTTTTTTATATTTTGTTTTTATTTATTTGACAGAGAAAGAAGGAGGGGGTGGGGGAATGGGCATGTCAGGGCCTCCAGCCACTGCAGACAAACTGCAAGATACATGCGGAATTTTGACTTTTTTTTTTAAACAATGACAAAAAACAGGATATAGGGCTGGAGAGATGGCTTAGCGGTTAAGCGCTTGCCTGTGAAGTCTAAGGACCCCGGTTCAAGGCTTGATTCCCCAGGACCCACGTTAGCCAGACGCACAACGGGGCGCATGTGTCTGGAGTTTGTTTGCAGTGGCTGGAGGCCCTGGTGCGCCCATTCTCTCTCTCTGTCTCTCCCTTTCTCTCGGTCTGTCGCTCTCAAATAAATAAATAAAAATAAACAAACAAAAAAACAGGAAATAAGGGAAGGATGAGTTATTTTTAGGCTCATAGTTTCAGTCCATGGTCAACTGGCTCCATTGCTTTTAGGTCTGTGGCAAAGCAAAAGCATCATAGTGGAAAGGTATAAAGGAGGAAGTAGAAAAAGGGAGGCAGGAAGAAGGGGAGGGAAGGTCAGAGCAGCTATAGCTTCATGTCATAATAGTCCATTCACATGTGACCTTATCAGTGGTTTAAACCTTGGTGATCCAAATGTCATTCAGTAGCACCACCGAACCTTCAATACATGAGTTTTTGGTAGAGGGGGGCTACTTTGTATTCAAATCCTAAGAGTGAATCTTCATATAGACTGTGATACTTTTGTTAATGTGTTCTGAGTGCTCTCTTCACTGCCTCTTGAAGTTCCAAGTCAGCATAAAAACTAATGGAATTTAATGATTATGCACTGTACGATCAAGTTATTAGAACTGTTGTAGTAGTCATGTGTTGCCATGCCTTCATCACTGATTAAGTCAATTGTACATATCATGTTTCATCACATATTTTCTAAATATGATTAGGTTATCAACACTTCACTATGATTCTTTTCCATGTTGCAGTGGAGTTGCTTGAATAGAACATTCCTTTTACTTTAACTAAATACATTAGATTTATAAAGGTATTCCCTTGTCTTCCATTACTGGTAAGTTGCCCAGTTTTCACCTTTGTTGGTATTCTTCTTGGCATTTCTCCCAGTTCTACTTTCCGTTCATCAGTCATGCCCACCTTCATGCACTATTTTCATATTGTACATTTCTTTCCAGACAGACTGCTTATCCTGCTAGATCTTCAGTGAACTCTGGTAAATGACCCCTAGCATAGTGTAGCAGTTCTTAGTGTGATGTGCTTTAGTTGAAGGACCCCTACATGTACAGAATACCAAGCTTCAATGCCTGGGTTGTTCCTGTAAACTGTGTGTACTTTCATTATACTTAGGCTTGTTAATCCTAAAATGGATGTGATATCATATTACTTGCCTTACCTACATCAGTGTTTTCTTGTGAGGGACAAAGATTATGACTGTCAACATTCTGTAATCTGTGAAGTTCTAGATGAGCATGCTATTTTATTACTGTTAGGGTAACCTTTTAAAAAGTGATATTTTGAAAATATGTTTTAAATTACTAATGAGTTAAGAATTTTATGTTTGTTGAAATTATAGATCTTCTCCATCATTTGAAAAAAGTGGTACTTTAAACATTTTCTTCTGTCTTCTTTCTGTTCTTCTCCCATACCCTCTCTTCCCCTTCCCTCCCTGCTCTCTTCTAGTAGGTTTTATGTTAATATAACTGAATGTACGGATGTATGACTACATACACACATTTATGCACATGGACATATTTTAGTCATTGGATATAATGAGTTCCAGCTTTTTAGTTTTGAGGTATTAAAATCAAAACTGTCAAAATGTTTATACTTATGTATTGGCATACTTATGTTATTACTGGTTATTGGATATATTCTGAGAAAAGGAATTACTGAATCAAAGGGCATGTTTATATGTTTCTGTATTCTCCCTTCTCTTTGTTTCTTTCTTTCTCTGTGCACCTGGGGATCAAACCATAGTCCTTGTGCACAAAATAATCTGACAAAAGCAACTTTAGGAGAAAGGATTTGTTTTGGTTTTACAGTTCAAGGTTACACAGTCCATCATGGCAGGGAAAGCGTGGCAGTAGGACTGGCCATATTGTATCTGACACCAGGAAAGGGGGAAGAAGGAGAGGGAGAGGGAGAGAGAGAGAAAGGGAAACATATATATGTTGGTATCTAGTCAGGTCTCTCCTTTTACATAGTCCAGTTCATAAGCTACCCATGTTAAGGTGGATCTTCCCACCTCAGTTAACCTAATCATGATCATTTCTCATAGGCATGCCTGGAGGCTTGATTTCTAGACAGGTCTTGTCAAGTTGACAATAAATATAAACCATCTGAGGCATGTTAGACTCTGTTTCTGAGTTACATCTCCAGCTGATATGATTAGACTTCTTGGAGAGGGGCCTATGTAAGCAATATATAATTTAGGACTGACAATTTCACTTGTGGAAAAGACTGTAAATAGGCATTAATCTTGAGTCTACCTAAATCATGAAAGAGGTGAATTTTGTTTTTTGTCCTATATTAGTTACTTTTTTTTTTCCCTTCAGTATTTTATTTTATTTGTTGAGAGAGAGAGAATGAATGAGAATGGACACAGCACTATTGCCTCTGGCCACTGAAAACAAACTCCAGACACATGCACCATCATGTGGGTTCTGGGTAATCGAACCTGGGTTCTTATGCTTTGCAGGCAAGTGCCTTAAGTACTAAGCCATCCAACCCTAGTTACTTTTCTTGTGCTGTGACAGAATAACTAACAATATACAAGTTAAGGGCGGGAGAGTTTATTTTTATTTATTTATTTTTTTGGTGGGGGGAGGCAGGGTCTCACTCTAGTTCAAGCTGACCTGGAATTCACTATGTAGTCTCAGGGTGGCCTCGAACTCACAGTGATCCTCTTACCTCTGCCTCCCAAGTGCTAGGATTAAGGGTGTGCGCCACCACGCCCGGCTCAACGGAAGAGTTTATTTTAACTTAAGTAGTCCATCAAGCCAGATGGAACCATGGCATAAGGACATGATGCAGGTGTTGACATTGCAGGAAACAGCTTGTGCTCAGCTTGCTTTCCCCTTTTTATTCAGTCTAGGACTCCAGACCATGGGATGGTGCCAACCACAGTTAGGGTGAGCCTTTCCACTTCAATCGACCTAATCTGGAAACTCCCTCACATACGCCCTGGGATTTGTCTTCTGAATGGTTCTGTATCCTGTCAAGTGAATAATATTTACCATCACAAGTTCACTTGACATCAAACATATCATTTGAGAGAGAAAGAAAGAGACAGAGGAGGGGTCAGGCAGATGGAGAAAGAGAGAATGGGCACGCCAGAGCCTTCAACCACTGCAGATGAACTCCAAATGCATACAACACCTTATACAGCTGGCTTACATGGGTTCTGGGGACTCGAACCTGGGTCCTTTGGCTTTGCAAGCAAATGCCTTAACTGCTAATCCATCTCCCCAGCCCCAGACATATCACTTTAAAAACAAACAAACATTATTTATCTATTTGCAAGCAGAAAGATTGAGATAGAAAAGAGAAACAGACAGAGAGAATGGACATGCCAGGGCCTCCAGCTACTGCAAACCAACTCCAGATGCATGTACCACTTTGTACACCTGGCTTTGCTTAGGTACTGGGGAATCAAACCTGAGTCATTAGGCTTTGCAAGCAAGCACCTTAACCTCTGAGTCACCTTTCATTTCCAAACATATCACTTTTACGCCATAACTTTCATCATTTGTCTTCATAGGCTCATGGCTATTTCATAATGCAAAATGCATTCAGTTCAACTTCAAAAGTCCCCATACTTTTTAACAGTCCAAATAGCTCACACTCTGAAGTTCAGAGTTTCTTCTGAGACTAAAAGCAATCTTTTAACTGAAAGCCCCAGTAAAATTAACCAGTTACATAGTACATACTTCCAATATAGAATGGCACAGGGTATTTCTATTCTTAGGGGCAGAATGGAGTCATAGCAAGGAAAGATTGGACCAAAACAAGACTGAAACCCAGCAGAGTAAACACCAACTCCTGCAACTCCATGTCTAACACATAGGCACCTGAAGAAATCATCTGGGCTCCACAGGACTTGGGTAGCACAACTCCTCCATCTCTGCTGCCTGCATCATACTCAGCCTCTGTTTGAAAGGCTTTACCCTCTGTCTACTGTGATCTTTGACAGACATCCCTCTGTCATGGCATCTGCATATCCTGAAGCCTCTGTTGCAACTTAGGCTTCACTTTCAGGGCCTTCTTTCAGGGACTGTAGCCCTGCCACACCTTGTCTGGTCTCAGTGGCTCTCTGGAACCATGGCAGAATATTCATATTCCATTATTCCCTCAATTTTTTTCTTTATGCACATAAAATAGTACTGTGTGGATGATGCTACCACGTTTTTTTAAAACTATTTTATTTAGTTATTAGAGAGGGCAGGGAGGGAGAGAATAGGTGCACCAGGGCCTCTAGCCACTACAAACAAACTCCAGACTCATGTGGGTTCTGGGGAGTCAAACCTGGTACTTAGGCTTCGCAGGCATGTGCATTAACCACTAAGCCATCTCTCCAGCCTATGGTACCAAGTTTTGCTGCTGCCTTGGGCCCCTTGACCCCTTTGGACCACAGTTAAATCAGCTCTTGTGTGCTGATCCTTTCCAGCAGGAAACTATTACTTCAGTGGCATTCTCAGTTTGTGCTATCTCCTATTAAAAGAAGTGTTATTTTTGCACATTAAAGTCTTCAGTGGGCTTACGATCTTTTCTATCATTCCAGTCAAGAAAGTCAAGAAAATGAGATTTCTTTTTAATGGTGCTAATGTCCTTAATAGTTATATATGCTCTGTCCTCTGCACTCTTCTTGACCATAACTTTATACTTGCTCACATACATTTCCTCACCAAATTTCATGTTTTATAACTTTTTGCTCTGTCTCTATAGATGTACATATAAACAGTGACTATGAACCATACCAAAGCCTGAATGCTGTACCAATTTGAAATTTCCCCCACCAGTGAAATTAGTCCATTACTCCTGAATTTAGCTTTACTCAAGTTCTCAAGACGTGCAGAATGCAGCCAGATTTTGTGAGAATATGACATGAACTACCTCTAGTTGACTTACTGACAGGAATCCTTGGACTTCTCTGAAGCCTGTTAGCCAGTTCTCCACTGCTTGCATTTCTCTAATGCTTCTGGTCTTCCAACCTGTCACCAAAATGGCTCATTAAACTCTGTTTACAGCATTCTAGAGTCTTTATAGGCCAACGTTCCAAACCCTTCCACATACCAATTTGAAAGTCCTATGAACCACATGGTCAGGTTTATCTCAATAATAGCCCCAGTTCTTGATACCAGTTTTCTGTGTTTTACTTTTCTTATTGCTGTGAAAAGCTGAAAATAAGTAGCTAAAGGAGTAGGGGTTCATTTCAGGTACATTGTGGTAGGGAAGGTATGGTGGCAGGGACATGTGGCATCTGGTCATTGCATCCACAGTCAGGTTGCAGAGAATGATGAATGCTGGCTGGTACTCAGCTTGCTTTTTTCCTTTTTATTCAGTTTGGGACCCCAGCCCATGAATGGTACATCCCATAGTAAACATGGGTCTTCCCACTCCAGTTAACCTAATCTAGAAACTCCTTCACAGTCATGCTCAGGGATTTGCCTGGTAGGTTTTTCTTGGATAGGTAAATACTGACATAGGGAATAAACAGTGATGTTTTGTAAGGAATGAGATTCTTGTACAGACTTTAACAAACTTTAAGTATTACATTACTGAGTTTTCATCAGTTTTTACAATCTTATGTAATGTCCTTGTAAGAGTGAAACTCAAAATTTTACAGTAAAATATTTATCTCTGACACTTAAAAACAAGAGCTGTCTTATTTTTGTATTGTTATAAGTTAATAGTTATTAAATATAGAATTAATGTATTGTTTTATCTGTTTAAATAATTATGTGAAAAAGATGTGGTTTAGCTAGGCATAGCAGTGTACACCTTTAATGCCAGCCCTTGGGAGATAGAAATAGGAGGTTTGCTATGAGTTCAAGGCCAGCTTGGTACTACATAGTGAATTCTAGTCCAGCCTGGGCTAGAGCGAGACCCTACCTCAAAAAAATGATGGGGTTTAGATAAGTTTGTCAGGCTCATTTTTAGAATATTTAAAATTTTTAATTTTGTATGAACTTACAAAAACTTAACTTATATTTGCTTTTACTGGCATAAAAACATTAAGGCATTCTGTGTCTTTTAAAACCATTTGTGTATGTGCCCTTGAGACAAGTTGGTGGGTGTGTTTTTATCAAAACCATATACACAGTGACATATTAAATGTATCATATTATTATAATAATCATATGACTCTAGAAACAAAAGTAACCAGAGGACTAAAGCCTATCAAAACCATCTTTTTGTTTTTGTACAAGATTCTTTATAAATTTGCCAGGGAATTCATACTAACATTGAAACCAGATGTAGACTTCCGTCTTTAAATGCATTAGCTCAGCTACATAAGTCTTATTTCCATCCCTGATTGCTGAGTGCTTCATTCATGGTTTATAAACTCTCTCTTTCTCTCTGTCTTTTAAAATGACTATAAAATGTGATTCAAATGATTTTAAGATGACATTGCTCATTTGTATAATGACAGAAGTGAAATTAAACCTGTAATATATTGCAGGTAACCTAATTAAATCCATAAATAGTGTACTCATGTTGATAAGATATTTCAGTTGGAAGAACTCTTGACAGATATCACTAAGATAAGATTTTCTGAGATTTGAGAATGGATCTGTAACTTTTCCATCCTAGAACTCAAGTCTTCCATTACTTCCTTCTTTCTGAAGCAGATCTTTGCACCTGTGTTTTGTTTCCCTAAGTGGTGGCAGTCCAATTTATTATGAAATATTTTCCAAATAAGGATATAGTTGCTTTTGTTAATTGGCTATGTATTACATTTACGTACAACAACTTTTTTTAAAAAAAGGCTAGCAATTATTTGAAAGCAAAATTTCATTTATTTCTTTTTTCCCTCCTTCCCTCTTTCCCTCCCTTTTATCTGTCTTTCTTTTTCTATCTAATATGTGTCTAGAAGACAGAAGGTAATCATGATCTAAACATCTAGGTGAGAACCTGCTAAATAGCGTCCACTACTAGGTAAATACAGATTTCCTATCTCTTTCTATGCTTCTGTGTTCATGACACATCAGTATTTCTGGATTGGCTTAAGTGTTGATATAGATACTAGTTTTGTCCAAAGCGCATTTCATTTCTTAAAAAATATTTATTTATTTGCAAGCAGAGAGAGAAGAGAGACAGAGAAAATGGGCATGCCATGGCCTCTAGCCACTACAAAGGCACTGTAGACGCATGTGCCACTTTGTGCATCTGGCTGTATGTACGTACTGGGGAATAGAACTCTGGTCCTTAGGCTTTGCAGGCAAATGCCTTAACTGCTAAGCCATCTCTCCAGCCCATGATTGTTTTAAAACTTTTTTTATTGACAACTTCCATAATTATATTACCCTGTTACTTCTTCTCAGCATTATGTTGCCTTTTGAGTCATCCTAGTGGTTATTGCCATCTAAAAAAGAGAAGCTTCTCTAACCCCAAAGTGAGAATGGCATTAATATATGGGTATGAACATTAAGAAAAGTACTTACCGGGTAGTTTGGTGACCATAATATATGCATTTAGCTAGACACCAGCAGGCGTTACACCTCTAGGGCTCATGACCTCCCCGCCATAGGCTTCTGGAGTTTGTTTGCAGTGGCTGGAGGCCCTGGCACACCCATTCTTTCCATTTTCCCCCACCTCTCTTTATCTCTGTCTATCAAATAAATAAAAATAAAATAAATGGGGTTTTGGGGTTGGGGAGATGGCTCAGCAGTTAAGGTGCTTGTCTGCAAAACCCAACGACCTGGGTTCGATTCCCCTGTTCCCACATAAAGCCAGATGCACAATGTGGCGCATGCATCTAGAGTTAATTTACAGTGGCTAGAGACCCTGATGTGCCCATTCTCTTTCTCTCTCTTTTCTCTTTCTCCCTCCCTCTGTTTGCAAATAAGTAAATAAAATATTTTTTAAATGGGCTTTGGATAAAAAAAAATAAAATTATAGGGTATCTCTGGAGGTATCTTGGATGGGGTTACAATCTGCTAAAGTAACACCAGGAACCACTAGGGTGGCACAGGGGATTAGAATATGTCCTTTTCCTATAAATGGGATTACTAGAAAATTGTAGCTAGGAAGGGGAGAAAGTCCTTAGGTAGGTGTTAATTGTGTTGGAACTCTTGCTTCTCTTTAGGTAAGGAGCTTTCCCTATACTGCTAGGTGGGGGCAAGGAAGCTCCTTTTCCTGCTAATGGTGCCACAATTTTTCCTTAATATCCTGCCTCACTTCATCATCCCAACTGTTTCGAGTTTGAGAGCCTGGGCTCTGGATGAACTTAAAACTCCCTAAGCCAGTAGTTCTGAAAGAACTGTCCAAGTCACCACCAGCTTTCAAGTTCTTGTCTATGATTAGCAAAGAATGGAAAAATGTAGACACAAAGAAAAAATTATGCAAGATTTACTTTAAGAGAGAGTAGAAATAAGAGAGAAGACAGGTTTTCCCCTCTTGGCTGGGAGGTGTCCCAAGAGGGAAAATCCAGAAAAATCCATATGGCATCTTGGATTAGGTTCTTTTATAAATTAGGCACTGAATTAGAATGAGCCTCATTGCCAAGGTCAGATGTATAAAGGACCTTAATTGGTTGGTAGGGCCAGAAATGCAGTGCAGACTCAGAAAGTACCTACCACCTCGGGCATAGGCTGCTGAAAAATTAAGGAGGAAGAATCGTGAAGCATCTCCCAGAATTCTAGTCTTGCCAGGGCAGGGCAGTGTCAATGTTCTGTTGGGCTCATGTGCCTAGCTGGTTTCCTGCAAAATAAAGTGACCTTGTTCCTATCCTTTATCACAACTAGTCGTCCTCCTACTCTCACCCCTTCCCTTTTTTGTGACCTACTGAGTTTAGTGTTGCTTGCATGGGTGTGGATAGAAGGTCATGAAGAAAATTTCCACCCTCCCAGTATCTTTTTTTTAGCCCACATTTACACAGGAATTATACCTTTCTTGTTATTTTTATCAGCACAGAAGGAACAATTTTATAAATGATACTCTATTGTTTAATGTGTTTTTCTTTGATAATTAGTGCAATGTAGTATTTTCTGTATATCCCTTAATATGCTGCTTTTTTAGTTTTGTGAATTATATATTGATTTCACTAGCCTATTTATTTATCAGGATTTTATTGTTTCTCTAAAGGATTTATGTGATCTCTTTTTTATTTGAATAATTGTATATATTAAATATCTTTTTTTTTTCTTTCAAGGTAGGGGTCTAGTCCAGGCTGATCTGGAATTCACTATGTGGTCACAGGGTGGTGATCTACTTACCTCTGCCTCCCAAGTGCTGGGATTAAAGGCAAATGCCACCATACCTAGCTATATTAAATATCTTATTGTGCTTGCTGTGACTGTTTTTCAAAAGTTACATTTTTATGGCGTCAAGACTTACAAATTTACGTAATTTTTTGTTTTTACTTTGAAACTATTCTATCTTGTGACTTGAGACCTGCTTTTTGTATTTTTATTTATTTTAATGTTTGAAGTCACTGGTCCATGTATTTATACTAGTGGGGTTAAACATCTATCTTAAATGAAATCCTCATAACATCCCATCTAATGTACTCAAAGTTATGTCTCAGCTGGGTGAGTGTGCTTTCTTGCAGGATTCATTAGCAGGTATGCTTGCTTGTGTGGCTGAGTGCCGAGGTTAGATGGGCACCCTCTGTGCCTGATACTCAGGGCTGACAATTTTACTGCTGTGCATGGTTATTGTTAGCCATAGATAGGTGTTCCAATACCATGGCTGGCAACTATTGATTACAGATTTGTTTTACCAATTTGGCATATATGTTAAATTTTAATCAGTCTAGGGATAAACCTTGGGATTATATGTTTTATTTTATTTTTAAATACTTTGAGGCTAATTCTGAATTATGTGTGTGATATCTAGCTGTGTTGTATGGCAGGAATCTCAATGATAGCAAATTTGTCGGGTTTTCTATTTAGTCTATGCATTTTCACTGGGATCTTACTCTACTCTTTCTTGCTAGCTTGCTAGTCCTGTGACCCCTGGTAGAAAAAATTTACCCAGCATAGTGTACAAGGGAGTACTTATTATGGAGTACAGTAATATATTAACCGCTGTCAAGGGGTGAGAGAGGATAATGGCCAGATGATTGACAGGATCATTTGGATTAACTCTTAAGGTAAGAGACAATGGTATGTCTTTGTTCTTACCAGAAAGTTTCCAGCTATGACCCTCTGGGCAGTTCTGAATGTTCTGTCACTACCCAAGCCAGAAGGATGTCCTGATCCCATTCTTTTGGCCCATAATCATAGTATTATAGTTTCAGTTCCTGGTTTGACAAGTTGCTGATTATGAGGGAGGAGTTCATCTGCAATGACTTTCAAGCCTACTAACATCTAACTAGCTACCTAAGGGTATTATATTTTGCAGACCACCTCTATATGCATACACACACAGTGTCTCTCCTGAGAGAGATTAAGAGCAAGGTAATTTTCTTTTGCATATAGTGCTTAGGACCACAAGCCCAAAAGAATATAGATGCTGCCCTGCCCTGGCAGGACTATAAAGGAAATCCATTCTGATTCAAGAGGCCAGCAGAGACAGCTTCCTGTTTCTTCTTAACTTTTTGCAGGCTTTCTCCCCTTTGGCAGGCTCTTTCTGAGTCTGTGTTCTTTTCCTTGGCTTACCAACCAGTGAAGGTCCTACCATATATTTTTGAACTTGGCAATGACCAGTTCAGGACCCTACCTCCTGTTTCCCTGGTGACATTAGAAAGTGAAGAGACATTTCCCTGTCCAGAGGAACAAATTCCTCTGGTCTCAGGTAGAACTGGTCAGTCAGTTACCTACCTGGTCAAGAGACCACCCCTCACCTATAGACATGCTAAAGAGGTTGCAGGAATAGTTATTCCCTTAATGAGATAATCTACTTAAACCTACAGAAGCCCCTTCCTCTGTACTGTTGCTTGCAGGTACTGCTGAGTCTGCCCATTTAAAGTAACTTTCATTTCTTTTCTCTTTATCTTTGGATGCCTACCAAAATCCTAAGCCTAACACTGGGGCTTTTCCACTATTCTTTTCCCAGACTCAAGCTCCTGATCCCACAGGTCCCTCCTTTCTTATGGGAAATCTACCACTTCCAGGAGTCTTTTTCTATATATTTTTTTTGGTAAAGTCTACTTTTGGTGCTGGGGCCATAACTCAGTAATTAAATGTCTACTTTTGCTCTACTCACTTCCTTGTCTGCATGCCTTAATTCTTCTTTGGCATGTGACCTGAACTTGAGGAGAGTTTTAGTCATAAGTCCAGCCCATCTGAGCTGAGAGTGACCCCATTGCTCTTAAAATCCCGTAGCAGGGTTGGAGAGATTGCTTAGTGGTTAAGGCACTTGCCTGCAAGCCTAAGGACTCACGTTTGACTCTCCAGGTCCCACATAAGCCAGACTCACAGTGACTCAAGTGTGCAATATTGCACATGAACACAAGGGGGCACACCTGTCTGGAGTTCAGTTGCAGTGGCTGGAGGCCTTGGTTTGCCAACACTCACTTTCTCTTTCTCTCTCTCTCAAACACACACACATCCCATAACATTTACACATATGTACGAACATGCATATATATATATATGCATGCATGTTCACCACACCTGTATACATGCAACAACAACAAAAGTAGGATACATGAGACTCTTTCTTGATTAAATAGATAGGTAGATATGAGGAAGAAAAAGGAGCAAGGTAGTTCTTTTGTATAAGTAGTGAGCTAGGGGAGGGCCCAAAGAGGTAACCAAAAGAGAGGTCCCATCACCAGCTTCAGCAGAACTGGAATTCAGCATCTGATCCAGTCTCATCCCTCAGCCATAGCACCCTCTACTCAAGTATGCTGGTCTCTTCCTAAACCAGCCCCCAGAGTCCAGACCAGTCAGCACTTGTGTGTTCTCTTATGTGCTCTCTCCCCCCATCCTCTCTCCCTTAGGTGTCCTCCATAAACTTATGTGTTCTGATTGCTTGGTCCCCAGCTCAGGTAGTTTGGGAGGTGGAGCCTTTCTGGAGGAGGTATGTCACTGGGAGTGGACCTTGAGGTTTATTAGCCTCTAGCTTCCCCTTGCCAGAGTGTGGCTTATTCTCCTGCTGCTATTTTCCACCTGCTGAGACAGAGGTGATGTCCAGTCTCTACTCATGCCATGCTTTTCCCTGCCATCATGAAGCTTCTTCTTGAGACTATAAACCAAATAAAAACTTTCCTCCCATCAACTGTTTTTGGACAAGTGCTTTTTCCCATTTCAAAGATTGAAATTCTGTCCTAAACCCAAGTCAGAATTATTTGATCACTTTCTAAGTGGAACTCAAGCCAGCAACTCGAAGAGCAGTTTTTAAAATCAGACATTCACACACACAATCTAATCAAAAGGTATACCAATTTGATACATGCTGAGGAATGATGGATGTTTTCTGTAATTAATTTCTGTAAGAGCAGGAAACTTTGTAAGTACAGTAAAAGCATTGCAGTTAATAATATACAGTAGTCTGTAGTCTGAGCAGTGTCTCAGGCAGGGTTCCTTGATGTGTGACAGCATGTGCAGCGCATAGTGCTTCCAGTGTGTGTTCAGAGCCAAAGTTGCAGTGAACTTACATGATGCAACTCAGGTATGTGTTGCCAGAAACACTTTGAATTAATTATACATTTGATTTTGAATTTTTGGCCATTTCACTTTTAGAAACCATTTATGTTGCCAGATTTTCTGTGATACCCCACATTCAGTTATGCTTCCTCATCTGAGGTCATAGCCTATTTTAAAGAGCTGGGCCGTAAACAACACTCCCACTTCCCACTGTCTAACCAAGGGTGCAAACCACTGATTTACAAAGGTTGGAAGGACTGTGGATATAGCTCAGTGGTACCACTGCGAGAAAATAAAAGATAAAACCTAGTAGCATATTATAAAATTTCCTTCCTTTTAGGTCAGAACAGTGTTCCATTGTATGTTGCTGTGGTTTGGGTAAGTATCCTTCTATTGGAGGAGTTATTAGGGTCAGATCCTGGGTCCAGGAAGCCCTAACAGGCTAGGTTTCGCCATCTGTCCTCAGTAAGCCAGTTAATCAAGTAAGTGATAATGAAAAGCAGAAAAGGATGTATTTAATCTGACCACACTGGGACCTGGGCAGAGAGGTTCAGTGAACAACCCCCCCAATCCCCAAGTCGGTCCTTCTGGTGTTAAATGGTGGGCCAGAGGTATGCATGCTTACCAGTCTACATCAAGGTGTGGTTCTGCCCATCACTTTTGTCTCAGCTTCAGTTTCTCCTCTAAGATCGTCAGACAAGTTGTAAATCCTTTCTGGCTTGCTCTCAGGGCCCCAGTCTTTCCTTTTTCTGGAGAAGACCAAGAGATTCATAGGGGAAATTCTAATTGCTTGCAATAATTGTTTAAGTAGTCTGATGGCCAAACAGAGGGGCACACGTGTCTTCATTCTTCCAGGACATTTACACTTCTAGAGTCAAATGGATTTGGTCCTTAGAGTGACATTATTGGAAGGTGGTGGAAACCATTAGTGGTGGGTCCTTGTGGGGGTCCTTAGGTCATCAGTGGTGTTTCCCCAAGAGGAACTATGAGTCCCTGGCTGGTGCTCTTCCTTTTATCTCTGGCTTGTGATGTAAGCATTTTTGCTCCACCACAGGTTTATGTCACTGCCATGTGGCCCAAAGTAATAACTTGTTCAGTCTTGGTCTGGACACTCCCAAACTGTAAGCTCTGAAGTAAACCTTTTTTTCTTTATAAGTTAATTTTCTCATGTGTTTTTTGTATGACACATTTATGTACTTCATTTTGCTTACCAGTTCATCTATCTGTGAACATTTAGGCTTGCCTTCTACTTTTTAGTAACTGTGAATAATGCTGCTGTGAATATAGGAATGGGAATATCATTTGGAGATCTTATTTTAAGTTCTTGTGGTATTTTCTGAGGATTGAAATTGCTGGATCAAAAGGTAATTTTATGTTTGTATTCCATAGCAGCTGTACGTACTATTTAACATTCCCACTAGCAGTGTACAAAGGTCCCAATTTCTTCATATTGTTGTAAACACTTGTTATTTTGTGTTTTGGTAATAGTGCTAATCCTAAGAAAAATGAAGTTTTATTTCATTGCGGTTTTACTTTTGATTTTAATTTCCATAATTGGCCATTTGTATATCTTTGGGGAAATAATTTGCTCAAGTCCCTGGGCTGTTTTAAAGGATGTTGTGTCTTTTATTATTGAGTTTTAGTTTTTCATATTTTCTTGGAAATTAGTCTCTAATCAGAAATGCTAAATTACATTTTTCTTCCATTTTGTGGTTTGAGTTTTAACTTTGTTGAGATTGTCTTTTGATGTAGTAATTTAAAAAATTTTATAGTGAGGCTGAGGAGATGGCTCTGAAAGGCATCCATCTGCATGTACTTTTAACAAGGCTGAATAGATAGAACTACTATGATGTCACAGTATCAGAGCCAAAATAAGTTGGGCTACCTAGAAACCCTCAGTATTTATTTATTATCAGCCTCTCTGACCTAACATCCTATGACTGTCAGTTGAACAAGTGAAATCTGTGAAATGTCCTAACAGACCACCAACACAAAGGCTAAGAATATCATCAGATAGCATTTGAAGCCTATAGCAGAGATTCCTGCTTTGCTGTAACCTGTCTAGCTGATGTTTACATCAATGTGTTTGAAAAATGCCTTGATTTATGACTTCCTTTTGTTCTATAACTGTAAAACCTTCATGAAATTGTTAACACTTTAGAGAATTTGGGTTAACCTAAATCTGTGTTTCCAGGCTATGACCACTTACATTTGACTCTAGAATAAACTGTCTCTTGTTCTCTTTGAGGTGAGAGTTGTGTTTTTGATTGACATGTCTCAGTGTATAAAGTGCTTACTGCACAAGTGTGAGTATCTGAGTTTGGATCCCTAGAGCCCTTGTAAAAGCTGGAAAGTGTTGTGTTAGCATCTGTAATGCCAGTGTGCCTGCAGTGAGAAGGGAGGTGGAGACAGGAGCATCACATGGGCCAGCTAGCCTATAGAACACAGCGGGTAACAAGAGAATGCCTCAAACAAAATGGAAGGTGAGAACCAACACCCCAAATTGTCTTCTAACCTCCTCCCACACTCACACGCATGAACATGCATACACAGAGAGCAAAATAATTGCATAAAGATCAATTTTTTATCTTGTGTTACCTATGTCATTTTGGTTACGTATAAGAAATTATTTCCAAATTCCATATTGTAAAGCTTTTGCTTTCTAAGCATTGTATAGTTTTAGATCTTACATTTAAACCTTTGATCCATTTTAAGTTTTTTTATATCTAATTTATTCTGCCTCATCTGTTGAAAAGATCATTCTTTGCCTATTAATTGGTTTTGATACTCTGTTGAAATTCATGTGACCAGATATGTACAGGTATCTTCTGGGACTTTGCTCCATTCATCTGTGTATACTTCTTTATGCTAGCATCATACAGTTATTATTGTAGCTCTGTAGTAAGGTTGGAACTTAGGAGGTACAAGTCCTTTAGGTTTGTTCTATTTTAACATTGTTTTGGTTATTTAGTGTTTAGTGTGTCTGATTATTCTATATGATTTCTTAATTTTATTTCTGTTGTTTGAGACAGTGTCTTTATAGACCATGCTGGGATTGAACTCATGGCGATTTTCTTGCTTCAGCTTCCCAAATGCTGGGATTATAGATGTGAGCCACCACATGTAGTTTAAATTTATATAACTGTTAACATGGGCTTTTCTATTTCTGGTTAATTTTATTGGAATTTTGATAGAGATCCATTGAATCTCTAAAATTCTTTGGGTAGTATGGGTATCCTAACAAGAAGTGTAGTAACGAAAATAGAATATATTTTCATTTCTTTCTTTCTTTTAAAATTTTTGCTAATATTTTATAGTTTTCATTGTATGTCTTTTTTTTTTTTTTCTTTTTTTGGTTTTTCGAGATAGGGTTTCACTCTAGCTCAGGCTGACCTGGAATTCACTATGTAGTCTCAGGGTGGCCTCTAACTCTCCATGATCCTTCTACCTCTGCCTCCCAAGTGCTAGGATTAAAGGTGGATGCCACCACGCCCAGCTCATTGTATGTCTTTTACCTTCTTGGTTAATGCTTAAATATTTTAGTCTCCTGCTATTGAAAATGGAATTGTTTTTGCAATTTCCTTCTCATATTGCTTATTATTGATATATAGAAATGCAGTTGACTTGTGTGTGTTTAATTTGTATCCTGTTACTTGGTTGACTTTATTTATTAGCTCATGTAATTTTTCTTCTTGGGGGGGGGCTGCAGACAGATATTTTTACCTTTATTTCTTTTTCTTGCCTAACTGCTTTGGCTTGAACTTTCCAGTTTTATGCTGAATAGAAACGGCAAGAACAGTTGCCCTTCTTGTTTCGATCTCAGAAGAAAGCATTTAGTCTTTCACCATTTCATTTGATGTTTTTTGTGGCTTTTATTATTTAGCGATAATGTAGGTTCCCTTCTCATCCCAGTTTTTTGGTATGTTTTATACATATTATTATTAGGTTAAGCCAGTTGACTTTTTGTTACCAATCGTGATGATCATGTATTTCATTCTGTTAGGGTAGTATATTACATTATCTAAATTTTGTGTATTGAACCATCCTTAACTTTGAGAAATAAATTTCATTTGATCATGAGGTATAATCTTTTTGGTATCCTGCTTAATTGGATTTTTTGATATTTCATAAAATAATTTTATATTAGTGTTCATCAGAGGATGTTGATCTATAGTTTTCTTATAATATTTTTATGGTTTTGGTATCGGGGTAAAACTTAATATGTAAGTATTCATACCTCTTTAATTTTTTTTGGAAAAGACTTGAGAAGTTTCTCCCTTTATCATCTCATCTCCCTTTAGTGGTGGAGTATTATGTTCCCAGTGAATCACTTACATGTTTGTCTCCTTCATATAATTTTACCTCAGTAAAAATGCTTTTCAGGGTTGGGAGGCTGTAAGTGGAACATGGTGTTAAAACACATGCTTAGAATGTGTTGAGGTCCTTGTTCAATTCCCAGGACCTTCTCTGAAAACCCGTGAGCCCTTTTAACTACCCCCTATACAATAAACAAACAAACAAACAAACAAACAAACAAACAAATAAATAAATAAATAGATAGATAGATAAAAGGTCTCTGTTACCTTCTTGGGTATCTAAAGTAGCTTCTTAGCTATTCTCTGTTACTTGTGCTACATTGTATGAATTTGTCTATCATGGTATTTCAATGTTATCACCAACATTCTCTTATGTTACCCAGTTTTCTGTCAAGTTATGCCTTCCTGTATAGCTACACTGTATGTTCCATCATTTCAAGTTTTATTTTGGTTCAGTTACACAGGCATTGATAAGTCATTGCTCATTAGTAATTAACTCACAAGTCTGGAGATTGAGATGAGATTTCCATCCCTTTATGATCACATGGTTATTTCCTCTGACAATCAGCTCCTGTTGTATAATTATGTCCCATCAAGAATCACTTCATTAAGCTGGGCATGGTAGCGCATGCCTTTAATCCCAGCACTCGGGAGGCAGAGGTAGAGAGGTAGGAGGATCGCTGTGAGTTTGAGGCCACCCTGATTCTACATAGTAAATTCCAGGTCAGCTGGGCCAGAGTGAGACCCTACCTAGATAAACAAAAACAAAAACAAAAACAAAAACAAACAAAAAAGAATTGCTTCATTAATTTCAACTCCAGTACTTGAATTGAAAAATGGGGGCTGGCTTATAACTTAATTGGTAGAATGCTTGCTTAGCATGCACTAAGCCCTGAGTTTAATCTGCACCCCTCATAAGATGGGTATGGCAGCATATACCTGTAATCCTTGCACTTGGGAGTTAGAGGCAAGATTATCGAAAGAGTAAGGTCATCCTCAGCTCTATAGTAAGTTTGAAGCTAGTTTAAGCTCCATTAGACACCTTCATTCTCTTCATGTCTGTTATTTAGCAAATTGAAATAGATTCTGGATCTCGTGATGACAGGGTCATAGAAAGACTAAATATTTCTTTCTTTCTTTTTTTTTTTTTTTTGTTTTTTTGAGGTAGGGTCTCACTCTGGTCCAGGCTAACCTGGAATTAACTATCTAGTCTCAGGGTGGCCTGGAACTCACGGTGATTCTTCTCCCTCTGCCTCCCAAGTGCTGGGATTAAAGGCATGTGCTACCATGCCTGGCGAAATATTTATTTCTTAAGATTTTCTAATTTTAAAGTATTTGTCATTTATTTGTGAGCAGAGAGAAAGAAGGGTAGGGAGAATGGGTGTACCAAGGCCTCATGGCACTGCAGATTGACTACAGATGCATGAGCTACTTTGTGCATCTGGCTTTCTGTGGGCCTTGGGGAATCAAACCCAGGCATCAGGCTTTGCAAGCAAGCTCCTTTAACTGCTGGTCCATCATTCCCGCCCTCTAATGGTTTTTTAAATCTTACGCTGTTAACAGGATTGTTTAAGAGTCAATGAGATAAAAAGTGCAAACCTTTAACAGTTTTTGGTTCCCATCTAGCAGTGGCTCTGTTGCTACAGCAGTCCAGATTGTTTCCTTTTTGTTTGTTTGTTTGTTTGTTGTTTTTTGTTTTTTGTTTTTTTGAGGTAGGGTCTCACTGTAGCTCAGTCTGACCTGGCATTCACTATGTAGTCTCAGGGTGTCCTCGAACTCACGGCGATCTTTCTACTTCTGCCTCCTGAGTGCTGGGATTAAACACATGTGTCACCATACCTGGCTCCCTTTTCCTCTTTTACCGCCTTGTTTCCTCCCCCCTCCCTTACTCTGACTGCCTTTGTTGTGTTCTCATTTTTCCTGATTTTACTCTGACATTTTCAGTTTGAGTTCTAATATCCAAGTCCAGGACTTGGATGGGTTATGGGTGACCTGGTTGGAAATGGGGAAGTGGCACTGGGGTAAATGCTTCATGTCGGACACTTGTGGTAAGCTGCCTTAACTCATTTCCTTTCCATTATGTAAAGCTCTTGGTTTTCATTTTTCAAGAGTAATAGGTGTCACAGGAAAGTGTATCTGAATTTGTTTTCTTTTCAGGACCAATAGCTGCATCAGTTTCACCCAAGTGGTTGAGGTGACATGGATTTAGAATAATGATTTCTTAGGTCATACTGATTCTTGGGATATATATATATATATTTTTTTCATGAATCATAGATAATTGTAAAGAAAAGAGAAACTTAATCTTCATTAATAAAGTAATGCAATAAGAATGACAATGTGTGTGGGAGAGGAAATTGACTTTTTACTTGTTAGTCTTTTTTTGCAGAGCTTTCATGGCTGTTAGGAAGAAATATTTGTTACTTGTGCTACATTGTATGAATTTGTCTATCATGGTATTTCAATATTAATTTAAAAATTCCTTTCCAGTTAACAGAAGATGAAATTGCAACCATACTAAAATCCACATTGAAAGGATTAGAATATTTGCACTTTATGAGAAAAATACATAGAGATATTAAAGCTGGAAATATCCTCCTGAATACGGAAGGACACGCAAAGCTGGCAGATTTTGGAGTAGCTGGCCAGTTAACAGTAAGTTGACTAATAATTTTTGCCACATTTTTTTGCTATTTGTTTAGGTTTGATTGTGACAGAACTTTGATAATGTGGGGAGGTTATAAGAGGAAATATATAACTGTATTGTTCTTGTAGGGAAGCCACATTCAAGTGTATTTATGATATAAGGATCATTGGATATAAAAATACACCAGAATGCTTATGTTTTGTATAAGGGAAACTCCATTGGTTCTCTTGAGTATAGTGGATTTTGTAGTTTTTACTGTTAATACTATTTTTGTTTTTGTTTTCTTCAAGGTAGGGGCTTACTCTAGTTTAGGCTGGCCTGGAATTCACTATGTAGTCTCAGGGTGGCCTCCAACTCATGGCGATCCTCCTACCTCCACCTCCCGAGTGCTGGGATTAAAGGTGTGTGCCACCATGCCTAGTTTGTTAATACTATATTTAATGACTATCACATATAAAGTAGAGATAAGTAAACCTGAGGATTCTTGACTATTCCAGAATTTGATTCCTAAACATATCATGTTATAACAGAGTTTAAGTTTTAGGAAAATAGTTATTGTCCAATAGAATTTGTGCTGTTTAACATATACTTTAATGAATGTGTTGGTATTCCTATTTCCTTTGTGTTTTTGTAGTAGTATTTATGCCTGTGTAATGTTGTTGTAGGATACAATGGCAAAGCGCAATACTGTAATAGGAACTCCATTTTGGATGGCTCCTGAAGTAATTCAAGAAATAGGCTATAACTGTGTGGCTGACATCTGGTCCCTTGGCATTACTTCTATAGAAATGGCAGAAGGAAAGCCTCCTTATGCTGATATACATCCAATGAGGGTAAGAAAATTATGTTTTGCTAAAAATATTGACCTTATGAATATTAGTTTTATAATGACAGTGTAACCAAACACAAAATAAGTACTTGCAATTGAATTTAGATTCTGTGAAAAATTGTCTGCTTAAGATGAGTAACTGTTAGGCTGGAAGGTAGCTTAGTAGCATGATGACCTGGCTTTGAATGCCCAGGACCCATGTGCAAGCCAGGCATGCATGTAATTCCTGTGTTGGGGTGGCAGAGACACCTATCTCTAGGGCTTGCTAGGTAGTTAGGCTAGCCAAATTGGTGAGCTCCAGACTTAGTGAGGGGAAGAACAATGGTGGAAGACACTTGATGTAGACCTGTGGTCTCCACATGCATTCACTCATGCACATATGTACCCCACACATGAACATGCATAAACATACATGCACATGTGAAAAAGAATTGCAACTTAATTTCCCTGCACTTAATTGTGAGAAAAGAATGGAGGGCTGTCTTTCTCTCTACAATCACTGTTTTGTTCCATTCAAAAGATTACATGTAAAATTCTTATTTTTTTCTGTTTTAAGTTGAATAACCAAGAAATATCAGAGGTTTTAATACATATTACATTCTTGTGTTCCCAACTCAAGGCAGTGATAAAGTACACAGTTAAAAACATTACTAAGGCAAAAATGAAAGCAACATTTTCCTATATATTACTACAGTTAGCTTGAGTGACTCCACCTCAAGGAAACATACTTCCATTTTGAATCTTGTCATTTTGTATACACAATTATAAAATCACTCCAAAATTATTCATTATATCAGCATATCTTGGCATGCATTTGCTCTTAGTCAAATTTTTTTAAATTAATTAGAAACTTTGTTGAATGGCAAATCATGTGTTAGTCCCATTCGCCTCCTCCCCACCCCCATTCCACTGAGGGCCCTCCTCAGTGGGGTTATTCACCAGGGGGTTGTGGGTTATAAGTTGTGAGAGCAGTAGTCAGTCATTGTTGGGGGAGGCAATGACTCCATACTCCTTCACACCCGGTGGGTCTTACAATCTTTCCAGCCCCTCTTCCACAATGTTCCCTGAGCCTTGGTGGGTATGTTTTGAGTCTACTTTAGTGTTAAGCTCTCAGCAACTTCTGTATTTCTGCTTTGATATGTTTTAGGTGTCCTCAGTGTCTATTGTCATCTCCCTGGCACAGGTTGTTAGGCTCGCTGTGAAATCAGCACTCATGCTTAACTTGCCCACTCCTCTGTGGTGTCACCTGGTCCCTAGCTGATGTGTGAGAGGTGGCTTATCTCATGATATGGAGTCAGCTATTTTTTCTTGTCATGTTGATGGATTTTGGTTTTTCCCGGTTTTCACTGCCTTATGTAAAAGAGAAAACATCCTCCGGTGGAGAGTGAGAACAGTATGGGTTAAAGGGAATAGGCATAGTTAATTAAGAGAGATTTTGATGGGTGTAGCCTCTCTTTTGTCCAAAGGGTAGTGGGTGCTTCTCATTTGAGTCTGTGACCCTTGTCTCCATAGGATTCTGACTTGGATCTCAGTACCAGCTGAGTTCCTTCCCATTGAGTGGGTCTCTTATCCAATCATAGAGTCATTGATTACCTTCCTAGGCAGAGTAGAGTTATTGCGCAGATGTATGTGTACATCTTGTCTGGCTGGTTGATTTTGTCTCTACCAGGATCCTTTGCTTGTTCACAACATTGGTGGCCATTTTCTTCCAGCAGCTCATGCAGCACTTTCCAGCATCATGAGGCTTAGCTTTCGGGGCGCTAGCTGGCTTCCTTCCAAATTCCAGCATGATTTCTCAGTGTTCTATGTCAACATCTTATAGTGTCTTCAGCCATGGGATCTTACCTTTTACCTCAGGAGGGTAATCAAGTGTTTTGACAGAAGCCTGCCATGTTTTGGAGCCCTCATAGGTCACTCTGACCAACAGCTCACTGTGAGATGTAGCCCATTTCTGTCACTGGGAGTTACAAACCAGAACCATTGGTTTTAGAAATCCTTGTGTTTTTTTTTTTTTTTTTTTTTTAAGTAGAAGATAGGGTTGATAATATTTTTTTTTGGTTCATTTTTTTTTCTCATTGCAATTGGAAAAGTTTTAAGAAATAACTTCTTACCTTTTTAACCTATTTTGCAATTTATTTCTGTGTTTTTTCCTCCCTTCTTCTTTTTGAGGCTGATATTACAAAGCCCCAATTTGTATTAATGCTGTTTGCCTTTAAGAGAATTTGATGTATTTTAGTATTTATTGAAAAAATTTCTATATTTCTATTTTGAAAACCATTCTATGCTTCTGTGAATTCTTTATTCAGGATAATCTTGGAATTTAAAGTATTATTTCCATGTTAAAGTATGATTTTCTTTGTTTTAGGATTTATAATGATAAAGTTTTTAGATTTTGTTTTGTTTTGTTTTGTTTTGTTTTGTTTTGTTTTACAAGGTAGGGTTTCTCTGTAGCCCAGGCTGACCTGGAATTCACTATGTAGTCTCAGGTTGGCCTTGAACTCGCAGTGATCCTCCTACCTCTGCCTCCTGAGTGCTGGGATTAAAGGCATGCACCACCATGCCTTGCTAGTTTTTAGATTTTCTGTGAATCTGTTCATCATAAATAATCCCATTTATCTTTGTAGACTTACTGCCCTCTAGTGGCTATAGTTACCTCAGGGAGGAGATAGGATTGAAGGGGGAATAATGTATGCATTTGTGTTAGAAGAAAAATGATGTTAGGATGACTTGGAGATGTTTGTGTAATAAATGGGTAGGAGGGCGAAAAGGATGAAATATTTTAAGATACTTGAAGAAGAATAAATTAGATTTTATGTTTGATAATAAAATGCCATTGGACATTACGTTACAATATAGATAGCTATTGAAAATATTTAAACATTTACATGCCTTGTTGATATGTAAGAAAGTTTATCCAGTAATGTAATTTAAATCAGTATGTACCATCTTACTGTACATACAAATTCCCTTTTCTGACATTAAAATTAAAATATCAATTTGTATGAAAATAACAAAAATAGCAAGGTCAGCATAAAAACAGGAAAATAAATTCTCATTTCTCTCTTATTAGTTATCTGTGGTACTTTCAGTTAGGATGTTTGTAGAGTCATCCTCAAACAAGTTGGATTTGTGTTTAAAGAATTGACTTAGAGTTAGGATTTAATATGGATTTCACAATATTATTATTTAGTTTTCTCTGGTGTAAATCTTTATTTAAAAAAATTCAGTCATACTAAGTTTGATCCTGTACTAGTCTCTGTAGCAGAAATAGCAAAGAATTGTTGTATGTGGCCCTTGCTTCAGGAATCTTAAAAAAATTAAAATGTTTATTATTTATTTGAGAGAAAGAATGAGAATGGGTGCACTGGGGCCTCCTGTTGCTGCAAACAAATTCCAGGTGCATTTGCCACTTTTTGAATCTGGCCTTATATGGGTACTGGGAACTTGAATTTAGGCCATTAGTCTTTGCAAGCCAGTACCTTTAACCACTGAGCTGTCTCTCCCGCCCAGAATCTTTAGATATACCTGAGAGTTTACATACATATTTTGCAATAGTAAAAATACTTGAGATAGTATTCCTAACATGCTTTGCTCAGTTTTTTGCAATAATTTATATGCTGCCAATTTTCATCCTAACTCAGATTTTACATACATATGTGCATATGTATATTCTATCTATTTATCAATCTATCTGACTAGTTTTGTGGGGGTGGGATAAGATTTATATATATTTTTTTCCCTCATAATCTGTGTATAGGGCACTCTTGATTCTATGTATGGTTATTTGGATACTTCATACAGTATTACCATATATATTTCTCAACACAATATGGATTTAATGCTATTCAGATGATTTAACATTTCTTTTGTTTGTGAGCTATTTTTATTACTTAAAAATATTGAACTACAAGTGTTGGTAAGCTGTCAAGATCATGTAGAAGATAGTTTTCCAAAATTTGAATCCATGTGAAAGCTCAAATTTTATCATTGACAACAAGTACTATTGTTTTTGAAATGGACATATTTACTTGGCTCATTTTGGAGAAAATATGTTTTACATACCTAAGTCTGAATAACTGTTTTCTCTGAGATCCTAAAAGGGTTGCTATTTGGTTAGCTTGCAGCTCAGTGCTTGGGATAATCATTGCTTTTTGATTGGTATATGGGGAATTATTTTATGCATATTTCAGACTTATCACAGAGGATCTTAAAAGAATGTATTATAAGGTGAATATTTAATCAATATTGAAACAGTAAAATTCATGTAACTAAAGCTTCATCAAAATTTGCACTAGTTTGGTAGGGATGGGGTAAGATAAAATAAAGTTTTCCATGAATAAGAGAATGATTACTATGGGCCCAGATGACTTGGCTGGTGTGGAATTGTTATGTTTTCAACTGTAGTTTGCCCCTTAGCAGGGTTAGCACCTGAGCAGTGAAGTGCATTATGACCTGGGCATTGAGGTTTGAGTTTTAATGACTGCTTGTTTTGGAAGGATGGGACTATACGGAATTTAAGGATGCTGTTGAGGTTTGGTCTGGAGAGAAAAGAATAAGGAAATTGAGAGATCACGAAGCTAGAAAAGTTCTCCACTCTTACTACATAGCAGTCACATGAGGATCTTTAAACTTTCTGGTTCTTGCATCCTACCCTAAACCAATTATATCATAATCTCTTATCTTTTCAGTGATATTAGAGAGCAGGTTAAGAGGTAAAATATAGAAGTGTTGGTAGGATGTGAAAAATAATGACAAATATTGAACTTTTCAATAAAAGATTTTTTAAACTATGAAACTTTATGATAGAAATCTTATAATCTCAGTAGAGAGATTGGATGAAGTCTTTAAATAAAAATATTATTTGCTAATATGATACTCCTGTCAGTAGCATCACACAGCTATGAACTCTAATTGGACTGTGTTTTTATGTAGACATTAAAATAGAATCTTTTGCTTTTTGAAAAAAATGTTTTTATTATTTATGAGAAAGAGAGCGGGAGGGAGAGAAAATGAGTGAATAAATATGAATGTGTGTGCCAGGGCCTCTTGCCACTGCAAGCGAACTCCAGATGCATGTACCCACCATTGGTTTTTTTTGTGGGTACTGGGGAACCAAACCCAAGCCAACAGGCTTTGCGTGCAACTGCATTTAACTACTGAGCCCCCCTTTTTCTTTTTATCTCATGTTGATACAAATAGGAGTGGCTAGCAAAAATATGAGATCTATATATCATATAATCTTAGCATAATAGTTATTAATTTAAAATATGAGTCCTTTGCACTTTTTTGTCAATTTTTTTAATACAGTTTTTATTTATTCATTTGAAAGAGAGAGAAAGAGGCAGAGAGAGAGAGAATGGGCGTGCCAGGGCCTCCAGCCACTGCAAACGAGCTCCAGATCCATGCGCCCCCTTGTGCATCTGGCTAATGTGGGTCCTGGGGAATCAAGCCTCAAACCGGGGTCCTTGGGCTTCACAGGCAAACGCTTAACCGCTAAGCCATCTCTCCAGCCCAAGTCCTATACATTTTTAAGAGTGGCATGAAAAAGATTTAAATTTTCCATGTTTTGTTCCTCATCATCTTTTTTGGGGTGGGTAGAAAAGCAGAACGGTGAGATAATAGTAATGTACAAAATTATCACAAGGGATCAAGATGTCTCTTACAGAAAGACCTCCATATCAGAGAAACGAAGAATGCCAGTTCTTTCAATGTCAATAAAAGTGTTATATAATTTCCTGTGTATAATTTTCTGTCTACAAAAGGAGACAAGTAAAGATGTGGTGGGTCAGTTTTCCTGTAGTCTGAATCCAAGGGAGTGCTCAGTAGTCCTGATATTGCCTGCTTGGGTAATTCTAATTAGTTTTTCTAAAATTCTGCCTCTCTGGCCCTTTCTGTGTCCCTGCCCACTAGCTGCATTAAAATATAATACAATATTATATGTATATGTATACACAGCACTCCAGAACAGTGGTATTACATTTCAGACTGAATGATTCTCTAGTCATTTTTATTAGACACATCACACATTATGCTTTTACCATGCTCAGATTCCAGGCTTAAAACCTATTTATGTTTAGGGCACCCAAAATTAGGGACAAAAAGATGTGATGTTTGGAGGATAGTGTCCCAAAGCATTCCTGTCCAGTATTATAATTCTTAGATTCTTTCTGCTCTCTCTAATGTTCCATGAACTTTAGAAGGCATCTTAGAGATGTCTCATTTAGTGCTGAGAACAGTCACTTATTTTCAGCTTTTTGATGAGGTTTGAGTCTCCTCAGTAATCATCAGCAACTGCAGAGAGAAGCTCCTCTGACCAGAGGTGAGAGCAGCATCAATAAATGAACATAAATGTAAGTATTTAGAGGATGATTTTATGAGTACAACATATCCATTTAGTCAGACAATAGTAGTAGCTCCTCAACCTCCACTCTGGTCTACGTGCTTCTTAGCCATAGGCCTTGACTAGGGTTTTGGTTCCAGGCATGGATTTTCTCCTATTCAGCAGGCCTCAGACCCAATTAAAACAGCAGTTTAACCCTGTAATAGTCATGTCTCTATTGTACCAGCAGGAACATCTTACCTGACTGCTTGGTTGTATAGCAAGCAGTGTCTATTATTGGGTCAGGTTATTGATGACTTTTCTCCTCTAGCATCCTGTGCAATACTTTCTAGCACTGTCGTAGCTTGCCAGCAGGGAGGAGATTTCCCGTTCAGTTGCAGTTTGATTATTTAGTGTCCTGCAGTTGACACCTGTACTGTCTTCAGCAACAGGGTCTTACCATATAGTTTTGGTAAACATCCAAGACTGTTGGAATAGCCTGTATTGTTTGGGGGACATAAGGGAGGCCCCTGACCAACAATTCATTGGGAGGGATACCATCCCTGGTATTGGGGTTTTCCTGCAACAACCTATAGCATTGTCTACCTTCATAGGATATTTTTGCCCAGACTCTTTTGTGCTTAAAATTTTTTTTTGTATTTAAAGTTTACTTTCTTTTTTTTAAAATTAGTTATGTATATAGCGTGTATACAGCCGTGTTGGTACCATCATTAGTCTCCTCCCTGTCCTTCCCCCCCTCCAAAGGGACCCTCCTCTTTGGGGTATGTGGGTCATGCATTGTGGGGTAGCCATCAAATATGGGTAAGAGGCAACATCTCTGTGCATAATGTCCCAACTTGTGGCTCTAACAATCTTTTCGCTCCCTCTTCTGTGAATTTCCCTGAGCCATTTTGGGTTTGTTTTAGGTCTACTCCAGTGATGAGGTCTTGGGAGCCTCTGTGTCTCTGGATCTCTGGTTTGATAGGAGTTGAGTGTTCTCTGTGTCTATCTCCTTAACCCCTGTGCTGGTACCAGGTTCACCAAGAAAGCAGCACTCTTGCTCATTTCCCCAGTTACTCTATGGTATTAGCTGGGGCCCTGTTGAGGTGCAATGGGCTGATTGATTCTCTCCTCAGGATCTGCATCCATCTGAAAAAGAGGAGCAAATTCTCTGACAGAGAGTGAAGTCAGCACCAGATAATGGGATAGCCATTATTATTTTTAGAGAGAATTTAATAGGTGTAGGGCTTCTTGTAGCCCACAATTGGTGGGAGCTTTATATTGGAGAGCTGGCTCAGTTTTTGGATATGGTTCTAACTTGTTTCCCAGATCCACCTGTGGGTTCCATTCCACTGAGTGGATCCATTAGCCAAATCAAGAGTAGTTGGCTACCCACCATGGCTGTGTGCCACTATTGCAGTTTTGTGAGTATCACATCACGTTGTTTGCTGCTGAGTAGCTTAGACCACGAGTTGCTTGGACAGATGTTGGTCATTTCTCCCCAGTTGCTTATGTAGTACCTTCTGGCACTAGACAAGCTAACTGTCTGGGGACTGACTCTCTTCCAGATTTCAGCCAGGTCACTCCTTGTTCTGTACCAACAGCATATTGGTCTAAGTCCTGGGTTTTCTCTTCTTGCCATTCTTTTTTTTTTAATTTTTTAATTTTTATTTATTTATTTGAGAGCAACAGACAGAGAGAAAGAGGCAGAGAGAGAAAGGGAGAGAGAATGGGTGCGCCAGGGCCTCCAGCCACTGCAAACGAACTCCAGACGCGAGCGCCCCCTTGTGCATCTGGCTAACGTGGGTCCTGGGGAATCGAGCCTCGAACCGGGGTCCTTAGGCTACACAGGCAAGTGCTTAACCGCTAAGCCATCTCTCCAGCCCCGCCATTCATTTTTTTTGTTTATTTTTGTTTTATTTATTTATTTGAGAGCGACAGACAGAGAGAAAGAGGCAGATATGTAGAGAGAGAGGATGGGCACGCCAAGGCCTCCAGCCACTCCAAACGAACTCCAGATGCATGCGCCCCCTTGTGCATCTGGATAACGTGGGTCCTGGGGAATCGAGCCTCCAACCGGGGTCCTTAGGCTTCACAGACAAGCACTTAACCGCTAAGCCATCTCTCCAGGCCATCTTCTTGCCATTCTTAAAAATATTTATTTATTTGAGAAAAGAGAATTTATTTGAAAAGAGAGAGCATAGGTGCTTCAGGGTCTCCAGCCACTGAAATGAACTCCGGATGCATGCCCCTTGTGCATCTGGCTAACGTGGGTCCTGAGGAATCGAACCTAGGTATATTTCTTTGAATATGGCTATTTAGTGGGTGTAAAGTGGTATGATATAATACGTTTGATTTGCATTGCTCATGTTGAACATGTTTTCATGTGCTTATTGTTTGTATTTTCTTTCAAAATATATCTGTTTAAATCATTTAAGTTTCCTCCCTCCCTATCCCACCTCCTTAGCCTCTTTTTAAATTAGATAATTTTTTAATTTTAATTTTTATTTTTGTGTGTGTATTACATGCTGTGGGTGTGTATGGGGTGTATGTATGAGTGTGTGCTGCTGTGGTGCCAGTTTATATGCCACTGATTTACTTGTCTGCCAAGTAGAGCATTGCTTATGTGTACTTAATCATGTCAGTGTACTTTATGCAATAGATGTGTTCTGAGGAAGTTGTATAAATATTCAGCAGCTGTAGGTACTTTAAATGAATCCTTTCTTAATGAGAATAGTGCACGCCTTTAATCCTAGCACTTGAGAGGCAGAGGTAGGAGGATCGCCGTGAGTTCGAGGCCACCCTGAGACTACATAGTGAATTCCAGGTCAGCCTGAGCTAGAGTGAAAGAGTGAAACCCTACCTTGAAAAACAAAACAAAACAAAAAAAAAGTGAGACTGGTTTTATACATGTGATTGTACGCATAGCCATTAGAACTACTGACTTAACATGGAATATGAAACCAAAGGAAGAATTCCCATATGGGCAAACATGGAGATAACCCCATGGGAACATTTGTATTATCTCAATTACATTGTTATTCCTTGGCAGTTTATAGCTAGCTCATTAATTCTCTGCACTTTGTTGTTTTTTAATCCAAAAGACTGGAACAAAAATTTAACAAACTTCATCATAGGGCTTTTGCTCATTCTTGTCCTTTACTCTAGGAACATCTAATCTGCTTATAGTTTAGTATTAAGGGGTTCTAAATAACTTTGAGAGTTAGGGGTTAGATCCGTAGATACATGCCATATATGGAAGACTAGTAGGCAGAGAAGGAATCTCAGAACCCTGTGTCCACTTCCGAGCTTGCCCAGGCATAGCAGGAGTAAATAATAAAAGTAGAAAGTACCTCAGGACAATGAGGCCTGACTGAAACTGCCTTACCTTTACCTGTCCTTGAGAGCAGTGGTCCAGGAGAATCAGGCGGTATGTGGCCTCCTGCAGCAGGGCTGTCTTAGTGGACTCACGTGTCAGGCTAGTGTCCCTTGCTATATCACATAGTAGTTTCAAGAGAGCCTTTAGTAAGACTACAAGTCTGCATGAAATTCTGGAACCAAGAAGAGAAACTGTAACTGGGACATTAAAGTTAGAACTTTAAAGGCTGTTTGGAAATCCTGATTTCAGAAATGAAGAAACAAGACAAATGATGTAAAAGACCAGAGGAGTTTTCTCCACCTCAAATTTCCTGTTATTTCTACAATGGATTGCTTGTATGCACATTTAAGCACACCAAGTCTATTCTGCTCAAAATCCAGATGCTTGGTTTTGTTCTGGTCCCATAGTCACAAAAGCTTGCATGTGGTAGGGGCATTTCTCAGAACTCAGGGTACAGAGGCAGGAGGATCTACATAGCAAGAACCTATCTTTACAAACCCTAGGAAGAAGGAGCTGAGTGAGAAGGTAATGGGAGGCAGATGTGATTAAAATACATTATATACATGTAAAAAAGAAATGTGGTTGATCTCTGGTACTTGTGTCAGTTTTGAATTTTCAGTCATTTATAGTCTAACTTATTCTAATTAAGTGTCATCTTTGTAACTGGAGAAAAGCTCTAGAAATGGGCAGGAATGGTAGTTAACATTGTATTTAGTACCACTGAGTTGTATATTTTAACATGGCTGGTTCTATGTGTGATTTTTTATTTTTTACCACATTAAAAAAACTAATGAAAGGTGGAAAATGATTTAACTTGCAATGTGAAAATATTGTATAGTAAACTGTGTTTCTGGATGGAAATGTGGCTGGGAGAAAAAAGTTTTCATCTCAGAAATCTTCAGCCAGTACTCTTCTTTGGTCTATGCCTCTTAACATTCAGTACATCCTCCATTACTACCTCCCAGGCTTGGCCTCCTCAGATGCTTTTCTATCCCCACATTTCCTTACCTCCCTTCTACTCAGAATCATGGGTTTTATTCTTTAAAGGCTCAATATATAGTGAAATTTCATTCATCCATCTAATCATTCTGTTGAAGTCCATTCTCTAAATATTTATACACCTAATAACATGTACTGAGTACTTTGGATGTATGTAAGATGTGGTCTTCTAATCTGGAATTTACTAACAGCAAAGATAAATGAATGCTGTCTAGTTACAAATGTAAGAAAAAAAAACTTATCAGCTATGTAAATGTATTTATTCTTACAGTGGGCCATATTCATTTTACCAGTAACATAAAAATTTAATTATTATTCAGCAGATAGGCATCGGATCATCTCACATCATCACAATAAAATACTTTGAGAGATAGATCATGCTGAATTATAATAAATGCTTTTAATTGTCACTGTTCAGTCTATTGTGATTGATTTATAAGTTAAACTTTATCATAGCCATCTACATATGTGTAAGGATTGACACTATTTAGCATCCACTGTAAGTCTTGGAATGTTTCCCTTGTGGATAAAGGGGGGCTTACATATATGCAAATAATTTGCTTTTCCTCTTTAAACTTATCTTCATCTTCTACAATCTGTCTCTTTTAAGATTTTGATGTGGAATATGGAGAAATGCAGTATTTCTCTGTACTTGTTTGGGAAAGTTTCAAAGAGACAATTCAGTTGATTTGTTAATGATTGCAACATTCTATTTACATTTTAGAGACTTAAAAATTTTTGATCTATAGTATAAATTATATTTCACACTATAATGCATTAGGTACATGCATGTATGTGCATAGATGTACATGAAGCAGTACTTAAGATATCCTGATATCTAGTTCATAATAATATTTTCTTCTATTTTGCCTCATTTTTTCATTAAAGAATGAGTGTTTGGTGGGTGGGAAAGTTGCTCAGTGGATAAGGCACTTGCCACACAAGTATGAAAATCCTTAGATCTTACATAAAACCAGGTGCTGTGATGGGTTTCTTTCAGTCTGTAACAAGATGGGAGTCAGAGAGAGGAAACTTTCCTAGAAGCCAGTGGACCAGCTAGCCTGGTGAATGGAATGGTGAACAGTGGGAGATACTTCCCCAAATGAGGTAGAAGCTGAGGACCAAAAAGTCCTCTACATGCATACCTTGCATGTGCATGCCACAGTCACACACATGAAAAAAACACTCCTACACGTATCATACCACACCACACCACACCACACCAACAAAATAAAAAGTAGTGAGTGGTCCAAATTCATTGAATTGTTTTTATGACCCAGTACTGGTTTGTAACTTGAATTTTCAGAGCAAGAATAACTGAACCAAGCTTTGGAAAACTGAATCTTTACAATATCATAACATTGTTTCAGTAGAGTAGTGATATGGCCTGGTGTTTAGAGAGTTTTGAGTCCTGTATCAGTTTTATTGTCTGTAAATTAGTTGCAATGTCTTGTCTTCTGCCCATTTCATATAATTGTTAGTTGAAGTTCAATGATTTCATTTATTTATTTGCTGGGAGAGAGAAAGAGGAAGAAAATATGGGCACGCCCTTCACTCTTGTCACTACAAATGAACTCCAGATGCATATGTCACTTCATGCATCTTGCTTTATATGGGAATTGAACCTGGGCTGTCAGACTTTGCAAGCAAGAGTCTTTAACAATTGAGCCATCTCCCTAGCCCTTAGTTGAAGTTCAAATGCAATATCTGAGCAGTGAATATAAAATGTAAAGAATCTTGGAACGATAGGTAGTATTAAGAAATTACTTTTTAACTCTCATATTGAGAGTATAAATTATTCAAGTTATAGATATGTTTAATAATATTTACCATTCTTTCTTAGGGAACTTCTGAGTTTGGGAAAGAACAAACATTTGTCATCATTTGTTTTTATTGTGTTTGTCCAATAGGTCAGTGGAGGAATTGGGACCTTCCTTACACAGTACCCAAAGGCATCACTATACTTAGATGACTTCTACAGTCTCTACTGGAAATAATAAGGAAATAATGATATATGAGCTCAGAGTTATATTTTCTCTTTTTTTGGATGTAAAAAAAGTTTTTTTGGTTAGCTTTTCATTTTTACCTGTGATTGAAACCAAGCATGATTCATACTGGGTAGAATGAGCTTTTTCTGGGGCAGACAATTCTTTGAGTGTATATATGTGTGTGTGTGTGTGTAGATGTGTGCACCCAGTATGTGCACATGTAAAGGCCAGGGAGAACTTTGGGTGCCTTCTTCCATTGCTTATTTGTATATTTCCTTGGGACAGAGTCTCTTCCTCAACCTTGAGCTGCTCAGCGAGCCTCAGCAATTCTCCAGTCTCTGTCCACCACTGGACTATGATTGTAGACATGTGTGGTCATGCCCAGCTTTTTAAAACATTGACAGACAGACAGACACACACACACATACACACACACACACACACACTTTATTAAATAGAAACTTTGTGTGGATGTCCAGCTTTGTTTTTTTTTTTTTTAAAGAGCAGTCACAGTCAGTTCCATCCTAACCCAGAGCCTTTATTTACTTATTTATTTGCAAGCAGGCAGAGAGAGAGTGAGAGTGTGAGAGAGAGAGAGAGAGAGAGAGAGAGAGAGAGGGAGAGGGAGAGGGAGAGGGGCAGACAGAAAGAGAATGGATATGCCAGGGCCTCTAGCCACTGCAAACAAATTCCAGATGCATGTGCCCCTTGTGCATCTGGCTTATGTAGGTCCTGGAGAATAGGACCTGGATCCTTTGGCTTTGTAGGCAAATGCCTTAACTGCTAAGCCATTTCTCCAGCCCACATGCCCAGCTTTTTATGTGGATGTTGGGAACTCAAACTCTAGTGGTCTCAGGCCCTTATGCTTAAGTGGCAAAGGTTCTTACCTGCTGAGCCATTACTGACTCTTTTTAACTTGAAGTGTTTTGTCATATTGTCTTTTTTTTAATCTGATCTAAGTTTTAAATGCAAATATATTTTGTATTTGTGTCTAATTGAACCAGCAAAGTGACTTATGCACAATATTTCAAATTTTTTAAAAATGGGAACTTCTCTTTTTATTCTCAAGTATACTTCTGTTATGTTAAGATTGAAACCTGGTGAGCTCAGGTTCTTTCTTAGAATAATAAATGTTGTACTTATAACTTACATGAAGAGCCAGTAAAATAAAGTTAAAAAGATAGCAAATGCTAATAAACTACAACTTGAAAGGTCTATCTTTCCTTGTAGCTTGTCTTTTAGCTTTTTATTTAACATAATTTATTTATTTAAAATTTAAATTTTAAATTGATATAATTCATGCTGTTTATTTTATGTTTCTCAAGTACTTTAGATCCTCTTTCCTTAATAAAGGAGATCATAAAAAAGACTATTGAGCATTCTACTCTGCACAGAATAGCTTTGGTTTGTTAGTGGATTATTGTTACTGAAGACATACTTAAATGCAATTGTGTGAGGTTATTACATTGATCATTGTGGGTTTCATTTTGTTTTCAATTTGTTATAATAACTGTGTAGATAGAGACTTAAGCAAGCAGTTGTTTCAGAACCCATAAGTAGATGGGTGTGTCATTTGGGAGATTGGGATATATGTTGACAGCAGGAGTTGACTCTGTAATTTTACATGAATAGCACTTGAAAACCATATTTTTGGAAGAAATTCAATGTTTCTGTCAAGTTTGACTTTTGAAATTACACCTGGATACTAAAAAGATGAACACAGAAGAGACATAAAATAAATATATATTATAATTAAATTTCCACAGAAAAATTCTTTAGCTGTCGTAGAGAACTGTATGTATTAATAATAGATTCAGTATTTGATTATGGTAATTTAGATTGTGTATGGTGGTACCTAGTTTTAAGTATAACTTTTACATGAATAGAGTCATCTTCATTACATATGGGATCATTTAAATAGTGTAATTACACAAAGTTGTGCTATGCAATGAAAGGTAAGGAGTAAATGATCAGTGGTGACTTTGTAAGCATTACAGTAAGTGACATATAAACTGAAGGTCACCATTTTAATTGCAAGGCTTGTGAATCTCTTAAATTCTGTAATCACATGAATGATATCAAAGGAAGAAGTAATTTAACATAACAATTGTGGCTTATGCTGAACATATGTTCCTGTTAATAAGTTGCATTATGATCTTTAAGGACTTGTATGTAGTTAGTACATTTTGGTTCATTTGATACCCACAGTTTTTCTTAATTTTTATTAGTGAGTTGCTACAGTGGTTAACAAGAAATACACAGATTTAAGTTGCAATAGTTTTCCCAGGGTTATATGATCTAACTTCACAAGCTTCTTGAACATATGTAGATGCTTTTCTATTTTGCTTTAGTTATGACATACAATTGATATAGGCAAGCATGAAAGCTTGGGCAAATTTTCCTTGCTTTTTCTGGATCTTGCTCAGGTTCTGTGGTATTTATGTAAAGCAAAATTTTGTTACTTGGGAATGCATGTTGAAATTATCATGTGTTCTGTTTTGCTGTAGGCCCATTGGCATTGCCACAAAGGTAATGCACTGCCAGTAGGCCATTTCCTTGTCGGCTGCATTTACAATTTAATAGAAATATTACATGACTTTTTAAACAAGTGTTTTGGCAGGGAGGAAATGGCAGATTCCATACAAACAAGCATAGCTTCCTTTTCCTAACCACACTCTAGCTACTCAAGAAATTGTAGTTGGTTTCATGTTTGGGGGTTTAGGGGTAGAATGGGAAGTCAGTTTGAAACAAAAATGACATTGATATTTACTATAAAATAGTTATGTAGTTTTTGCTGCTGGATTTTATTACTATTTAGTTTCAATGAGTGGCAACCAATATATTTCTGTATTACAACAGAGATTATTTTAATGCAGTTTAGCTAAGAATAGCTGGGTTTTGATTGGTTCAAAAGGTCAGGACTACAGATAGATCCTAAGATGTTATCATTGCTTTTTATGATTTTGTTTCTTGTACTTCTGGCTTTGCTGTGTAATTGAGTCTTCGTGACTTTTGCCTAAGCATTACTTCTTTTATATCAACTATGATTTTTGTCTTGAAGATAAATGGCTTTGGGGGTTAGAGTGTATAGATGAAAAATTTGATAGACTTATTCACAAGACATGAAACATCATGAAATTTTGGTTACATCTTTTGGTCAGTTTGTTCTTGTTCTCATTTATTTCAAAACATGAAAGGTCAGTTTATAATATTTTGATTTGAAAGTTATTCCATATTAGTCCACTCTTCCTTTACCTAGTTTTCTCTTAAGTCATTTTAAACTCTGCACTTTTAATTGAAAAGTATTTATATTTTTTGGAAATGATCTTCAGTGAGGAAAATGTGCTTTACTTGTTAACGTCTCTGTGTCTACATCTACCTTCTAGTATAGATCCTTAATTTTTCTTCTATAAGGAAAGAGGGTGGTTTATACTTAGTCCTTTTTTCTTTTCTTATTGCTTCTGGATTCTTTGCCAATTTACCTGGCAGCTGTGGCAAGTTATGTTGTTGTAGTGTGGTAGAGACTGGCATTGGGTGTGCTCTTAGAGCCATCATAGCATTGGCTTTGTTATTTTCCATGTTTCAGTTTGTTGGTAATGGACATATGGACATCATATGTTCCACAGAGTACTGTATGAAGCCAATTTGAACTGTTTCCATTTGCCTCAAGTCCAATCATGATATTTATTTTTCCATGGCACTTACCCAGATTATCCATACCTCCTGCTTAGCTTGTGTCACTGCTACCATGGACTGTATTTCTCCTGATTACTTCCATTTTTTCACAGTATCTAATTGCCTTTTCCCCTTCGTTCTCTTTGCATTACATTGATTGATGTTTATAAAATAGCCCCAAATCTTTTAGATAACAGATATTCAGGTGCTTAGTAGTATGATGTCAACTAGTTTTTGTTTACACACAAGGGAAGTTTTATATTCAGTCTCCTATGCTAGAAATGAATATTCTAATGACAAAGTTGTAAGATTAACAGCATGGTTTTGGACATTGCCAACTTTTTAGTATCAATAGTAACATCATTGTGATATCAGAGTCCCTTTGATATATTAAGTCATGTTACAATTCTATTCTTAGAGCTTGAAGTTTGTATCAAGCTTGAGCAAATGTGGATATACTGTTGTTTACCATAATGGTTTTTTAGTTCTCTAGCTTTATGTAAAGTAGTATTAGTATTGCTTTTTGTTGTGTTCATTATGAACAAAAAGATTTTGTCAATTTTATGACATTCAGTGACTATTACTTTTAAGCTTGTAGATTAATTGGCATGTGTTTGTTCATTAAGTTGATATTTTCTGAGTACTGCTGTATGCTTGGGACTGCTGTAAATGCTAAAAGAAAGATATGAAAAATTTTTTTTGTGCTATTAAAGGAGATAGAGAATATAGAAGGACAATATGATAGCACTTACTCATTCAGTAGTAATAAGTATTGTCTAAGAATAAATATAAGGAAAAAGGAAGGGAATGACTAAGGAAATTGTAAGGGTAGAATATTTGCTGTATTGTGCTGGATTGCTCATGTTAAAGGTGACAGACACTTCAATGAAAAGCTCGAGGCTGAGGAGATCTGGGATAGAATACGTAAGGTAGCAGTAAGTCATTTTGTGTTCAATGGTGCTGAAATAGGAGTGTCCTGGGGACTACTAGTTCAAATCACAGAGCCTTGAAGGTTACATATCTATGCTTAGCTTCTATTCTGAATGAGCAGACGAGGCATTAAGGATTTTAGGGAGGCCCATGAGGATAGCCCGAAGGGTGTGAGGGTGAAATCATGTAGATTGGTGAGAAGAGTTTTGCATGCACGAAGCAAGAGATGATGCTTAGTTGGATAAGAGTGGTAATAACAGTGAAATAGCAAATAGTTGGAGTCTGATATATTTAAAGTGGATTTATTGGATATATTGATGAATGAGAACACTGATGATACTGAAATGTCACACCACATTGCTTTGGAAAATGATCATTTTGTATTCAAAATATAAATGAAAAGGCAGAACATAGAGTTTATTCTTTCAGGAAACCCAACTATATGTCTGTAGTAAAAAGGAAGGAAAGGAAGAAAGCAAAACACCTAGAAGAAAATCAGTGTTGCTTGTGTGGTACCGCAGAGAGATTCAGTATTAAATTTTCATGTTTGCTGTTGTTTTTTTCTTTGTATATCTGTCGTAGAATATGCTGTTTTTTTTTTCCTTTTAGCCAAAATTGGGGTTATGAGGTTATATTGTTTTTTCGTTTTCTTGTCTCATCTAACAGCATATCTTGACCATATTTTATTTATTTATCAGAGAGAGGAAGAGAGAGAGAGAGAATATGAATGAATGAAAACAAGCAGGCTAAGGTCTCTTATCACTGCAAGAAAACTTCAGACACATGTGCTACTTTGTAGGTCTGACTTTACGTAGATACTAGGGAATTGAACTTGAGCTGGCAGGTTTTGCAAACAAGCATTTTAAACCACTGAGCCATCTCTCCAGCCCCCTAATATATTTAAAGCTTTGACTCTTAAAGTATTTTCAATCCAGATGTGGTGATGAACGCTGTAATCCCAGCTTTAGGGAGGTTGAGGTAGGATGCTGGCAAGGTCAAGGCCATCTTGGGTTACATAGCAAGACTATGAAAATAAACTCACAATTTTTTAAGTAAAAGTTTTGGATTGCTTAAATCAAATATTTTCATATATAGTCTGCATTTATGATAAAGCTTTAAAATGAGCACTTTCCTTAAGGCAAAAGAGAGCAACATAGGTGAGGAATCTGTTTCTAATCTGTTTTGCCTAAAGTATCAAAAAATGTCCTTGGTTTTAATATTTCATACTTCTGTTAGCCATTAATTATCAGAAGTTATACTTTTAGGAAGGTAAATATTCTTGTAACTATTATTTTATTAATTATGCACCTTACTGTATGAACATATCACTTGTTGGTCATATTTCCATTTGGTTATACTCACATCCCTTCCCTCTGACCCCATTCCACTGAAGGCCCTCCTTAGTGGGGCTGTTGGTATTTACTCTGGGATATGAATATATCTGTTGGTCTCTGTGGTGGGAGGACAGTGCCTTAGAGTATTTCTTCCCACCATGTGGCTCTTAAAATCTTTCCACCCCCTCTACCCCAATGTTCCCTTGGCAGTAGTAGTGTGTTATAATTCTCCCTTAGTGTTAGGCTTTCTGCAACCTCTTAGTTTCTGCTTTGATGAGTTTTGAATGTTTTCAGTGTCTTGATAGACATCTTCCTGGAGCAGGTTGTCAGACCAACAATGAGAGCTGCACTCATGTTTAAATTTCCACTTCCTCTTTAATGTCTCCTGAGCCGTGGCTGATGTGATAGAGGTGACTTGTCTCACGTTAGGCACTCAGCTAACATTTCTTGTCATATTGATGGATCTTGCTTCTCACTGATATTCACTGATATCTGTTTTTTTTCTTTTAAAGCAGATTCTCTGACCAAGAATGACATCAGCATGGATGAAAGGGGATAAACATAGTCATTTAAGAGACTTTTTTTGATGAGTATACCCACTTTTCTTAGCCAAAGAACAATGGGAGCTTCTTTGTGCAGTCTGTTTTTTTCTATGGGATTCTGACTTGGTTCTCAGTACCAGGTGTAAGTTCTCTCCCACTGAGTGAGCCTCATCCAATCAGAGAGCCATTGATTACCTGCTAAGGCTGTATGCCATTGTTGCACAGGTGTGTACATCTTGCCTAGCTGGTTGATTTCGTAGCTTGCAGGATTCCCTGCTTGTTCATGCTGTTGCTGGTCGTTGTCCCTGAGCTGCTTGCATAGCACTTTCTAGCAGGGAGAGCAAGCCAGCAGGGAGCTAGCTTCTAAGTTCCATGTCCCAGGTGCATAGCCTGTGGTGTCCTCAGCAATAGGGTTTTACCACTTAGCTCTGATGGGTAACCAAGATTTTTGGCAATAGCCTGCATTGTTTTGAGGACCTCATAAGTCTCCTGGACTAACAGCTTGCTGTCAGGTATAATTCAGTTTTGGCACTGGGAATTACAAGTCAGCTAGCACCCTTGGTTTTAGGATTAAGCTTTCTCCACCCTCTCCAGGGTCCTTCAGCCCAGGTGATTCCCCTTCCCTCTTATTAAAGGTTATACCTTTTAGTTTGCTATCCAGTAGGAAGATTTCTGTGGTACTGATTCATGCAGCCATTAGTTTTATGTAATTTCTCTCCTCGTCCTCCCTGTCCCCATAGACCATTCCATCTCCTGTATTTTGTCCTTCAACTTGCCTGTCAAGTATTACTTCCTCTCATCCCTTCCTATTGCCACTTTCTCCTAGCCTCATTCTAGTTCTATGCCAATATTCCTGATGCTCACTGCCAGTTATAGTCAACTCAAGTTGTTCCAAGTTAGGAACCACATTTGAGAGAGAGAACATGCAATGTTTATCTTTCTGATCCTGTGAGACTTCGTTTAGTATGATTTTTCTTCAAGTCTATCCATTTTCCTGCAAATTATTTTATTTTTCTTTACTGTTGCATAAATTCCATATGTATATGTACCATATCTTTATTATCCAATCATTGGATAACTTTTAGGTTAAAACATATTAATTCTGTATGAATTTCATTTTTTCTTTTTTCCCCACAAATATTACAATGTAGAATTTTAAGGTTATTAGAGGGAATTACTTTTTAGTTTTAAGAAACATATTTATGTTGCAATTTATACATTGAATATATACTTTGTATCAGTAAGCAGTCTTTACCAGCTGAATGGTTGCATCAAGCCTAAATAATTAACCATATCAGACAACATGCAATCAATAATGAACAGATTGTTAGATACTTCCTTCTCACAGTACAGTCATTTTAAGAAAGAAAACATTCAGAATGTTTTCTTACTTAAAATGTATTTAACCTGCCAAAAGATACAAATGTGGTTTTCTTAACCTTGAACACTGATGTGTATATGTATATATATATATATATATATATATATATATATATATATATCTACACACACACACACACACACACACACACACACACACACGTGTGGTAAGGAAACATTTCCACTACTGCCAACTATTTTGTTACTGGAGCGAGTGAGATTCTTTTCTCGCTACCCGTGTATTTCCTACTTTTCTTTCTAATGATATTATATGTTTATAAAACATTTTTCAAAGTGTCAAGAAGAAAGCGTTCAGAAGTTCCTAGAAGTCAAAAAAAATGAAAGGAATGACATAACAGTTACCCATATTTGGAGATGTGTAGTAAGAAAGATAAAAGAGAAGCCAGAAAGGGAAGAATTAGGAGAATCTGGTGTTTGAGACAAAGAAGAAAAAAGTTTCAAGGAGTATATGATAGATGATCATTTACTGTTCAACCTCTTGTTTTTCTTTTCTTTTTCTTTGGATCATATGAATAGATTATTAGATTGTAGGTTATCATATATCACTAGCAGTTCATTCAAGTGCTGGGCAGAAACTGATTCCTGAGGGACCAAGAAATGAATGGCAGGTAGGGGGATGGGAGTGGCATGAGGAGCTAGAGAGGATTTTAATAGGATGAGGAAACTTAATCTGATTTTAGAAAAAGATGAAGGACCCCCCAGAAGACTAAAGATAACATCTTGGGACCAATAATGAAACAAGGCCCTAGTCAAGCAAAAGGGAATGTGACTCAAGGCCATTGTAAAGTGCAGTGATCAGCCATGAAATTAGAAAGATGCAAAATGTATATTATGTTTATAAAATGCTCATATGGGCATATCGAGTCATTTAAAAAGCCCATTACTACTACTGAGAGCAGTATAAAGCATTTTATGTGGCTGTCAGATGCTTAGGCAATACCAGTTGAATGGCAGTAATAATTTTGCTGGGCAGTAATTGGTTTAGGAGTGTTGATTAGCTTCAGTTGTTATATAATTGTTTACAAATTATTTAGATACCTCTTAGAACTACACTATGGCCTGCTCCATTGCTTTTCATCTTACTTTTCAGACAGGGTTTCTCATGAAACCTGGAGCTCATCAATTGGACTAGGCATTCTAGCAGCAAGCTCTTAGGATCCTCTTGCCTCTGCCTCTCTAGCACTGTGATTACAGGCACATGCTGTCATGCCTGGCATTTTATGTGGATACTGGGTATTTGAACTCAAGTTTTTATGCTTGCACAGCCAGCAATCTCCTCTGCTTAAACTAATTATTGAATGGCTTTAGCCAGTTTTAAAAGTTGTGGTAAAATATATGAAATTTCATCATTTTTACTACTTCTAATTGCTATTAATTCATTCATATTGTTCTGCAATCATCATTACTGCCCATCTCTTGAACTTTACATTATCCAACTCAACTCCATTCCTAATTAAGCAATAACTCCCTGTTACTCCTTATTCTGCTCTCAACAACCCTTTTTTTAAATATCCCTTTTTTGTTTCTGATTATTCTAGGTACCTTATATGAGTAGTCATACATTATTTGTCTATTTTTTGGAGGGGTTTGGGTGAGGACAGCATAGTGTCTTTTATATTTGTCCTTGTTATAGTAGATATCAGAATTGCATTTTTAAGTCTGATTAGTATTTCATTATGTATGTCTGTCTGCCTGCCTATCTGCTTGTCTCACATTTTGTTTCTCCTCCTCTTTTATTAGATGTTGTATAATTCCCCTTTTGGTTTATTTTGAATAAAGTTGTCATGGACATGAGGGTACAAATATCTGTGTCTCTCCTTTCACTGTTCTGGGTATATACCTAGAAGTGGAATTGATGGATCTTATGGTAATTATATGATTAGTGTTTTAAGGAACCATCATACTGGTTTTCACAGTTCACCAACTATCTTTTTATATTCTACATACAGGATAAGAGAGCATATGGATTGCATGTTTGTGTGTGTGTGTGTGTGTGTGTGTGTGTTTAATGAGAAGGTGGGATGGGGAGAGAATTGGTGCACCAGGGCCTCCAGCCACTGAAATCAAACTCCAGATGTGTGTGCCCCCTTGTGCACATGTGCAACATGGGGTGTTTGTGTCACTGTGTGTCTGGCTTATGTGGGACCTGGAGAGTCAAACATTGAGTCCTTAGGCTTCACAAGAAATGCCTTAACTGCTAAGCCATCTCTCCAACCTGGATTGCATGTTAGGTTTTCAAATGTTTATAAAACTCAGCTAGGTACAGTGGCATGTTTTGATAATCCTGGCTATTCTGGAGGTCGAGGCAGAATTGTTTGAGCCTAGAAATTTGAGGTCAGTCTAGGGATTCTATTTTTTAAAAAAATGTGACAAAATATAACTTATTTATAAAATGCATGAAATGCAATAAAATCATATCTGAGACATGAGTGAAGCACATTTCTGTCATTATAGGAAAGGAAGCTAGTGGACTTCTTTCCTTAAATATCTTCACAAAAAGAACATATATATTATATAATTTAATAATTTTACATTTCTCCTAGACATAGTGTACGACTATTGTCTTGGCATGTGTGATATAGAATTTGTCAAACACTTTATTTCCCACAAACCATCAGTTCATTTGAACTATTTTTACTTATATTTATTTATAAAACACTTCATTTGTTAAACATTTGGTTATTTTTAGAAGTTTGACTTAAATCTGCGCTTTTGAACCTGAGAGGTTCCATGCATCATGTTTCAATTCATGACTTATGTCAACTTGTAATATTTTAATGTTTATCAAAAATACAATTTTGCATTAAAATTAATGATTTTCTTGTTTTGTTGCTTACAAATGCACATTTGAAATGGATTGTTTCCATTAGCTATCTTTTGTAACACATGCAATGGAAATTTTACAATGCAGGTGTTGGGTGTGATAAAGAAAACAAAAAAGTAACCTTTTACTTGTAAAAATAAAAATATATAAAGCAAAGAAATGGAAAATATATGTTATTCCTCTTGATTTTGGAGTATTTCCTGCGTTTTTCTTTGGAGATATTGGTAGAAAGTGGCTCATAATTTTTATAAATTTTTCTAAGGTGAAATGTTTCTTAGACTTGATCTCTTGGGTACTATGCATGGGAACTAGATGTAATCTCTTCATTTGTTAAGAGTCTCTTTAAACTGTAGGAAAATGCTTTTTATTTGATATTTGGAACATAGTTTTCTTTGTCCTAAGAGGTAGGGATGGAGGGATAAGGGGGATTTGAATGGTGGAAATATAAACCAAACCAAGTGAATAAATATGAAAATGCTACAAGGTAGGCCAACTTAAAGTGTAATTTTAAATTTGTGTTTATATTTATTTATTTTGGGGCGGGGAGACAGGAGAGAGAAAGAATGGGTGCACCATGACCTTTGGCCACTGCAAATGAACTACAGATGCATGTACCACCTTGTGCATCTGGCTTATGTGGGCTCAGAGGAATTGAACTTGGGTCTTTTGGCTTTGCAGTCAAGTGTCTTAACCACTAAACCATCTCTCTAGCCCCTAAAGTGTAATTGTTAAAAAAAAAAATGTTTAAACAAGGAAAATGAGTTCATTGACTTCTAATAACCAGAGATTTAACTTTATAATTGCCTTTGCATTGTGCCTCCCTAATGAGAGGTAAGATTTTGTTCCCTGCTCAAATGAATTTAGACAGTGGCTCTAAGTGTTTAGTCTGTATGCAAGGGGTTAGCTTTTCTATTCATACAGACTTCTAATGTAAGTAATATTTCTGGGTGTCATGTTGTAAGAGAAAGTTCTTGGGGTTGGACATTTAGCTCAGTGGATGAGTGCTTGCCTAGCAAGTACAAGGCCCTGGGTTCAGTTCTTAGCACCAAAAAAAAAAAAAAAAAAAAAAAAAAAAGAGAGAGAGAGAGAGAAAGTTCTTATTTGAGAGAACTTTATTTCATATCCTCTAGTTTCATTTTTCTTTTTCAATAGGAAAAAATAGCATTTTTTTTTTACATATTCCTTAATAATTGAGTTTTGTTTCTTAACATTCAGAGAGTGCTGACTCACTCAAAACTTAGAATTCAGCCTAAAGATTTTATGTCAAATCTGGTGATTTCAATTTGTGTTTAGATTGTTCCTTCTTATGAACCTGTTTGTTCCTGTTCTTTTGTTATACAACATGATAAATACTAATTTTTAAGTACTTAACATGAAACCTATTAGAAGGGTTGAAAAGTTATTCATGAGTATATTTTCTATGAGTAATACAGATGGAGGATATTATGATTATGAGCATTAACTTTTAAATACCATGAAAACGATTAGAATGGTTGAAAAGTTACTTATGAGTGTATTTTCTGCGTGATTCATGTTGAGTATCTTACATACATTAGTGATGCAGGTGAAGAATGCTGGGATGTCAGGCTTATCTAAATGTCACTCTGTTTCATAGGCGACTGACTTTTTGACCTGTGTGAAAGGCCTTTGGTTGCTTTTGAAGAGCTAGGCTATAAACAGACACACTCTAGTAGAACTGAGGAAGTGGATTTGTTTGACACTTGCCCTGTGGGGAGTGATACTGTACTGCCTTCAGTTGTGCAGGATATTGATTCTGTTGATAACCTTGCATTTTCTTAGTCTTAGCTTTTCGGGATATATATATATGTAGATAGATAGATAGATAGATATAGATATAGCCTGTGTATGTAAGGTACCTTAAAAAAACATGTGGAAAGTATCTTTTCCTGAAATGTCAATTTTTGGGGGATGACCATTGCTTATTAGTCAAATGTATTTTAGATATATCTGTTTCCTCTGTCATTTTGTTTGTTGATTAATTAGAATGTACAAAAGACACACCTTCCTGTATTTGAACAAACTGAATACATATATCTGAAAGTGAGCTTAGGGTATTATTTTTTTAAGCAAAATATTAGGATAATTTTCTGTGAGAAGAGTCTTGCCTAAGTCACAGAACCTAGTATACTTTATGACTGGGTTTGTTAATATCCCCTGGTTATAGCAGGAAACTGCTTCTTATTCTTCTAGCAATGCAGCTCATACTTAGAAGTCTACATCAGAACATTTTTTATGCTTTTGTGAGAGAGGTAGAGAATGTAAGACAAAAACAACTGAATAAAACTTCAAAATTTCTAAGATCTAAAGAATTAAGTATGCTTCTGCATCATTGTGTAATAGATGAATGAATCATTAATGGATTGATGTTAATATGTTTTTGCAATTAATTTGATTATGAGCTCTTTGGTTTAAAATAAGATGTGAAATTCTGTAAACCTACTAGAACAATAAAAAGTCCAATTATTTTCCTTTAAAATCTGTTCATTTGAATCCTAACAAAAGATTAATTTGGTATGTGTAATCAAGTAGCAGAAGCAGTTTGGAAGCTGGATACAATTGAAATCCAATTGGAATTAAATAGACAATATTTTATATTTTTAAATGAGGTTTTAATTAAAGTAACATTTACTCATCTTTTTAGACATGTCTTTGTAAAGGAAATTTAAAACATACTTCAGTTGATGGTTGGCTTTCTCTGACTTTGATTAATCACTTTCAAAGTAAGCAGTAGACCAGTGTAGTAATTTTATAATTATATCAAAGTGAGATTACTTGAAACTTAACACAACTGTAAAGGAAATTTTATATTGATCACTTTTATACAGTACTATTGAATTTTTCATTATGATTCAAATATTGACAAGTACTTATCTGAAAAATATTCTGTTAGTCTTGGAAATACATTTTAGTAGGGGAAATTTTAAATGAGAAATATTAGTTTTGAAGACATTTATCTATTAATATTGAAAATTTTAAGCTGTTTTGAAAACTAGCTGAGGAAACTGTCTTTGAGCTTGATTACTGGACAGAATCCAGTGAGTGGAGGTGACTTATCATGTTTGAACCTATTTGTGTCTCCAGAGCACCACTTGGAATAAAACATTAACTATTTGAAAGATTTTAGGGCTGGAGAGATGGCTTAGTAGTTAAGCGCTTGTCTGTGAAGCCTAAGGACCCTGGTTTGAGGCTTGATTCCCCAGGACCCACGTAAGACAGATGCACAAGGTGGTGCCATGCATCTGGCATTCATTTGCAGTAGCTGGAGGCCCTGGTACGCCCATTATGTATCTGTCTCTTTCTCTCTCTGTCTGTCACTCTAAAATAAATAAATAAAATATATTTTAAAAAAACATTTTAAATGACAGTGGAATTTGATTATTTGTGATCTGACAAAAGGAATTCTCATTAATGCAAACTTAAATTTAAAATGTAAAATAGTTAAGAAAAGAAATTATTTTCTAATTAACAGCACTGAACAATATGTGTGTTATCTTACCTACCTAACTGGAATCTTTTTACTATGAAGAACGTACTTAACTCTTTCTGAAAGATTTTGTAAACCTTATCAAGAGCATTAGCTTATATGCAATGCTACCTATCTGTAAATTTTCATATGTTTATATTTTAGCTTAAAAATTTTAACAAAATAAATAGTCTTGTCACTCACTAGTACCATATTAAGCAAGTAAGTAAAGTAATAGATTGGGTGAATAGGATCAAAACACACTATGCACATATAAAAATGTCACTTTGAAAACTTTTTACCATTAATATATACGAATTGAAAAATTTTTAGACATGAGTGAAAGGTAATTAGGAAAAAGGAGAAAGTATCTAATAATGCATATTTTCAACACTGATTAACTTTTATCCACTTGCTTCATTTTTTTAAGAGTAAAGAAAAATTGTGTCTAATGATAGAAGCTAAATGCATGCGCCCTTATCAGTACTATAGTAAAAGCTGACATTTTTGATAAAGGAAACTTCAAATTTAAATAACAGATTACTATACAATAATTATGTTTATGAGCAAAAGTTATACTTTTTATAATGTTACTAATTCTTCAACTCTCTTCTTACATGTTATGAATGTTAATTTCTTTTATGCTTGATTTTTAAGTTTTAAAATTGCCTAGGCTTAGAATAGTACAGTCTTTCAGAAAAGTCCATCAAAGACTTTACTTGCTTTCCTTATTTTGCTTGCATTATATATTCATTCTATTTTTAAAATGATGTTGCATATTTAATGAGAGAACTTTTTAAAGGAAGTGTTGCCAATCAGTCTAAATTTGTTACAGTTAAAATTTGATGGTCTACAGACAATTTATAATCCTTTTCTTGTTATAAAATATTGTCAGATTTATAGTAGTATCAGCTAGAAAGTTTATGGAAACATTGTTTAAGGTATTTTAAAATAGAACTAAATCTTTAATTTGAATTTATGGCACCTGTTTTCATTTTGTTCCCTCGGCAACACCACTGGTCCCCAAGTTGCCCATGGACCACCCTGGTTTTTTGAGAAGAATGAAATCATTCTGTTTTTTTTTTTTTTTAAATCATCCTCTGACTGACTAAATATTTAAACAGTTATAAAACATCTGTCAGAGTTTGTGAACTCATTTTGGAGTAAAAGAGTTTAGGACATGTAACTGGATGTTCTGAATAAAAATTTCAGAGTAAGTTTTAATTCAACTTTCTTAGTTATGCTAAAAATTTTATTAGAATGAGAATGAGAAGCAACTGATAGTAAAAAGAACAAAATGGCTAGACAGTCTCAGAAAGCTATAGTTTTTTCTTTGGTACATTTACCTAGAATTTAGATATTTAAAAAAAATTTGAGAGAGAGAGAGAAGGAGAGAGGAAGGAAGAGAGGGAAAAGAAAGAAAGAGTAAAAAAGGGAGAAAGAAAGAAGAAAGGAAGAAAGAAAACCAGTATGGGCTCACTAGGTCCTCTTGCCACTGCAAATGAACTTCCAAACATGTTACTTTGTGCATCCAGCCATACATGGGTTCTAGGAATTGAACCCAGGCTGTTAGGCTTTGTAAACAAGTGCCTTTAACCACTAAGCTATCACACTAGCCCCCTAGATTTTTTTTAAAGGATAGTATAATCCATTTTTTCTAGAATGTTCTTTGTAGTCAAGGTTTATGCTATAATCTTGTGAAAGATAAAACTGACAGAAATGTTACCTTTCTAACAGTGTCTGCATTTTTTTTCTTATTATAGCATTATTCTATTTATTTGAGCTATGAATAGTTGCGATTAGATTCATTAGAACAAGCAGCTGAGGGACGAGGAGATAGCTTGGTTGTTCATAGTGCTTACCACAAGGGTCTCTTCACTGGAGACTGGAGTTGACTCTCCAGAAACCATGCAAAAAGCTGGGCATGGCCACAAACAAACTTTCTGTAACCCCAGTCTGCAGTGGGTGGAGACTGGAGACTGGAGACTCATAGACAGCATCTGCTGGTTGAGGAAGAGACCCCATCCCAAGGAGATGACCAGTTGAACAATAGAGAAGGGCACTCAAAGTTCTCTTCTGGCCTCCACACACATGTACATGACACATGTGTCTTAGGTTTATATGGATAGAATTGGGTACATAGGTCAGCAAATTTTTATCTTATTTAAAATTATCTTTTTTTATTTTTTATTTTCTTTTATTTTTAATTTTATTTATTTATTTGACAGAAAAAGAGGGAAGGAGAGAGAGACAGAGAGTGGGCATGCCAGGGCCTCCAGCTACTGCAAACAAACTCCAGACACATGTGCCTCCTTGTGCATCTGGCTACCGTGGGTCCTGGGGAATTGAACCTGGGTCCTTTGGCTTTGCAGGGAAATGCCTTAACTGCTAAGCCATCCCTCCAGCCCAAAATTATCTTTTGTATGTGAATTATGTCCTGTCACTGCAATATTTATAGGAGACTATATCTATGACATGATAAGGTAGCCCTTCATATAGAACCCAAAGACACTATGACATCTATTGAAATAACAGAAAGATATTCTGCTGCTTTCTTTACTATAAGATTGCTATAATGGTTAATCTCTGTTGTCAACTTGATTGAATCTACAAATAAGAGACAGATCTCTGGACTTGTCCATGAGGGTCTTTCCTAGAAGGATTAACTGAGGTGAGAATACCCACTCTTACGCGTCATCCCATGGGCTGGGGTCCTGGACTGTGTAAAAGAGAGGACGCTCACTGAGCATCAGCATTCATCATTCTCTGCTTTTCTGACTATTCCTGACTGTGGATGCAATGTGACCAGCAGCCTCCTGCTCCTGCCACCATGCCTTCCATACCACGATGGTCTCTATCCCTTATAACTGTAAGCCAGAATAAACCTTTCTTCCCTTAAGCTGCTTCTTGTTAGATATTTAGTCACAGCAATGAGAAAAGAAGCTAATACAATTACTTTTAAAAAATAAATCCTTATTTTCATATTTTGTTATATTTATGAGTATGTGGCTAAATAATTACCCTTCAGTGATCAATCAGATTTTCTTAGTATGATTTTTCTTAGGTTTATTTTCCAAGTGTGCCCAGTGAGTGGCCTCTGAGTGGCATGTGTTCCAAGGATAGCTATGAATGATATCTAACATATTTGTAGATGATAAAATCATGCTGAAGTGTCCAAAAGTTGGACATTCTTAATTGTCCTGTTGTGAACTACTATGTGTGCATAAAGTGATCATTCTAATTTAATAGGATGCTATTCGAACGAGGATAGATTTTCCTTTGAGATAAGCCAGTTATTAGAAGAAATTTTCTCCTTTGTTCCTTATAAACTAGAACTAACTAGTTCAATGGAATAAATTCCTGTGATTTTACATATATTTCTACTTCATTAAGCTGATGGTTTGAAATGGAAAGAACTGGCTCCAAAGTCAGATCTTTACTTTTAGCATATAACTTAATCATTTGTAAAACAGATGTGTTCATATTCAAGGTTGTTTTCAGATTTAAATGAGAAACTAGGTGAGGTACTGATGACAGTATCTGACACATGGCAGGAAGTTAATACAATTAGTACACACTTATCCTTATACCCTTTCTTCTTTCCATGAATTTCCCTTTTTATTCCCAGTGTCCCAGGTGGAAAGTAGAGTACTATTAATTTCAATGATTTTGTGTTCTAGTGGGACTTGAGATCATGTTTCTAAAAGTGTTTTCAGTTAATTATTGTACCTAAACACTTCTAAGAGAAATCCTCCAAAACAAATCTTTGACTTTTTTTGTTTTGTCGCAATTGTATTAGTTCTTTTTATCACTTCTAAGTCAGTGTGGAAAGCATTTATGAGCATGGTAATGAAAGGTACCTTTGAAGGAAACACCTTATAAAGTGTTTGTGTATGCTCCAGACAAATGAAGTTGTGCTAGAGGAAGCAATGGCAACCTTCTTAAAATGTGGGATATACATTAGTTGGCTTCTCACAGCACAAGTGTTATAAACTATATTGAGGAGATGTTTTCAGTTTAGCTGACAGTTTGTATGTTTGCCTCTGCACCATACCATGCCCTAGCCTATGGTAGGATACACTTAACTGTGGTGGCCAGAGTGGAACTTTGGGTGTCCTGCTGCGTTAGTCTTCTGCCTGTTCTTATTTGAGCCACAGTCTCTTACCGATACTACAGCTTGCCATGTTTTTGACAAGCTCCAGTGATTCCTGTTATCTTTGCTTTGCTATGAGATTGGGGTGACAGGCATGCTTGGCCACACCCAGCTATATATATGGGGCCCCAACGACCCTTATGCTTGTGCAGAAAGGACCCTTAACCTCTTAGTCATTTTCACCTCTAATAGTTCTGTATTAATTATTGTCTTAATTTCTTTTAGTTAAGCCTGTGAGCTCAAATAGATACTGTGATCCTTATTGGACAGATGAAGAAATGAAGATTCACAGCATGATAGCGTCTTGTAGTCTGAGCTTGTAATTAAGTACACCTATTTATTTATTTACTTATTTTGTGGTGATGGTTGTATTTTCATAGGACTTTATTTTTGAAATAATTTAAGACTGAATATATGGCAGAATATGATGAAATCTTCAATTTAGTAGGAACAGTAGAAAGAAGATACAGCTTGCTTTGGGTATATTAATAAGTATTTATTGGTAATGAGGGGGCATTCCCTTTTCATTTGTAGAACATAGTAGTGGTAACTTTTTATGGTCTAGACATTTCATAATAATTATAATTAATTATAATACCTAAATGTGCACAGTTTTTGCTATATACTAACCACTATTCAAAGTATAATATATAAATATTGGTCATCTCAACAGTTCTGTGAGGAAGAAGTACTGTTACTATCTCTATTTTATTTTTATAAAATTATTTAACAGAGAGAGAGAAAGAGAGTGAGTATGTACATGCCAGAGCCTCCTGCCTCTGTAAATGAACTCCAGACACATGCTCTCCTTTGTGCATCTAGTTTTTTTTTTTTGTTGTTGTTGTTGTTTGTTTTGTTTTTTGAGGTATGGTCTCAGTGTAGCCCAGACTAGCCTCAAACTCACATTGATCCTCCTACCTCTGCCTTCTGAATGCTGGAATTAAATGTATGCACCACTATGCCCAGCACATCTGACTTTACATGGGTACTTGGGAATCAAACTATGGACTGTCAGGCTTTGAAAGCAAGTGCCCTTAATCAATGAACCATCTTTCTAGCACACCAGCTCTATTTTATATGTAAGGAAATGTTGAAAATAAAGGAAAAAGCATTATAGACCATGCATAGGCCCTTTGTCCTAATTTAGGAATACAACTAATACATTATACATTTTAAGTATAATTTTCAGGTTTTAAAGGCTTAAAAACATGTTTGCATATCAATTGATGGAATGTTATTTAAGTTTCACTTTGCCAGTTAAAAAATATCCAATTCTTAGGGACTGATGAGATGGCTCAGTGATCAAGGTGTTTACCTGCAAAGCCTAATGACCTGGGATTGATTCCCCATACCCACATAAAGCCAGATGCACAAAGTTGCACATGTATCTGGAGTTTGTTTGCAGTGGCTAAAAGCCCTAGTGTGCCCATTCTCTCTCTCTCTGCTTGCAAATAATAAATAAATAAATAAATAAATAAATAAATAAATAAATAAATAAATAAAATTTAAAAGTGTCTGATTTTTATTTTTTTAATTCTTAGCATTAAAATTTTCTATACTATGTTTAATTTGTATCATAAAATACAGCAAACTTATGTAGCTTTTTGTTCCCTATCAAAGAAGTTAAGGTCTATATAGAAATCAAGGGTTGTATTGTTTAATCTGCTTTAAGGTTCCTTGAGAAATCTGATCAAAATTTGAAAGGAAGATCTCATTTTATAATTGTTAAACCTTTTGGGGGAGGGAGGGAGTTCATATTTTTGCCACATCTCCCTGTCTTGTAATCGGAGTAATTGTTTTAAAGAGTGAACTTAAAAAAAAAAAAAAAGAACTGAATTGTTACATTGCATACTTATTTATATTTTTCAGAAAATATTTAATTTATTTATTTGAGAAAGAGAAAGAGGCATCAGGGAGAGGGAGAGAGAGACAGAAAATGGGCATGACAGGGCCTTTAGCCAATGCAAACAAACTACAGATGCATGTGCCACCTTGTGCCATCTGGCTTGCATGAGTACTGTGGAATTGAACTTGGGTCCTTAGGCTTTTCAGGCAAGTGCCTTAAGTGCTAAACCATCTCTCCAGCCCTAGTTATTATTATTATTATTATTATTTTTAATAATTTATTTTTGGGAGAGAGAATGGGCATGCGAGGGCCTTTCAGCCACTGTGAACTAACACCAGACGCATGTGCACCCCCTTGTGGCCAATGTGTGACATTGCGTGTGTGCATCATTGTGCATCTGGCTATGTGGGACCTGGAGATTTGAACATGCATTCTTAGGCTTCACATGCAAGTGCCTTAACCACTAAGCTATCTCTCCAGCCCTACTTACTTATTTTTAATATACAAAATTAGTAAAGATTAACCATGGCATTTCACTTTTACTAGATCAATTCTCTTATCTATTTTTGTTTATAGACAGCAGAATTTTAGTGGCTTATCTATAGGTCTGTTTCATCCTTTAGTGTCATAGAGATGGGTGTGTGGTGCAAATAATGTTAGGAAAACCCAGTATAAGGCTGACAGTCATGCAGGTGAAAAGTGATGATCCCTGGAGTAGAAATATTAACTGGGTAATGAGAGAAAGGGATAGACTCAGAAGTTGTAGAGGTGGCAAAATAAACAAGATTAGTGCTTGAGAATTGCATTTAGCTTAAACACCATTATAAATTGACAATATGCCTTTGGCATGTGAAGGGGCAGTTCATCCACCATATATTTCTTTTGAAGCATTTTCTTATTTTCAAAGATGCTTCTGTATTTTTTATTTTTTCTATTCCAGAGATGAGATGGAAAATCTAATTATCTCCCTTTCCCCCAGAACTTGGGTTTGAACCTAGCACATGCTAGGCAAGTGTTCTGCCATTAGATTATATCCCCACACCCCTTTTAAAAATATTTTTCCCCATTTTGAGACAGGATCTTACCAAGTTACACATGCTTGTCTTGAACTTGCTCTGTAGCCTAGGCAGGCATTGAACTTGCATTCCTCTTGCATCAGCCTCCTGAGTAGCAGTGACTACAGTCCTGTGATACCATGCTCAATACTGACTTATTATAGTCCTATTTTTAACATTATATTGACAACCTCCATACTTAGTGACAATATATCATGATTGTAGTTCCCTACCACCATACTCCCTTTTTCCTCTCCTATGCCCCTTCCACTGAGCCCTTTATTCTTTCCAATGACTCTCTTCTATTTTGGTATCATTTTTTCCCTCCTATTATGCAGGTCTTTTTGTTTGTTTGTTTATTTTTTATTTATTTATTTGAGAGTGACAGAGAGAGAGAAGGAGGGAGGGGGAGAGAGAGAGAGAGTGGGAGAATGGGCGCGCCAGGGCTTCCAGCCACTGCAAACGAACTGCAGACGCGTGCGCCCCCTTGTGCATCTGGCTAACGTGGGTCCTGGGGAATTGAGCCTCGAACTGGGGTCCTTAGGCTTTACAGGCAAGCGCTTAACCACTAAGCCATCTCTCCAGCCCTATGCAGGTCTTTTGTAAGTAGTGTCAGCCACTGTGAGGTCATAAATACCATGACACTTGTTGGAAGACAGTATTGTAAGCACTCTTTCCCTTCCTTTTGCTCTTACATTCTTTAAAAAAAAAATACTGTGTGTGTGTGTGTGTGTGTGTGTGTGTGTGTGTGTGTGTGTAGTTTTTCTAGAGGTAGGGTCTCACTCTACATCAGGCTGACCTGGAATTCACTATGTAGTCTCAGGTTGGCCTCGAACTCACAGTGCTCCTCCTACCTCTGCCTCCTGAGTGCTGGGATTAAAGGCATGCGCCATCAAGCCTGGCTCTGGCTCTTACATTCTTTCTGCCACCTCTTCCGCAATGATCCCTGAGCCTTAGAGGGTGATAGAGATGTCACAGTGCTGAACACTCCACTGTCATTTCTTCTTGGTGTTTTGGTGAGTTTTGAGTCACACCAGTGGTCACTACCATCTTAAAAGAGAAGTTTCTGTAACCAAAAGTGAGAGTATAGTTATATGTATCATAGACATAAGTATTTAGAGAGTAATTTGGTGGGTATTACATATCCATTCAGCTGGACAACAGTAGTAGTTTCCTTCTGAAGGTATATGACATCCCCAGGCATAGGCTTTTGATTAGTTTTTCAGTACTAGGTTGAGGCATGTGGAATTTGTCTCAAATATAATCAGAGAGCAGTTGATTTCCCCCATAGCAGATTATGCCATTGTTGCCACTGTTGCCACTGTTGCAGTCATGTTTGCATTGCTGGCAGAAATCACCCGACCAATAGCAGCTTGAGGGAAAGAAATGGTTTATTTTGGCTTATAGACTTGGGGGAAAACTCCATGATGACAGGGGAAAACAATGGCATTAGCAGAGGGTGTACATTACCCCCTGGCCAACCTAAGGCAGACAATAGCAACAGGAGAGTGTGCCAAGCACTGGCAAGGGAAAGCTGGCTATAACACCCATAAGACCGCCCCCAACAATACATTGCCTCCAGGAGGCATTAATTCCCAAATCGCCATCAGCTGGGAACCTAGCATTCAGAACACCTAAGTTTATGGGGGGCACTTGAATCAAACCACCACACCCACCATTGTACTGGTAGGCATATTTGGCCTGGTTGGCCCAGAAAGCTTGCTGGGTCTGCTGCTGGTTGAGACTGTAGATGACTTTTGTTCCCCAATAGTCTACATAGCTCTTTTCAGCATCTTGACAGCTAGTAAACAGGGAGGAAGTTTCCAGCTCAGCTTCAGCTTGGTTTTTCAGTGTGCTGCAGCCCAAGCCTTCGGCAATAGGATCTTCGTCTAGTTCTGGTGGGCAACCTGAAACCATGGCAATAACCTATAACGTTTTGGGGGCATCAGAAAACTCTGTGATGAGCTACTTGATAGAAGGTATCCCACCTTGTCACTGAAATATTCTTGTAACAATCTGTGGCTTCTGGGCACAGCAATATCTACCCTCCTGTGTACTCTTGCCAAAACATATATATTATTCATCTAGTGACAATTTAGGTTTTCATGTGGCTTATTCATAATATGTTTAATTTTGATTAACTCTCCTCCCACTCTCTCCTTTATTTCATCTCCTGAATAGTCCTGTTTTACTTATAATTTATATTTATGATAGAAGAGACATAGTAAGTTGCAAACAAGATATATTTATATTATACCTGACATTTATGCATTTGCCTTTGCTAGTGCTGTTTATTCCATGGTATGGGTTCAAGTTGCTCTCTAGTATCCTTTCATTTTAACTGGCAAGATTTCCCTTTGTGTTTCTTGTATGACATGTCTTCTGACATTGAAATGGGGTCTCTCTGTGTTGCCCAGGCTGGTTTCAATTGCTCTGACCTCAGCCTGCATAGTAGCTGGGATTACTGGGGCGTAGGACTGCACCTGGATAAAGATGTCATGATTTCGTCTTTATTTTTTGAGAAGGGAAGGCAAGTCCCAGGTGGTTGCAGTGGTGACAACTGCAGCCACAACTTTACAGTGTTGATCAGAAAGTGAAGAGAGGGAAAGAAAACCCTATAGTGTCTTTTGGAAATGAGTTCTGTTTGTGTCTTTTAGGTTATCTTGAACTCACTTTCCTTCTACTTCAACCTGCAGAGTGCTGGCTTAAAGGTGTGTGCTGCAACACCCACCTGATGTCTTCTGATTGGTCATTCCTAGGATGCAGTTTGAATTATTTCAGAGCAGTATGTCTTGACTTGGAAGCTAGACTTAGGTGGGAGTAAAAATGAATGAATATAGCCAAAGGACTGTTTCAAAAAATATTTTTTTTGTGTGTGGGAAAAAGAGGTTTATTTTAGCTTACAGGCTTGAGGGGAAGCTCCACGATGGCAAGGGAAAACGATGGCATGAGCAGGGGGTGGACATCTCCCCCTGGCCAACATAAGGTGGACAATAGCAACAGGAGAGTGTGCCAAACACTGGCATGGGGAAACTGGCTATAACACCCATAAGCCTGCCCCCAACAATACACTGCCTCCAGGAGTTGTTAATTCTCAAATCTTCATCAGCTGAGAACCTAGCATTCAGAATGCCTAAGTTTATGACGGACACCTGAATCAAGCCCCCACATTCCGCCCCTGGCCCCCATAAACTGATAACCATCCATGATGTAAAATACAATGCATTCAATCCAACTTTAAAAGTCCCCATATTTCTTTTTATCAATCCCAATGATATTCATACATCCCCATAATCCAAGGTCTTTTAACTGAGCCATAATACCAAAATACAACCTCAAAAAACCCATAATGGCACAGAAAAACATTCACACTGCAAAAGATGGCACTGGGCATTGTAAAGAAATACTCAAGCAATACATGATTTAAATAGGGCAAACACCAAACTCTATAACTCCAAGTCCAACAACTCTAGCCAGTGACAAATCTCCAAGTCTGATAATTCTAACCGGCAGTTCCAATTTTGCCCCTCCAGCTAGGCTACTCACAGTCCTGGAAAACTTTATCGGAGCCAGCAGCTTTCCTTAGCAGTCATCCCATTGTCCCAGCATCTCCACTGGGTATCCACTGCAATCCATGGTTCATCCTCACGGCTCCATCAGGTCTCCATGCAGGCAGTCCTGCTTCACGCTGCCCATGGCCATTTCCAAAACACAAGGCCATGTTGCAAACTCAACTCATGATCCTCTCTTTCCTGCATTTCTTATACTCCACAATACCAGGTAGGGTGCCAATTTGGTAATCCATGGGGAGAGCAATAAAGCAGACTTTGAAGAACAGGACACTCCTTGAGCACTCAGGCCCCTCCATAGGAGTCTATATTCTTCCTGTTGCTCCAGTGCAGGTCAACTAACCCAATATCAAAGGTTGTAATCTCTCAACTGCAGCTGAGTGAGCAGCAGTTCACCCAAAGATTTTTCTTCCTGTGCCATATCCCACTGCTAACACCAGTTCATTTATATGCAAAACAACCCTGCACAACTTCTCAGGACACGGGCACAACAGCAAGCTTCCCACACAAACTGCTAGCCCAGTCCAGGCACAAGTCTTTCTCACCCTCATAAGGCAAACCTCATAGTCCATAGTTCTTACTGCATTCAGGTCTTTCAACTCTGACCAGACTAGTCCATCAAGCTATACTTACAGCACTGCAAGGTGTCTCTTAGGTCAAGGTTTCAAATCCTTCCACATTCCTCTTGAAAACCAACTCCAAAAGGCCAAAGCCACACAGTCAGACGTCTAGCCACAATCCCACTCCTCACTACCACTTTGCTGTTGCAGTCAGCATTGCTGGTAGAAATCACCCAACTAAGAGCAACTTGTGAGAAAAAAGAGGTTTATTTTGACTTACAGGCTCAAGGGGATGCTACATGATGGCAGGGAAAATGATGGCATGAGCAGAGGGTGGACATCACCCCCTGGCCAACATAAGGTGGACAATAGCAACAGGAGAATGTGCCACTCAAAAAATATTTTTGAAAGTGTTTATTAACATTGATATGGAGAAAGATATCACATTCATTGGGTATCAAATATTAAAAACCTTCTGTTTTTTTAAAGTTGTAATGTATGGCATGTATTTTATCTGTAAAATGGAACATTAATTTACTTGTGAGAAAATTGTGATACGTTTCTTGTCTTCATATACCATTCTTTTAAGAAATGTATTTTAATTATGATAAAAATGTAACACTAAATTTAGCACCCTAACAGTTTTCAAGTATATTGTTAAGTATTGTTAAATAAATTTATATTGTTATGCAATAGATCTCCAGAACTTTTTATTATTACAAAACTAAAATTCTGTGCCCATCAAATAAGCATTCCCAAATTTCTTTTCCTACCCAGCTCCTGGTAAACCCCATTCCATTTCATCTTCTGTGGCTTTATCTATTTTACTCCATATAAGTGGAATCATAGTATTTTTATCTTTTTGTGACTTGCTCATTTCACCTAACATAATGTCTTCTAGGTTTGTCCATCTTGTGCCAGTGATAAAATGTCCTTTTCTTTTTTTTTTAAGGCTGACGTGTATTATGTGTATTATCACATTTTATTTATTCATCCTCTTCATTTACTTTTTAATTTCAGCTTTTGGAATACAGTATCTTTCTTTTGCACTCACTTCTTTGTCTATGTTTTATCTTATGTAGAGATGTAAACTATTGTCTGGCTTATTCTTTAGTAGTCATGTTAATGGTTATATTTTCGTTCTGTTTTATAGCTGTCTTATTACACATTGCTGTATTATTCATTTGGAAATCTTTGAGTTATTTTATTAGTTTCCTTAGATATATAATTGATGGGAAGTTTTAAAAGAACCTGGGAATTTGCCAGTTAAATAATTATAAATTATGAGGCTAACAAATTCTTTTCCAATAACATATAAACTCTATACCATCCCGGTTTAAATTATAGTGCCTAATATGGCCTCAAGGCTTATGACATTGTCTCTTTTCTACTGAGCAGCTTAATTTGTTATGAAAGTGAAAGAAAAGTAATTCCATCAAAATTGTACTGCTGACATCTGTTTCTGATAAAAATTTTAGTAATATGATAGGAATTAAGAGCATTGTGTGATTGCTATTTCTGATTCTCACAATAATAACTGTGGATGACTTGTCTTTCTTTAGAGAATCATTTATGTATGTGAGGTTTTATTAAGTCCAAATGGAAGTGAATTATAGAGCTGTGGTCTACTTAAGCAATAGCTAAGTTTCTTTCTGACAGGAATCCTCTTAGATTACTTGATAAATTTAAGTAAATTATATCTTACTCTTTAAATTTTTCAAAAATAATGAAAAGTTATGGCCTGGAGAGATGGCTCAGCAGTTAAAGGTGCTTGCTTGCAAGGCCTGCTGGCCTGGGTTTGAATCCCCAGTATCCATGTTAAGCCAGATGCACAAGTGGCTCATGTATCTGGAATTTGTTTGCAGTTGCAGGAGGTCCTGCTCTCATTCATTCGTCTCCCTTCTCTTCTTACAAATAAATAAGGAAAATGAAAAACTATAACAAAAATTTATAATCTAATTGTACAGCATAATTTTTCTGAAGTCACATATTTTTTTACATACACAGGTTAAAGTATTTAATCCATTTTTTCTTTGTATCATGATGAACTGTTTGTTTTCTTTAAGTTACTAATATTGGGAAGGATATAGTCTTTGAGATCAAAATTTATTTGGAGTTTATAAATGTATATATAAATTCTCCTGAAAACAAATGTATACTAAGAGGGAACAATTTATTTGGAAATTACTTGATTAAGGTAATAAAAAGGAGTAGAAAAGAATTGGAAAATAAAAAAGTCAAATTGAGGAGGAAGTGTGAGATAGGTAATACAAGGTGAATATATATTTGAGACAGAGAAAGGATGGAGCCTGAAGAGTTTTTAACTTCATATGTACTTAGGAAAGGATGATTGCCTTTTGAGCTCTCAGCTGGTAATAGAGCAGTTTGATCAGGTATTGCTTTTTTTTTGCAGCTGAGCGACTTTGTCATTGGTGTATCATTAGGCCATCGCCAGCATGACCCTGCAGATAGTAATCCCATAATACTCCCTTTTCAGATAACTCCCAGGCAATTCCACAGACTTCAGTCAAGCATATTTGACTGCAAAGTTAATTTGCTTTCCAATACATAGTCAGCTTCTATAGGAAATCATTGTTCTATAACTTTAATTCTTATTTCAGGGCCTAGGGAGATGGGTCAGTGGATAAAGCATTTGCCATGAAAGCCTGAACACAGATCCTCAGACATCATGTAAAAGCTGGAAGCTGTGATGGGCTTTTTGCGATCACAGCATGCCCATGGAGAGATGAAAGATAGAGACAGGAGAATTTCCTAGAAGCTTGTAGACCAGCTAGCCTGGCAAATACCATGGTGAATGGCAATGAGAATGAGACCATTTTCCAGAGTGAGGTGGAAAATAAGGACTGACACTCTGACCTCCTTTATGCACGCCAACATACACACAAACATACCAAACATTTCTTTTTACTTCATTTAATTCTTGTAATAATTGGATGTTCATGGAGATAATAACAAGGTCTTGCTAGCTATAAAAATTTGAGATAGGGACGTACAAAACTTGTTTATATTTAATGCATACTTTGTGTTTTACAAATTCATATTTTTCTTTCTCTTTTTCTTGCTATGTGATATTAGGTTAAGGTAGAGAGTCTGTTAAACTTTACCTAATCTTCACATATAAAACAGACATCAAATTTATTGGAATCACAGGCTTAAGGTAAGGATTAAATGAGATAATATATAAAGAATTCAGTACTATATTGGTAGTAGGTAGTGCCATCAGGGTGGTATCTATCTATCTATCTATCTATCTATCTATCTATCTATCTATCTATCTTAGTCTTATCTCCATCTTATCAACACTATATCTGCTTCTTCAATTATATATAGGTTTTAGTTTTATGAAGAGTTTTGAAAAAAATCATATCGAGACTCAAGTTTTTATTTTTAGTATTTTAATCTTAAGTACTTTATTTGTTCTATTCATAATGAACAGGACACTATAACATTTTCCTATATGTCTTATTTTTGCTTGTTTTCTTTTTCAGATTCAAAACCTTTACTAAGTTATTTTTTGCCTTTCTTCTAAATTGAGAACTTTATTGTATGTGCATATTACATGTTAGTCATGCTCCCACTGAGTTGTACTTTCTTGCCCCTCTCTCCTGTTCCTGTTCCACTGAAGACCCTCCTCAATGGGCTTACTGGTATTCATTGTGGGGTCATAAAGGCACCAGTCTCTGTAGGACAGGGACATTGCCTCAGAATATACCTTTTACTCTGTGGTTCTTACATTCTTTTTGTCCCTTCTTCTGCTATGTTCCCTAAGCCATGGAGGGAGTCACTTTTAGTGTTGAGCTCTCAGCAGCCTCTGATTTTCTTTGAGTTTTGAGTCTTAGTGTCTACCGTGATCTCCCCAGAGGACCAGGTTCTCAGGCTAGTAGTGAAAGCAGCATTTGTTCTGATGGGTCTTGGTTCTCTTCAATTTTCACTTCAATCTGTATAAAGCAGTTTCTCTAGCCAAGAGTGAGAGCAGTATGGATCAAAGGGATACACATAGACCTTGAGAAGACTTTTGGTATGCCTAACCTCATCTTTTAGCCAAAGAACAGCAGAAGCTTCCTTCTAGGGTCTATGATCTTCCAAGTCATAGGCTTATGACTTGGTTCTCAGCAGATAAGAATTCCCTTTCACTGAGGAGGCCTCATATCCAGACAGAGAGCAGGTGATTATCCCCATAACCTGTGTATTTCTATTGTACCAACTTGTACATCTTGCCTGGCTGGTTGATTTTGCAGCTTGCAGTATCCTGTGCTTGTTCACACTGTTGAACTTCACCCCACGCCCATAGCAGTTCACATGGTACTTTCTAACACTATGAGAGGTAGCTATCAGGGAGCTGGCTTCCATCTCAGTTCTAGCGTGAACTCTCAGTGTCCTACAACTGCAGCCAGTGGTGTCTTTGGCAGTAGGGTCTTGCCAACTAGAACTACTGAGTAGCCAAATGCTTTGGCAATGGTCATCATTGTTTTGGGGACCTCATGGACTTCCCTTACCAGTAGCTCACTGTGTGGGAGAGGTAATCCTATTCTGGCAATAACCTATCATACCTCTGCATGATACTTCTACCCAAACTATGCCCACTCTCTCTTATTAAGAGAAGCATATCTTTTAATTAGCTAACCAAGAGGAAGGTTTCTGTGGTACTGATTCATGCCATCTTTAGTTTTGTGTATCTTCACACTCCCCTCCCTCCCTTACCCAAGTTTCCCCCAGACCCAGTATTCTCTGTAGTGCTGGCTTAGTGCTTATACATTAATGAAGACAGCTTTTATCATGGAAAATATTTCTTTACCTTTTATTATGATGGATAATTTTGTTGCATATAGTAAGTAGTTTAAGTTGGCAACTGTGGTCTTTCAGATTTTGAAGTACTCCTTTATCAGTCCTTCTTGATTTTAGTTTCCATTGAAAAAATAGAATGTAGTTTTGATTGGCTTACTTTTGTAAGTGACAAGCTGATTTTCTCTTGTAGCTTTTAGTACTCTCTCTTTGTTTTTTGTGTTTTAACTATGATGTGACATGGAGAATGTCTTCTCTGATTCTGTCTATTTGATGTTCTGTGTGTCTCATGTACCTGAGTGAGCCTCTCTTTTGTAAGAGTCAGAAAATTTTCTTCTATAATTTTATTGAAGATATTCCTTATGCCCTTGGCCTATAGTTCTTCCTCTTCTTATATGTCCATGATTCAAATGTTTGGCCTTTTTAAGGTGCCTCACATTTCCCTCATGTTCTGTTCATACCTCTTTGAATTCGTCTTTGGTTTTGGCCTCCTGATCTATTTCCATTTCTTGTCCTTAAGCACTGATAGTTTGCCTCCACATTATCTATTCTGTTGGTGAGACTTTTTTTGGATTCTTAAAATTAGTTATTTTATTTTTGTTTTCTATTAGATTTTTTTCAGTGTCTCTATCTCTTTATTGAATTCCATTTTCATTTCTTTTCTTTTTTCCAAGGTAGGGTCTCTCACTCTGTAATCTCAGGTTGGCCTCAAACTCACAGTGATCCTCCTACTTCTGTCTCACAAGTGCTGGGATTAAAAACATGCCATCATGCCAAGCCTTCCATTTCCATTTTTTGATTTTACTTTCTTATTGTCTCTTGGAATTCATTCTTATTTGATCATGTCCTCATTGAGTTCATTCCACTGTTTATTGTGTCCTTAGTTTTTTTTTTATTCTCATCATTTTTATTCATCTGTTTGTTGAATTCTTTTTGATTTTCTTGTATCTATTGTGTTTGTTGTTTCTCTTCCATTTTATTCAGCTGTTTGATCATAGCCTAATTGAATATGCTTTTGGAATTGCAATTTGGAATTTTTTGTGTGGAGTTTCCTCTAATTCGTTTGCATTGGACTTTTCCAGTATGGGACTAGGCATTCTTGTTGGGTACATCTGGCCTTAGATTCTTGTGCTATTTGTTTTGCTTTGGGTTTTCCAATTTGAGATAGTCCTTTTTTTTCTTTTCGAGACTGTAGCAATACAGCTCTAGTGGAGCCTGTGTTGAGTGGCCTGGTTAGCCTTGAGCCAGGTTGAACATGGAATGCTATGTATTTGCAGGTTTGGGCTGGGCCCACTGGAAGCTGAGCAGACTCCTCCTTGTGTGTGCAGTCTTAATAGTTTTGGCTGGGCCTGCTTAGTGCTGGGAGCTGTAGAGTGTGACCAGCTCTAGAGTCTCTACTCAGGGTGGCACATATGAGCAGTCTGATTGATGAGTTCAGTACCATGTGGACTTTATTTTTAATCCAAGTGAGTGGGGCCCCAGTTTGCATTTCTGTGTGGAGTGTTTACCTGGACCTTGGTGTAGTAATGAAGGCTTTGAAGTGAGATCAGCACCAAATGGGCAGAATCCCTAATTCCACATAGTGGGGTGACCCTGAACCTTTGATCCTCCTCCTTCTACTTCCTGAGAGCTGGGATTATAGGTATATGCCACCATGCCTGCTTTATGTTGTTCTGGGGCTAGAATTGATGGCTTTGTGCATGCTAGGAAAGCATTCTATGAACTGAGCTACTGCTCCAACCCAGTTGTGGTGTTTTCTCTAGATTATGAACCATATATTCTAAAGTTGGATCTATGATATAATATTTTAATTTATGTAATAATGCAATAAAAATATTTTTATTATTGGCTTTCTTCATTAAGATTATAAAGTATATCTGTAAGCATTCTTTGCAGTGGCTACTCTATTTGCCAGAGAATTTCTTTAGTATAATCCTGTGGTTTCTTTAGGTCTCCATTTTCTTTTAATGTACTTAAATGCTATAGTATCAGAATCAACCGATATTTCATTTACCTCTAAGACTGAAAGATATTTTTAGGTATTCAGAGGTTGATAGGAAATACCTCTCATTTACCTCATTTGAGGAAAATACTTGAAAAAACTGTTAACAAAATAGCCAAGAATGAGAACTGAGGACTTCGAAGGTTATGAAGGAGGAAACAGTTATAAGCAGTCAACTTTTGATATGTATTGCCAAATCATACAGAGTGACCTGTAGAAGCTACATAAGAATTCTTTTACCAGAGATGATTAATCTGGAAAGAGTTAAAGGAACAGTGTGTGTAAGGTTCATTGAACTGAAAGAGGAAAACTAGATGGATTAGAGGACAATAGAATTCTGTATAAATAGATGCTTTGAAAAGTATGATAAGATTAAACAATTTTCTTAGGTGTATAAATATAATAAAACATATAAGGCCAAAAGCAAATATTAATTTTATTGCCAACTTTAAAATTTTTTAATAACTGGTATTCCCTCTGTTACCATTATTTGGTGTTTTGTATGTTCTAATGGCCTAAATAAAGTAGAAAAATAGAGCTATCCATTATAAACATTAGAAAAGAAGAGGAACTATTTTGTTTTGCTGTTATGGTTATATGCTTACAATAATCAAAATTTATTGGTGAAAGATTACCAAGTTTGCAAAAATTGGAAAATAGCTATATGTAGCAATCATTGTGCTGGGGTGATGGCTGAGCAGCTAAAGGTGCTTGCTTGCAAAGCCTGCTGGCCTGGACTCAGTTCCCCAACACCATGTAAAGCCAGATGCAAAAAGTAATGTAAGCATCTGACATTTTTTTTGCCTTGGCAAGAGACCCCAATACACCACACACATATGCAAATGCATAAAAATTAAAAAAATTTAGTGCTGAAGAGATAGCTTAGCAGTTAAGGTGTTTGCCTGACAAGCCAAAGGACCCAGGTTCGATTCCCCAGGGCCCACATAAGCCAGATGCACAAGGTAGCCTGTGTGTCTGGAGTTTGACTACACTGGCTAGAGGCCCTGGCACACCCAATCTCTCTATCTGCCTCTCTCTCTCAAAGAAAAATATTAAAAATTTTTTAACTTTAAAAAAGAATTCAGTTTTATTTATCATTGTTACTTAAAAAGTTGGAAAGGTAATCACTTAAAAGTAGTTTCAAAAACTAGAAGATACTTAGGAGTGAATTTAATAAAAGAAATCTATGAAGAAGCTATAAAATTCTCATCAAAAGACATTATAATAGATTTGAAATAAAGGAAAATAAACATGCTAGCCTCATACAAATATGTTCCTCTAAAGTCACCAAATTTCCTTTTACTAAATATTATTTAAGGTATTGTAATTCTAATCAAAATTCCATCATCAGAATTAAGGGAGAAGTGAGATATATCTAGTCAAATCAGATACAAAAATAAATTCTAATGCTATTGTAATAAAAATAGTACGGGGTGATGGAGAGATGGCTTAGCAGTTAAATGCTTGCCTGTGAAGCCTAAGGACCCGATTTGAGGCTCAATTCCCCAGGACCCACATTAGCCAGATGCACAAGTGTTCACATGTGTTTGGAGTTCGTTTGCAGTGGCTGGAGGCCCTGGAGCACCCATTATCTCTATCTCTCTCTCTTTATCTGCCTGTGTTTCTCTCTGTCTGTTGCTATCAAATAAATAAATAAATAAATAAATAAATAATAAAACAAAAAATAGTATGGCACTGATGTGTATTGGTGAATTAACGAGGCCGGAAATAGACTTTGTATAAGTGGGAATTTAATATGATAAGGTTGCCAATAGAATTCCACTGAAGAATTGTAACCATACGTACATACATGAATAGATGTCTATTCATCTCAGAGAAAATGGGTTGTATTTGAACTGGGCCCTGACAGCTAACAGTGCCGTAATAAAGACCTTGAACTTAGAGGACACACATTAAAGTTAAAGTTCTACATCAAAAAAAAAAGTTGTGTTGGCCATAGTTTATTAAGAGGTATTTATAACTTATTAGTTGAGAAGTACTGAAAATTACTTCATGACAAACATAGGTGCATGTATATGCATACATTCATATATAATATTTAAATGTGTTTAAATATATGCTAATGAATTTAACCAATTTTCTTTTAATTTGGAGTTTTTTCATGTCTGATACAGTTCTAGTAGGTACTTGGTATCTGTCATAGATTATATTCTACAGAGGGCAATAGGCAATAAGCAACAAATACAAAAAATATGGTAAAACATATAGTGCATGAGAAAAAGGAAATTGCTTTGGAATTGAGAAAGTAGAGTAAGGCAAGAAGGATGGAGAGGTTTATGGGGGGACAGCTTTATAAGTTTAAACCTGGTTGACAGGTCTGATTGAGATGTTCTATCTGAGCACAGATTTGAAAGCTACACATATTCATATTTCAGACAGTAGGGATTGCTCATGGAACGTCTTTGTATGCTGGAACAGAGAGAGTAGATGATAGGATCAAACGACTCAAGAAAATAAGGGAGGTATTGTAGAGGAAGGTCAGGTCATGGAGGAGTGTTTTATAACCCTTGAAGACATTGAGCAGCAGAGTGATAAGATCTTATTTATATTTTTGAAGGACCATTATGGTTTTGTCTGAATTGCTTTTTGTGGGAGTAGCCAAAGTTAAAAGCAAGGAGACAAATTGGGAGATTTTAGTGAAGTCCAAGGAAGAGAAGATGCTGACATACATCAGATTAGTAGATAGTTGGATAAGATCTGGTCATAATTTTAGATCTATTTTGAAATGATTGGATGTGATACAAAGGAAAGAATTAAGTTAGCTGATGAGAACTATCATAAAAGAAAACAGAAAAAAAAAAAGAGGTAAGGAAAGAAGGAGATAGGGGACAAGGGATGGAATAAAGAAAAATAGAACGTTAAGTGGTAGTTTAACAAAGAATTATTCTAATAGCAGACATGTGTATGTATGTTTATGTACAGTATGGTTGGTTCCTGGGCCAATCCAATCGTGTCTAGAAGTCTGTAGTCCTCTTGTTTCATACAGACTTGAGAAAATGAGGTGACAGGACTTAGGAAGAGAGGTTAAGATCAAGGAAAAGAGTCCACGTCAACAGTGAACTAGGGGAGAGGTCTCTGCTTTGCCAGGTTAAGGACCTGAAAAAAAGCATTCTAAATGTTAGGAAGCAATAACAGTTTATTCAAAAGAAATTGGCAGTTTCCCCCTTGAGGTAAAGGCAAAAGGGAGCTATTGTTAACATAAATTGTATCAAGTTAAAATATTGCTGGAATTCCTAATAAATGCCAGGTGCTTCTGGACAGCATGTAGGAGTTTAAGGGCAAAAAACAAAATTATTTCAACTTTTGTGTAAATGATAGGAGCTGATTCTTGTGAATTATTAGTTAATGAAATTGCCTGGGCTAGTGTTTAAGTTTTTGGAGACTTAAGTGGACCTGTTCCATAGCCTTCAATCCTATCTACTTGGAAGGCTGAGGCAGGAGGACTGCAGGTCTTAAGCTGGCCTGGGTTACAAAATGACTTCAAGGTCAGCCTGGGAAATGCAGTGAGATCCTGTCTCAAAATGAAAATACAAAGAAAGGCTGCGGATATAGCTTAGTGGTAGTGTATTTGCTTAGTATTTATGAGGCCCTAGATTCAGTTCCCTGTCCAAAGTACAGGGGATAGGGAGGGAGAATATATGTGTTAAGAAAATATGAAAGTGGAGCTGGGGCGTGGCTTAGTGCTTAAGTACTTGCTGTGCAATCATGATGTTTGGCCCGAGTTCGATTCCAATACCCACATAAAAAGCTGGAGGAGACCATACATGCCTTAACCCTTGTGGTGGTTTGATTCAGGTGTCCCCCATAAACTTAGGTGTTCTGACTGCTAGGTTCCCAGCTGATGGATATTTGGGAGTTAATGCCTCCTGGAGGGAGTGTATTGTTGGGGGTGGGCTTATGGGTGTTGTAGCCAGTTTTCCCATGCCAGTGTCTGGCACACTCTCCTGTTGCTATTGTCCACCTTATGTTGGCCAGGGGGTGATATCCACCCTCTGCTCATGCCATCGTTTTCCCCTGCCATGTGGAGCTTCCCCTTGAGCCTGTAAGCCAAAATAAATCTCTTTTTCCCAGGAGCTACTCTTGATTGGGTGATTTCTACCAGCAATGTGAACCAGACTGCAACAACCCTACTCCTGTGTATATATGTTGAGGGGGTGGATGGGGGGACAGTGGTAGGAGAATCACTGGAGTTCAGTGGTCAGCCAATCTGAACAAAGACAGAAGCTCCAGGTTCAATGAGAGACTCTGTGTCAAGGAAACAATGTGAAAGAATAATAGAGGAAGATACCTAATGTTCTCCTCTGTATGTGTGTGCATGGGGCACATGTGTCTGCCCACACATGTACATAAACACACACACAACACATACTACACACAAATGCGTGTAAAAAAGAAAGCAATAAGGTAAGTCATTTTCTTTCTTTAAAAAATTTTATTATTATCACTATTATTAACAATATATTTTGTACGGATACATCATGTGTTGTTTTGTATGGATACATCATGGTTGTTGCCCTCTTTTCCCTCTTCCCTGCTCCCATTCCTCCGGGGACCCTCCTTAGTGGGGTTGTAGGTATTCTCCATGGAGTTGTAGGTTATGTGTTGTGGGAGTAGCAGTCAGTTTGTTTGGGGGCAGGAAGGGAATGCCTCTGGGCATGGTGTCGTAACCTGTGGCTTTCACAATCTTTCTGCCCCCTCTTCCTCAAAATTCTGAGCCATGGTGGGTAAGATTTTGTTTTTCAAATTTTTATTAACAACTTCCATGATTATAAAAAATATCTGATGATATCTCCCACTTTCCTCTTTGAAACTCCATTCTCCATCATATTCCCTCCCCTTCTCAATCAGTCTCTATTTTATTTTGATGTCAAGGTCTTTCCCTCCTCTTATGATGGTCTTGTGCAGGTAGTGTCAGGCACTGTGAGGTCATGGATATCCAGGCCATTTTGTGTCTGGAGGGAGCACGTTGTAAGGAGTCCTACCCTTCCTTTGGCTCTTACATTCTTTCCGCCTCCTCTTCCGCAATGGACCCGGAGCCTTGGAAGGTGTGATAGAGATATTGCAGTGCTGAGAACTGCGGTCACTTCTTTCCAGCACCATGATACCTTCTGAGTCGTCCCAAGTTCACTGCCATCTGAAAAGAGAAGATTCTCTACCAAAAGTGAGAGTAGCATTAATATAAGGGTATGAATATTAAGAGAAGTGTTTACTGGCCAGTTTGATAAGCATAGTATATACATTTAGCCAGACACCAGCAGACATTACACCCCTAGGGCTCATGACTATCCCTGTTTTAAGTTTTCAGTATCAGGGATGTATTCCCTCCCATGGAGCAGGCCTCCAGTCCATAGAGGGCAGCTGTTTTCCACCATGATAGACCTGCCACTATTGCATCCATTGGCTCATTTGACCTGGGGGCCAAATATAAGGCTTGCAGTGTCCACTGTTGAGTATCTTCACTGGTGATCTCTCTTTCTCCCATTGAACTGCATACAGAATGGCTTCTTCCAGATTTCTGTCATCTGGTCTACATGGAGGAGGTTATCAGCTCAGTTCCAGCAGGATTTCTCAGTGACCTTGCAGCCCAAGTATGTGGAGTCTTCAGCAATAGGGTCTTACCATCTATTCCTGGTGGGAAACCAAGGGCCTTGGCAATGGCCTATAATGTTTTGGGGGCATCAGGGACCTCCCTGGCCAACACCTCATTGAAAGGTATCCCATCGCTAGCACTGAAAATTTTCTAGCAACAATCTACGGCTCCTGAGTGTTCCATTGTCCAAAACTGGAGGATTCCATATGATTTATTTATATCCTCTTAGATTTTGATTAGCCCTCCCTCCACCTTTCCTGTACTCAGTCTCTTTCCCTGACCTTACTTTGGGCCTTTTCACCCCCATTAATCTATTCTTCTACTTACATATATACAATACCAACCAATTAAGTACCCCCGTCTCTTCCTTTCTCTTCCCTTTATATCTCTTTTCTAGCTTACTGGCCTCTGCTACTGAGTTTTTTCCTTCTCACACAGAAGCCCAATCATCTGTAGCTAAGATCCACATATGAGAGAGAACATGCAACGCTTGGCTTTCTGGGCCTGGGTTACCTCACTTAGTATAATCCTTTCCAGATCCATCCATTTTCCTGCAAATTTCATAACTTCATTTTTCTTTACCACTGAGTAGAACTCCATTGTATAAATGTGCTATATCTTCATTATCCACTCATCAGTTGAAGGACATCTAGGCTGGTTCCATTTCCCAGCTATTGTGAATTGAGTGGCAATAAACATGGTTGAGCAAGTGTTTCTAAGGTAATGAGATGAGTCCTTAGGATATATGCCTAGGAGTGCTATAGCTGGGTCATATGGTTGATCAATGTTTAGCTGTCTTAGGAACCCCCACACTGATTTCCACGATGGCTGGACCAGATTGCATTCCCACCAACAGTGTAGAAAGGTTCCTCTTTTTCCACATCCTCACCAGCATTTGTGGTCATTTGTTTTCATGATGGTAGCCAATCTCATAGGAGTGAGATGGAATCTCAACGTAGTTTTAATCTGCATTTCCCTGATGACTAGGGATTTAGTCTCTTGCCTTACTGCTATGGCTGAGACTTCTAGTACCATATTAAATAAAAAGTATAGACAGTGGACACCCTTGTCTTGTTCCTGATTTTAGTGGAAAAGCTTCCAGTTTTTCCCCATTTAATAATATGTTGGCTGTAGGCTTGTCATAAATAGCCTTTATTGTATTGAGATATGTTCCTTCTATTCCCAGTCTCTGTAGGACTTTTATTATGAAGGGATGTTGGATTTTGTCAAATGCTTTTTCTGCATCTAATGAGATGATCATGTGATTTTTGTCCTTCAGTCCATTTATAGAATGTATTACATTTATCAATTTGCGTATGTTGAACCATCCCTGAACCTCTGGGATAAAGCCTACTTGGTCAGGGTGAATGATCTTTCTGATATATTCTTGTATTCTGTTTGCCAATATTTTGTTGAGAATTTTTGCATCTATGTTCATGAGAGACATTGGTCTGTAATTTTCTTTTTTTGCTCTATCTTTATCTGATTTTGGTATCAGGGTGATGCTGGCTTCATAGAAGGAGTTTGGTAGGATTCATTCTTTTTCTATTTTATGGAAAAGCTTAAGAAGCAATGGTGTTAGTTCTTCCCTGAGGGTCTGGTAAAATTCAGCAGTGAATCCATCTGGGCCCGGACTTTTTTTAGTTGGGAGATTTTTGATAACAGCTTGGATCTCCATACTTGTTATAGGTCTATTTATGTGATTAATCTTATCTTGATTTAATTTAGGTAGGTCATATAAATCAAGGAAATAATTTCTTTCAGATTTTCATACTTAGTGGAGTATATGTTTTTATAGTATGTCCCTGTGATGTTTTGAATTTCTCTGGTATCTGTTGTGATGTTGCCTTTTTCATCTCTAATTTTATTAATTTGTGTCTCTTCTCTCTTTCTTTTGGTCAGATTTGCTAAGGGTTTATCAATCTTGTTTATCCTTTCAAAGAACCAACTCTTTGTTTCATTGATTCTTTGTATTGTTTTTTTTTTGGTTTCTGTTTCATTAATTTCTGCCCTAATCTTTACCATTTCTTCCTGTCTACTGATTTTTGGTTTGCCTTGTTCTTCTTTTTCCAAGGCTTTAAGGTGAAGCATTAGGTCGTTCGTTTACTTGCGACCTTTTTAATTTCTTTTTTAAAATATTATTTCTTTTAGCATTATTTCGTCTTTTATTAAAAAATAAATTAGAAAGAATAAAATTGTATGGTGACAAAATAATTTCAAATTAAAATTTCCTACTTAAACTAACATAGAGAACCACATTTTACAATGGGGAAGACTGAAATCATATTATCTTATTGCCATTCATGATGTCATTAAATAAAGGAAAGGCAATATAGTTCTAGAAACAGTCTTAATGGAAATTAGGACACATGATGTAGACTTGCGGCTTGAGTAGAGCACTGTGGCCGACACTGCAGCAGCTGCCCAGAAGAGCAGCCGTGGAGGCTCCAGGGATGCAGCTCACTATGGGAAGAATAGCAGCACATGGAGCAAAGATAGAAGTCATGATGACATAGGAAAATAGTGTGTGTTATACAGTGTGGATATATATACATATACAATCTGCAGTATTCACTGCTGCTGACATGATGGTATATATACATACACAATCTACAGTACTCACCACTGCTGATACAATGTCTGGAGCAGCACAGGTGCTGCTGTCATAACTAAATTGTACAGCCTGGCGTATTACAAGTCACAGAATCATATTTTAAACATTGGAATTAATGTCTTCAGCTAAATTTTTACATACATTTATTTCTCAGCTTGCACATGTCTGAATCAAGAGTGCAGTCATTTGGGGGCTGAGAGTCCATGTGTAGTGTTCAGCTTTGATACACTGCCGCTTAATAACATCATTACCATGTTGATTAAAATCACTTTAGACTCATTATGTACATAAAAATACTGTCACATTCACTAGCTAAACAAATATTACTTTCATTTTAAGACATATATTTTTACCTCAAAATCTTAAAGCCCCAACCTGGAATAGGAAGAACCATAAACTTTGTCAATGTTTCAGTAACTGTAGTATAATAGGATAATTTTAAAGATATCACTGATTTTATCTAATTTCTTAATATAGGCACTTAAAGCTATAAATTTACCTCTTAGGACTGCCTTCATTGTGTCCCAGAGATTTTGATATGTTGTGTTCTCATTATCGTTTGACTCTATGAATTTTTTGATTTCCTTCTTGATTTCTTCATTGACCCATTCATCATTTAGTAGTGTATTGTTTAGTTTCCGTGATTTTTTGTATGCTCTATAGCTTTTCTTGCTTATTGATTTGTAGTTTGATTCCATTGTGGTCAGATAGAATGCAAAGAATTATTTCAATTTTTCTGTGTTTGTTAAGCTTTGCTTTGTGTCCTAATATATGGTCTATTTTAGAGAATGTTCCATGTGCTGCTGAAAAGAATGTATATTCTGCAGCATTTGGATGAAATGTCCTGTAGATATCTGTTAGGTCCATTCCTTCTATGACCTCATTTAGTCCAGATGCCTCTCTGTTTATTTTTTCCTGGGCTGACCTGTCAATTGATGAGAGTGGGTTGGTGAAGTCCCCCACTACCACTGTGTTTGGTGTTATCTGTGACCTTAGTTCTAATAGTGTTTGTTTGATGAATTTGGGAGCTCCCATGTTAGGTGCATATATGTTTAGGATTGTAATGTCCTCCTGTTGGAGTGTGCCTTTAATGAATATAAAGTTACTACCTTCCTTATCTTTCTTAACTAAGGTTGGACTGAAGCCTACCTTGTCAGATACTAGGATAGCAACCCCTGCTTGTTTTCTAGGCCCATTTGCTTGAAACACCGTTTTCCAACCTTTCACCCTAAGATAGTGTACATCCTTCATAGAAAGGTGGGTTTCTTGGAGTCAACAAATGATAGGATCCTGCTTCTTAACTCAGTCTGTAAACCTATGTCTTTTGGTTGGGGCATTGAGGCTGTTGATATTAAGAGATATTATTGAAAGGTGTGTATTTATTTTTGCCATTTTTTTGTAGTTCTTCTGGTTCTACCTTTGCTCTCTTGTGTTAGCTAGTATTTGAGTATTGTTTGTTTTTTCCAGGTTCCTTATATGTGTCCTTTTCTTTCTCTTCAGCATGGAGGATTCTTTCAAGTATTTTCTGTAGAGCTGGTTTAGTCTTCAAATACTCCTTTAGCCTGCTTTTGTCATGGAATGTCCTTATTTCTCCATCTATTTGAATGGATAGCTTTTCAGGATAAAGTAACCTTGGTTGACAGTTGTTATCTTTCAGAACTTGGAATACATCACTCCAAGCCCTTCTAGCTTTTAACGTTTGTGTTGAGTAATCTGCTTTGATCCTGATGGGTTTGCCTTTGTAGGTAACTTGATTTTTCTCTCTAACTGCTTTTAATATTTTTTCTTTGGTTTGTGTGTTTGGTAGTTTGATCATAATATGGCGAGGAGAGGTTTTTTCCAGGTTTTGTCTGGCTGGTGTTCTAAAGGCTTCCTGTATCTGCATTGGCACCTCTTTCCCAATTTGGGGGAAGTTTTCTTCTATGATTTTGTTGAAGACGCCTAATAAGCCATTGGAGTGAAATTCTTCTCCTTCTACTATGTCCTGAATTCTTATGTTTGATCTTTTCATAGAGTCCCGAATATCTTGAATTTCCCACTCATACTTTTCTATTAGTTTGTCTTTCTCTTTGTTGGACTATATTAGATCTGCCACCTGGTCTTCTAGCTTAGATATTCTGTCCTCTTCTTCATCAATTCTACTGGTGAGATTTTCTACAGAGTTTTTTATTTCATTAACTGTGTTCTTTATTGCTAGTAACTCTACCTGGTTTTCTTTATTATTTCTATTTCCTTATTTATGTCTAGTATTGACCTATTTATTTCATTAAATTGGTGCCCTGTGTCTTCTTTGATTCCTTTGATTTCTTCTTTGACTTCTTTGAACATATTTATAATCATTCTTTTGAAATCTTTCTCATGCATTTCCTTTAACTCATTCTCACTGGAAGTCATTTCTGATGCATTAATACTTTTTGCTGGATTTGTATTGTCTTGATTTTTGGTGTTTCTTGTGTTATATTGTATATATTTTTGCATCTTGGATTAATTTAATGCTTGGATTTTCTAGTTAGCTGAGTATTATTAGATATATCAATCAATCTGATGTTATTTATCTTCAGGGTAGGAGCTTAAGGTCCTAGGTATGGCTCTCAAGACTCTCAGAGTATCTATAAAAGTGAACCTAGGTGTTGGGTTTGTCTGCTATGAGAGTATTCAAGTAGGCTGAGTGGAACAAAATACAGATAGATTCTAAAATTTAACTAAACAGTGTACACATTCAATGAAAAACAGCACAGAGTATTTATGCAAGAGTAGATATTATGACAACCAGATCCTCTATCAACAAGGACGTTAAGATTTCTGGTCTGTTGCGGGTTCCAAGTCAGCTTGTGACCAAGTGAGACCCTTCCCTAATGTATAACAGAAGAGGAAACAAAGCCACTATAAATCAAGAAGCAACAAATAACAAGTCCAAAATATAGCTTATTTAAGAATGGCAAATCTGACCATCCATCAGATTTAACATGTAATTTATCCTGATGTGGAAGGTGCAATTAGCACTTCCTGTTCATGGCCATATACCAGGTTTACTAGGCGGGTACTGACCTGATGTAATCCCAGTTACCTTTTGGGATGATTTTGGTCTCAGTTATGCTGCGCTCCTGCTTATGTCCCTCTATGGTGCACTGTGGGTTCAAGTAGGCTGGCTGGGTCGCTGGACTGCTGCTCTGCTTACTGGAGCTGGGCACTGACGGTGGAGGAGGGGAGGCTGTCAGTGGTGGCTCTAGTTCTCTCGCTGGTCCACGTGATCCTCTACCTCGTGATCTGCTCCTCCATTGTTTACTGCTGTTCTCCTTTCATGTTTCTTGAGTTTGCGAAGAGCTCCAGTGTGAGCAGAGAATCCCCTCACCTGGCTTTTCCTGCGGCTCGATCCCAGCCTGGCAGCTGTGGCCCCGCGGACCTAACACCACTGCTGCTGGAGCCGCTTCTGCCTGCCTGTGTGGGCTCTGGATGCGCTGGATCTCTCCTACTTCTCTGCTGCCGTTTTAATTTCTTATACAGCTCACTTTTTACTAAAAGTGTGTATTTTGCTGGTTTTTTTTTTTGTTTGTTTGTTTTTTTCTTCTGTAGGCTGCTTTGGCGTGTTTCCTATGCCACCATCTTAACCGGCCATGGTGGGTAAATTTTTTTTTTCTTTTTTTTTTTTTTTGTTTTTCGAGGTAGGGTCTCATTCTAGCCCAGGCTGACCTGGAATTCACTATGGAGTCTCAGGGTGGCCTCTAGCTCACGGCGATCCTCCTACCTCTGCCTCCCAAGTGCTGGGATTAAAGGCGCGCGCCACCACGCCCGGCTTGTGGTGGGTAAATTTTAAGTCTACTTCAGTGATGAGCTCTTAGGAGCCTCTGGATCTCTGCTTTGGTAAGTGTTGAGTATCCATTGGGTCTGCCTCCTACACCCTGGTGCTGATTATCAGGTTCAGCATGGAAGTAGCACTCATGCTTGTCTCCCCAATTCCTCTGTCGTTTCAGCTGTGGCTTGGGTGAAATGCAAGGGGTAGTCTATCTCCTCTGGTCTCGCTACCTTCTGAGAAAGAACAGATTCTCCAATGGAGAGTGAAGTCAGCATAGTTTAAGTGGGGTTAGCATTATTAGTTTAGGGAGAATTTGATGTATGTGACCTGTTCTTGCCAGAGACTAGTAAGAGAGCTTGACAATGGAGAGCATAATCTTTTGTCTCCGTAGGATTCTGATTTGGTTCCTAATTCCAGTTGTGGATTCCTTTACACTGGCTGGATCTCTTAGCCAATCAGAAAGCTATTGGTTACCCTCCAAGGCTGTGTGCCACTATTGCACTGGTGTGTACATCCTGTCAGGGTGTTTGCTTCTGAGTAGCTTAGACCTCTGGTTACTCAGACCATTGTTGGCCACTTCCCCTCAGTAGCTCATGTAGCACTTTCCAGCCCTAGATAGGCTAATTGTCTGGGGACTGGCTTTTTTCCAGGTTCCAGACAGGTCTCTCCATGTTCTGTGTTCGCAGCATATGGTGTCTTCAGCAATAGGGTCAGGTAAGTATTTTTTGGTTTTCTGGTTTGGTGCTTGGTGGAGGATACTGATAGTATAATCCATTGGAGGAAATTGGGAGTCTGTTAGGATATCTTGCATACAAAAGTTATATTCTGTATTGCTTAATCTTTTTTTGTAATTAATGTCAGTAATAGTTACTACATCTAATTCCCTCACATTATAGGAGAAACATAATTATTTAGAAAAATACTTCTTTTGGTTTTAAGTTCATAAATCTGAACTGGATGATTTGAGTATTCTCTAGGAAGTGGTGACCATTTTCTTGTTACAAATTTATTGGCCCATTCATGTTTTAACAATGAACATTTCTGACATTTCAGATTGACCTTAAAAGTAGAAGGTAATAGTAGAAACAACTTGTAGGGATGGAAAATGGGAAGGAAAGACAATGTCAACAGGATTAGATCCAAGTAATTGTTATCAATTTTCATGATGGCCTTTAATTTTGCATTTACTTATGGTTTAACATGGAGAATGGGGTCCAAGTAGGGAATAGATCAATGTTATTGATCTGAGATTTCACAGACATGTTGGAAAGGGAGAAGAGACAAGTGACATGGTTATATTACACATGGTATGGGACACTAGTCTTTCCTTAAACAGCTAAGTTTTCAGCTTTCAGAGTTGAGGCCAGACCTTTGGTAACAGCAAGGACTGTTGCTATAGAGCTTATACTAGGCCTGGAATTGTCATGTTGGTACTCAGAAGGTAGACTGCAGTTGATCCTTAAATTGGAAGCAGACTATGAACTAGGATTTATAGAATTGATGTAAGAACAGAAGCCAGGCTGGTTAGGAGCTACAGAAAGGCATCATCCTGAGGATGGTTCAGTTACTGTGTTAACTAAAAGAGCAGTTGAATTACAAGTGCCTAAAGATGCTGAAGTGGGACAAAATCCTTTTGATAAAAACTTACCTTAATCTTTTTTCTTTGCTTCTGATGGTCATCCTAGTGAGTAAGGAAAGGCACATGGCCAAGGGGCTCTTTATCACACCAGTGGTGTTTGGAGTGTGTATAGCTTTGAAGAGCTTAATAATGACAGTCTGAGATAGACTGATGCCTAGCTGATTGACTGGCTTTTCACGTTTTACATCTACTTTTTTAGTATTTCTTGGGGATTTAATTTAGATTTAAACTTTGTAGGAAAGGCACCTTTTTTTTTTTCTAGTTGATATTGAGAGGTAGTGAAATTTTATTTTTTTAAAACTTCTATTCATTTGAGAGAGAAGGGCAGGGGAGAGAGAGAATGAATGGGCGCACCAGGGCCTCCAGCCACTGCAAACGAACTCCAGACACATGTGCCACCTTGTGCGTCAGGCTTACGTGGGTACTGTACTGGGTAATTGAACCTGGGTCCTTTGGCTTTGTAGGCAAGTGCCCTAACCACTAAGCCATCTCTCTAGCCCAGAATTTTTTTTGTTGTTAATGTATTTGCAAACTACAATTTTTTTTTATTAGTTAGTTTTGTATTCAGCAAATACAGTCAGTTTGGTACCATTATTAGGCTCATCCGTGACCTACCCCCTCCCCTTGGCCCCTCCTTGTTGAGGTATACGGGTCATGCATTGTGGAGTTAGCCCACAGTTATGGGTAAGCTAAATGTCTCTGCATATCATGACCCAACATGTGGCTCTGACATTCTTTCCGCCCCCTCTTCCGCAAAATTTCCCTGAGCCATGTTGGTTTCATTTTTGATCTGCTTCAGTGATGAGGTGTTGGGGACCTGTGAGGCTCTGGCTCTCTGATTTGGTAGGAGTTGATTTTTCTCTGTGCTGATCTCCTTCCCCCTTGTGCTGGTATGCGGTTCATCAGGAAAACAGTGCCCTTGCTTGTTTCTCCAATTTTTCTTAGTTTCAGCCGGGGCCTCTTTGAGGTATGATGGGGTGGCTCTCTCCTTAGGATCTACATCTATCTGAAAACGAGAAGCAGATTCTCCAACGGAGAGTAAGTTAGCACCAGGACAAATGAGATAACCCTTACTTTTTTTTTTTATAGAGAATTTAATAGGTGTAGGCCCTCTTGTAGCCCACAATTGATGGTAGCTTGATATTGGAGAGTGGGCTTATGTTTGGATATGGTTCTGACTTGTTTCCCAGCTCCAGCTATGGGTACCATACCAGTGAGGGGATCAGTTAGCCAAATTGAGAGCAGTTGGTTCCCCACCATGGCTGTGTGCCACCACAGCACTTGTGTGGGCATCACAACAAGTTATTTGCTGCTAAGTAGGTTAGACCATGCGTTGCTTGGACAGATATTGGTCATTTTCCCCCAGTCACCCATGTAGCACCTTCTGTCACTAGACGCACTGACTGTCTGGGGACTGACTCTCTTCCAACTTCCAGCCATGCCATTCTAATTTGCATGTCAATCACATAAGGTGTCTTCAGCAGTAGGGTCTTACCACTAGCCTTTGGTGGGTCATCAAGTACTCTGACAGAAATCTGTCTGTCTTTTAGGAAACCTTGTAGGTCTCTCTGATCAAAAGCTCATTGTGGATGATAGCCCCATACTGGTTCTGGGAGTTACAGGTCAGTGCCCACTAAGAAAATGAGGAAAAAGATAACTAATATACAAGAGTTAGAGAGAAGAGGGGGGGAGGGAGAGGGAGGGAGGGAAGATGTGGAAGATTAAGGTTAGTCTTGATCTTACCTGCTCCAGTGTCTTGTGGTTCAAGTGTTCCCTGTGAGGGCCTGGTGAAGGATCAGCCATTTGGTCTGTCTTTTAGTAAGTAGAAGATTATGGTACCATTGCCGTTTGGGTCTAGATTTGTGTTTCCCACCCCTTTGATGCCCTCCTCTCCCTCCCCTTCTATCCTAGTGTCTAGTCTAGGAGGTGCTTGCTGGGTATGTAAGGTATCTTGGGTAGATTCAGGTTAGGTGCTGTAGATGAGTGAGACTATGTGGCAATATTTTTTCTGTGATTGGGTAAGTTCTGGAACAGATCATTCTCAGAATTTTATTTTTTAAACAGAAATTTCATGATATAATTATCATTCCTCTATATTTACCATTCATTTGGTCAGAATTTATTGGATTTCAATTCTGTATTGAAGCACTGAGAATTCAGTGAGGAATAAATGAGAAATTGATAATTGTTATCATAAGGGGTTATTTGAAAATATTCATTTGATTTTTTTCCCCTCATATTAATTAACCTTGGCCATGGTTTAATATATAATACAGTGTTTAGTAACATTTAAGTCACAATTTTACCATTTAAGTAACAATCTTATAACTTAAACAAACTTAACATTTATTCCACAGTGTAGTACACATGCAATTAGCTCTCAGGCTGTATGGACTGCTTTTAAGTCAAAGGAAGGCCAGGTTCGACTGAATTTACTAGACATTTATTTTGAAAGTGTTGTGACCCTATTAACATTATGATTCGGGAGTATTTGCACCTGATGATTATAAAGCAAGCAAATGGGCACTCTGCTAAGACATTAGTGGTGATTTTTGATTAGAAGTTGATATTTAAATCTCTGTATCTGGTGCTGGTGTTTAAATGAATCTGGTTCAGCAGAACAAAACAAAAATTCAAGTTCTTTAAATCACTGCAGTACCTGCAATTCTTTATAAACAACCAGTTATAACTTTATGAACTTCCAGTGTTTTTCTACACCAAGGACTTTTGAGTAACTGTTGTAATTGGTGTTTGTGGCTGTATTATAAATGATAGACATGGGACTTTAATACGAACATGCAGTATTTAACCACAAAGGCACACACAGGTTTCAGGGTAATGTGGAGCAGGAAAGAGACACATGTAAACAGACCTATTCCTCATCTTAGTGTATGGAGCCATAGTTTTATAGGCTCACATTCAGTGTTTATACAGAGAGAGCTGGCAATGAAAAACTGCTGTTCCTATGGTTTTACTGTGTATTTTGATCTCTTAAGTTATTTACTTCTTTTAAACACTAAGGGATGATATTAAAAGATGCTAGTATCAGTTAATTATGTAACTGAAATAATAAAAATCTCATAATTTGGGTGGAATGTTATATGCCTTCATTTACTTTAAGAGAGAAAGATTATTTTTTGGGGAAAAATTAACGAACCTAAAAGGAATGAAGGAATGGGTAGTTTAAATTTTATATAAAATATGGAATTTCAACCTCTGTTATATGTGGGATCCTATATCATATGGATATTTTATGATAAAATATTTGTTCCTAGGATATCTCTTTAATGCACAAGAAGTCAATGTTTTAGAAGTTTAAGAAATTAGAACTGTTAAATACATACAATATATATGTATATTAAGGTTTATGTCATTTAAGAATTGCTATAATCAACCTCAAGAAATCATGATTGTATTTCTTAATCTGTGAATAACTCTCTTAAAAGAGCATATATTTATTAATGGCATGGTATATGAAAACAAGAACTACTAGATGTATCTATACTTCATTTAATTCAAACTTAAACTTAAAGCTAAACTTTGATGTCTTTTCATGTAAAACTTCTAGAGCATTAGTAAGAAAATTGTTAGCTGTAGTAAGGGAAACAGTCCACACTATATGAGGTAGGAATATACCTAGATCTCTGATGTTTACTCAGGACACCAGTGTGGTTGGAGTGAGCCAGCAGGCTAATAACAGGAGATGAACTAATATTGATAATTAAGTTTTTACAAAGATCTCAAAAGATAATTATTTTTTCCTTTAATAATACTTTGAGAAACAATGGCATTTAAGTGGATTTACCACTGGAGACTTATGAGAGCTCTGTGTAGTACATTTAAACAATTTTGGATAATGTACTTGGGATTTTGTTTGCCTGTCTGCCTGTTTGTAGCTAGCTCGGTAGTTAATTGTGTGTGATCTTGTTTTCAACAAGCTCATAAACTGTTTTGAATGTTCATACATATAGCTATATGTATAATGATTTTAAATAACCATAGAAGATGAACTGATACTGTTATTAGACTCAACAGGAATAGGAGATTTTGAGGTATATTGTAAAGATCCCTAGTTGTGTGTTCACACAGATATGCTTTACATTCCATCCCAGATGCTAGGCCTTGGATGTTTTGTACAATCTCCTTTCTTATCTTCATATTGGGAAATCATAATACCTACTTTCAAGTTATATAAGCCTTAAAAATAATGTCATATAAAGTGTGCACTTGTTGCCTCTTCTAATGGTGGTACTTACAAGAGATAACAATGGCAGTGATTTTTGAAGCCCATACTAAACCTAGTAATTTGTTTCAGTTGTCATCCTGAAAGAATCTCTTTCTTGGCTATTAAAAGTAGCAAAATGCGCTGGAGAGATAGCTCAAAGGTTAAAGCACCTGCCTGCAAAGCCTAATGACCTGAGTTTGATTACCCAGTGCCCATGGAAAGTCAGATGCACAAAGTGGTATATGCATGTGGATTTTGTTTGCAGAGGCTAATGGCCCTTGCATGCCCATTCTCTCTCTTGCTGTCCCTCCACCCTCTCATCTGTCTGTCTGTCTATGTATATCTATCTGTCTATCTGTCTCTATCATGTATCTATATCTATCTGTCATCTATCTATGTTTTATCTATCTAATCTTTCTCTACTTACAGACAGGTAAATAAGATATTTGTTAAAAGTAGCAAAATGGGGTCATTTTAGTTTTCCCTCTGTCTCTATTTACCATTGAAGATATTAAGGGAACATAGTTTATATAGGTAAGGTAAGGCAGCCCTTGATTAGTCCTTAGAGATATCATGACATTGTATTGAAGCTCATTACTATGTTGGACATTCTTTGTTATTTATGTATTTACATAAATATCCGTGTGTGTGTGTGTGTATGCATGTGTGCGCATGCGCATGTACACACATGTGTACACACAAGGGTCTCTTTCCACTTAGAAAGAAATGCCTGTTGGTTTGCATGGGCTACTTTAAAAGTGAACCTGCGAGGAATCCAGGTCTCTTGCGAAGGAGATCAGCATAGAGAAAAATCAACTCCTACCAAATCAGAGAGCCAGAGCCTCAGAGCCCCCCAACACCTCATCACTGAAGCAGACCAAAAATGAACCCAACATGGCTCAGGGAAATTTTGCAGAAGAGGGGGTGGAAAGAATGTCAGAGCCACATGTTGGGTCATGATATGCAGAGACATTTAGCTTACCCATAACTGTGGGCTAACTCCACAATGCATGACCCGTATACCTCAACAAGGAGGGGCCAAGGGGAGGGGGTAGGTCATGGATGAGCCTAATAATGGTACCAAACTGACTGTAAATAAAATAAAATAAAATAAATGAAAAAAAAAAAGTGAACCTGGATTAACAGGCTTTGCAAGGAAGCCCCTTTAGCCTGCAGAGCCATCTTTCCAGCCCCCGTGCTGGGCCTTCCTGTTCTTAATCTGGAATGACTGTGGATGGTTGGCGCTGGCAGAAAACTGCAGTATCTGTGCTGGTAAACTCAGTAACACATGCTCAGAGGCTCTCTTCTCTCTCTACTACCCTGAGTATATGCTTCTGTACTATTGACATTTACATATTTTAATATCACGTAATAAACTGTATTGAGGTCATTTTGCTGCAAGGAGAGGACAGTGTCATCATCATTGTGTTCTTGGTGTGAGGCACAAGACAGTGATACTAAATTGATATCAGTAATATAAACTTCATGAGGGTAGAAGTTTTTAACTTCTTTCACCTACTAATATATGTTAAGTACTAGAATAAGTATTTAGCATCAGTTTTATAATTTGTCCCTCAGATCAAATTCTTCAATTGTTATCAAGTCTTAAAGCTGTGGAAAATTTTTTAACCTATTGTTACTGCTATTACTGGAATTGTTGTCTATACCATGGTCAGTATCTACAGTTTCTGTTGCAAAATAGGCAAGCATTGCTTTGAACTTCACCTGATTTTGGAAGCCCTGGTCATTATTTACCAAGTGCCAAATCCTGTTTAAGTAACAAAATCTAGTATGATTACAGTCATTCTCTGGAGAAGGAGTTGGGTGTTAGGATATCATAGATACTCTTGCAGTTACATTCTTATTGTCTGGATAAAACACTTGGTCAAAATCAGCTGGTGGGAGGAAGTTTTTATTTTGGCTTACAGTATTGAGAAAAAGCTTCATGATGGCAGGGAAAGATGTTAGAACAGAGTCTTGATGTCCACAGCAGGTGGAAGTTCGATAGCATGTGGAAATCAGCAGCGGGAGAGTGAGTTGAATTCTGGCAATGGGGAGCTGGCTATAATACTTCTAAGCTAGCTCCCAACAACATACCTCCTCCAAGGCTCCACCTCCCAAATTGCCAATAAGCTTGGGACCAAGCACCCAAAACACACGAGTTTATGGGGAACATCTGATTCAAACCACCACAGACACCTGTCAACCAGCAACTGGTTACCAGTAACTGCTCTGCCCAAACTTTGCTGCCTGTTTATAACACACAGGTGAACCTAATTTCTGCTACCATTTAGAGACTCTATATAATAACCTTTAGTTTCTCCTGGGTCCTAACATGCCTAGGTTAATGATAATCATTCTGACTTCTGTTTCACATCACCTCTTGGATTGTATACCTAAAACATGGAGTCTTCTTGGAACAAACGAAAGTGCAAAACTTGAGAAGTGTTTATTACACTATTTGATTCAGTGTGTGTGTGTTTATTTTTATTTATTTTTTTGAGGCAAGGTCTCACTTTAGACCAGGTTAGCCTTGAACTCAGCATGATCCTCCTATCTCAGCCTCCCAAGTGCTGAGACTCAAGGTGTGCACCACCACACCTGGTTACACTATTGGATTCATCGTTGATTAAAGATATGTGGTGTAATAGATTTGGATAAAAACACTTTTAGTTTGCTTTACTGCACAAGTCAAAACAATTTCCTTACGAACTAATATGGTTTTCATCTTCAAACAAGGTCTTATATGTGTCAAATTAGCTCAAACTCACTAGGTAGCTGAGGATGCCCTTGAACCACTTGCCTCCATCTCCCAAGTGCTAAGATTATAGGTGTGTACTTCTATGTCTGGTATATGTGATGTTGGGAATTGAACCCAAGGCTTTGTATATGGGAGGCAAGCACTCTACTAACTGAGCCATATCCATAGCTCTAACATGATGTTTTTACTTTTGATTTTAGTACAAATATCAAAGGACAAATTCTTCAGTTGATTATGACTGAGAGACAAAAGTATTCAATTGGTTCAATATTTAGATGAATTGATCATATATACCTAATAAAAATCTCAATATTTAAAGATGTTTTTCATTAGTAGATTCAGATTTGGCAAAATATTCTAGAATTGCTGTTTAAATTTAGTAGGCATATTCCATGACACTTTTGGTGATAGTAACTCCAGGTATAGAAGGCAGGAGTTAGTTGATTTAGACCTTCATGTTAGGAAACACTGACATGGTCAAAAGTCAGTTAGTAGGAGAGAAAAATGGAAATAGAAGAAGTAGGAATTTTAACTACTTTTACAACAAGAATGGTATTTAGTAGGTTGGGAATCAATCAAAGTTTGTAAATTGAATACTAGGACTCTTCATTAGTATATCCATACTACTGTATTATATTTATTGCATCCATATTTTCTTTTCTACTGGATTATAGAACTACAAAAGTGGATGTTCTGCTTTAAAATGTTGCCACAATTTTGTGTGTAAATTTTTTAAATAAAATGAATGTGGAATAACATAAAAATATTAAAAGCGGGAAGATTATCATGAAAAATTTAAGGAGACATAGGATCTCATTATGTTGCTCAGGCTGGGTCTTAACTCCTAGGATTAAGTGGCTGGGATTGGGATTACAGGTATGTGTCATTTTGCTGACCTTAAAACATATTCATGTTTTAGTAACTTTTTTTTTAAACAGTGTTTATACCCAAGAAACTCACATTCATGTGGAAAAATACTTTAAAAGATGCTAAAAATATCTGTGACTTCAAATCAAACCTAGTGTTATGGAAGCATAGCTAACTATTATATAATAGTGTATTAGTAGAAATATTTATATCAAAAAAACAAATGAACAAACAAAAAAGTAAAATTTCCATAAAGCATTAGCAATCAGGCATCTGATTGCAAGTAATAAACATTATGAAAATGTATAGTGTGAAGAGATAAAGTCCTCTGTTAGAACAAAACTTTCAAAATATGCCATTTGTAACAAAGGATGTAAAATTTTCAACTTTGAAACTAAGGCACTTTATATTTTAGAGCCACATTTATTTTAGGATGAGTAACATTTATGTTGTGATTTTTGTTTTTTAAATATTTTGTTTATTTATTTATTTGAGAGAAAGAGGTGAGGGGGAAGAGAGAGAGAGAGAGTGGGCACACCAAGGCCTCCAGCCACTGCAAACAAACTCCAGATGCATGCACCCACTTGTGCACCTGCCTGACATGGGTCCTGGAGAGTCGAACCAGGATCCTTTGGCTTTGCAGGCAAACGCCTTAACTGCTAAGCCATATTTCCAGCCCTGTTGTGATTTTTTTTTTAAAGAATATTATTATTACAAATTTGTGTGACTTCCTTTATGGATGGATGTTTTAACAGTAATCATTTCTCATAATAATATTATTATATTTCAGACCATAAGTCCATGTTATCTATTGCCACTTTAAAACTTAACATTTCAAATATTTGCACTTTTTTAATATAATTATTTTATTCAATAAGACTTTGTACATAACCAACATTTCATTGTAGCAGCATTTCTGAGTTTTGAGGAATAACACTTACTTTTAAAATAATTGTATAATGAGTACTCTCACAAATATTTGAGTGAAGCTGGCATTCATTTCCTCCACCCCTTTAATGCTCCATGTTCAATTCTGTAATTTGATAATGTTTAAAATGTTTGTCCTAGTCAGTTCTGGCTGCTATAACAAAGATACCACACACTGTATGACTTAAGCAACAGAAACTTATTTCTCATAGCTTCTACCTAATCCCATGTCTTGAAAAGGGTCACTTCCTGGCTTTTAAACATTTATATTCTTGGGACTTCACATTTCAGAGTGATGATACATCCTCACCCCTAATACCAGAATATTGGGAGTTGGGGGTTCTAACTATATGAAATTTATGGCTTGTTTATAACATGTTTAAATATTCATCTTGAACATTTGTTTTTTGCCTGTGTAGTATGCAGTGTGTGTGTGTGTGTGTGTGTGTGTGTGTGTGTGTGGTTAGTGTGTGCATATGTATGTACAGATATGCTCACAGGCATGTGGAGGCCAGAGGAAGATAACCACACATCTTTCTGTATGTGGAAGTGCAGCAATTGTGATCTCCAGCGAGATTCTCTGGTTCCTGCTCCCTAGAGAACTGAAGTTACAGATGTGTGCGGTTATACCCAGCTGTTTACATGGGTCCTGGGGAATTGAACTCAGTCACAGGCCCTCATACTTGTAGCAAGTGCTTTTGCCCTCTGAGCCATTTTCCCAGCCCTCAACTTGAACATTTTAATGAATGCACAGCATAAATATATCTTGCCTAATATACCTATTTTGTTTTTTTATTCAGAAATATTCTTCTTATACCCTAAATTCATTGCTGTCTCTCTCTTTGCTAGTGTAATTGTCCTGTGGGGTTGGCCCTTAATTATCTCAGTTCCTTCTTCTTAATATGAATTGCAATAGGAGACTCCTGCTGCTACCACTAGCCTCTTGCTTCACTGCCAGGATAAAATTGGTTTCTTAAGGTTAGTTTATAAAATTTTGTAATTTTTTAGTTAGCTTGCAAAAGGATGGGGTTCAGTATGGCATTTCTACATACTGTGCCTTGTTCATATTTGCCCCTCCCCACTGTAGTCCACTCGCTGTCTCCCCTGTCTTCCTCTGGTCCCCTTCTTCCCTGCAAATAATATGATGTAATCCACTTCTCTATGAAATCTTTCCCTCATCTCTTCTAAGTACATAGATATCTTAAATATACTATTGAGTTTCTAATTGTTTTTCTCAAAAGTTAGGTATCTTGGGTTAAGATAGTGAAAACATATTTTTTGTACTTGCAGATATAAAAAAGAAAGGAGAGGTAATAGGTATTATCAAATGGCAGAATAATCAGAATCTAGAAATACCTTGTAGGATGGAGAAATAGTTTGAGTCCAAGAAGAGAAAATTCAGTTTGTATTAAGTTTGAATACTTGCCCACTCTGCATTCCCAATGAAGTAGGCTAGGCATGGAAGTCAGACCCAGCCTACAATATGGATTACTAGCAGATACATATATTAGGAATGTTATTGACAGTGAATTCTTTTTCTTTCTTCTGTCTCCTTTCTCTCCTTCCTTCTCCCCCTTCCTTCCTTCCTTCCTTCCTTCCTTCCTTCCTTCCTTCCTTCCTTCCTTCTCTCCCTCCCTCCCTCCATCCCTGTCTGTCTGTCTATCTACCTACCTATCTACCTGTCTGTCAATCATGTTTTTGAGACAGTCTTACTCTTTAGACCATGAAGCCCTAACACTCACTATATAGACCTGGCTGGCCTCAAACCCATGGCAATCTTCCTACCACTGTTTTCTGAGTGCTAGGATTACAAGTGTGAGCCATCTGACTGGCTTGACAGGAAATTCTTTATAAAGGAAAGTTTATGTGACCTCTGATTACTCATAGACAAATTGTATTTTTTGTGGCTAATACACGGGATTGAGTCATTTACTCAAAACAATTCAGTAGATATTATTGGCTTATTTTGTATTAATATTATATCCCAATGCACTTAAAGTTGCATTTCTTTGAAATAGAAATTACCTAGGCTAGGAAGTGCACAATTCTTTGTTGTAAAGAATAGAAAAAGAGTTGCTTTATATTATATTAGAAATATTTCATAGTGGAAATTCATTTTCATGGTAGTTCAGTTCAGAAGACTTCCTTCCTTAGGCTTTTCTAGGTAGGATAAGGTCATCTTCCTTTTCTTCCTCACTTACACTGGATGACCCCCCCTGTAGTAACCCATACATGGGTCCACACATGCTGTTTCTACAACAGAACTCTAGTCACACAATAGGTTCTCGCACTGGAGCATGTTTAGTACCAGCCTGTCTATCAAAGTTTTGTTCTAGGGATGGTGCTGTTCTTTCTTCCTCCTTAATTACCATTTAGCTTCTGCAGAGGAGATCCACTTTGTTAAAAGAAGTTTATTATTGGGAGGAGGCTTATTATTTTCTAATTTATTCTTTACATTAATGTAACAGATAATTTCCAAAATCAAAATAATCTGTACCTATTGGCTGCTTTAAAAGAGAAGGTAATAGTCTACTTGTTCATTTTTTCTAAACAAGTTACTTTTATTCATTAAGTGCCTTCTAACTTTGTTTTAGTAGTGACTTGATTGGTTGTGTCACCTGTGCAGCAGTTAGAAGTGGATATGAGCACAGAATTTCAGGACCTCCCTACTTCCTTATAGATCATTTGGACGTATGTAAGTGATTTAACAGTCATGCAGTCAGGATTTTTCAGAGTAAATAATTTCTATTACTATATCTTTGAATTCATGAATGTTGCAGAAATGTAATACTCTTCAGATAAATTTAGAGATGCTTAAAAACATCAGGCTAACAGGTTGGGACATCATGCCCAGGGGGCATTGCCTCCCCCCAACAACTGACTGCTGCTCCTGCAATGCATAACCCACAACCCCATGTGGATATCTGCAACCCCACTGAGGAGGGTTCAGCCGAATGGGGGCAGAGATAAGGAAAAGGGTGACACCAAAACATGATGTATCCATACTAAGTATGTCTGAAAGAAAGAAAGAAAGAAAGAAAGAAAAGAAAATAGAAATCAAAAGAAAAGGAAAAAAATCAGGCTAAAAAGAAGTAATTTTATAAAAATCAGGCTATGATAAGTGAAAAGCAGTCTGTAGCCATACCACCTTGATTGATCCAGTCCCGTCTATTAAGTAAAAAGTAGCTGGTTTCAGAAGATTTATTCTACTTTTTCAGTGTGTAGAATCTATCTTACTAGCACCAAGATAAGACATCTGCATTAAGAAGGGGACAACCAATATTGTACAGGAGCATTGTTCCAACTTTCAGCAAAAAGTAGATTTAAGTTAGAATTTCTAAATGTGAGAAATCTGAAAGGAATAAAAAAAAAATACTAGTCTTTAATGTTAGCCGTATGGTTAGTGTTAGCCAAAATGAAGTTCAGGCTACAATGCTCTATAGCCACTGTATGACCTACCCAAAGGCAATCAGAACCTACTGTTTTCTTCCTTTTTTCTTTTCTTCCTTTTCTTTTAAACTAATTGGCCCATGTTTAGTTTGCTGAATGTCATCTGGACTCAGTAAAAAGCAAGTGACCTGCATTGAATTAGTGTAATTGTAATACAAACAGAATATCACATAGTTTTGGTCTTATACAGGAAAGGAGAAAGTTGGAAAGATTTTTCTGTTTGATAAATAGAAACTGAAGATATGGGGATCCAGACTTGGTTTTTTCTTAGGTTTACCTTTTATGTCTTTTTCTTAGATTAGTAGTTGGACTTTTACACACTCGTCTCCTGTAAGAAATACTATTTTTTCATTTAAAACTTCTATGAAAGTTTTTTTCTGTTCAGTCCTACAAGTGCAGCATATTGTCATGAATGTAATTCCACTTAAATCATAGAAAGTTAATATTGTCCAAAACAGAAGTACTTTTGGAAACAACCTGTCACTTTATCTTTATCATGAGTAACATTGCAAGGACATTTTCAAATGCCATTTTATTGGTATTGGATAGATTCTATTTATTACATTCTATTTCAGATAAGTAATAACTCCATTTGCCAAGGGTAAAAGAGCTGAAGAAATTAAGTATCATTTTAAATAAATGTTTTAAATTTTAACTACACTGCTTTGATCTTAGCATTGAATATTTAATTTGAAATGTAATTACTTGACATTTTAAGTCATGTTCCCCATACTTATGTCCTTATTAGAATACTGTAACTATACAGTAACTATAAATAGGTTAGATTGTTCAATTATAATCTCAGTTGAGCTTGTACTTTTTGCTTTCCATATTTATTGAAATGCTTGTTTCTCTCTCCCCCTCTCTCTCTTTCTCTCTCTCTAAAAGTCTCTCTTCCTACCAGATTTCATTTCTCAAAACAACAGGCACTAACTAGTCTTTACTTTTTTTAACATGATAGTCTTTGGCACTTATCTTAATGCCTGGCGTATAATAGACACAGTACATACTGGTTAAATAAATAAAGAACTGCAAAAGATTAACTTAAATTAGTATTTAAAATCTGTTATCGAAACAGTATTTAGGTACTGAGCAATCGAGTAAATGTTTGTGTGGTGTAATTGTACTGGTAGAATTCTTGCTGTCCTATTTGCTGTTTGTATCATGTTGGACATGTTTCACCTCTGTGTGTGTCACTAGTCTTTCTTATGTGATACAGTGAGAATAATTACAATATTTATTATGAAGCATTATTGAAAGACTTCAAGTAAAGTTCCTAGGGAAATGATTCACAAATTCTGACAATTATCATTGTTCTGTTTATTATTTTAGTGATTTTTTTGGAATTACAGAAAAAGAACGTATGGCTTTATTAGAAAGGTAGGATTATATAGGAAATAGTTAAAAGTAGATAACATTCTAAATACATTTTGAAAGATAAGTAATTAGTCGGTAGGCCATATTGAGAATTTTGTGCTTTGTAAATAGTGGAGAAAGACAGGTTTCAAGTAGGGGACGGAGATACTGATTCACATACTAGGAAAGCTTCCTGGTGCTCACATAGTGTGGAGGAAAGATTGGGGGCAGTGAATATGGCAGATTATTTTGATTTTAGGATGATGTCATACTAGTTTTGTATTGTCTTTGAGTAAAAATTGATGTAAGTCAAAGAAATAAATGAAAATGATGGTAATGGTTAACATCATTTTATTATTAATAATAACTATTGACATCACTTGTTATATATACCACGTGCCAGATATGTATATTCAGCTTTGTCCTTACATCTTTACAGAATTATTTAAGGGTAGATCTCCTAAGTGTAGTTTCTAGATCAGCATCTTCAGCAGAACCTTGGAACTTGTTAGAAACGTGAATTTTTGGGGCTTACCTTGGGCCTACTGAATCTGAAATTTTCATGGTGCAATTTGGCAATTTGTATTGTAACAAGAAAATTCTGTGCATGGTAAAGTTTAAGAACCATTCTTGTATTTATGTCTTTATACAGATAAGGAAACTGTTTATTGGTGAAGTTTTAATAATGTTACTGTTAATTCTGTAGGATTTCTTAATATGTTAAATATCGTTTAGAAAGCTTCTGATCAGCAAACTAGCACATTAGCTTGATGGTTAAGAACATGGGCTTGGAAGCTAGGGTGTTTGGGGTCAATTTCCAACTGCTACTTGCTGAGTACTTGAGAGCCATGTATTTAAGCTATACTTCAGTTTTCTTGTGGAACATAAAATGGAGAAATAATTTCCCATAGAATTCCAGTGAAGATTAAGGAAAATGATTTTTATGAAGCTACTTTGTACATTGCTATCTCTTGTAGTTGTTATACTAAGGGTAATAATTGTTATATGTAATACTTAAATGTATCACAAGTTATATGATAGGGAAAAAGTAGAAACAGCTTAAAGATAGGGTACTAATCATTAAAAAATATTAAGCGCCTATATAAGCCTTAACTTCAGAAGTTCATTTCTTCCTTTTATGGTTTTAGTAGACTGGTCCCTCTTCTCTTGTCTTTTGTCCTCTACTCATCACTTACCTCCTCTTACTTATGGGCTTTATAAGCACAGGTACCTATTAAGTCCCCTCCTATTTATCCCTGAATACACTTTGACTTTTCTCTTCACTGCTCACCTGACATTGTTGCAGTTTTTATCTATTTGGTATTCTAGAAATCAAAAACATTTCTAGGATATACCTCTTTTATAATTTTCCTCAGTTTTTAAATAAATATATTTTTATTTATTTGCTTGAGAGAAAGAGTGGTGGGAGGGGGAGACAATGGGCATGCCAGGGCCTCCAGCCACTGCAAACAAACTCTAGAAACATGCGTCATCTTGTACATCTGACTTATGTGAGTCCTGGGGACTCGAACCTGGGTCCTTTGGCTTTGCAAGCAAGTGCTTTAACTGCTAAGCCATCGCTCCATCCTGATTTTCCTCATTTTTAACAATGTTATTTGAGTTCTAGGTTTCATTTCTATCTGTTCACATAATTCTGTTTTCTAAACTGTTGAACACTATTCACATAATTCTCTTTTCTAAACTGTTGAACACTTCAAATCTAGTACCTGAAAATTTATTTTTACGTTTCTATTTCTTTTTTTTTTTAATTTTGCCTTTATTTTTATTTGAGATGGGGCTGTGTGTGAGAGAGAGAATGGACCCATCAGGGTCCCCAGCAACTGCAAACAAACTCCAGACACACACGCCACCTTGTGTATCTGGCTTACATGGGACCTGGAGAATCGAACCTGGGTTCTTGGGATTTGTAGGCAAGCGCCTTAACCACTAAGCCATCTCTCTAGCTGGTACCTGGTACCTTTGTATTTTCTGTCTTTGTTGAGGGTATTACCATCCAACCAATTGTCAAGTTAAAGATCTAGAGGTAATATTTTCTCTAATCTCCCACTTTTAATTAGTCACCAAGTTCTATTGATGTTGCGTCACTCTTGTCCAGTTCCACTGCCACTGAGGCACTCCAAGTCTTGATTATGCATCAGTTCCCATCCATATTACTTTCTTACTATGTCTCAGAGAATATACTTTATTTCCATATTTCAGACTTGAGGTTTTTCCTCTAGATTTCTACATCAGTCACCTAACTGATGTAGTAGTCTTCCACCTTACTTCCTTTTCCAAAGTACCTTTTATGATATTGCTAGATTGAGCATTTTGAAATGAAACACAGGTTATCTTACTCCTTTAAAATCCTTAGTAAGGGCTGAAAGAATGCCTTAGTTGTTAAGGGGCTTGCCTGCAAAGCCAAAGGACCCAGTTTTTATTCTTTAGGACCCATGTAAGCCAGATGCATAAAGTGGTACATGTGTCTGGAGTTTGTTTGCAGTGGCTGGAGGTCTTGACATGCCCATTCTCTCTCCATCTGCCTCCCCTTCTTTCTCTCTGTCTCTCTCTCCCCCCTCAAATAAAATTAATAATTAATTTTTAAAAATCTCCATTAAAATCCAATTAAAACTTGACTCTAGGCTAAGAAGCAAATTCTTCAGAGTGTCATAGAAAGCCTTTGGGTCCACATGCCATACTGTTTTCTTTCAGCCGTGCTGTTATTTGTAGGCACTTTTAGATTCTTCCCTGTGCTCTCTGCTCAGTGTTACTTTGGACCTGTGGTTTTCCATCTATCTTCCATACATTCCAAACTGGGAATCCTTCTTCTGAGCTTCCTCATTCCATGTGTACCCAAAGCTCATAGACACTTTTATTCTATTCTGCTTGAGTAACTTTTCTATCAAATTATGGATTTATTATTGACAGCAACATTGCAACATTTATCTCTTGTCCTTAGTGTCTCATGCAGTGCTTTATGACAGTTATAAATGATGTTAGGCATTTATGTACAGATTTGCAGCATATAATTTTCATTTTCTTTCATTTTTTTTCTTTTTTTTGCGGGGGGGGTTTGAGGTAGGACCTCACTGTAGCCCAGGCTGACCTGGGAATCACTATGGAGTCTCAGGGTGGCCTAGAACTCCTGGCGATCCTCCTACCTCTGCCTCCTGAGTGCTGGGATTAAAGGCATGCACCACCATGCCTGGCTTCATTTGCATTTTTAATAATGAGCAAGATGAACATGTCTATTGTAAGTCGGTAACTTTGGATAAGCTATATGTGGTGGTTTACACCTGTAATCTCAGTGCTTGGAGGTACAGGCAGGAGGATTAGGAGTTCAAGACCATTCTTGAATCCACACCATGCTTGAAGCCAGCCTGAGCTACATGGGGCCCTGTCTCAAAAAAAAAAAAAAAAAAAAAAAAAAAAGAATAACTTTGGATAAGCCTGGAAGGAAAGAAGAGCATTATCTCTCCCATCAGTTAACAGCTTGAGTGCTCCCATGTGTTCAGCCCTGGGTAAAGTGCTGCATGAGTAAAATCAAAAGAAACAAGAGGAAAGGGACTGGTGTTATAATTGTCTTTTTCTTCGATTAAAATGCTTCTTTTATCCATTTTATACTCATAATTCATATTTTATTTTAGCCTAGTTTAGTTTTAGGGAAACAAAATCGAAATCCTTTAGGTTAGCATCTGAAATGCTAATTTTGAACTTTACTGACTGGCATTTTTCCAATAGAATCTGTTAAAAATTTTCCTCTAAGTCAGATCTAAGTTGAGAAGAATGAGGTAACTTGAATGTGAACCCAGAATGTAATGCAGTCATTCTCTCCAGTGAGTTGCCAGATTCACAATTCCATTTGTATCTGAGTTTAATATGGATGTTTGCCAATGATAGCAAATATTGGCAAGATAGTCTTGTTCTCTGTGCTTAATTATATAGTTATTATAAAGTTTTTCACATACTTGTAGGTACTGACTATTCTTTCAAGGTGAATTCATTTGGTTGCCAGTGTGTCTTATTTTACTTTATCCTTTTTGAAGTTAATTATTTACTGTCAAGTCTATCTTTCTAAGAAGGCCAGTTTTATGTGTTTGTACTATCTATCCAGTTCTCTCTCTTTGTAAGGATTTACAGACTTCAGACACACAAATATAAGAAAAACTGTGTTCTTGGTATATTACTTAATCCTATATTTATCCATTTATTTTTGAAAAGCATGCTAGACAAGCACTTTACCACTGAAATATACTCCCAGCCCTACCCCATGTTGGAGTGCTTGTTCTGACACTGTTCTAGGCTCTGGCATATAGCAGTGAATGAAACTAAGTTCTAACCTTTTAGGTGACCATAAGCAACACATAAAAAAACTAGCTCAGATTCTTATTGGTAACTGTTATGAAGAGAAGAAGCATAGGAGGCATACAAAATTACAAATGTGTTGGTGACATTATATGCACACTGGGTGGTTGAGGAAGGCTATCTGATGGCATGATTATTAGTAGAGATACAAAGGAAGAAATAGATCAGCTCTGCTTCTTGAATATGGACTCAGTGTGACCTCTCTCAGCCTTGTACTCCTGCCACCATGCTGGACTATCCTCAAATTTTAAATCACAAAAAAACTCTTCCTCTTTTAAGTTGTTTCTTGTCAGGTATTTGGTCATAGTAATGACGAAAGTAACTAATACAGTATTGAACAACAGGAATCTGGGAGGTACAGAATTCAGTCCAGTCAGAAATAGCCAGTTTCTACGACTTCCTCCTGCTTGCTTTTTTACCCTTTAGTTTTTCTTTCCTTGTTCTTGTTTTCCTCTTTTCTTTGTTTCGTTATTTCTTTCTTTCTTTATAACATTCTTCATGTAGCAGAAGAGATTTCTCTTGCTCTGACCATATCTTACTGTTTTCTATAATTTCCTTTTCCATGTTTCTTAGGAGTATTACATTGTCATATGTTCAGTCTCTTCCCTTGGTTTTTCAGTTTCTTCTTCTTCATGGGTTCCTTTTTATCAGCATGTGAACAAGCTACTACTATTATTGCTACTACCATTGCAAAATGGGTCATAATTTGAATGTTATGAAAGTAATGCTGATTTTGAAAAGGGAAGCAGTATATGCCTTCTAAGTAGGCTCTCAATAATTTGATTTTTTGTAGACTAATGAATCTACCATGATTGTTATTGAAGTGTTTGTACTTGTTCTACCAAACTTCAATTTTACCATCTTAAGTTTGGCATCAATACCTTTTGAAGCTGTATGTAACACTATAGCTTTTGGAAGGCCATGTAGCATGATAATACATATCCTTATATTATTTTAAAGTATTTGGTTTATTATATTCAGTGGCTAATGGAATCAGAAACAAAAAGTCCAATTTTTTTGCATGCATGTATAGTTTCTTGCGTGTAGTTTTGCATTTGACATTTTCTCTTAGCCACAGAAATTTGTCTTTGAGTGTACGTAGTCTGAATCATTCATCTGTATTGAATTTGTATATGAACAATTGCTACCAACTCCTGGACTAGTTACATAAACATAGTATTTCATTTAGAGTCATAGTGCTAACCAGCTGTAAGCGTCCACCTCAAGAATTGAGAGACTGGACTGTTGTTTAAGTGAGGATATTTTTCACCTTGAGTCAGTATAATCCACCATATTTAATGGTATAAAACAGAAAAATCATATAATACAGAAAAAAATACATTTGACAAAACCAACATCCATTTATGATGCCAAATAATTTTGGAACAATAGGAATGATAAGAATGTCTTTGGGGGGATATTTTTAAAAAAATTTTGTTTATTTATTTATTAGAGACACAGAGAGAGAATGGGCGTGCCAGGGCCTCTAGCCACTGCAAACGAACTTCAGACGCATGCGCCACCATGTGCATGACTGAATATTTTCCCTCTTTATTAGAAACAAGAAGTATGTCTGCTCTCCCCATTCTTGGTCAGTACAATGCTAGAAGTTCTTGCCATTACAAAAAGGCAAGATATTGGGTCTGGGGTGATGGCTTTGAATTAAACGCCTGCCATACAAGCACGAGGACCATAGTTCATATCACTGGTACTCATCAGCTGTTGGATGGGTATGCCAACCTGCTTGTAATTCTAGCACTTTGGAAGTAGGGATAGGGATCTTGGCTAGGTAGACAAGTTGAATCAGCAAACTGGGTTCAAGTAAGAGACTCTCCCTCAGTAAGTAATGTCGCGAGTGATCAAGGAAAATACCCAAAGTCAACCTTTGGTCTCCGCTTCCATCCACAAGCATACACACATACACCCCCCACACCCACACATACTCATGCAACAAGAAGGCAAAAAGTGGAGTAAAATACATACACATTGGGAGGAAAAAGTTAAACTCACCTTCTTGCAGATGGTATGATTTTCTTCATAAAAATGCCAAGGAATTTGGACATGCTTTCATGAAAAACTGTTAGTAAGTTCAGAAAGTTCTTTTTGTAGTTGACAGTGGCTAGAGAGACTCAAAGCTCATCAGAGTGCTGAGAATAAGTGTCTCTGGAGTGAGCGTGAGACATCTCTATCACCACTTTCACGGTTCAGGGAACATTGTAGAAGAAGGGGTAGAAAAAAATGTAAGAGCCAGAGGATGGGAAGGAGTGCTGTCTTCTGGACGTGACATGGCCATTGTAATTATGACCTTACAGTTATTGTTCTTACTTGTACAAAACTTGCATAACATTAATCCCATTAACATTGTCATGGATGGTGGAAAAGGGCAAAAATAATAATAAAAGGTATCAAAGTAGATTAATTGAAAAGAAGAAGGGCATTAGTGGAAGGGGAATAGAGGTGGGGCTACAAGATAAAAAAATTTGTCAATAAAACACTTTAAAAGATGCAAATAAATATACAAAGGTAAATTGTAATTCTATATCCTTAAGCAATAAATATATAGATACTATTGTTAGAAATGCAGAATAATTACTTTTAAATACTTTATGTGTAAAACCTTATTACCCTTTTGGATTCTTTTTCACTGTTAACTTTGGTAAAAGTTTGTCAATGTTATTCTTTAAAAATAAATTCATTGGGTTTTTCTGTTTTCATGTTTTAAATTTCATTGATCTATATGCTTTATTATTTTCTTTGTTCTGCTTACTTTGTGTACTTTTCCCAGGTTGTTGAGGTATGAATATGGACTATTTACTTGAGACTATTTACTTGTGCTCTTCTGATATGCACATTTCGTGTTATCAAGTGCCCTCTCAGCACTGCTTTGTTTGCATCTCAGCAGATTTTGATATGTTGTATTTTCATTTTCATTTGGTTCAATGTACTTTAAAAGTTTACCTTGAAATATCCTCTTTGACCCATCATTATTTAAATGTTTGATATTTAGTTTCCAGGTTATAACTTCTTGTTTAATCCCTTTGTGATTGGGTAGTGTATATCTTCAGTACTTTTAAATTTGTTTTTATATGCTTTATGCCTCACGATGTATCTTTCTTGATATGTGAGCATTTAAATGTATACTCTGTTGTTGAGTTGAATCTCTATAAATGTCAACTAGTTTTCTGCTAGTTGATGTGTTGAATTTGTTCTAAATCCTTTTTGAGTTTCTGTCTAGTCCTGTCGATTGGGAGGGAATATTGAAGTACTATAACTGTAGTGCATAACTTCTCTGTTTCTCCTTTCTTTTTCAGATTTATTTCACCCTTTAGTTTTCTGTGTATTGCTGTTTTTCTCCTGACCCCTCCCCAGGTTTTTAGAGTGTATTTTAAAGTTCTGTTTTGATTTACCTTTAGTGTATATGTGTTTTACCAGTTTGGATGAAGTGTAGGAATTCTAATTCCCTTTATATCCTCCTACTTTCTCATATTTGTTGTCTCAAATATTTCTTTTTTTTGTTGTTGTTTTTTATTTATTTATTTTAGAGCCACAGACAGAGAGAGAAAGAGGCTGATAGATAGATAGAAAATGGGCGCGCCAGGGCTTCCAGTCGCTGCAAAGGACCTCCAGACGCATGCGCCCCTTATGCATCTGGCTAACGTGGGTCCTGGGGAATCGAACCTTGAACTGGGGTCCTTAGGCTTGACAGGCAAGTGCTTAACCGCTAAGCCATCTCTCCAGCCCAAATATTTCTTTTATATACATATACAACCATATCAGAAAGTGCTATGGTTTTTGTTTAATATGCCAACAATAATTTCAAACACTCAAGAGTAGATCTGTTATACTTTGCTTGTTGTAATCTCTTCCATCCTGATGTTCCAAGTTTCCTATTTGTATATTTTCCTTTACCTTTTGAGAACTTGCTTCACACATTCTCTTACAGTAGAAATATGACAACAAAGTCTATCATTTCTCCTTTCACCTGAAAGTGTTTTGATTTCCTCTGCACTCATGAAGAATATTTTCACTGGTTATAATTTATATTCTGTATTTACATCTTTTATTTTAGTATTGTATGTCACTTCCCCCTGACATTCCTGTTTTCTTATGAGAAATCTGTTGTCATTTCATTTTTCTTTTATGAGTTAGATGCCATTTTTTTCTTTTTCTGCATCCAATAGTTTTTTCTTTTTCTTAGATTTTCAGAAATTTATTTATAAAATGTCTTAGCATGCATTCCTTTTTTTTAATTAGTCTTTTGCTTTTGTATATGAGTGCATGCTTGTGTGGGTATGCACATGCAGGTATGCACATGCTGGTGCACACATGCCATGGAGCCCATATGGAGGTCAAAGGTCAGTTCTCTGGTGTTAGCCCTGGCCTTCCACCTTGTTTGAGGTAGAGTCTCTTTGTTGTTCCTTGCTTCACTTAAGCGAGCTAGCCCATGATGTTTGATTATCCTGCCTTCCACCTTGCTGCAGCGGTGCTTGAATTACAGATGTGTGCCACAGTCCCCCGCTTTTCCATGGCTGCTGGGGACCTGAACTCCCGTCCTCACACTTGCACAGCAAATGTCTTATTCAGTGAGCCCTCTCCCCAGCCCACTTGTTTGTTTAGCCTCTTGAATCTGTAAGTTTGTGTTCTGACAAATGTCAGATGTTTTTAATCATTGTATTTTATTTTTTCATTTTTATTTTTTACTTTATTTTTTTTTTACAGTCAGTTTGGTACCATTATTAGGCTCATCCATGACCTTCCCCCTCCCCTTGGCCCCTCCTTGTTGAGGTATACGGGTCATGCATTGTGGAGTTAGCCCACAGTTATGGGTAAGCTAAATGTCTCTGCATATCATGACCCAACATGTGGCTCTGACATTCTTTCCGCCCCCTCTTCCGCAAAATTTCCCTGAGCCATGTTGGGTTCATTTTTGATCTGCTTCAGTGATGAGGTGTTGGGGGCCTCTGAGGCTCTGGCTCTCTGATTTGGTAGGAGTTGATTTTTCTCTGTGCTGATCTCCTTCCCCCTTGTGCTGGTATCCGGTTCATCAGGAAAACAGCCCCCTTGCTTGTTTCTCCAATTTTTCTTAGTTTCAGCCGGGGCCCTTTTGAGGTATGATGGGGTGGCTCTCTCTTCTTAGGATCTACATCTATCTGAAAAAGAGAAGCAGATTCTCCAATGGAGAGTAATTTAGCATCAGGACAAATGAGATAACCCCCCCTTTTTTATATAGAGAATTTAATAGGTGTAGGCCCTCTTGTAGCCCACAATTGATGGTAGCTTGATATTGGAGAGTGGATTTATGTTTGGATATGGCTAACTGATCCCCTCACTGGTATGAGACCCATAGCTGGAGCTGGGAAACAAATCATTGTATTTTAAAATACACATTTAGCTTTTATTTTCTAATTCCAAAAACGTGAATGCTAGAAATTTTGATTCAGTTCTCCCAGTCTGTTCTCCTTTCTATTGTTCACATAGTATACATGTGATTGTTCTGTCTTCCAGGTCACTGGTTCTTTTCTCTTCATCCCTCCAGTCTAGTTGAAGCAAAACACTGAGATTTTTATTTTGGGTACTCTGGTTTTCAATTATAAAATTTCTATTTAGCTTTTTATATCTTCTGTTTCTCTGCTGAGGCATTACTTTTGTATTTCCACTATTTTATAGTTGTTAATGAAGCATTTTTCTTTTGTTTGTACTTTAAAATATTAGATAGTTCTAACACTATAGTTTTTTTCGTATTGATATCTGATTGTCTTTTATTATCTTCCTGGTCCTTGGTATGATGAGTAGTTTTTAGTTGAAAACTGGACATTAAAAAATAATGCTCCCATATTCTGGATCTTATGTAAACTCATCACACTAGCTGTACTTCTGTGACAATACCTCAGCCTGGGGTTGACTCGATCACTGCCAGGTAGAGCTAGAAGTCCAGGTTTCCACTCAGCCTTTATTGATACCCAGTGGCCAGAGTAGCTCTTCATTAGTGCTGGGAAGTGGCACTTCTGGCTCCCCATGTAGCTTCCATTGCATTGTAACTGTTTCAGTGCAAGCAATAGTGCAAATCTTAATTGTAGATCTTCTTAGTACTAGAGGGAAGAGCTCTTGTTGCCTCCAGATGGAGGTGGAAATCCCTGGTTCTGACACAGTTTGAGGGTGGGGTGCTATTTTGTTATCTCCTCCAGACAATACAAATCTCATCTTCCTACCCTATTTGGTCATTTCTGACAACACCATGGCAGGAGTTTTGTGGCACCTCATTCCAGTTTCATGGAGGTAGATGTTTAAGTTACCCCCTTTAATCTTTCTGGTATGGTTGAGATGAGACTAGGATTTCATGCCCCTCTGCCCCTGTACATTCTAACCGCCTAACAATCTAAGAGTAAAATTATAAAATACAGCAAAACATAACCATTCATTGACCATCTATCTTTCATATATGTAATAAGAGAAATAGTCTGGCTCTGGTTGGCTAAAGCCTGTCCCTGAATTAGTGTGCTTCATGGTTTCTTCTCTTCCTCTGTTAATGATAGCTCAGTCTCTAAAAGTGCTCTTTGAATAGATATGTTCTGTGCATTATGGGTGGAGATATAGATACTTTGGCTTTATATTATTATTAACTTCATACAGTGATTTTTAAAAATGCTTCTCAGACAATTCTAATATGTAGCCTTTATTATGAAACTCTGGCCTAGGCTTTTGAATAAAATGGTTGCTTATGGTTCCTATGGCTTTTTAAAAAGTATATGGAGTTGGAGACTAATACATAATGTTTTAAAAATAATTTTCAGAATATTTCACTAAGACGTATGTTACAGCATTCCCAAGGTGAGGTTGAGGAACCATGTAGGACAGGGTTTTGTTTTGTTTTGTTTTTTATCCCTCTCTAAAATACACTTTGTTTTTTTGTTTCTTTGGTTTTCAATGTAGGGTCTCACTCTAGCTCAGGCTGACCTGGAATTCACTATGTAGTCTCAGTGAACTCTTACCTTTGCCTCCCGCATGCTGGGATTAAAGGTGTGTGCCACCACGCCTGCCTAAAATATACTGTTTTACTCTCAAATTTTCACATGGAAGTCCTGAGACCTGTTGTTTTTTTTTCTGACATAGACTTTCATCTCTGTGTGTGCACATATTTTTTATTAAAGACTTCCCATATTTTCAAATGTTTCCATTTGTTCTCCACATAATTTGTGTGATTAGGTAACTTTAGTTTTGTCTTTCTTAACCCTAATTTACATTGACTTCCTTTTTATTCCAAGTTATTTGTGTTTCATTTATTGTGTGACACTCTTATTATCTTAGGATTCTTTTATTTTTAAAGAAAAATTTTCTTTAGTTTTATTTATTTATTTGAGAGCGACAGACAGAGAGAGAAAAAGGCAGATAGAGAGAGAGAATGGGCGCGCCAGGGTCTCCAGCCACTGCAAACAAACTCCAGACGCAAGCGCCCCCTTATGCATCTGGCTAACATGGGTCCTGGGAAATCGAGCTTCGAACTGGGGTCCTTAGGCTTCACAGGCAAGTGCTTTACCACTAAGCCATCTCTCCAGCCCAGGATTCTTTTATTATTTTGTCTTAATTCAGTCATAGGAGTTCTGTTTCAATCTTTGCGTGTTTAGCTTCCTTGCGATTCTTTGTATTAGTTTGGGTTTACAGGCCTTGTGAAAACATCGCATAAATTTCACAGTTTCTACCCAACATGACTAGAAATTGAATGCTCTGTTTATAATGAGTATTCTTTTTCACATTTTGCTGTTTTGATTGCTTGATTTACTATCCTAGATTCTATAATAACCCAATATTTGCACTTTGATGGTAAGTTGTGATACCATTTTTAAAACTCTAGTTGCTGATTTTGATGTCCAGTGTTAATTTTGAAGGAGAAATGCTAATCATAAACGCAAGATCTGGGTACCTGGAGTCTTTGCCCAGAGATTGTGCTTTAGAAGGCCCACACAATGGCCTTGCTAGGACAATGCTGTACCCTTCTCCTAGAGCCTGTAGCATTGCCTCCTAGATTGTTTTGCATACCCAGGTTCCAGTAATTCTGTCTAAATTCTTAGAGCCTATGCACACATCTTTTTCAAGACTGTTCTCATGAGGACAGAATATATCAAGGTAGTGGTAGACAAGAAATAGCTATTGGAGGACTGGCAGGTGGTTCTGGGAGCAATGGGATAGAGCTATGGCATGTAAATTTGCATATTGTAGGAGTCAGATGAGCATAGCAAGCAGTTCAGCTAGAGACCACTCGTCTGTGTTTTCTGCTTTATTTTGAGTTGACTCACAATGCAAGCAGACATTACTGATGTTATTACAAGTAACAAGTAACACTCTTCTCTTTCAATAGTGTTTCATAGTTTTGAACTTGTCCTAAAACCTTTTTTCCAGATGATACAAAAGCTGCTGGGCTGGAAAGATGGCTTAGTGGTTAAAGGCACTTGCTTGCACAGTCTGATGGCCTGGGTTCATATCTCCAATATCCACATAAAGCCAGATGCACAAAATGGTACATTTATTTGGAATTCATTTGCAGTGGCTGGAGGCCCTAGTATGCCCATTCTCTGAGTCTCTGTCTCTCTCTGTGTGAAAATAAATAATAAATACTTTTTTTAAAAGTTGCTAATGACTAGGATTAATTTAGTTCCCGAATCTTATGGTCAAATTATTGTAAGTGGTACTTCATGAGTCTTTTGTTCAGGATTTCCCTTTCTCATTAAGTAATCATACTGTCTTTGTTTTGAGACATTTTGATATATTCTAGATAGTCCTTTTGAATAACTCTGATAAAATTTTCTCTCTTATTCCTATAGTAATTTACTTAAAAAGTTTTCTTCAAGATTCTAGATTTTATTATGCTTCTAAAATTGTACTAGTAATGTATGTATATTCAGATGGTTAGCCAATGTATATCAATTACCTATCATTTCATGTCCCATTATGTTTTTTGGTGCATGAAAATTATGTTTCAGTCTTTTTTTGTATTGTATTTATAGTTTTCTAAGCTTTTAGTTCTCATATTTTTCTACATAGGCTTGTTTATTGTATTCTTTGTGAAGTATAATTGCTTATGGTTTATCATTCACTGTTATAGATAATGCAGCCTTAAAACATACACTGCACCATATTCCAAAGCATTCCACACTTTATTTAAATAGCTTGGACTACAGATATGGATGGCAAATGGATTTTTTTCCCTCCTCCTCTTCCTTCCTCCCTTCTTCCTTCTCCTCTCTCTCCCCATCTTCTCCCTCCTCCTCAGCTATTAGGACATCCTTAATGGAAACTATCTTTTTAATCTCTGTTTTAAAAATATTTTTGTTAATATTTATTTTTATTTATTTATTTGAAAAAGAGAGAGAGGGGGGACAGATAGAGAGAGAATGGGTGTACCAGGGCCTCTAGCCACTGCAAATGAACTCCAGACATATGTGCTACCTTGTGCATCTGGCTTTATGTGGGTCCTGGGGAATCAAACCCGAGTCCTTCAGCTTTGCAGGCAGGCACCTTAACTGCTAAGCCAACTCTCCAGTCTCTCATCTCATTTTTTTTTAAATTATGAATGAAAGATAATGGAAAATTTAGAATTAGATTTTCATTCCACTATCATTAGAATTTCATTCCACTATATTGATATGCCAGGGTGCCAGCACAGGGTACCAGCAGTTTTACCAAGCATTAATTTCCCAGTTTTAGTGCTAACGTCATTTGAGAGAAGAAGTATAAGGAAGTTTTCAGATGGAAAAGTTTGACCTGATCGAGTCCTGAAAAGACCCTGTGAGGGGATTGGTGAGACCCCTACCTTGAAACCCACAACTCGGAAAGTGACAAGGAAATATTCTCCCACCTTTGTCTGATAGACACTGTTGATATTATTAACTGGAGTATCAGTTTCACCATTTTTCTCTATTTAAATTTCACCTCAGTTAAGGTGTTTCATCTCCAACTTGATGCAGTACAGTTGCCAACCATCTACAATTAGCCAAGATCTCACAAATTTATGGGCACAGTACTTAACATCACTGCTCTCGCTTCAGGCGCCAGTTACTTCAGAGTTACCAAGTTATGTTATAAATGTGAATTAGAATCTGGTAGGCACCTACTGGTATTTCCATAAACGTGTGTCCTGAATTCAACAGTTGGATCAGGAACACATGAAAAATGGTAGAAATAGAGACAGTTTATTAAAGAAGGGGAAAACTGCTGAGGAGAGCTTGGAAGTCTTAGAATGTCCATGGCACTGGGCCAAGAGAGTTATAACCCTTTATGGGTTGTTTACTTAGTACCCACATTCTTCTGCATTTGTAGACCTCTGTATTTTCTTACATGCATGCTCTGTCTTTTACATGCAGCCTTTGCTTGAGGGTTTCCAATTATTTTCTATGTCATTTTTTTTCCCATTTGTTAATTGTTTTATTTGAGACAGAAAGAGAGAGAAGTGTGTGGTTACATTACATACCTGTCTGTCTGAATGCCTGTCCACTTAGCCTTTCCCTTCCCTTCCCCTCCCTTCCCTTCCCTTCCCTTCCCTTCCCTTCCCTTCCCTTCCCTTCCCTTCCCTTCCCTTCCCTTCCCTTCCCTTCCCTTCCCTTCCCCTTCCCCTTCCCCTTCCCCTTCCCTTCCCTTCATCTAGCCATCTTAATTTTTTTAAGTATTTGATATTCTGTCCTTGAACATTTACTTTTGCGTGTACTCTTAAAGAGTAGGAGCATACATCTAACAAAATTAACAGTGGCTTTTACTGTCTTCTGTTTTGAGTTCACATTCACATTTCTTCAGTTGACAAATATTGTGTTAGTATTTTAATTCAATTTAGTCATGCCCTCCTTCCATTAATATGCAGAGCTTTTTTTTCTTTGTGACATGAACCTTTTTTGAAGGAATGGGGTCATTTTTTTTTCTATTGGTAACTCTCCCATAATTTATTTTTGCATTAATGTAGAGCATTTAGCTTTTTTCTTTTTTCACTGTATTTTCTATAACCTGAGAAGTGGATCTAGAGTAGGGCTGTTCCATAGGAAGTTGTTCAGTGATGGAAATGTTTTGTGTCTACAATGTCTAGCTTGTATGATAGCTACTATCCACATCTTGCCAGGGCACTGACCTCAATTCCTCCTTTAATTAACTTTTCAAGTGACAAATTGGCCTTTATTAGCCAGGTTAATGATTAGGGAAGTTATAAGCAGTGATGGAACAAGTTGTAAGTTCCTCCCACTCCCAATACTTTAACCCGTGTTGCTGTAGATACTGTACCCTAGGAACAAGGTTCACCTCCAACTTTATTATTCTCTCCAAAAATCTCTGCATATTTTATATTTTTGTTTGAGGGAGTGTTGACAAAAATGTAGTATATATTTGAAGGCCTTAATCATTCCCTTTCCTTTTCCTACTGTGTGTGTTTTCAAACTAGCCACTTAATATTTACCTCAATAGAATTTTAGTCCTAGACTGTTAAGCAGTTAGAATGTCAGCATCATTTACAGAGGACCCTGATGAGCATCTAATCTAGCCTCCTCACTGATACGGAACCCAAGACCTGAAGCTCCAAAAGCAGGTGCAGTTTAGAACCCAAGCCTGTTTCTCTAACTCAGCTAGGCTGGTTTCACTTCATTTACTGTTTGCTACAATTGAAGAAATTATTAGTATTATATTTCTTTTTACAAAAACACTGTTGTTTATTTGACCTTAGCTTGTTACTTGTGCATTAAGTTGACTATTAGGAAACGTGGTTTTTTCTTCTGTGTAGTTTTATCAAGTGGATTCTCTCTGTTTATCTTACGTGTTAGAAATTTTTGCACATATGCTCAAGATTCTTAAATAGTGGCATGGATTACTCTGTGATACTTGGCTTGCCCATCATTTCTGTACGTTCACAAAACCATCAGCCTTAGCTTCAGATATAGGTGTTGATTCATTCGCTGAGATCATACTGTAATTCAGTGACTTTATCTTCTCGGGTAAGTACTTTCTACATCTTGTGGGACTTCTAGAGTATAATGCATGAAATCCCAAGCATAAAGATAATTAGCTGTTTTGCAGCACCTTTATTTTTTGGTTAATTCAGACTTCTTTTGATCATGGAAGGTCTTTTTTAAAATTTAATCATAGTTCAGTATGTAGTTAAGCAACACATTGTGTAGAAATAAACAGAGGATAATCATATAATTTATTGTACTAACATTCTTCAATCAAAATGGGGTTACAGATAAGATAAATTATATGACTGTAATGTGTGTCTGTGCTATTTGGTTGGTGGCACAGGAGTAAATTATTAGTCTAAGGTTAGCCACTGATTGCCAAAACTTTCTGAAACAGGTACTTCTTACTTAATCAACTTATAGAAAACCTGGAGTTTCTTAAAAGGATACTTAGTTGAACACAGTAGAAACTGTAGGAAAATCCAATAATTTGTTATTGATTTTCCAAAGCTAAGAAAATGGAAATAAAATGTCTTGGCTTTTTTGGAATTATTTGGTAGACTTACTTATTTGAACTGGTTTCTCAATGTTCATTCTTTTTAAATGGTTGTTTGCAAATAGGATGTGACATTTATATTCACTTTATGATAGTACTGGGTAAATAGAAGGGTTAAAGCTTTTTATCATTGGGTTTCTAATAGCTACTGCTAAAGTGAGCCTTATATGTTAAGATTATCTGAAGATAAGACTGCAACTTACTGGCTCAAAGTTCAAAGGAGAGTATTAGCTTCAAGGACATAAATCATTGAGTTGTTATCCACCAATCTGTAACAGAACTGCAGAGGAGCAACATTTATTTAGAAATCTAGTGTCATTTACCTGCAGTTTGAGGTCAGTCTGTATAGAGGCTTACCAAGGTCTTTTGAACTGTTCTGCAGAGATGAGAGTTCAAATTTATTTATTTTCCTTTAATTTGAAGTAGAAGGTGATTTGTGTGTCTTTTCCAGCAGCCACAGTTAACCCCATTTTGTTCATCCTCAAAGCCGTATTATACTCTTATCTTAATTATGGAATCACTAGAGACTAATCAGGTTAGTTAAGGTCAGAATTTCATGGTCTAACACTCTGCTACTTACAGTTTTGTTTCATGTGTTTATTTCTACCCCACTCCACACACAGAAGCTGACTGTGGGCTCTGTGGGAACCATGGTGGTGAGAAAGAGAGAGAGAGAGAGAGAGAGAGAGAGAGAGAGGGAGGGAGGGACAGAGAAAATATGGTATGTGTGTGTGTGGATACTGTTTTAAAATTTGTAATAATAAAGCTACAGTGTCAGATACTTGAAGGGACTATTAGTTGAAGTGAGTGATTGACGAACTGATCAGGCCAAAAGGGACCCATGTAAAAAGGAGAACATACTTTCTGCTTTAAATCAGCCTAATTTTAGCATAGTCATACCTTGTAGGAATGTGAGCTTGATATTGTGTAAATAAAATAAATAAGTGGGTACTATTACTTCTAAATTGCATTGTCATCTGATCACACAGAAAATGACCTTATAAATATTTGTTTCATTGGAAGATGCTTATTGTTTTGTAATACTTCTATAAACACTGCTTTTGAAGAAGTATTATATGCAACGTATACATACATATACATATATACACACACACACATAAGATGTGTAAAAAACTTCTCATCTGTTAAATGATTAGCTTTTCCTGAAAGATAATGCAGGCAATGGTAGATAACTTGGATCTTTATTATGGTGTCTATGGAAAGTCCTTTGGGTCACTTTCCAATTATAAACCAGTGATGGATGACACGTGGTAGTGAGGGCATTTGAAAGAAAAATGCTATAGCCTAGTAATGAGACACACTCCTGTAATCCTAGCTACAGGGGAGACTGGGGCCAGATAACTGAGAGTTCAGTCCATTTACATTCTTCCTTTTTCTACCCTTTCCAAACAGCATTGTTAACAGCTATATTTGTATGGTGGTGTGTGGTATATGGTGTGTGTAGTGTGTGTGCGTGTGGGGGGGGGGTGAGCGCATGCATGCATGCATAAGGAGGCCAGAGGATAACCTCAGCTGCTGTTCCTTGGGATCATGATCCATCCTTTTTTTTGAGACAGGATCTCTAATTGGACAGGTGCTTATGAAGTAGGCTAGACTGGATGGTTAATGAGTCAGCTGTCAGCTTGTCTACCTATCTGTACCTCCCCAGTGAGGGCATTACAGGTGTGTGCCACCACCGTAAATGGGTTCTGGGGATTGAACTCAGGTCCTCATGCTTGCAAGGCAAGAACTTTACTGAGTTGTCTCCTCAGCCTTTTTAAGTTTTTCTTTGAAGTATCTCCTACCTCACTTCTTCCATTTCATTCCTGAAAAATACCATCATTTGAACTTAATTTTATTCATAATAAGACATCTATACTAACCCTTAGTTTTTCTGTTTCATATTTAGAGTATCTCCATATATGTAGTTGTAAATGTACTCTTACTGAAAGTAAAAACAAGGGCTAGAAAGATAGCTCAATAGACAAAGCACTTGCCACAAAAAGTGTACCTGAGTTTAGATCCCCAGAACTAGTACAAAACCTGCTTGCTGTAGTGTTAGCATCTGTACTGTCTGCATGCATACAGGGAGAAGGGAGGCAGAGAGAGAATTGTCTGGAAGTTTGCTGGCTAGCTAACATATGCAAGAGTGAGCAAGAGAGACTCTGCCTCAAAACAAGGTGAAAGGTGAGGACTGATATTAAAGTTGTCTTATGATCTGTATATGTATGCCATGGCATATGCATACCTGTATATATACACACACACACACAGCACCTCTTTATGTCTTCCACTTTCTAATCTTGTCGTATTCTTACAGGGCAAATTAGCTTGTTCTCTACTCCTCTCAGTATTTTGTCAAAGGCCTTCTCTGCATCAATTGAGATGATCATGTGGTTCTTATGGTTCAATTTATTTATGTACTGTATTACATTGACCAATTTTCATATGTTGAACCATCCCAGCCTACTTGATCAAGGTGGATAATGCTTTTGATGTGTTGTTGAATTTGGTTTGCAAGGATTTTGTTCAAGATCTTTGCATCTAAGTTCATTAGGGATATAGGCCTATAATTTCCTTTCCTTGTTGCATCTCTGTCTGGTTTTGATATTAGGGTGATGCTAGCTTAATAAAAGGAGTTGGGAAGAATTCCTTGGTCTCCAATTATGCAGAATAGTTTGAGAAAAATTGGTTTCAGTTCTTCTATGAAGGTTTGATAGAATTCAGCTGAGGAGCCATCCAGTCCTGGACTTTTCTTTTGGGGGAAAATTTTTGATTATCTTTTCAATCTCCATGGATGTGATAGGTTTGTTTAGGAGATTTATCTGCTCTGAGTTTAGTTTTGGTAGGTGGTATGTGTTCAGGAATTCATTCATTTTTTTTCCAAATTATTTAATTTCATGGAGTAGAAGTTTTGGAAGTGTGCCCTGATGATTCCTCTGATTTTCATTGATGAATGTTGTGATCTTTCCTTTTTCATTTCTGATTTTGTTAATTTGAGACTTCTCCATTTTTTGCTTGATCAGTTTGGCCAGCAGGTTTTCAATCTTGCTTATTTTTTCAAAGAACCAACTCTTTGTTTCGTTGATTTTTTTAAAAATTGTTTTCTTAGTTTACAGTTCTAATTTCTTCTCTAATGTTGATTCTTTCTTTCCATCTGTAGCTCTTTGGGTTGGATTCTTCTTGTTTTTCTAGTGCCTTTAGGTAGACAGTCAGGTTATTGATTTGGATTCTGTCTTTGTAAAGAAGGTATTTAGGGCTATGAATTTTTCCCTTACAATTGCCTTCATTGAATCCCATAAGTTTTGGTAGAATGTGTTTTCATTATCATTCAATTCTAGGAATTTTACTATTTCTTTTTTTATTTCTTCCATGACCCATTCATTGTTTAAAAGTATGTTGTTTAGTTGGAGTTGGTGGAGTTCTTGATGTGTCTTTTTGTTGTTAATTTCTAGCTTTAAAGCATTGTGATCCAACATAATACAGGGAGTTACTTCAGTTTTCCTGACTTTATGAAGGTATGCTTTATGGCCTAATATATGGTCAATTTTGGAGAAGGTTCCATGGGCTGCTGAGAAGAATGTGTATTCTGTAGAATTTGGGTGAAAGTTTTGTAGATGTCCATTGGGTCTATGATGTTGTTGAGCTCTATTATTTCCCTGTTGATTTTCTGCTTGGATGATCTGTCTATTGATGATAGTGGAGTATTAATGTCTCTGACTATGGTGGTGTTGATGTTTATTTCTGTTTTATTATGGAGCAGATTTTGTTTTATAAACTATGGTGCCCCATGTTTTGGAGCATATATATTTATGACTGTGATTTGCTCATGTTGGATCACTCCCTTGATCAGTAAGAAGTGGCCTTTTTTTGTCCTTTTTGATTACTTTTGGTTTGAAGTCTATTTTATCAGATATTAATATAGCAACACCCACTTGTTTTTTTATTTCCATTTGCTTAGAATATCATTTTCCAACCTTTCACTCTGAGGAGGTGTCTATCTTTAGTGCTGAGATGGGTTTCTTGAAGACAGCAGAAGGGTCCAGTTTTTGATTCATCTTGATAACCTGTGTCTTTTTTTATATTTTAAAATATTTATTTATGAGAGGGAGGGAGGGAGGGAGGAGAGAGAGAGAGAGAGAGAGAGAATGGGCACGCCAGGGTCTCCAGCCTCTGCAAATGAACTCCAGATGCATGTGCTCCCTTGTGCATCTGGTTTATGTGGGTCCTGGAGAGTCAAACTGGGATCCTTTGGCTTTACAGGCAAATACCTTAACCACCAAGACATCTCTTCACCCAACCTGTGTCTTTTGATGGGTGAGTTAAGACCACTAATATTTAAGGTTATTACTGTGAGGTTTGAATTAATCCCTGTCATGATGAGGTGTTTTATAGGGTTTGGTGCTTTGTTGTGTTATGTACTATTTTGAGCCTGGTTTATTTTGGTTATTGTGATCTTCTTGTTGTTGGCTCTTGAGATTGGTTGGGTAACTGTTCTGTGTGGAGTATTCCCTCAAGATTCTCTGTAGGTTTGGCTTTGTGTTCATATAATCATAGAGTTGAGTTTTTTCATGGAAAGTTTTTCTTTCACCATCTATTATGAGGGATACTTCTACTGGGTAAAATAGCTTGGGCTGGAAGACATAGTTTTTCAGACTTTGAAGTGTTCCATTCCAGGCCCTTTTAGCTTTCAGGGTTTCCATTGAGAAATCTGATATTACTCAAATTGAATTCCTTTGTATGTTTGAATTGCTTTTCTTTTGCTGCTTTTAACCCTCTCTGTTTCCATTGTGAAGTTTTAACTATGATGTGTCTTGGAGAGTGTCTTCTTTGGTCCTGCCTATTTGATGTTCTGTGGGCTTCTTGTATCTGGGGCCTCTCTTTTGGAAGATTTGGAAATTTTTCTTCAGTAATTTTGTTGAGTATGTTCTCTATGCCTGTGGTCCTCTCCTTCTGGTATGCCCATGATCTGGATGTTTGGTCATTTTAGGGTATCCCACAGTTCCCTTGTATTCTGTTCACTTGATTACTTGAACTTAGCAAAGTTTTTAGCTTCCCGATCAATTTCTTCTGTTTTATCTTCAAGGTCAGAGGTTCTGTCTTCCGCATGAGTAGCCTTGTTGGTGAGTGGTTCTAGAGAGGTTTTTATAATTTCTATTTGATATTTGTTTTCTGTTGTGTTATTTTGTATCATGTCCATCTCTTTTTTGAGGTACGACTTCAATTCAAGTTGTTGTTTTCTTGATGCTTCCTGTAGTTCATTCTTGTATTTGATCAAGTTAATCAACCAGTAGTTGAGGTCTTCCATTTCTTGATGTGCACTCAATTTATTCATATCTCTTTGGAGAATTCTAATGTTTTCTTCAATCAAGTTAAGCCTACTGTCAAAGGCTTAATGCTCTAGGAGACGATTCTGTTCAATTTCATTGATATGATTGTTGGTTCTTTGATAGTTTGCTTCAAGTTCAATTAATTTTTTTTAACTCAGGGTTTCATTGGTTGTGTTTTCATTTTGGGAATGAATTTCTATTGATTTTTCTATAATTTCATTGGAGGCATTCATAATAAGACTAGGCATCCTTGGTGGAGATCTGTCAGTTTTCTGACTTTCATTAGATTTTTTGTGTTGTTGTCTACCCATTTTAGGAAGATTCTTTATTTTATTGTGGAGGAAGCAAGTTTTTGTTCTTTGGCCTGTTTACCCTCTGCCTCAGAAGCAGAGCAAAAGGCCTGATTCCACAGCCCACATAGGGGCCAGCCCTCCTCGATCAAGGGACTATGGGATCTACCAGGACCAGGGGACCAGGAGGAGCAAGGGAACCAGGGATCTGGCTTAACTGGTGCCATAACTTCCAGGACACAGACCAGTGCAGGCAACCCAGACTGGGGAGGTGTGAAGAGCTCAGGTACAGGGGTCTGGCCTTCTCACTTCAGACCTCCACATCCACCCACCCACAGACCACTCAAGAAACTCTGGTCCTGGAAGTGGGAGGAGCCCAGAAATGGGTCCAGCCTACTCACTCCAGACCGCTGCACCTGCCCACACACTGTTTGCACAAGGAACTCTCAGTTTTACCCATTTTTAAGTATACAGTTCTGTAGACTCCCTCCTTTCTTCATTTTCTTCCAATAGACATTCTATTGAATGTGAAGTATTGTGTCTTTGTTTTGATTTGACTTTCCCAATGGCCAGTGATGTTGAGTATTTTTTCATGTACTTATGGACCCTTTGTGTATCATCTTTGCAGAAATGATTATTCAAATCCTTTGCCTCTTTAAAACATGGAATTGAATATAATTTTGTTAAGTTGTAGGAGTCCTTTAAACTGTCTGGCAGTTATCACATATAATTTGAAAATGTCCTCTATATTTTGTGGGTTACTGTTTTGTACTTTTGATAGTGTCCTTTGATTTGTGTGTGTGTTGTGATGCACAAATTTTTAAAATATAATGAAGTCTACCTTTCCTGTTTTTCTCTTATTGTCTGAATGTTTGTTCAACACAATAAATCATTTTAAGTGATTTTCTACTTATAGTTTTAGCAGTTAGAGTGAAAACTGGGAAATTTTGAGTTACTATTTGTATATATTGTAATATGAACATCCATCTTTTTATTAAGAACTTTATTATATGGACTTAAATGTAAAATAGTCATATTACCATTGGGTTATACTTTGATGTTCCCTCTCCCCTTCCTCCATTCATTGAGGACCCTCCCCAGTAGGGTTATTAGTAATTACTATGGGGTCATGAGTGTAACAGCCAGTCTCTGTGGGGGGAAAAAATGCCTCAGAGTACACCTTCCCACCCTGTGGCTCCTACATTCTGTCCACCCCTTCTTCCACAGTGTTCCTTGAGCCTTGGAGGGTGTGTTATGAGTCTCAATTAGTGTTGAGCTGTCTTGTATCCTCTAAATTTCTGCTTTGATGAGGCTTTGTTTAGTTTAGTTTTGTTTTGTTTTTGTTGAGGTAGGGTCTCATTGTAGAACAGCCTGTCCTGGAATTCACTATGTAGTCTCAGAGTGGTCTTGAACTCACAGTGATCTCCTACCTCTGCCTCTCAGGTGCTGGGACTAAAGGTGTGCACCACCATTCCCAGCTTACTTTGATGAGTTTTGAGTCTCTTTAATGTCTACCACTATCTCCATGGATGAAGGATGAGGTTCTCAGACTAGCAGTGAAAGCAGAACTTGTATTTAATCCTCTCCTCTGTAATGTTGCATGGATTTAGTGGTAGGCAGTCAGCTTTCTTGTAATTCTGGTGGCTCTTGGGTCTCCTCAGCATTTGCTGCCATTTGTAAAGAGCAGATTGTGTAGCTAAGATTGAGAGCAGCATGGATCAAAAGGGATAAACATGGACCATTACAACTTTTTAATGGGCATAACCTTTCCCCATGAGCCAAAGAACAGTGGATGCTTCTCTCTAGTGTCTCTGACCTTTCAAGCCATGGCCTTCTGACTTGGTTCTCAGTACCAGGTATAAATTTCTTCCCACTGAACTGGCCTCATAAGCAGTTAGAGTTGACTACTTACATAGGCTATGTGCCACTATTGCACTGGTGTGTACATCTTGCCTGGCTGGTTGATTTTGTAGCTTGTAGTGTCCACTGATCTTCCATGTTATTGGTGAGCTTTATCTCCTGCAGCTCACACCATGCTTTCTAGCACTGTGAGACTTAAACAGCAGGGCTCTGACTGCCATCTCATTTCCAGCATGATCTCTCAATGCTTTCCAAGTTCAGCCTATGGTATCTTCATCAACAGTTTGGATCAAATGATAGATCTATGGTAGATTTATTGTTACATTTTGTTTGTTGTTGTTGCTTTGTTTTTCGAGGCAGGATCTCACTCTAGCTCAGGCTGACCTGGAGTTCACTATGTAGTCTCAGGGTGGCCCCAAACTCATGGCAATCCTCCTACCTCCGCCTCCAGAGTGCTGGAATTAAAGGTGTGCACCACCACACGTGGCTTATTGTTAGATGTTTTAGGAACCTCCATAATTATTTCTACAGTGACTATACAAGTTTGCACTCTCATCAGTAGTGGATGAGGGTTTCTCTTACCATACAACCTCACTAGCACATGTTGTCATTTGATTTTTTTTTAGGAAAGACGGCGGGAGAGAGGGAGGGAAAGACAGATACACACACAGATAGGAGAGAAAGAGGAAGGGTGGGAGGAAAGGGTGAATGATTGGGCATGCCAGGGCCTCTTACTATTGCAAATGAACTCCTGATGCATGCACCACTTGGTATATTGGCTTTACATGGGAATTGGGGAATCAAAACCCAGGCCACCAGGCTTTGTAAACAAGTGCCTTTAACCACTGAGTAATCTCCCCAGCACTGTTATTTACTTTTTTGTTGATAGCCATTCTGAATGAAATGAGATGGAATCTCAAAGTAGTTTTAATTTGCATTTCCCTGATGGCTATCTTTTTAGATGTTTATTAGCTGTTTGTATTTCTTCCTCAGAAAACTCTGTTCAGTTCCCTGCCCCATTTTTTTTTTTTTTGAGTGGGTTGATCAATGTTTATTGCTTAGTTTTTTTAAAAATTCTTTATATATTTTAGATATTAAACTTTGTCAGATATGTAGCTGGTAAAGATTTTCTCTCATTCTGTAGGTTGTCTATTGATTCTGTTCATGGTTTGTTTAGTTGTACAAAAGCTTTTTAGTTTCATGAGATTCTAGTGGTTAAGTATTTAATTTCCTGGGATACTATTTATTTTAATTTTATATATACATATATATTTACATAGGTTGTAGTATAGCCCCTCTTTCCAGTGTTCCTCATTTCCCTGTGGGCCCTCCTCTGTAGGGTTATTGGTGCTCACTCTGTGGTTATTAGGGCCTCTGTCTCTGAGGAGAGCTGTGCCTCAGGGTATTGCTACCCACCTTGTGGCTCATTATGATCTTCCTGATCCCTCTTCCTCAACAGTCACTGAACCTTGGCAAGTGTCTTATTGTTGGCTATCTTCCTGGGTGTGGATATCATGCTAGTATCGGGAGCACTACTATGTAGCTGTTTCCTCTGGTCCCTGGTAAATGTGGTGGAGGGGGCACATCTCTTGGAGTGCTTTCAGCTTTCTTGTGTTGAAGGATCTTGGATCTCTCCAGTATTCTTTGCCATAAGTAAAATAAAACAAATTATCTGACCAAAGGTGAGAACAGGTTTGGTTAAAGAGGATATACATAGGAGCCTGAGAGACATTTTGATGGGGATACTGTCTACACTTGTACTGGGAACATTGGGACCTTCTCTCTTGGTTTTGTGGTTTTGCTGACCATGGGGTGCCGACTTGGTTCCCAGTACCAGTTAAAAGTTCTCTCCCATTAAGACAGTAGGTTACCCACATAAGCTATGTGCCACTATTGTGTGGGTGTGTTCTTCTTTTCTGGCTGTGGATTGTGTGGCTTGCACAGTCTCCTGCTTATTCATGCTGTTGCCATTGTCTCACAGTAGCTCCCACAGTCCTTTCCAGGACCATGAGGGTTTACCAGGTGAAGACTGGCTGTCCTCTCAGTTCTCACGTTGTTTCTTGGTGTTCTGAGATGGCAGTCTGTGGTGTCTTCGGCAATAGGGTCTTACCTTTTAGCTCTGTCAGATAACCAAATGCTAGGCAAAGGCCTGCATTGTTTTGGGGGATCTCATGGATCACCCCAGACATCTGCTTACTGTGGGAGTTAACCCAAATCTGGCCCTGGGGTCCACTAGCTAGAACCAGTGGTTTAAGGATTGAGCTTTCTCCACCTTCTAGTGGGGATTTCCTTCTGGTCCATCCACTTCCTGCAATTGGATGTTCTACCTTTTATACTGGTATCCAGGAGGAAGGTTCCTATTGTGCTGACTGCTTTAGCCTTTAATTTTGTATAGTTCTTCCTGCCCTCCTTTTTCCCAAATCCCCACCACCACCACTATATTCTTTCTATCTATTAGTTTGACTTATATCCCCACCTCTCCTCCCTCCCTGGTTCCTCTTTTTCCTGTTCTCTAGTTACACACCCATAGTCCTAATGCTTATGCCTCTTTACACTGTTCAGCTGGTCCAGCTTAGTAGCCACATATGAGAGAAAACATGCAGCATTTGTCTGTCTCAGTTTGCATGACCTTACTCAGGATAATATTTTCCAGATTCATCCATTTTCCTGTGGATTTCATTATTTCATTTTTCCTTAGTGCTGTGTAGAATTCCATTGTGTAAATGTGTCACAACTTCATTATCCATTCTTCAGCTGATGGGCATCTGGGTTGATTCCAGTTCCTAGCTGTTGTGAATAGAGTGGTGATAAACATGGTTGATCAAGTATCACTAAAGTAGATTGGACCTTTTAGGGAAAATACCAAGGAATGGGATTGCTGGGTCAGATGGTAAATCAATTTTCATTTTTTTTTTTTTTGTTGTTGTGTTTTTGAAAGAGAGGGAGAGAAAGAGGCAGATAGAAAAGGAGAGAATGGGCATACCAGGACATCTAGCCATTGCAAACGGACTTGAGATGCGTGTGCTACCTTGTACATCTGGCTTATGTGGGTCCTGGGGAATTGAACCTGGATCCTTTGGCTTTGTAGGCAAGCACCTTAACTGCAGCCTAATTTTCCTCTTTTTCAGAAGTCTCCATACTGATTTCCATAGCGGTTGTAGAAGTTTGCATTCCCAACAGCAGTGAATGATGGTTCCTCTTTCCCCACAGCCTCACTAACATTTGTTGTAATTTGATTTTTTTTTATGATTGCCATCCTGACTTGAGTAAGAGGGAATCTCAGAGTTTTTAATTTGTATTTCCCTGATGACTAAGGATGTTGAACATTTCTTTAAGGGAGTATTGACCATTTGTACTTCTCCTTTGAGAATTCTTTGTTCAGTACTCTGCCCATTTTTTTTTTTTTTTGAGTGGATTGCTTGATTTTTTTTTTTTTTATTGGTTAGTTTTTTGAGTTCTTTGTAGATTGTAGATATTATGCCTCTGTTGGAGGGATAGGTGGCGAAATTTTTTCCCATCCAGTGAGTTGTTGGTTGCCTCTGTTTATCTTATGCTTGTCTGTACAAAAGCCTAAAGACCCATGTTCCACTCTCCAGGTCCCACTTAAGCCAGACATGCAAGGTGACACAATCACACAATGTTGTATATGCGCATATGGTAGTACAAATGTCTGGAGTTAAATTGCAGTGGCTGTAGGCCCTGACATGCCAATTCTCTCTCTCTTTCATAATGCCCAACAAAAATGAAAGAAGTTTCTTGGTAGAGTCTTGTGTTCTGCAAGTATGGCTAGTTTGACTTCTTCCTTTCCAATATGTATCCTTTTTATTTCTCTCTTGTCTTATTGCTTGGGCTAGGACTTCTAGTATTATGTTGAAGAGAAGTTCTGGGAGTGTAACCCCTGTCTTGTTCCCAAACTTAATGGGAACTCTTTGAGTTTTCCTCCCGTTTAGTATGATTTGGACCTTAAGCTTTATAAATTGCCTTTATTGTGTTGAGCTATGGTCCCTCCATCCCTAGTTTCTCCATCCCTAGTGTTTTGATCATGAAGTGATGCTGTATTTTGTCAAAGGCCTTCTCTGCATTATTGAAACGATCATGTGCTTCTTGTGTTTAAGTTTATTTATGTGGTATATGTTTGTATTGATTTCCATAAGTTGAACCATCCCTGCATCCCTGCATTTCAGGTCCTGGTTTGACATTTTTGTTGTTTCTTGGAATTCATGCCTGCACTTGATCATTTTCTTATTGAGCTCAATCCATTGGTTGTTAGGGTCTTCTGTTTGTCCCCTCACCTTTAAAATAATTTATCTGTCAATTTAGATCTCTCTGATTTTATTTTATTTTAATTTTTTTTGTTTATTTTTATTTATTTATTTGAGACTGACAGAGAGAGAGAGAGAGAGAGAGAGAAAGAATGGGCACACCAGGCCCTCCAGCCACTGCAAATGAACTCCAGATGCATGCGCCCCCTTGTGTATCTGGCTAATGTGGGTCCTGGGGAACCAAGCTTTGAATCAGGGTCCTTAGGCTTCACAGGCAAGCGCTTAACCATTAAGCCACCTCTCCAGCCCTCTCTGATTTTCTTATATTAAGTTGAGGTAATAAATGAGAGTTCTGTGTTTATTGGTCTCTTAAATCTCATTTATGCAATTGTTAAACATTCTTTGATGATTTTATCCCAATTTCTTCATGTTTGTTCATGGTCACATTAGTCTTGTTTAATATGCTTACCATGCCTTCATTTTGGATTATATGTCTGGAGTATCCTCTGTGCTTTTGTTGGAGCCTTCCATGTTGAGGCTAGACATTCTTGATGGGTATCTCTTGGCTTGATGTCTTACAATGTTTGTTTTGCTTTGGGATTGGCCCATCTCTTGCTTGACCTCCTGTTATGTTGAGAATGCAGTGCTTGTATTTTCGTTTTAAAGTGGTTTCTCACTGCTTCCTTCTTCTTCTTTTAAGAAGAAACAGTGTGAATTTATATATATATGTGTGTGTGTATATATGTATATATATATGCATATATGTATATATATGTATGTATACACACACACACATATTTGATTTGTTAGCATCCAAAAAGAGAAGAACTCTAAAAACTAGGTGAAAAACTGAAGAGAAAAGGAGAAAACACTGGCAGCACCTTTTGGAAATTGAAAGAATTCTCATACTGAAAGGGGTATACCTCTAAATCTACTTACCTATTATAAGCAAACAGTTATAACATACTCTAATTGATTTTATTTTATAAAATTTTTGTTATTGTTATTTGCCACTTATCATTTTTAAATTGATTAATTTATTTGTAATTAGAGAGAGGAGAGAGGGAAAGAGAGAATGGATGTACCAGGGCTTCTAGCTGCTGTATACAAACTCTAGATGCATGTGCCACTTTGTGTGCATCTGGCTGTATATAGTACTGGAGAATCAAGTCCAGGTGGTTAGGCTTTGCAGGTAAGTGCCTTAAACACTGAGACATCTCTCCAGCCCCACTTGTCTTTTTTTTTTTAAATATTTTTTATTTACTTACCTTATTTATTTGAAAGAGAGAGAGAGATATAAGCAAATGGAGAGAGAGAGAGAGAGAGAGAGAGAGAGCGAGCGCAAATGGGCATGCCAGGGCCTTCAGCCACTGCAAACGAACTCCAGACACATGTACCACCTTGTGCATCTGGCTTACGTGGGTACTGGGGAATTGAACCTGAGTCCTTTGGCTTTGCAGGCAAGCACCTTAATTGTGAAGACATCTCTCCAGCCCCCCCCCCCGCCACTTGTCTATTTATAGCATGTAGAAATAAAATTGCTAGTATTGAATACTTGATAATTTGTTTCACTTTTCTTGAAACAGAGTCTCACTGAAGCTCAGAGTAGTTGGAACTCTCATCAGTCTTCCTGCTTCATCTTCCAAAGCTTGATATTATAGATATAAGCCACCACACATGACTGTTTCAATTTTATTAGTTTTATATCTTTTCAAGGAAAATAATGTTTTATTAATGACATTTATCAAAATGCTTAGAAAAGAATTTAATTCATTATACGCAGCAATTATTAGAACATCAGAGAATAATTTTCTTCATTGGAAAGGATAACTAAATAGTGAGGACACTGATTAAGTCAGGGCTATGAGATACAGGCTTTGTGTAGCTTCTGAATTTGAACTACCTATTATCAAGACTATTAAAGTGTTAGTACTAAGTCATTTCAGATAAATTGAAATGGCGTATTACCTTCAAAACTTTTCATTTAGAATCATGACTCATATTTAAGAAGAGAAGTAAAAAATTTGACAATCAAGTATTCAAATCATATGTTATTTTATTTATGCATTAGTAATTTGGGTTGTCCATCTGAGCAGTAGTACTCATGTAAAACTGAAAAGGGAAGCAAGTCTGGCCTATAAAAGCAAAATTTATGAATAACTTTTACTAAAGAACATCTTTGTTAACAGCATCAAAAATGCAAAGTCTCAACCTGGGCATGGTGGCACCAGCCTCTAATCCCAGCACTCGAGAGGCAGAGGTAGAAGGATGGCTGTGAGTACGAGGCCATCCTGAGACTCCATAGTAAATTCCAGGTTAGCCTGGACTAGAGCAAAACCCTACCTTGAAAAAAAAATGCAAAGTCTCCTTCAGAGACTTAAAAGATTGTGTATAAAATAAGGAATGGGGTCTGGAAAGATGGCTCGGTGAGTAAGGCGCTTGCTTGTAAAGCTTGTCTGTCTGGGTTCGATTCCCCAGTACCCATGTAAAGCTAGCTGCACAAAGTGGCTCATACATCTGGAATTCATTTGCAGTGGCAAGAGGCCTTGTCGGGCTGGCTGGCATGCTTTCTCTCTACAAATAAATATATTAATAGACAAGAGCTGATGTGCTCAGTGAGCTACAATTCACGGAGAGAAAATGTCATAGGAAATAGTTCCCTTCATAGCAGAGGGAATTGCTTCCTCAATTGCAATCTTACTGGGAATGCTAGATCAGCAGAAATTTGTTTTTGAGATTTAGAATCTGATTTAAAAAAATAGAGATTTACTTATTTGATTGTTCTGTTGTGATTCTTACTATGTCCTTTGGATGTTTCACTTGTACTAGGCTATTTTTATGATTCCCACAAACCCTCCACCAACATTCAGGAAGCCTGAACTTTGGTCTGATGATTTCACCGATTTTGTTAAAAAGTGCTTAGTGAAGAATCCTGAGCAGAGGGCTACTGCAACACAACTTCTACAGGTCAGTGCTTTTTCCCTCATACCTTTAGCTATAGCTTTAACTCTAGTTACTCTGAATTTCATTACTATTTTCTGAAGATTTAAAATGTGGACTGATAACACATATGCACACATTCTTCTGTATTTTGTATTTTCCAGTTCATTTTATTTTCTTTTTCCTTTGTTGTTGTTTTTTTTTTCCTCTTAATCTTCTTTTTAAAACAAAATCCCCAAAGGATTCTCACTGTAGAAATGAGTTCTAGTCTCCATAGTTTTTATTTTGCATGGCTTTTCCTTATGTTACTTGATTCAGCATCTCTCCCTTGATGTTTTGCTCCACTGTAATATTTGCAGATACAAAATTCCTGGGCTTTTTGTATCCAACATGTCAGGAGGCTTTTGAAAAATCTGCCTTGACAGTTAATGGTGACTGAAGGAGCATGGGACATTTTATGTAGTGGTATAGCCACTGGTTGAACCCATGTGCTCTGGTAAATATCCCCCATATTTGCCCATGCACGCAACCCTAATTAAACCTAGAGGGACAGACGGACACACACACCCAGAATAAAAGATGCACTAAAACCGGGCATAGTGGTGCATGTCTTTAATTCCAGCACTCGGAGGCAGAGGTAGGAGGATTGCTGTGAGTTCAAGGCCACACTGAGACTACATAGTGAATTCCAGATCAGCGTAGGCTAGAGTGAAACCCTACCTTGAACCCCCCCCCCTAAAAGAAAAAAAAGATGCACTAGTTGGGAAGACAATGGTATCAAGCATAGAGGAGATGGGGAAAGAACAGTTAAGAGAAGATAATGGAATTCTAATCAAAATACATAACATGCAAGCATAAAAATTGTTAATAAAACAGACATGGGCTAGGGAGATGGCTCAGCAGTTAAAGATGCTTGATTACAAAGCCTGTTGGCTTGGGTTCAATTTCTCAGTACCCTGATAAAGCCAGACACACAGTGGCACATGTGTGGGGTTTGGTTGTAATGCCCATTCTGTCTTTCTGTCTCTCAAATAACTAAATAAAAGTATTTTTAAAAAGATAAAACTTCGTCCTTGAAAGTTAATACAAATAGAAGTAATAATAAATATTTGTGAAGCTTTCTTTTCTTAATAGAGCCCTCAGGTAATAATAAATGTACCTCATATAACAAATTTTATATTTACAAGATGCTTCTCACTGTTAAGTGACAAAATAATACAAGCAGTGGCTTTTGTAAAAAGTGACTTTGCAAGCTGCCATTGAAATTTTTTTTTTGTTGAAGGCTCTGAAAAACAGCTTATAAATACAGTGTTTATTATTTTGAAAGTTATAAACTGGGTTCATTCTTTATGAAAGCCAACATAGAGGGAAATCCTTTCTTTGAGTTTTAACTTAGACAGACTGGAAAAGCACTTGGAAGTATTTTATATAATTTCTTAATTGTGTGGAGAAGAGTGTTGTAGCCCCAAACAGTTAACTTGCTGACGATCCCAACTGAACAAGTGATTGGTCTAGGTAGATTCCATTGGCCCCAATCCTACTCCTTATCCTTTCCCACTCTCTCTGCCTTAGATTAACCTGTATAGATGACTGTGGTAACTACATTACCCTGTAGCTCTCACTGGATTTGTTCCAAGCATCCTTATTTATAATAATGGCAGCAGCACACTGTTTTGTTAAAGTACTGATGCATACTGCTTATTAGCTCATATTTGATTTTTTTTCCTATTGTACTTTTGTTAACTATTCAGGACCCACTGTTACAATATTGTTGTCCTGGTCTGGCCTCTTATTGACACCTTGCTACCTCCCTGTTTTGCTCTGTGATTCTGGGTCACACAAACTTATAGTTTGTTAGGCCATACATTTTTTAGTTTTCCATGCTTTTGCTCCATCTCCCAACACTTCATTGTAGAGACCTCTTTCTACTGTCTCTCTATTACTCCTTGTGTTAATTTAAAGTATATCTTTCTTCAGAAAGTCTCCTTTTTAGTCTTGTTTAAAGTCTAGTTGGTTTTTCACTTGGTTCCCACATATATCTTATGCATATATGTTACTATATTAGAATGAAAAATCTTTTTTCTGTATCTCTGTCCTGGATTGCTACTGATTCAAGGTCAGAGGTCTTTTGTCAGAGGATTACTTTTGCACTTCTTTTATTTAGTAGTGAATGCATAGTAACTGAACTCTATGTAATACAACAAAGTTCTGATTTAAATATTTTTAGCTAGGCTGATCATCTGTACTCGTATTAGACTCATTAGAGTCTAATTTTTCTGGAATCCCAGAAGCACTTCTGTCTCTTTAAGGAATGTTGCATATATTTTATATAAGCTAAGTCAAATTTAACTCTCAGAAGACAATCTTATCAAGTTTTAGTAAACATGTATCTATAACTTACCTTTACAGTTCATACCATATTAATCTAGAGCCAATAAAACAAATTTTAAGAAGAAACTTAATGATGGATTTTTTTTATAGTGGATGATAGTCTGTGACACAGAAAGTTTTGTAAATTTAGGAATCATACCCTAGAAGAATCCTTTGAGATTAATTTGAAATCTTAGTAGTATTTCAGAGATGTGACAATTGATATCAAGAATGTTAAAGGACAAGATTTGATTTTACTCTAGCAGCACTAGAATTCCTGATTAGAAGAGGATCCTTACAACTGCCAGTAAGCAGCCTAGAACGTGGAAATCAGCTCCTACCCTCTGCTGGCTGTCTGCAGAATGTTGGTTATGTGCCATGGCGTGAGTTAGCCCTGGCCTGAGAAGGTCGTGTTTCTGTCAATTCCCATGGTGTATAACTTACTCTTGACCAGTTCAAGTGTCATGAGAGAAACATTACCTCCCTTTCTTAACCTCCATTTATAATACAGTTCCTTTAAATACTTTCCAGACATTGTTGTTCCATTCCTGATGTGTCAGGGTTGCTTCGCATTTCCAGTTTTTGTTTAGAGAATGATTTAACTATTCTCAAAGTTTGTGCTGACAAATTCTTTTAATCTATTACAGTGCCTTGATTTCCTCTTCATTCACAACCACTATTTTCATTGGATAAAGTTTCTAAGCTGACAGTTCTTTACCTTGTAGCACTTGAACTGTATGTTGTAAGGACCGCATTAACTCCCTATTGGAGTAGTCACAAGCAGCTTCTTCTGAGCTCTGTACTTTCCTATGAGAAATCTATTTGAATGTTTTGCCCTTTGCTTTTTTAAAAAGAGGTTTTGTTTTTAGTATTCAGAAATTTAATCTTGGTATGAATCTCTTTGGAATTATCCAGCTGAATGTTGGTATAGCTTCTTGAATCTACAGCTCTATGTTTTTTGGGGTTTTTTTGCCAAGTTAAGAAAAAAATTAATTTTTTTGAACAACTTTTCAGCTCCTCTTTTTTCTTTTTTCCTTAAATTTATTTGTTAGCTAGCATACAGAGATTTCGGTATCATTCATTCTGGCATTTTCAAATATTATTTGAGTTGATTCTTACTCCCCTTTCTATCCCCAACCCCTGTGTCCACCCTAGTAACCTCTTCCTTTTTGTTTATATGCCATATGTGTCCTTTTGTTTTCCCTTATCCCTTTTCCTAAAGTGGATTGACCTGGGAGAAAAATGCATCAAGTGAAGTGACCCAAACTTAGACCAAAACCGCATGTTCTCTAGTGTGTAGATCCTAGCTTGTAATAAATATATGAAGAAATTTTGAGGAGAACCTATGAAGGTAGAATGGTAATAGCCACACTTTATATCTTTTTCTTTATATAAAAGTGACATAAATATTGGCTCTTTGGGTTTAGTTCCACAGGTCTCTGTTCTTTATGCTATATATGATCTCTTATTTTATTTTCCAAACTAATAATTCTTTTCTTCTTCTCTCTTTGATAGGGATGAGAGTTCAGGTTGTTCCAGTGTCCGCCACTGCTATTGTCAGGGATGGCTTCATTATAGCTTTGTAGTGGTGATGGTTCAGGCCCTCCACTGTGATCCTCATTCCAGCTTCTACCTGATCTTCACTGACATTCCACACTTTGGGCAGGGGTTACTATTTATAGTACATTGTGAAGATGAATGCCTTAGGTTGGCACTCTGTTTTTTGTGGCACCATCTCTAGACCTGGATAGCTTCAGCAGTACGTAAGTCTAGATTCCCTTGGTCTTTGCTAGTGGGAATGGGGCATAGCTTTCTCTGTGATGCTTTATGATTTAATTGTTTTCTGTCTAACTAGGCTATTTCCTGGTTCTTTGGTTTGAGATAGAAGGCTTTGTGGGGGCGTTCAATGTTTGTGTCTGTTGTAGTCAGTTTCATGTTGCTGGGATGAACATCCAAACCAGGCAGTTGATGGGAGGAATGGATTTGTTTCAAGCTTACAGATCCAGGGGAAGTTCCATCAGTTGTGGAAGAAGCTGCTTCCATACATCCAAGCAGAGGGGAACCATCACAGCCAGCAAACACCAAAAGCAACAAGCACTAAACTGGCAATGAGCAGCAGGAAGGACCCAGGCAGAAGTAAAACCTCTCTTCATACCTTTTGGCTAGAATTCAGATCCACTTCCAATACACCTTAGGGCTAGACCCCAGGATCTGTCCCAGTGACACCTCATCCAGCCAGGTAGCTGGAGACAAGCTTTAATAAAACACATGCATCTGTGGAGGACATACATCCAAAATATCACAGTGTCCATTGGTATTTCTGGTTTTTGGCTTCTCTAGTACCCATTGTCAGTGCTGTCATGGTAGTTTGAATGTAAAATGTCTCATGTGTTTGAACACTTAATACTTAGTTGATGGTACTCTTTGGGAAAGTTTGGAACCTTTAGGAGGTGGAAACTTGTTAGAGGAACTTTGTCACTTGTAGGCAGGCCTTGAGATGTTACAGCCCAGCCCACTTGCCATTCTCTCTCTGTCTGCTTCCTCCATGCTGATATGACAAAGTGATATCAGCTTCTTGCTCTGCCATACTTTCCCTGTGTTGCAGTCTGGTTCACATTGCTGGTAGAAGTCACCCAACCAGCTTCTGGGAAAAAGAGATTTATTTTGGCTTACAGGCTCGAGGGGAAGCTCCACAATGGCAGAGGAAAGTGATGGCATGAGCAGAGGGTTAAGGCACTTGCCTACAAAGTCAAAGGACCCAGGTTCAACTCCCAGGACCCATGTAAGTCAGATGCACTAGGGGCACATGCAACTGGAGTTCATTTGCAGTGGCTGAAGGCCCTGGTGTATCCATTCTGTCTCTCTAAAATAAATAAATAAAAATAAAATATTTAAAAAGAAATATAATTCAGAACATGAGAAAAATTCAAGAGAAATGCTGAAACTTTTAGAAGAGTAAAATTTTCAAACAGTCTTAGTTTTTAAAATACAGGATCAAGCTGGGTGTGGTGGCATATGCTTATAAGCTTAACACTTGAAAGGTGGAGGCAAGGCGATCAGGAGTTCCAGGCCAGCTCCAGTTACATAGTGAGTTCTTAGGCTAGTCTGAGCTACCTGAAACCCTTGTTTCATTCCCCATCCCTCATATATTTTAAATATATGATCACAAATATGATAGGTTAATTTGAAGGTAATTTCTGTCCCTTTGTTAGTTTAGGTGGCTTAAAATTCATCACCTACTTTTAACATTTTCTCTCAGGTACATTGAAAAATTATAAACCTTTTACTTCCTTTTAGACTTTGATGTATTCATCCTGTTCTTTTGTAATATTTTTAAAACCCTCATACAAATGCTCATATCCCGTTCATACATTTTTTTAAAATATCTATTTATTTGCAAGCAAATAGAAAATGAGAGAGGGGGGAAAAATGGGTGAACCAAAGCCGCTCTTGCCATTGCAAATGAACTTCACGATGCATGTGCCACTTTGTGCATGTTGCTTTACTTGGGTACTTGGGAATCAAAACCATATCTTCAGGCTTTGCAAATAAATGCCTTTAACAGCTCAACCATCTCTCTAGCCCCGATTTCATACATTTTTAAGTTGTGTGTGTTACATCATCCTTTGTCTTTTGTGGCATTGGAATGAATATATAAATTACCTCCTACATAAATATCCTACTGTACTGTAGCACTTTCATGTTTCCATTTTTCAGACAATCCCTAATCTGTCTAGAATTTATTTTGGTGTTTCTGTAGTGGGGATCTAGTTTAATTCCCTTGAAAGGTGGGGAGGGCTTTCAGTTATCTCAGTACCAATTTTGGTTTTACTTGTTGCTCTGATGAGTGGAAATGCTTTGTTGACAGTGTGCCAGTTTCTTTTGTACATTCTGCTTCATTTCTAGGCATTGTACTGTTTTTTATTCCTTCTGCTCTCATGCTGAAGCTATAGTCTTTTCTAAGCATTTAACAAAAGGTTTACCTTCTGTTTATTGCCTATAAAGTATGATTGTTTTTGTTCCATCACTGTATTATTTATTCAGATGATGATTGTGTGTGGGTGTATGTGGTGTGCACATGCAGAGGCCACAGAACACTGGGTATCTCCTTCCATTCATTCAATAGAGGTAGAGTCTTCCACTGATTCTAGAGCTGCCATTTCATTAGCCCTAGCAATTCTCTAATCTCTTATCCCCACAGAACAGGGGATACAGATGTGCAGTCCACATACACCTGTTTATATGGGTGCTGGAGAATAGAACCCGGGTCTTCTCAGGTCCCCTCTTCACCTCATACTTGTGCAGAAAGTAGTTACTCACTGTTCTCTCTTTCAAGCCCCTCAGATGATTTTCATTTTTGCCTACATTATTTTTCAGTGACCAGAAAAGGAATATTAAATTTTCCCATGTCTTATTTATTGATATATGTCTCTTCTTGTGTCTATAGTTTTGCTTACATGTAATGCTATAACATACCAAGTTTGTAATTATATCACCTATTAAATTATGTCATTTTTAGTAGTAAATAGCTTTAACTTACTGCTTGCTTCATTAAATTATACTAATTTTTCTCAATTTTTTATTTGTACATATTCATATATGTATGTACATACGTATATACATAAATATGTATGCATACAATGCATGCACACACCAGGGCTTCTTGCCACTACAAGTGAACATGACTTGTTTGTGCCACTTTTTCCATCTAGCTTACATGGGAATTGAACCAGGGTAGACCAGCAGGCTTTGCAAGCAAGTGCCTTTAACTTCTGAGCCATCTTCCTAGCTCCAAATTCTGATCTTATGATCATGTTACTTCTAATTACTTTTTGTATCTGATCAGTATTTCATCTATCTTTTTAACCCAATTTCTTTTTAAAATTTTATTTTATATATATTATTATATATAATATATATTGTATATTATGACAGGTTATACTCTTCCATCCCCTCGCCCTGACTCCTGTTACCCTGGGGGCCCTGCTCAGTCGGGTTATGGTATTCACTGTGGGGTCATGAAAGCCTCAGTCAGCACCTATAGGCTAGCAGGGAGGGGCATGCCCCAAGGTATTCCTACCCACTCTGTGGTTCTTACAATCTTTCTGCCTACTCTTCCACAATGTTCCCTGAGTCATGACAGGCCTTTTGGCAGTCTCATTTAGTGTTGTGGTTTTTTTTGTAGCCTCTGGATTTCTGCTTTGATAGGTTTGGATTGATTGTTGTGTCTGTCACCATCACTTTGGATCTGGTTGTCAGGCTAGCAGTAAGATCAGTATTCATGACATTGCTGCCTGGACAATTTTGCTTGGGCCCTGACCTGTGTGGTAGAGGTGGCAAATCTTAAGGTGAGTGGTCAGCTGTCTCCTACTCTCATTGATGGATCTAGGCTTTCCTCCACTTTTTTTCTGTCATCTGTAGCATGAGAGCAGCTTGGACTCAAGTGGGTATGCAGAGTTATTTGAGAGATTTTTGGTGTGCGAGCCCACTCTTCACCAGGGAGCATTAGGGGCTTTTCTCTGAAGTCTGGGTTTCCTTACCATGGGATTCTGACTTGGTTTTCAGTACTGGATATGAGTTCCCTCCTACTGAGCAGACCTTGTGTCCCATCAGAGAACAGTTGTTTGCTTGTAGAGGATGCATGCCATGGTTACACACACGTGTACTTACTGTCTGGCTAGTTGATTTAGTAGTCTGCAGGGTCCCTTGCTTATTTATGCTATTGGTGATCATTGTCTTCCAGCAGCTCCCATAGGATCTCCAATACTATGAGGGGTAGCAGGAAGGGAGCTTGTTTCATTTCTCTACTAGCATAGTATTCTGATGTTCTGTGACCACTGCCCATGGTGCCTTAAGCAAGAGGGTATTGCTTTTTAGCTCTGGCAGGTAACCAAGTGTTTTGGCAGTGACCTACATTGTCTTGGGGACCTCATGGGTCTCTCTGGCCAATAGCTCACTGTGTGGGATAACCCACTTCTGGGCCTGGGATTTACCAGCCAGTGCCCTCACTTTTAAGGTTAAGCTCTTTTCACCTTCTGTCCAGACTATCCCTCCTCCCCTTTATTAGTGGTTATATCTTGCTAGTCAGAATGAGAGTTTCCATGGAACTAATTCTTAATGCTGTCTTAACTTTCGTATGATTCCTTCTCCCCCTACTCCTGCAGGCCCTACCACCCCAGATGTTCTGTCTCTTCCCCAGCCTATTGGGAAATCCCTCTCCTTCCACCCCATTTCTTCTCTCTCCTGGTCTCATTATAGTTTTATGCCCATATTCCTGATTCTTACACCATTTGCACTCTTCTCCAATTGATTCCAGTTAGGAACCTCATATGAGAGAGTACATGCTGCATTTGTCTTTCTGTGCCTGCATGACTTCACTAAGAATGATTTCTCCCAACTCCATCCATTTTCCTGCAAATTTCATTTTTACTTACCACTGAATAAATTCCATTGTGTATATGTACCACATCTTCATTATTCAGTCATCATTTGATGTGTTCTGGACTGATTCCAGTTCCTAGCTATTTTGAATAGAGTTGCAACAGACATGGCTGAGCAAGTGTTTCTATAATAAAAAGTGGAGTCTTTAAGGTATATGCCCAGGAGTGGTATAGCTGAGTCAAATGGTAAATCTATTTTCATCTTTTACAGGAGTCTCCATACTAATTTCCATAGTGGTTGTACAAGTTTACACTCCCACCAGCAGAGAATAAGGATTCCTCTTTCCCCATAGCCTTGCCAGCATTTGTTGTCATTTGGTTTTTTAATGTATACCATCCTGACTGGGGTGAGATAAAATCTCAGAGTCATTTTGATTTACATTTCTCTGATGACTAAAGATGCTGAACATCTTCTTAAGGGTATAATGGCCATTTTTATTTCTTCCTTTGAGAATTCTCTGTTCAGATCTCTACCCCATTTTTTGATTGTGTTGTTTGACTTTTTTTATTATTTAGTTTTTTGAGTTCTTTGTAGATTCTAGATGTTAGACCTTTGTCAGAGGTGTAGCTGGTGAAAATTTCCTATTCTAGGGGATGTCTGTTGATGGTTTGTTTGTTTGTACAGTCAGTAGCTTTTTAGTTTTATGAGGTCCCAGTGATTGAGTGTTGATCTAATTTCTGAGCTACTTGGGTCTTATTCAGGAAGTCTTTCCCAACATCTATATCATGGAGTGTTCCTCTTACTTTTTCTTCTAGATTATTTAGAGTTTCAGGTATTATCTTGAGGTCCTTAATTCATTTGGAGTGAATTTTTGTACAAGATGAGAGAAGTGTATCTAATTTTTTTCTTCTACATGTGGTTATCCAATTCCTCCAGAACAATTTATTGAAGATGCTGTCTTTTCTCCACTGAGTATTTTTTTGGCCCCTTGATCAAAGATGAGGTAGCTGTAGTTGCTTGGATTTAGAAGATAGGTCTTCTATTCCATTGATATGTGTGTCTGCTTTTGTGCCTGTACCATGCTGTTTCAGTTTCTGCTGCTTTGTAATAAAGCTTTAAAAAAAAAATCTTAAAAAAAAAAACAGCAAGGGCTGGAGAGATGGCTTAGTGGTTAAAGCACTTGCCTGCAAAGACAAAGGACTCATGTTCAATTCCCCAGGACCCATGTAAGCCAGATGCACAAGGGGGTGCATGCATCTGGAGCTTGAGCTGCTGGAGGTCCTGGCCTGCCCATTCTCTCTCTCTACCTGCGTACTTCTTCCTCTCTCTCTCTCAAATAAATAAATAAAAATAAACACTTTTTAAAAACCTATATAGTGTACCTCCAGATGAATTTCTTTTGCTGAGAACTTCCGCTCTACATGATTTTTGAGACTTAATTTTTCTATCTCTGTGAAGATCATTGCTGGAATTTGTATTGGAATTGCATTGAATCTGTACAATGCTTTTGGTAAAATGGCCATTTCCGCAGTATTAATGCTTCCAATCCATGAGGATGGGAGGTCTTTCCATCTTCCTGTATCCTCCTCAGTTTCTTTCTTTAGTGTTTTTTGTTGTTGTTGTTGGGGTGTTTTTTGTTTTTTGTGGGTTTTTTTTTTTTTGTATAGATCTTTCACTTACTTGGTTAATGATATTCCAAGGTATTTAATTTTTTTGTGGCTGTTGAAAATGGGATAGCATTGTTTATCTCTTTCTCTACATGTTTATCTTTAGCATATAAGAAGGGTCCTGCCACTTAACTGAATTTATCACTTTTAGAAGGTTTTTTAGTAGAGTCTTTTAGATCACTTATATATAAAATCATGTCCTTGTTGAGTTAGTTCCAGTGGCCTATGAGCTCATTTATTCATTGATTCTCCTCAAATTCCTTTAGCCTTTTATTGATCTCTTTTTTATAGTCTTTGATTTCATTAAGGAGCCTATAGAGTAATGTTTCCTGATTCTCTGGTTTCTTTCAGCCAATTGCATAGTTCTTGTTGATGATCTTCTATTTCCTTCATCCATCCTTTGAGTTGTTTTTGTTGCCTTTCTTCCAGTTCATTGAGCCAACCTTGGAATTTTTGAATTTGAATTTTTGCCAAGTTTCTTCCATTCAGTCGTTCTTAATTCTTTTTTGATTAATCTTTGACTAGTTTCTTCCCATTTGAACATCCATTTATTTATGTTCTTAATAAGTTCATTTAAAATGCCTGTTGTGTTTTCATTTTGGTCTTCTCTATCTTGGGTTTTCTCTTATCTTTCATTGGAGGCTTCCATTGTGGGAATAGGTAGTCTTGATGGGGATCCCTTCAGCAACTCTGTCCCCTCCCAGGCAGCTGCTCCGGAATGGCCACCAGCCCTGGTGCATAACTCTCCTGCTCAGCCCCTACCCACAGTGGCTCACAGCCATGGTCGCAGCTAGTGTTTGGCTGGTCAGTCCCCTCCCAGGCGGCAGCTGATGAATGGAGTCTGGCCCTGGAATGAAACTCCCTACTTCAGCAGACGCACAGTGGCGTGGCCCTCCTTGCAGATGACCTTCAGCTGGTCTGCCCCTCCCGTGCAGCAGCCCAGGAAAGTCTAGCCCTGGCACCCCAAGTTGTTTTAAGTATACCTCTTAGGGAAATATAGTTAGAGTTCTTTCATATAAGTGAATCTTATGTATAAAGCATGTAGTTGAACTTTTGAACCAAGTGCACTTTTGTCTTTTAGTATTTAAAATAAATAGAAATTCAATACACTTGTTTATGCTCTGTACAATTAGATGCTAATGTTATTTTATCACAATTGTCATAATCTTTTTTCTCCATTCTTTTTAATGTTCGGCTTCACACACTTGGGCAATTTAAAAAATAGAAATATATACTTAAAATTTTAGTAATATCTCTGATAGAACTTCACTTCTCATAGTCTGAAATACTAAAATAGTACATCTGTTCTTCAATTACCATTTTAGCTTTAATAACTAATTCTTTTGTTTTTGAAGTCAAGATCCTTCTGCCTCAACTTCCTGTATGCTGAGTTTACAGGTGTGTGCCACCACGCCTGCTCTGACAGTTAATCTCTTAGTGAGAATAATGTCTGTAGCATGTGTGGAGAGAAAGCATGAGAATAAATGGAATTGGACACAGAGAGACTTTGAATTTAAGAGCATGAAGCTCTGAGCAGAGCATTACAGGAATTCACAGTGAATGGCATGAAGGCAGATAGCAGGATACCAGATGAACCAGGTATATGCTTTATAGCATTTCTTAGAAATAACTGTGGCTCAAATGGGTGACCCAGTTTTTCCTCAGATGCTAATATACAGTACAACTTGCGATTTCCGTCCCTTTTTGGAGGAATGTAATTCTGTTGGTTCTCAGATTTTGTAATGCTTATCTCTTACTTCTACTAATACAGGTTGAATATCCCTTATCTAAAATGCTTGGGACCAGAAACATTTCAGATTACATTGCTTTTTGGATTTTAGGAATATCAGTGGAGCATCTGAAGTGCTTCAGAATCTGAAACTTTTTGGCCGTCATGTTGGCTAAATCTTCCTTCTATTCTTCTTTTTAAAATAAAGTTTTAAATATTTATTCTTACATATATACATTGTATGGACACATCATGTGTTAGTACCATCACAATCTTTCTGCCCCCTCTTCTGCAAAATTCCCTGAGCCATGGCAGGTGTGTTTTAAGTCTACTTCAGTGTTGAGCTCTTAGGAGCTTCTGGATTTTTGCTCTGGTATGTGTTGAGTATTCTCAGTGTCTGTCTTCTTCACCCTGGTGCAGGTTGTCAATCTCACCTTGGAAACAGAACTGCTCATTTTGTCAATTCCTCTGGAGTTTCACCTATGCCCTAGCTGATGTGTGAAGGATGGTTCATCTTCTGCCAGGGAGTCCGCTATCTTTTCTTGTCTTGATGATAGATTTTTTTGGTTGTCCTTGGTTCTTGCTGCCTTCTTAAAAAGAAAAACAGATTCTCCAATGGAGACCGAGATCAGGACAGGTGTTAAGAGGGATAAGTATTGTTAATTTAGAGAGATTTGTATGGACATCACCACTCTTTTGGCCAAAAATTAGTGGAAACTTGTTGGAGACCATAATCTTGGTCTCCATAGGATTCTGACTTGGTTCCCAGTTCTAGATGGGTTCCTTTCCACTGAATGAATCTCTTAACCAATCAGAAAGCCATTTGTTATCCACCAAGGCTGGGTGTCATCATTGCACAGGTGTGTACGTTTTGTCAGGTTGCTAGTGTTTCGTGATTGCTCACAACATTGTTGGCCACTTTCCCCCAGAAGCTCACATAGCATGTTCTAGCACTATACAGGCTAGCCATCTGTGAACTGGCTTCCTTCCAGGTTCCACCTGGATCTCTTGGTGTTCTGTGTCTGCAGCATGTGGTATCTTCAGCAATAGGGTCTTACCTTTTACCTCAGACATGTAATCACATGCTTTGACAGAAACCTGTCTTGTTTTGGGGACCTCATAGGTCTCTGATCAACAAGCCAGAACCAAATGTTTTAAGGTTAGGCTTCATCGTGTCCTCTGTCCTAGGCCCTTCTCACCAGATGACCCCTCCCCCAATACTCCTGTTGAGGGTTATATCTTTTAGTCTACTATCAAGGAGGAGAAAGTTTCTATGGTACCAACTCATTTTGGGTTTATTTACGTGTGTATCTTCCCCCAAATTCCCCATCCCACCCCCTCACCAAACCCTTCCATCCCTCTTGTCTGGCCCTTGAGTTGTCTGTCATGTATGCCAGCAACTCAAGCTGTTCCAAGTTAGGATCCACGGATGAGGGAGAACATGCAGCATTTGTCTTTCTGTGTTTGTGTGAGTTCACTGAATATGATCGGTTCCAAGTCCACCCATTTTCCTACAAATTTCATTATATCATTTTTCCTTACTGCTGAGTAGAATTCCATTGTGTATGTGCCACATCTTCATTATCTATTAGTTCAATGATAGTCACCTGGGTTGATTCTAATATCCAAAAATATCTTCAGCAAAAGAAATACCTCTGGAGGTATCACCATACCCAGTCTAAAGCGATAGTACAAATGCACATGGTATTGGCATAAAAATGGACATATAGACCAATGGAATATGACAGAAGGCCCAGCCCTTAGTTCACTGCTTGATCTTTGACAAAGGAGTCAACAACAACGTAGACTGGAGAAAAGGCAGCATCTTTAACAAATGGTGCTGGACAAATTGGATAACTACATGTAGAAAAATGAAACTAGATACACTCAACACCTCATGCACAAAAATCAACTCCAAGTAGATTAAAGGCCTCAATATAAGACCTGAAACTCTTAAACTATTGAGAGAAGAAAGTAGCGGGTACTCTTCACAGTATAGGAGTGGAGAAAGATTTTCTAGTAGCCCAGGAAATTAAATAATTACTCAACTAGCAGAATCTCATGAAGCTAAAAAACCTTTTGCACAGACAAACCTACCATAAACAGAACCAATAGATTTTCCACAGAATGGGAGAAAATCTTTGCCAGGTATACCACTGGTAGAGTACTAATACCTAGAATCTACAAAGAACTCAAAAAACTAAGCAACTAAAAGTCAAACATCTATTCAAAAAATAGGGCAGAGAACTGAATAGGGAATTCACAATGGAATAAATACAAATGGCTAATACTCAAGAAAATATTCAACATCCTTGACCATCAGGGAAATGCAAATTAAAACAACTATGAGATTCTGCCTTACTCCAGTCAGGATGGCAATCATTAAAAAAATCAAATGACAATAAATATTGGTAAGGACCTGAGAAAAGAGGAACCTTCATTCATTGTTGGTGGGAGTGTGAACTTGTACAACCACTATGGAAATCAATGTGGAGACTCCTGAAAAAGATGAAAATAGAGCTACCAGCTGACCAGTTATTCCTCTACTGGGCATCTACCCTAAAGACTTCATACTTCACTGTGGAGATTTTTTTTTTTTTTTTTGGTAGGGTGTTGCTCTAGCCCAGGCTCACCTGAAATTCACTCTGTAGTCTCAGGTTGGCTTCAAACTCACAGTGATCTTCTAACTCAACCTCCTGAGGAGGAATTAAAGACATGTGCTACCATGCATGGCTCATTGTACTTTTTTTGATAATGATATTCGTAGCTGCAAAGTATGTTTGATTATCTTTTGAATATTTTTATTTACTTATCTGCAAGCAGACTGAAAAAGATGGGGGAGGGGATAATGGGCATGCCAGGTCCTTTGCCACGGCAAAAAAAAAAAAAAAAAAAAACCTCCAAGCACATGTGCCAGTTTGTGTATCAGGCTTACAGGGGTATTGGAAAATTAAACCTGGACTGTCAGGCTTTACAAGCAAGGGCCTTTAACTGCTGAACCATGTCTCCAGCATGTCAGATCTGCTTATTTTCCATCATATTTACCAATTCTTCACTATTTTGACATCTATATTTTATAATGCTGCAAGATTATACTATCAAAAACATCCCCTTATTTTTTCTCATTTATGTCATTGAAGGGATTCTCAAACAAAATCCAGACTTTTAAAACAATTATTCATTTATTTATTTGAGAGAGAGAGGGAGGAAGAAAATGGGCACACTGGGGTCTCTAGCCACTGCAAACGAACTCTAGATGGTAATCTTTTTACTCATGTTTCTTGGAATTTTTAGAGTAGGGCCCTTGCTGTATATTGCTCTAGCATCCTCTGGGCACCCTATTAATCCTTGCAGTGTTTGAAGTTGCATCACAAGTCCCTGTGTTTTCCAACTTGGCACAAAGGGAAAAGATCATGGACAAGTGCTTACTTTTTAAAGACATAGACCAGGAAGTTGAACATATCACCAAATTACCTTCCTCCGCAGACACCTTAGTCACAACCACCTGAAAGGAAAGCTGAGAAATGTAGAGTCTGTCTGAATACGTAGCTCTAATTCCAACCATGCATCCATTTCTGTGGATGACTAAAGTCAGATTGATTTTTCTGGAGATGATTCTTTAACTGTTATAAAAGAGTTCATTCACTCTTTGTAATTACGTATTGCCAAGCTTATTCATAGTTTTTCCAAATAATCCATTTACCATTTTAAAGCTTCTTCTAAATGTCTATGATATCTTCATCATAAAACATTTTTTCTTTCAGTATATTTTTCATTATATTGCTTTTCCCTGATCTATTGTCATAATAATTATGAAATTATATTTTGAAGCTAATTGTTGCCTCAAAATAAGTATGTATGTATGTATATATATTATATATAAGTATGTCTGTATATACATTGTATATACATTATATATACATATATACATATACATATATGTATATATATATCAAATTGTACTTAGAATTTTCCTTCTATTTTCTCTCATCCTCCTGCCTCTCAATACAAAATGTGAGTCTTATGCTGCTAATTTCCTTTTGTTTACCAGAATCTACAATGTGTAAGATAATAGAAACCTTCAACTATCTTCTATTCTATATAAAATAAAAATGAAGCCAGGCATAGTGGTGCATACCTTAAATCCTAGCACTGGAGATGCTGTGAGTTTGAGGCTAGCTTGGGCTACTGAGTGAGTTCTTGGTCAGCATGGGCTAGAGTGAGACCCTGCTGGGAAAAATAAAAATAAAAATGAGGCAATAGTTATTTTCTGAAAATATTTTTCTGTATTCATTAGAAATGATTAAATTATACAAGATACATTAAAATAGAGTGGAAAAGGAGTAATTTCTGTCTCTCAAATAAATTCATAAAAATATTTTTAAAAGAAGGCTGCAGAGATGGCTCAATGGTTAAAGACACTTGCTTGCAAAGCCTGATGGCCTAGGTTCTGGGTCTGATTCCCCAGTACCACATAAAGTCAGATGCACAAAGTGGTCCATGTACCTGGACTTCATTTGCAATGGCAAGAGACCCTGGTGCAGCCATGTTCATATTTGGTCTCTCCCCCCATCTCCTTGCAAATACATGAATAATAAAAATGTTTTTAAAAGAAAAAGGGAGGCTGAGTATGGTAGCACACGCCTTTAATTCTAGCACTCAGGAGGCAGAGGTAGGAGGATCGCCATGAGTTCAAGGCCACCCTTCTACTACATAGTGAATTCCATGTCAGCCTGAGCTAGAGTGAAACCCTACCTCGAAAGACCAAAAAAGAAAAAAAAAAAAAAAAAAAAGAAAAGGAAAAGGAAAAGGAGAAAAAAAGGGGGGATGGTTAAAAGCTCTTGCTTATAAAACCTGACAATCCAGGCTCAATTTTCTAGTACAGTCTTAAAGCCAGATGCACAAATGGGCACATATATCTGGAGTTTATTTTGAGTGGCAGGAGGCCCCGGTATGCCCAAACCCATATTCTCTCTCTCTCTCTCTCTCTCTCTCTCTCGCAAATAAATAAATAAATAAATAAATAAAATATTTACAAAAAAGTAACAAATTAGTTACCCTTCTTTTGACCATTAGTTTTTGGTTTTCACATTAATTAAATTTAAAATATTTTACTAGCTAATGTATGCTTTCTTTAGATAATTATATCTTTACGGTTAATATAACTTTATTAACTAACATTAATTATTAATGTTAATCTTAAAAACAATATTTTGTGTGTACTTTATTTTTTTAACACATGAACTTCAAAACAAGTTTTCTTAAGGAGATAAAACATCCAGTTTCTGAACACATTTACTTATAAATGAAAAAAATAATCATCTAACTCCATAATCCTGGATAGCATTTGCTAGCTATTTTAGTATTTAGTATTTAGCTATTTAGTATTTGTTAGCTATAATTTAGAAAACCTTAGGAATTCATACCATTGAATTTTACTTTTCTAGCATCCTTTTATCAAGAATGCAAAACCTGTATCAATCTTAAGAGACCTCATCACAGAAGCCATGGAGATCAAAGCCAAAAGACATGAAGAACAACAGCGAGAACTGGAAGAGGAAGAAGAAAATTCGGTCTGTAATTAGCTTCTGCATCATTTTTCTATAATAGTGTTTTATTTTCCAAAATATATTAATACCATTTACTGTTTTATTACACAAGTGAAGTATATTTCTTTAAATATGGTTTGAAAATTGGGATTAGAGCTGGAGAAAGATGGTTTAGTGGTTGAGGTGCTTCAAAGCCTAGGGACCCAGGTTTGACTCCCCAGAACCTGCATAAACCCGATGTACATGGTGGCATGTGCATATGGAGTTCCTTTGCAGTGGCTAGAGGCCCTGGCGGGCCCCTTTTCTCTCCCCCCCTTAATAAATAAATAAAAATAAATTATTCAAAAGGGCCGGAGAGGTTGCTTAGTGGTTAGGACACTTGCCTATGAAGCCTAATGACCCAGGTTTGATTCCCCAGTACCCACATAAAGCCAGATGCACAAGGTGGCATATGAATCTGGAGTTTGTTTGCAGTGTCTAGAGCCCTAGCATGCCCATTTTCTCTCCCTCTGTCTCTATCAAATAAAAATAAAATAATTTTTTAATTGGGATTAAATATTTCCTTTTTTTTTCTAGTGCCTTAAGAACTAATGATTAGTGAAATGTAATGTTAATATATTGGGACTGAAAGGGCACTTTATTATTTTGATGTAAACAATTTGTGCCATATCTTCTGGAAATTTCTTTCTTTTTAAGTTTTTTTTTACTGATAATCTGCATACATATGCCCAATATTCCGTGGCCAGAATCCCATTGGAAATTTCTTTTAAGTAGTCACTATGCTATCAAAATAAATAATAATGAGTATGTAGAGAAATTGGATTCTTTATTCACTGATGATAAAAGTGTAAAATGGCAAGCATTCTGTAGGAAACAATTTGACAGTTTCCTAAAAAGTTAAACACAGAGTTAGCATGATTTAGTTCTTCTCCAAGGTACATGCAAATGGTGCCCAACTTACTGCAGTTGTTAAGATCCAGAGTTAGCCTTGGCAGTCCTAACAAGCTAGATTTAAGCCACTGGTCTCTGTATGCCAACGAAACAGATAAGTAATAGTGAAATGCAGAGAAATGAGATTTTTTTTCAACTTGGCTACATTGGGAAGGGGAACAAATAAAGAGGTCCAGTGATCCCCTACTTCCCTCTTTCAGGTACTGACATGAAGATTAGGTTTAAGTAGAAGGCAAGAGCAATGTATTACTAAGCAGGCCCGATCAGGTGTGGATCCACCCCTCATTGACCTACTTTTGTCCATATTCTATGCTTTTTCTTTTTCAATTAATTAGAAACTTTATTGTATGGACAAATCATGTGTTGGTCCCATTTCCCTCCTTCCCACCTCCATTTTACTGAGGGCCCTCCTCAGTGGGGTTACAGGTATTCACTATGGGAGTATGTGTTATGAATGATGAGAGCATCAGTCAGTCATTGTGGGGGTACAATGCCTCTGGATATTCTCCTTCCCTCTCTGTGGCTCTTACAATCTTTCTGTCCTCCTTTTGCACAGCTTCCTGACCCCTAGTAGGTGTATTTTAAATCTGTTTTAGTGCTGAGCTCTCAGTCACTTCTGGATTACTGTTTTAATACATTTTGAGTGTCCTCAGTGTCAGTTGCCATCACCTTGGGACAGGTTGTCAGGCTCAGTGTGAAATCAGCACTCTTGCTCATCTTGCCCATTCCTCTATGGTGTCGCCTGCACCTTGGCTGATGTGTGAGAGGTGACTCATCTCATCATAGGGAGTCAGATATCTTTTCTTGTCATGTTGGTGAATATAGGTTCTCCCTGGTTTTTGCTGCCTTTTGTAAAAGAGAAAACACATTCCCCAATGGAGAATGAGAGCAGCATAAGTTAAAGGGATAAGCATAGTTAATTAGAGATTGTGATGGGTGCAGCCTCTCTTTCAGCCAAATACTGTTGGGAGGTCCATATTTCATTATTTCTTGCAAGGTGATCTGACACATTATCAGAACTTTGTGAAGCTTCTTCCTGGGAGACAAATTCATCTTTGTACTGACACCAACCTTCTGCCTTTTCCTTCTCCCAGGATGAGATTCCTAGGGAAAGGCTAATTCCTTGGAGACCATTGTTTTCCTAGTCCTAGAAGCCAAGGGAGGAGCATAAGCATGTCTTTAGAGTATCTTCCTTCCTGCTGGCATGGTTACATTATGATGTGACATCATAATGAACTTGATCTGAGTGTGATTCCCAGCATTAACATAAAACGCTGGGCATGGAGGCTGGAGAGATTGCTCAGCAGTTAAGGCACTTGCCCGCAAAGCCTAACGGCCAGAGTTCACATCCCCAGTAGCCACATAAAACCAGATGCACAAAGTGGTGCATGTATCTAGAGTTTGTTTGCAATTGCTGGCACTCCTGTTCTCTCTGTCTTCTCCCTGTCTTTCTCTGCTTGCAAATAAATTTTAAAAAATATTAAAAAAAAAACCCCAATGGGTATAGCTGTCCACATCTGTAATCCCAGTGTAGACTGGGAGCATAGTTTGGAAGGTTGCCAGCACTCCCTGGTCACCCCATGGAACTGGAAAAACAGAGGTCTAGGTTTGATAAGAGACCCTTTCTCAAAGAAATAAGGCATAAGAATGATAGAGGAGGATACTCAATATACTCCTCTGGCTTCTGCTCCTGTTCGCAAGGGGCTTGTACATCTGTACACATACACATATGCACATTAAACAGAAAAGAATATTGTAGATAAATATATAATGTTTTATATTTTTTTCTTTTTTCCTCAGATTCTTTTTCCGGAGTAAAGATAGTAATTCAGAATGTAACTATTATGTTCTTTTGTTGTTTTTAACAGAAACTATAAGAAATTTTTTTAAATCTTCTAGGATCACACATTGAACAATATTTTCAGGCACTGACTTTAATCTTCACTTTATCAATTATTGTTCCTAACCTAAAATATACATATACATGTATGTGTGTGTACATACATACATAGATACACAGAGAGAAACATAGTGAATATGTAAGACCAATAAGATGCATAGAACACAATGTCCTTTTCTTATACTAAGTGATAATAAGCAAGCTTTATTATTTTCAATCTTAAAATGAATAAAGGAATATTATATCATAAGCATTAAATTGTAGCTGGTATTTCATTTTGTACATAGACATTGTATTAGAAAAGAGGAAGCTGTTCAGATTTAGACTTGTTTTAGAAATTGGAGTCAAAGAAGTTTTTTAGATCTTACATGCCATAAAGAAATTAGCTAGTTGGTAAGAAAGAATGCATTAGGAATAAGGCTTGTTATGCAATTATCTCATGTAAACTGAGGGCAGGATTTAAGAAACTTACCTGCTATTTCTAATTACTAATGTTTCACCTTGAATGACATTTAAAAAAATTATTTATATATCTATTTGAGAAAGAGAATAAGACAGATATAGAAAGAGTGAGTATGGTAATGCTGGGGCTTCCTGCTCATGCAGATGAACTCCAGACGCATGTGTCACTTACTGCATCTGGCTTTGTGTGCATACTGTGGAATTGAACTCTGGTCCTTAGACTTTGTAGGCAAGTGCCTTAACCACTGAGATATATCCCCAGCCCCAACTTTATTTTTTATTGTGAACTTAATTGATCTCTAAAGTTAATGAGAAAACATTGTACATATTCTGAAGTTAGTTGATCTCTAAAGTTAATGAGAAAGCTTTGTGCATACCAACACTTCAGGATTCTTTGATATTGCTATGTTACAAAAGTGGTTTGCTACAGTTCATACCTATCTATATATAAGAAAGGCATTTGAACTTAATGTCAACTTTAGATAATTTCTTTAAAATTTATTTGGTAGCACATGTATTTTCAAACAAAAATGTTTGTTTCTTCCCTCTTATCTCCTGTCCCCTTCCTGCTTGTATCCCCAACTCCATCGTAGTCTCCTTTCTGCTTTCCTACTGTTTTCCTTGGTCATTTTTCCCCTTTTCATTACCTTTTGTTCCTCTCTTGTGTTCTATCTAGAATCACATCCCCCTCTTTACATACATACAAACATGTTAAGATCCATAAAAGAGAGAGAACCATAAATTTTTTATCTTTCTGGGCTTGGGTTACCCCATGTAGTATAATTCTTTCCAATTCTATCCATTTTCCTATGAATTTCTCAGTGTACTTTTACCTGTATTAAAAGTCTATCCTGTGTTGCCATTCATTTTTAGCAAAATTTTTCACCAGTAGTCATTCTTTCAGGAACATTTAGTCACATTGAAAGCTCAAAATTTTGCACACAGAATTTGCATTGTTTATTCCTTTGGGGTTCTTTTGCAAGTCGGCTTAAATGGGTTCACATACATAATTTTAAAATAAAATAACTAATTTCTCATGGAGCTATATATCTCGGTGTCACTAGAAGGACAGTTTGTCTCATTAAAGCAGTGTGCTTCTTTTTATATAAAAGATAAATGGTTTTACAAAATTTACACTCATTTTTTAGCAAATAAGCACGAAGTTTGATATAGATTATATATAACAATTATAATCACAGAGGTTTTTTTCTTCCCATTTTTTTTCTTCCCATTTTAATTATACTAATTTATCTGTAGCATTCAAGATATAAGTATGCAGTTTGGTAACTTAGTTATAAGACTACAGTAGTATTCATTCTCATGCAGTATTTAAACTAATTAATGATTTGTAAGGTAATTTTGAGTTTGCTTGTATGACTTATTGAGTTTCTACATAAACATGTAAATGAGTGCTTACATATGTGCAGTGGAAGAGTTAGTGTTTGCTATTTTAATAAAATAACAAGGTAAAGATTCCACATATGGAACATTGTATGATTGGAATGGTTAGTGTTAATAAGTTGAATTTCCTTGAGCCGGACGTTGTGGCGCACGCCTTTAATCCAAGCACTCGGGAGGCAGAGGTAGGAGGATCGCTGTGAGTTCGAGGCCACCCTGAGACTACAGAGTGAATTCCAGGTCAGCCTGGCCTAGAGTGAAACCCGTACCTCGAAAAAAAATAAATAAGTTGAATTTCCAAAACAAGACATAGTAATAAAGATTAAAAGATTGCTAAGGAGTCTATAGGAATATCTTTGTTACAGAAGCTCAGAGATTTCCCACATGGAATACAGATTGAAGTAAAGTACAAGGGTTGAATAGATACAGAATTTTATATTAAGTGAAATGCTGAGCAAACCCACAGATAACTTCTTTTTAAAATATATATATATATTTATGAGAGAGAGAATGAGAATGGGTGTGCCAGGGCCTCCAGCAACTTGCAAACAAACTTTGATGCATGCTCCACTCCAAGCATCTGGCTTACATGGGTACTGGGGAACTGAACATTGGTCCTTAGGCTTCTCAGGCATGCAATTTAATTGCTAAGCCATCTCTCCAGCCCCAATAACTTTGTAATGCCAGGTTTACATTAAATGTTTTTATTTTCACACAAGAAAAATGTTATGTTACTCTATATTTACTTATAAAGAGTTTATTATTGTTCGTATACTGTGCCTTTAGAGTTCCTATTGATGCAGGATTTGGGGGTTCATCTGGGGTCCCCCAAGTTTATGACCTCTAATTTTGAGTCCTGTCCTATTTTTAACAAAGAATTGATTTTATTATGCTTATTTAGGGAGGAATCAAAAATTGTGGGGTTTAGTTAAGGGTAACTGGGATCTAAGAATGGTAGAGCAAAGTCAAAAGCATGTGGAAAGTAGGAAATATGTACTCATGTGGAAAACACAGCATAATCCATGAGATTCATTTAAGAGAAATTGAGGTTTTTAGTGAAAGACTGGAGTGGAGCCATAGACATGTGGAAGATAGAACCTAGGAGCTTATGTAAGGAGATTTAGAAGGAACACACACAGCATTCACCATGGGCCTCCCCATGGAAGAGTGTTAAGAGGGCAGATGGTGGTAGCTTAAGGAAGAATAGCAGAGGGAAAATATCAAAGCAGAGATCATTAAATTTAGAAATGAGGAGTATTGAGAGTTATCCTCATGATTACCCTGAGTTTAGAGAAACTATATAAGTAACAGGTCCAAAGGTAGATAGAGAAAACACTTAATGTGGTAAGTCTAGGGTGTAAGAGAAGTATGCATAGGGTAGATTCAGAGTCTAGAACAAAATCATGCATGTAATTAAAGTGAGAAGTTACCCAAAAGTATAAAGCAGAGGCAAGCAGAAAAACTACTCAGACCAAGAAGCAGTATTCCGTTCTCCCCACACCCAGCTATGCTGGGTGGGGTGGGTGGGGGGAGATAGACTCACATATATCCAAGCAGAGATCACAGATGCAGAGAGAGAAAAAAAAGCTGAAAAAAAAAACAGCCTGTATAGTCAATTAAAAATGTGTTCTTTTGAGCTGGGCATGGTGGCGCACGCCTTTAATCCCAGCACTCGGGAGGCAGAGGTAGGAGGATCGCCATGAGTTCAAGGCCACCCTGAGACTACATAGTGAATTGCAGGTCAGCCTGAGCTAGAGTGAGACCCTACCTCGAAAAACCAAAAAAAGTATTCTTTTGTCAAATTCAGGTATGTAAAGGGAGAGACCCAGTTGTTTGTAGGTTTGAAGGGCAAACCCCAGGGCCAACCCACCTGGGTAATGAAGACCACCCATTTTGGTAGCATGCTAGACTGTTGGCAGCAGTAGGCACTGTAGCTGTTGTGGATGAGTCTCAATCAGACAGGGGTTCCATTCCTTCTAATGCAAAGTGGCATTGATTCTCTCTAGCCCTCTGTTCCTAAGACTGCATCAAAGAAATTAGCTTTCTTCTATTTCTCATTCACTATCAATGGGAAGATAATGTGAACTTTCTGGTAGCTAGTTATTTATTTATTTGAGAGAGAGTGAGAGGGAAAGAGGCAGACACACACAGAGATTCATTCTTTTTTATATTTATTTATTTGAGAGAGGGAAAGAGGCAGAGGGAGGGAGAGAGAGAGAGAGAGAGAGAGAGAGAATGGACACACCAGGGCCTGCAGCCACTTCAAACGAACTCCAGACACATGTGCCATTTTGTGCATCTGTCTTACATGGGTCCTGGAGAACTGAACTGAGGTCCTTTGGCTTTGTAGGCAAATGCCTTAACCAATAAGCGATATCTCCAGCCCCAGCTTTTTTTTTTTTTTTTTTTTGGAAAGAGAAAGAGAGAGAGAATTGGCCCACCAGGGCTTCAGCCACCAAAATCGAACTCCAGACACTTGCACCACCTAGTGGACATGGGCAAGCTTGCACTATGTCACCTTTGTGCGTCTAGCTTATGCGAGAGCTGGAGAGAGATCAAACATGGGTCCTTAGGCTTTGCAGGCAAGCACCTTAACTACTACGCCATCTCTCCAGCCCTCTGGTGACTTCTCTATAGTCTGAACTCTAAGCATTTCAGGCTATGGTCCATAATGTCTTAAGAATGGCCTATCAAGCCTGGAGAGATGGCGTAGCAGTTAAGGTGCATGTCTGTGAAGCCTAAAGACCCCAGCTCTATTCTCCAGATCCCACATAAGCCAGATGCACATGGTGGCGCATGCGTATGGAGTTCGTTTGCAGTGGCTGGAGGCCCTGGTGCACCCCTTCTCTCTCTCAAATAAATCGTTAATAAAACACAGAATGGCATATCCTCTTTTTAAAGTTTGATTCACTGAAGCCTTATACTGCAAATGAATGGGAGAAATGTCAGAGCATATTGTAAAATCCACTGCCTTACTGATAGTGATGGAGTCTGAAGGTGAGATATCTCAGACCCTGTCTTTCCCTCCCCCTGTTGAATAGGAAGCTTCAAATCAGTCTATTTTCTGAGAGCCTTGCAAACTAGATCCAAATAGAACAGTACTAGAATCAACCCATATCAGTCCAGAAACCTCTAATGCCCTCAGCCAATTAGTAGAGTGGTAGAAAGAACTAGGAACAGGACAGATTGCCCTTGAATCCTGATTCTAGTCCCAACTAACCTTAGAAAATCCTTGGGAAAGCTTCTTAATTTCTCTGTTTCCATAAATGGAATTGTTCTGGGAGTGTAATAATTCTTAGTTTATGCGTGTTTGGGCATACATATAATTTTTTGTACACTATGTATTGGGGTATAGCCTTCATGTGTATTGATGTCACTGCTTGTATCTTCTACTGCTATTACTAATATATTTTGGCCAGGTTTTTTTTGTTTTGTTTTGTTTTAGGTTAGTTTTTTATTTCTTTAGTGTTAGGTGTTGCTTGTTTTACTAAGAGCCCCAGAAATAATGACACTAAACAGATATGAACCAGTAAGCTCAAAATTGTAAGTATTAAAAAAAAAACTAAGGAGGGGGATACAAGATGGCTCAGTGGTTAAGGTGCTTAGCTGAAATGCCTAATGACCTGGGCTTGATTTCCCAGTACCCATGCAAAGCCAGATTCACAAAGTGGCGCATACATCTGGAGTTTGTTTGCAATGGCTAGATGCCCTGGCACACACATATTCTCTCTCTCCCTCTCTCTCTCTGCTTGCAAATAAATCAATAATAAAGAAAGTATTAAAAAATTAAGTAGCCAAAATGTTTATTATTAGCAAAGAATTTTATAAATGTTAGCTTTTAAAAAATGGACAAAAAGCCGGGCGTGGTGGTGCACACCTTTAATCCCAGCACTCGGGAGGCAGAGGTAGGCAGATCGCCATGAGTTCAAAGCCACCCTGAGACTACATATTGAATTCCTAGTCAGCCTGGGCTAGAGTGAGACCCTACCTCGAAAAACCAAAAAAAAAAAAAAAGAAAAAGGACAAAAAATTATTCTTACATCTTTATTTCTTGAAAAATGACAGATTTCACAGTGAATATTTATATTTGAGATAAAATTATTGACTACAAATTGAAATCCTTTAAAGGAACTGATTGCTTGTTTTTTCTCATCTTTCCTATATAAATAGATTACGCTTTAATCACTACATGGTGTTGTTACATAGTGTGGCTTTGTCAGTAGTGTTCACAAATACCATCATTGTTATGATTACGTATTATTTTTGTTTGTTGACTTCTGTAACTAACCATTGTCTTCATTTTTCCTACTGCTTTTGTTGATTTTCTATGTACTTGTGACTACCTCATTCTCAAATGGTGTATGGCATAGTCCCAGACTCTCGGGATCTGTGAACTCCTCTATGTAAGTCCAGGTAGCATACTGGTTCCATGCTTTTTCTTCACTCCTGCCTTTTGTAGTCCTCTGCCTTCTGATCTGTACTGTTTCTTCTTCATGAGTCTTGAGCATCTGTCACCCTCAGACATCAGCATCCAGAGAACTTTACTTTTGCCTCCTGCTTTTTGTCTTTGGTTTTCTGTTTTACTTCCTTATTTTCATAGGCCCATATCTTATAGTAGTTTATTGACACTAGTTTTTTTTTTTTTTCAGACTTTGTATGTGTGACTATGCTTTTGTTTTTTCTGTTTCATAAACGGAGTGTAAGCCTCTGGGTTGGGAATGATGCCACTTGCAGTTTTGAAGGCCTTACTATTTCCTTGAACAGTACTGATACTGATGCTAAAACAGGTACCTTTTTGGCTACCTAATCTTTGAATGTTTAGATCTTCTTATTCTTTCTGCTGTTTAAAACTCTGATGATAGTATATCTTGGTATATATTTTGTTAAGTGCTTTATTGTCTTTTAGATTTTTTCAATCGAAAATGTCCTTCAGTTCTTTGTAATTTTTATATTTCTGTTTCTTGATAATTTTTACTCTCTTTAATCTTTTGCTTCCTCAAGAATTTCTTTAATTAGGTTGTTGGACATCTTCATCTTTCAGTTATCTGTTTTCTTCTGTCTCTCTATTTTATGTTTTTGTAGTGTCCGCAGGTTTATCATACAACCATTGCATTTTTCCATACCAAGTATTTAATTTCCAAGACATCCTTCTTTCTCTTTCTTGTTATATTTTCATGCTCATTTTGAATTGTTTTGTCTTTCTATTTGTTTTGATTTCCACCTTTTTACATTATGACCTTTCTTCATATATCTAGTGATTATACTTGAGGAAAACACGAATACGGACTTCTAGATGTCTATGTATGGCAGCAGAACTAGTTGAGTAAAGAATATGACTGTAAAAGATGTTAAGATTCAGTGCTCTGGGGTCAGAATTTGCTTGTTTCTTGTGACTTATTTTCTTACAAGCCTACGTTTTCCGTGCTTTCACCTGCCAAGTTAGCTACTACTTATGTGTTAACCTGCTTTCTAACTTTCAGTTTTTTTCTAGCTTCTGGTTTTTTTACTTGAATATATCCCCTATTTACTATTTTCTTTTAGCCCATGTTGCTTGTCTTTATGGATTTATTATTTTCCATTTTCCGTTGTTGTTTTGGAAGTGTATTAGGGAGAATTAGGTATAAACCTGTGTTCTATCTTCCATGTTAGTGGAGGTGCCTACCAGTTGTTATTTCTTAGGTGTTTTGAATTTTAAATACTGAGCTTGTAATAGAGTGGTTCTTAATATGATCTCTTTATAAATAAAACTATAAAATTCTTGATGGATTTCAACGGCTAAAAATTCCTTCATTGCCCACCAATTAGTATCATTCTCATTCATTCTGTTGTTATAAATTAAAGTGATCCAAGCAAGAAAAAAAGGAGAAATTTTCATAAGGTAGCATTATAAGAAACGAGGATAATTACAACAATTTAGACCAGATTTTAAGGTGATAAGAATGGAAGTAAATAATAGCTTTCTTTTTGAAACACTGTGGGCTTGTTTACAAAATAACTTCTCCTAGGTTATAGAAAAAATGTCTTGGACTGTGCCCACCCCCGGAGACTCCCATATAAAACCTGCTGCAGAATAAGAAGCCATATCTAATTGATACTGTGCTTCCCTTAACATATGTATTATGAAGTCAAGGTTGTTGTATTGCTGCCTTTTACTTTGATTCACAACTCATCTTGGTTACCTTGGTCCATGACACTTGCCGTTCTTTTGGATTTCTCCAATTTAGAGTACTTGTTTGACTTTTGTATAGTACTGGGAATTGACTTAGGGTATGGCAGAATGTTTTGGCATCCCATTTTAATGTATTTATTTGTACATGTGTGTACACATGTGCGTGTACATAGGCAAGGGCCTCAATGCTGCAGACATGTGCAGATGCTTGAGCTACTTTTTGTCTGCTTTATGTGAATTGCTTAGGAATTGAACCTGGCTAGGCTGAGCCATCTTTCCAGTCTCAATATGTTTTTGTTTGTTTGTTTTGTTTGTTTTTTTATTTTTAATGATGGGAGAAAAAATAAAACCAAACCATCTAAAACCAAAACTTCTGGAAGAACATTTGTTCTTGTCCATCTTGTATCTCTCCTTAAACTTGACCTTGGCCTCCTGTCTGGCCTTTCGTTTCAGAGCTGAGTCTCTGAAGATATCTTGTTGGCAACAGTTTTGTCCAAGGGGATATCCACACAATATCTTGTGGGCATGAGGTGATTATAGTTATAAACCTTCACAAAAGACTTGATCTTTAAGCTTTTGGCAATTTTCTTCTTGTCCATGGCAGCTGCCACTTTGTGTGAACTTTGGTCAACTACAGCCACCAGAGCATGGCTATAGGGACTGTCGGAGGTGCCATCATCAGTGTTCATCACCATGATGGCTTTGTGTCCAGAGTAGCATCCATCCAGGACCAGCACCACTTTGCCAGGTTCGCACATAGCAGAAAAGCTCATTTGTTCTTGATGAGAATTTTTTTTTCTTTTTCATACCTTCCCCACTTACTATTTCATAGATAAAAGGCTTTTTCAACATATTAGCAAATCTTTGTTTCAAAGTTTTGCTTTTACGTTAATTTTTATTTATGTGGGGCAGGGCATGTCACGGTCTTTTGCTGCTGCAAATAAATGCCTGTTTAGCTTTATATGTGTAGCTTGGGACTTGAACCCAGGCTGGCAGTTCTGTACACAAGTGCTTTTACTGCTCTGTGCCATCTCCTTAGACCCATCTATGTTCATTTTTAGCCAAGAAGATCTGTATTTTCTGGCAGCCTTTACTATTTCTAGTCTAGACTCTGGATAGTCCTTATCTAGTAATTGGGCTAATATGATACAGAGCACGTTTGACATTGGACCACTGAGAGATTTTATAAAGCTAAACTTTGAGACAATGTATATAAAAATTTCCTGGGCTTCAAAATTCTAGAACTTTAAAATTCACCATATTGAGTTGCTGGGTTATAAGAGATATTTATAGTTGGCATTAATGTTTAGACTAGTTATTGATCCTGCTTTTCCGTTCTATTCCATTCTATGTGAATGCAAAATGAATATGTGGGATATAATAATAAAAGCTTAATATTTTTCCAAGTTTAATTTTCTTCTATATACTTTAACTTTCTATAAATTGGAGAGAGAAATTACTTTGTCTCCATCAACTATCATTGTAGCTTTTGGAAGAGAAACAGTATTTGATAACCATTTCAAAATATATTGTTTTTAAAATCTTTTAGTGCTGTATACCTGTGCCCTTGAACTATTATAATTAAACCTCTTTAATTTTTTTTATTCTAGAAAGATATGAAACTTGGTTAGAAATTCTGTTTCATGAATCTGATTCTTATACATACTATAGAAAAAGTTTGTTTGATGAGAATACCTTTTAGCAAATTGATGTGTCTTGATAGATGCTGGGGTAATTGTACAGATTTTTAAAGCTAAACAATTTGCTTAAACATATATTTCTACAACAGATACTTAATTCCAATATCAAAGAATTTTTGTGTCAGTTTAAAAATTGCTAATACTTAATGACAAAATGTTTCTGTGGTTCATTTTGCAGTAGTGATTAAAAAGTTAGTGATGTTAAAGTTAGTATTACATAAAGGAAAGTTTAAAATATTTTATAGAACAAAGGATTTTAAAAATAGTCTATACTGCAGTGCATTGTTTTGATTTTAAGCATGCACATATTGAATTTTGATAGTCTGTAAATACTCTGACAAGAGATTTTAAGAACAAGTTTCTGGTCTAATAAAGGAATGAGTTCTTGTGCATATAAAATTGGATACTTGAATTATGTAAAGTGAGTATGCTTTAATTATGTCTAATGGAAAACTATTCCTAGGGTTATGTGATATAATAGTAAAATATTTAGTGAATGCCTAATTTATTTCATTTCTCTCCTTGTACATTTGAACCATCTTTTAGAAAATTTTAGAAAGAACAACAGTGGGGCTGAAGAGATGGCTTAGCAGTTAAGGTGCTTACGTGTGAAACCTAAAAACTCATGTCCAACTCTCCAGGTCCCATGTAAGCCAGACCACGCAGTGACACAAGCACACAAAGTCGTACATATGCACAAGGGGCCGCACACGCCTGGAGTTTGATTGTAGTGTCTGGAGGCCCTGGCATGCCAGTTTCCTCTCTCTCTCTCTCATAAAAAAGACAACAATGTTTAACTTTCGAGTGTAGGAAATTTCTTATTAAATTGTTTCAAGCTGGGATCTAAGACATTAGAAGGTTTTTAAATATTCCCTAATTGATTCCAGTGTACCAGGATGACACCTTCAGATGATGGCCTACAAGTTCTAGCATTGGATATGGTGATATATATCACATAGTCAATAAATATTTGTTTGAGTTAAAATGTGAAGAATTGCCTGAGTTTTCTATTTTTTTAAATATTTTATTTATCCTTTTGCAAGCAGAGAGAGATGAGAAAGACAAGACAAAGAGAAAGGGCACACCAGGGCCACCAACTGCTGCAAACTCCAGCTGCATGAGCCATTTTGTATATCTGGCTTTACATGGGTACTGGAGAATTGAACCTGTGTTCTTAGGCTTTGTAAACATGTGCCTTAATCGTTGAGCAATCTTCCCATCCCAGTTTTCTTTTCCTAATTTTCTGGAATGCTTTACTATTACAGAATTGGCAACAATATGTACAGAGTTTCCATATATCTCACATTCAGTTTTCTTTGTTATGAACAACTTATTATATGGTACATTTTCACAGGTACAGATTTTAAACTAAAGTCTACCAGATTTAATTTTTTTTTCACCTAATCTCCTTTCTCTGTTTCAGGGTTCAATACTGCTTTTAATCATCACATCTCCACAGACTCCTCTTTGTGTTTTGATTATTTTTGATAACATGGAGAATTTTGAGGGATACTGGTTAGGTATTTTGTAGTATTTGTTTGCTGTCTTTTCTGATGATGAAAGCAGGATTACTGATTTTTTTAGAAGAGATATAGAGAGAAGAAATGTTTATCACATAACAAGTATACTTTATTGTTTATGAATTTGTGTCAATATTGATTTTTGAAATTTCATATAGATTTTCTTAAATTATTCCATACTTAATTATTGGAATCTCTTTTGGATGACTCCTGTGATATATGCCATTAATGTGGGGTTTTGTTTTGTCTTAGGTGCTTCCTTACTCAAAGTTACTCCATATTTACCTTGTATATCACCGTAGACCTAGAATACAGAGCTTACTTATTTTATTTTATTTTATTTTATTGTATTGTATTGTATTTTACTGTATTTTATTTTATTTTACTCAAGGATAACATTGGAAACCTGACTAGACTCTGTTTGTTCTTGTTAAGGGATTTTGTTGACTTTGTAGCCCTAGCTTGCAAAGCAAGATGTACTTGTCTTTAATAACCAATGTGTACTCAACATATCCATTGCTGTATGTGTGTATATGTATCCATCTGTATCTCTATTAAGTTAAATATTACTTCAGATGGATGTCTCTGTCTCTTATTCATGTCATGTAGATAATTCTATTTTTCCTCCTTATTTTCTTATAACCCACTGCTTTAGTGATGTGAGGCCCAATTTCCACCATCTGTCAACCGTTCTCTAAATTTTTTACTTCCAGTAGATATGTATACTAGCTTCAGAAGTGTAAGCCTGTTTCCCCTTAGAAAGCAGCATTATCAGTTTTAGTACTTATACACAATTCCTTCCTGGCCTTTTCGTTTTACATCTACTTTTAGAGTACCTTTTTTCCCCTCCACCCTTCAGTGAAGTTCTTTTATTTGCGATACAGTTAGACTTTTCTTTCCCTCATATTTGGTATGCCATCCTTGGGTGCCTTAACTTCCTGAATTATTTTGTAAAAGTTTGTATACCTAAGGGTCTCTCTTTATGATATAAAGATCTATGGATTTTTGACTAGTATGCGATGTTAAGTATCATGATTATAGTATGATATAGATATAATATAACCACTCTTTGAAGGCTGGACATGGTGTAATTCTAGCACTCAGAAGACTGAGGCAAGTGGTACATGTGCCTGAAGTTCATTTGCTAGTGTGCCCATACTCGTTCCTTCTCTGTATCTCTCTCAAATAACTTAAAATATTTGGGCTAGAGAGATGGCTCAGTGGTTTAAGGCACTTGCTTACAAGTCTGATGGCTCAGGTTTATTTCTCCAGTACCCATATAAACTCTGATGCACAAATAGAGCATTTGTTTAGAGTTTGTTTTCAGTAATAAGAGGCCCTGGTGCACCTATAATCTTTTCTTTTTTCTTTTCATATTTTTCTTTCTCTCTCAAATAAGTTATTAAAAATATTTTTAAAAAGATATATAGAATATATAGAATACTTTTGGTTCCAAGCATTTTGTATAAGGAATACTAAACCTGAATATTCATTTGTAAATCAGTGAAGTGCATACTGGCACAGTAATACTTAAGTCAAGCATGTGAAAAATATTTGGATATTTATATTTGGGGACAGAGGTTATTTTTGCTACCCTAACTATCCTGTTGCAGAATTTCTTTGTGTCATGACTTGTTTTTTAAAACTTTATATTAACAACCTCCACACATACAGACAATACAATATGATTATAATCCCCTCCCACCACCTTCCCAAATACCACCTCTACTGAATCCTTTCTTTCCAACTAGTCTCTTTTTTATTTTGATATCATCATTTTTTTAAAAAAATTAATTTCATTTTAAACATATTTTAGCAGGCTATACTCTTATCCCCTCACTCCTACTCCTATTACCCTGGAGTCCCTCCTCAGTGAGGTTCTGGGATTCACTGTGAGGTCATGAAGGCCTCAGTCAGTCCCTGTCAGGTGGTGGAGGGGCATGCCTCATGGTATTCTTACCCACTCTGTGGCTCTTACAATCTGTCTGCCCCCTCTTCTGCAATGTTTTGAGCCACGGCAGGCCTATTGGCAGTCTGATTTAATGTTGCGTTCTCTCTAGCCTCTGGATTTCTGTTTTGATGGGTTTTGATTGGTCGCCGTGTCTGCAGCCATTGCCCTGGAACTGGCTGTCAAACTAGCAGTAAGAGCAGTATTCACGTTGCCACTTCCTCTCTACTTTCTTCTTGGTCCTGGAAGATATGGTAGAGGCAGCACATCTCATGATGGGCAGTCTTATTGATGGATCTTAGTTTCCTTCTGTTTTCTCTACCATCTGTAAAATAAAACAGATTATACAGCCAAGAGTGAGAATAGCTTGGGTTAAAGGGAGTGTGCAGTTGTTTGATAGATTTTATTTTATTTTTTATTTGAGAGAGAATGGGTGTGCCAGAGCCTCCAGCCGCAGCAATCAAACTACAGACGCATGTACCCTTGTATATCTAGCTCACGAATCGAACCTGGGCCCTTTGACTTTGCAGGCAAATGCCTTAACTGTTAAACCATCTCTCCAGCCTATGAGAGATTTTTTTTTTTTTTTAATGTGCAAGCCCACTCTTTTCCAGAGAGCAATGGGAGCTTCTTTCTGAAGTTTCCTGACCATAATATTTTGACTTGGTTTCCAGCACTACATATGAGCTCTCTCCCATTTAGTGGGCTCATATCCAGAGAACAGTTGGTTACCTATAGAGGCTGTGTGCCACTATTGCACAAGTGTGTACTTCTTGTCCAGCTGGTTAAATCTGTAGTCTACAAGGTCCCCTGCTTATTCATGGTGTTGGTGACCATTGTCCTCCAGCAGTTCCCATAGGGCTTTCCAGTCCTATGAGAGCTAACCAGTAAAGATATAGTTTCCTTTTTGGTCAGGAGTTGCTTTAATGTGTTTCAAGCAATCTTTTTTTGAGTTCTATGTTTTTGAAGTTGATTTCTTAAAATTACTTTATAATAGCATTTCTACATTTATTTAAGTCTTCGATTAATTGTACATTCAGTGCCCTTAACACTGCTATAAAGGCACATAAATGAATAAGCAGGGGGAAATGAAGGCCTTTTTTGTTTGCTTTGGTTTTTGGAAGTAGGGTCTCGCTCCAGGCTGACCTGGAATTCACTATGTAGACTCAGGGTGACCTTGAACTCACAGCAGACCTCCTACCTCTGCTCCCAAGTGCTAGGATTAAAGGAGTGTGCCACCACATGGGGCTATAGAAAAAACTTTTAAAAACAAACTAATCTTAGCTTTATTTGTGTTAGGAACATGAAATATATAATCTTAATTTTTATAAAACAAATTTAGGGGCTGGAGGGATAGCTTAGCAGTTAAGGCGTTTGCCTGCAAAGCCATAGGACCCAGGTTCGATTCCCCAGGACCCACGTTAGCCAGATGCACAAGGGGGCGCATACGTCTGGAGTTCATTTGCAGTGGCTGGAGGCCCTGGCAAGCCCATTCTCTCTCTCTCTCTCCCTCTTTCTCTGTCAAATAAATAAAATATTAAAAAGAAATTTAGAATATATTAATATATTTCCTGTTGTAGTATTTTAATTTTGAGGAATCAACAATGAGTCATTGAATTTTGACTATTATGTGCAAATTATTTTGGAAATTATCAAATTTTGAAGACATTTGTTATCTTGAAGAAGCATAAATATTTTTATAAAACTATACTGACAGAGCAGAGTATAAGGGCATAAGTAATATTAGCTGTCTCATATTAATGAGGGCTGGAGAGATAGCTCAGCAGTTAGAGGCACTTGTTTATAAGAATTATCAGTGGCCACTAGTCTCTTTCTCAAAAATATTGAAAGTACCTTAATTTATGTAGTAACTTGTAAGGACCTAACACTCCAGATAATGGAATTTTAGTCTTTTGTCTGTGGTGCCCTCTTGTGGCGTTTTTATAAACTGCTTTTAACAACACAATAGTTTTCAAAGGTGTATTCTTATTCTGAAACATTTGATTTTATAAGCTCCTTTATGTTTTGGTAATCCTTTGACATGTTTTTGGCTGTTGAGAGGAAAAAATAAAAAGTCATGGTTAAGGTTGCTTTTACCATTTAATTTACCCTGTTGTACATCGGTACTGTGTACAGGGCACAGAAGATAATCTTTTGTTTGGAAACTTTTCGTATGATGCCAAGAACTTGTGCAGTCTTGCATCATGGAGCCTCTGAAGTTCTGCCCACCCGCTTTCTCGCCATTTAGGCTTGCTGTGCTGATGAACAAGTCTTTTATTATGACTTGGAGATCCCGAAAGCTTTGATGTAACTTTAAAACATGCCTGTGAACACGCAAAAAGTTAGGATCCATGAAGTTTCTGTTTGTTAAAGATAGATATGTCAAAGACAGCAGCTGCATAAGCTGTTAGGCTAATTCTGCATTGAAATAGGAACGCCTACTTAAAACACTGGGAAGAAAGTTCATTCACGATGCAGATTTTCAGATACCACAAATCTTAGTAATGTCAAGTGACAGTTTATGCTTTTCTGTGTGTTTGTTGTGGTGCTTAAGGGCAGCTGTTTGTAGGAGAATATTTTGTATGTTTTCTCAGTCGTTCTTAGCACAGTTAGGTTGAACATGACACTAAAGAAACCAGATTTTCAGCAGCTGCTCATGGCCCTGCTGTGGCTATGTTCCCACAACTTGGTGTAACAGAAGCAGCAGGTTAATTGCTACCCTTGGCGGCACTTGTAAGCGAAATTCTCTTGGGATGCTTAGTTGGGTGCATTAGTAGCTTCGCCTTGTTATATGAGAGCATTGATAAGGAGTTCATCCATGATTTGAGAGAGTTAACTAAGCAAGTGTATAGCAGGACCCTTTGATATTTGCACTCTCTAACTCAACTAATGATTAAATCCTGTTTTTGACACCTTGTGAATGTTAGCATATATTAATTATCATCCCTGAAAAGTTGTGCAGAAAGAGAAGTGGAAGATCCCCCAGTGCCTTATCTCACTGAAGCTACACTGCACACACCTTGTTACTTCTTTGTCAACTCTTCTCCCACAAATAGATAATTTGATTTTTCATTCCTTCGTCCTGTGTTGAAGTAACAAAGTCCATTGATCACTTTGGGTTATAAATAAATAGTTTTTAAAAAATCTAGTCTGTTTTCTGTTTTTATTTACTCAAATTTTGATCTTTCACAACTTTCTCTGTAGAGTTAGTTTGGTCTCTTTAGGTCCATAATATTGGAGTTATATTGATCCATTATATTTATGTGAAAAGTTTTTAGAATGTTGATTCTTCTTTCATGATTTCAAGTTTTGACTTGTAAAATTTCCACTAATACTGGACCCTTTTTCATGTGGGCTCTAATTAACCTGAAGTCTGGGTCTCAATGATAACCTTTTTATTCACAGTCTCTTTCATCAGTTTACTTTTTACAATTTATTCTATAGATTTTAGTGTTCCTATCATACTTTTGCCAAAGAATTTATGCAGGCTCCCAGTGTTGAAAGCATTCTCTAAAAGGGAGGCCATCCCTTAATGGCTTCACACCCACTTAGCTTTCATTTCAGCCAGAATATTTCTGCTTTAAAGATTTTTTTACCCTCAGTCTAGAATGCCCACTGCTGCTCTAATAATTTTTATTCTATGACTCAGTTCTCCAAAGAGACTAATTTAATTCTAAGGAACAAGAGCATCTTCAGTTGTTCACTATTTCTAATCATTCTCAGTACTATGTCTATTCGTGTATTTGTCTTTGGTATTGTGAGCCTTTGTGTAGTTGGCTTTTATCTCAGAAGATAATATTTGTGGGTTAAAAGTAATGAATTGCTCTAGACTAGATTTGCATTTGTTTCCATCAAGCATCTAGGATGCTGCCATACTGAGCCTGCATTAGGTTAAATTCTGAATATCAGGTTCCCCAGACCAAGTGGGTAATGTAAGCCTGAGAGCAAAACATGAGATTGTAAGCCTCATAACTCCCTCACCCTTCCACTTAACCCAGGTGGGACATGTCATCTCCTTTGCCTGAGTGGATTTTTTCCTCTTCCATTCTTTCACTGAGGATGCAGACCTTCACTGTGCAGGGGTTCCGATTCTGATTTATTTATTTTTATTGTGGGGGGACAGATAGAGAATGGGCACACCAGGGCCTTCAGCTGCTGCAAACAAATGCTAGATGCACCACCTTATGTGGGTCCTGGGGAATCAAACCTAAGTCCTTTGGCTTTGCAGGCAAGCCCCCTAATTGCTAAGCCATCTCTCCAGCCCCTGATTCTGTTTTGAAGAGAACCCAGGGTTCTCAACTCACCTTTACCCACCAAAATATAAACCTTATTTAAGCACCAGTCATCCCATGCCCCAATGACAGCTCTGTGTTCAGATTGAATTTACTATCACAGTCATATCTGCTGTGGGCCCTTAATAATTTCCCTTGCTATCTTGAAAACTCAGCTGTGCATTTATATATGTTTATTGCATTTACCATTTACTGCTTCAATGTCACCTTTAAGAGGTGTTAAAGCTGTTAGTGTAATATTGCAACTTTCTGCATGATTGGTTTACTTAGTATATCTTACAACTTCATTTTCTTCCTGAAGAATAAGTTTTTGTATGTTTTAGTAGAATGCATACTCATTAGCACTGTCCAGTTGAATGAAAGCCATTATAATAACTACTTTTATGCTAGTACTATATGCTGTGTGATTGAATTTGCATTAAAGAGGTGTTTTTTCACAACTAATGAAAAGAAACAAAATGGTTAGAATATTTCTGAATTAGAATATCTACTGAAGGAGTAGTCTATCTCATGGGTGTTACAAATTTCAAGTACACTCTATGAGTTTGTGTAAATATCCTTAAAATTATTCAGTTATGTAATGTATATGTACAAACTTTTAAGGTAATAGATAACACTAATGCAAAGATACATAATGCAACGTCTATATTTCATAGATGTTATAACACAGGTCTGTCTTAGCATTGGACTAGGATTTCCTAATAATGTTTTCAAATATTTGTATTCCATGTGGATTTTATGATTCATAAGCTGGATTATCATCAGTACTCTGTTTTGCATTCCTGGCACATGATAGTCACTGATTGAAAATGCTATTGTATTCCTTACTGGAATTGGCTGCTTTCTGCAGTGGGGAAGCATCTGTTCTGCAGACCTTTTTCTATAAAGTATCAACATGTTTTTCTTCTGGCTTCCTTCAGTGAGAAATAAAAGACTCAATATAAATGAAATATAGCTTGATAAAACATAAATAACTGATCTCTTATAAAGAGGATCAAATGAAATTTTAACAGTAATCTAAAATATCAAGAATTAAGTTCAGGGCTGGAGAGATGGCTTAGTGGTTAATCGCTTGCCTGTGAAGTTTAAGGACCCTGGTTCAAGGCTCCATTCCCCAGGACCCACGTTAGCCAGATGCGCAAGGGGGCGCATGCATCTGGAGTTCATTTGCAATGGCTGGAAGCCCTGGCATGCCCATTCTCTCTCTCTCTCTCTCTCTCTTTCTCTCTCTCTGCCTCTTTCTGTGTCTGTCACTCTCAAATAAATAAACAAAAAAAATTTAAAAAAAAGAATTAAGTTCAAACTGAATGACTTTTAAGAAGTTAAAAAATGTTACTAAAAAGTTTATAATACCATTGCTAAATTTATTAGTGGTTTGGTTTTATAATTTCATATAAATTAGTTCTCATTCCATCCATACTTCATTAATTACTGTTTAGGTGCCACTCTCATTTGTGAATTGAGTGTTTGTGATACTTTTCTTTACCTTTTTTTTTTTTTTGCTGTGGATGTGTTAGATTAACATCCTTTAGTAAAGTGCATACACACACACACACACACACACACACACACACACACACACAATATGTGGTAAGATCCTTCCTTTCCAAATTAACTCAGTGTTCTTATAACTTTATAGATTACCTAAGATAATTCTATGAATCTGAAGGTGCAAACTTGGTTGCCTTTTGTAGCTTCTACTCCAACATAGATTATATGGAAGCTAATAGCGCTATTCATATCAACCAGATGTTATGGTTCTTGTCAATTTTAATGGTCATGGCATTTTATCTTATAAGGATTAAAAAATAGTTGACCCCCATATACAAATGGATTTAATGTTTTAGGAATAAATTCATGAAAAATATTAAAGTAGTAGATATTAAAAGAAGCTGATAGAAAGTCATTTCCTATATTCTCAGTGAGATCTGGAAAGAGTAAATCTCAACTTCTTTTTAGTAAAAGCTACTTGACCAAGTACAAATCTGCCTGCTTATGTATATGGCATTTTCTTTATCTGATAGCTTAGTAAATGAAACGTGATCTAGTGAACCTATATAATAATATTAGAACTTGAAAAATATTCCAGATTAATTTAAGCCTTTATGCAAGTAGAAGTTAGATTTCAAGCTTTAGTATCAGATGGATACAATTAGAATCCTTACCTCTTCACTTATTTATTGTATGAATTTGGGCAGGGTTTTTGACCTTACTCAGCTTTTGTTTCATTATCTGTACAAGAGAGAGATTAATACCTCACAGGGTTCTTAAGAGGATTAAGTGAAAGTAGCCTATTAAAAGTCCTTAATACTTTGCCTCTAACTTATTGATGGGAACTATTTTATCATTATTAAATGGATGAACAACTGGATACTTTAGTAACATTGTTTTCCCTCCCAAAGTTTCTTTGTAACCATTCTGTTTATAAACAGATGTAGTTTAAATAAAGCAATCCCTGCATGTAGATCCCCACGTAATGTTATCTCTTAGTTCTGTGCTTTGACACTATGTAAAAATGAATAATTTAATGTTCATTCAGTAAATTGTGTAATAAGAATGCTTTGTATAAGATCAAGAATTTGTTAACAAAATCTGGTACTACTATTAACAATTTTAGAGTCTCATGGGGAATTTAAAAGAGTAAAGTGTATGGACAGTTCCAGCATGGTACAATTAGTATATGTCCTGCATAGGAACAAGTGTCATGAGAATACAGTGATTCTTAATTCAATCGTGGTGTGTCTGAGCTTAGAAAGGATATGTCTGAATATAATTCTTATGGGAAAAAGTTGTAATTTAAAACACTATCCAAACTTACATTGATGTGTTTGTATATAATTTACCCATTCTTTAAGGTCTCAGTAGGTAAATAGAAGAAGGAAGCTTCTAGGTTCTGAACACAAAGTAATGGTAAGAAGATAGAAACCATAGTTACCCTGGTTTTATCAGTACTATTATATGCATGTGTTGAAAGATCACACAGTGCCCTTTAAGTATTACAGTTATTAATCAAAAACTTAAATGTTTGAAGGCAAAAGGTTTAACTCCATGGCAGCCTTTCCTGTGAGACTCCTTCATTTATTAGAACAAAATTAAGAGGCTTTACTCTTGAATTCCCATTGTACTGTCAGCACTTTTCTTATATCATTTAAGAGATTGTCTTATAATTTGTTGTTCACATGCCAGGGGATTTATCCCAGGCCTCAAATTCCTTAAATACTAAATAGAACAAAACCGTGTCTTACTCGTTTTTGTATCTCCAGGAGAGGTCTACTACTAGACACATTACAAGAGTATAATAAATTCTCATTAAATGCATTAGTAAGGGAAAATATGTTCATTTGTTTCTGAAATAAATACCATGTACCCCTATGTGCCAGATATTTTAGAGTGGGAATTTGGAAGTTCAAAAGAAATCTCTAGGCTTCATAAAGCTGGGACCGTAGTGGTAAAGGCCTGGTATAGGCTGAGGAGAACAGAGAAGGAGAAAAGAGTATCTAATAATGGAGGTGTCAATTAAACTGGTCATCATAGAAAGCCTTGCTGAGGAGGTGACACTTGAGTGGAGACCTCAGAGAAATAAATTATAAAACTGTCCTGAAGAAAAGCATTCCAGTCCAAAAGATCAGCCAGTTTAAAGACTCAAAGAGGAACATGCTTAGAATACTCAATACAGCAAAGGAGGCCAGCATGGCTGGAGTTTGGTGAGCAAAAAGGAATGTGACAGGAGATGGGATTGACACATTACTAGGCCAGATAAAACTTTGCCATGATAAAGATTTTGGAATTTATTCTAAGTGTGATGAAAAGCCAGATGCAGAGTTTGCAGCAAGAGAGCAATGTGATGTGATTTATCTTCTGAAAGGCTCAATCTGCCTGTATATAAAACTAAAAGAGGCAGGAATGGAAATAGTGAAAACAGGAGGCTGTTTTAATAGTTCAAGGGAGAGACGATGTAGTTTAGACCAAGGTGGACTGTATACTTAGTATGGGACTTTAAGGATAGGAAAGAAACTTTTAATGTCATAAGCCTGCGCCTCTGAGTTAAGAATTTAAGCAGACAAAAAAATGTAAATGTATGGTATATATGTGTATGTGGTGGAACAAAGGCTAAGAAAGTAAAGTACTTATTTCATAGTTCCAGCTCTCTTCCTAAATAGATGCATGACCTTTAGGGAGTCTTTTGCTTTCTCTGGTCCTTAGTTTTTTCTGGTATAAAATAAGGAGTTGAATAAGTTTCTTTCCTCTTGTAAAGCCCTTTCATTCTATACGTTCCTGAAGACATAAACATATATTGAATGCTTACTATAGTTTTGTATAGAATGAAACACTTTAGTGGATTTAGAAATAATATAAGTACATTCTTGTCCATAAAGTACTTGTGTTCATAAAAAAGATTTTATAGAGCAAGTACTCAGATTATGACATCATAACTTAAGTGAAAAAATATATAGTGTCTGTTGTAAATTCTACATAAAATAATTATAACAATTGAATTAGCCATAGCAGTAAAAGACACTTGATAATTAGAATTTAGTTAAATGGATAGAAGCAGAACTCTTTCTGCATAGAAAAGGCCCAAGCATAGATGTCTTAATAAACAAAGCAGCACATGAAATTATGGTAAAGAGTCAGCTAATATTAGCCTGCCTGGTCATTACCTCCAAAGACCTGCACAGTATTGAGCCCATCAACATTTTGACATGGATGGTGAAGGCGGGAGGAAGACATCAAATAGAAGAGAGACTAGTTGAATAGAAGGGGTGCAGTGGAATGGGAGTGGCGAGTGGGTACAGAAGGTAATGGCAGGTAATTATGAATAAAATTTAGTATATTCATGTATGAAAATTTTCACTGAAAAATAAGGATGAGTCTTCCTGTATTTGAGGATATACAAACAATGGGAAAATTGGAATGTCAGTTTAAAATGAATTAAGAACACAGAGGATACTAAAATTTAAATTAAAGATTTAGATATGTGTTGGTGTGGGTATGGGTGCTATGTGTGGCTTGTGTATATGTGCTTGTAAAGAGACCAGAAGAGGGTGTCTAATGTCTTCCACCTTATTTCCCCAAGACAGACATTCTGGTTGAACCTGGAGGTTCCCATTTTTCTATTAGACTGGCTGATCAGGGAGCACCAGTGATCCTCTTCTGTGACGCCCTTGGTGCTGGGGTTTCAGGCATGTAAAGCCATGCCTGGCTTTTTATGTTGGTTGTGAGAATTGAAGTCAGGTCCTAGTGCTTATGCAGCAAGCACTTTTACCTACTGAGCCATTACCGAAGACCAGATTTAGTTTTTTGATTTAGGCAAGAACTAGGAGCCATTATAGATTTTTCAGTAGAAGAATACTATAATACAAATAGTATTTAAGAAAGACTGTGTACTTTGAGGATGATGTGAAAGGACCTTATACAGGTAGTGTGCAGTTTGCATACCTTTTCACTTTTCATCATTAGAAGTCCAATGGAAGAAACTAGAGTCCAAAGAGTTTAAATGTTTGCCAGAAGGTCTTATGCCTGACTACATGATTTGAACTAACAACTGCCTGGTTCTGGGAAATTAAATGGAAAGGTCAGGAGTTACTACCTGCAAAGCTCCAAGTATTAGGCCATGAGGAATATACCCAGCAGCAGTGAGAATGGAACAAAAGAACTGAAACCAAATCACCTTGTTTTTCTAAAGAACTTGTTGACTGGTTGGTTGTATATAGGATAAAAAATAAAGATAAGGAGACTTTTAATATATTGTTCCTTGTATGCCAGGGCTTTGTGGTGGTAGTTGTTGGGGACTTCAACAGTTAGGAGGGAATAGAAAAGTAGCTTAAATATATCTGAGTTGGATATTTTGTGTTTTAGATGTCATTAACCAATTAAGTATTAAATAAAGACAATTGACAGCATGAGAATAAAAGTTATCTTTTGAGCCGGGTGTGGTGGTACACACCTTTAATCCCAGTACTTGGGAGGCAGAAGTAGGAGGATTGCCATGAGTTCGAGGCCACCCTAAGACTACATAATGAATTCCAGGTCAGCCTGAGCTAGAGTGAGACCCTGCCTGGGGTGGGGGTGGGGGGAGTTGCCTTCTAAAGGAGGGCAGGCTATGAAAGGGCAAAAGACTTGAGACTTAATGCCCAATTTACTAAGTAGGTTTGCAAAGAGGAAGATGGCTAGTAGCCATTAACCTAATGGTATTTCAGATCACCCAAGTGTCCAAGGTGCAGTGTTGTTTCTGTTCCCCACATCAACATTTTGGCCTCTACCAGAACTGTATTCTAATGTTGTATTTCTACTGACATATATATAAGTGAATTTTAGTGCCATGCCCAAGCTATTTCAAATTACAGACTTTTATGACCCTATCCCAGTATATCTTGATAATATTCTGAGAAGCATTTGTGACATGACAACAACATATGAAGAAATAGATAAACTGGACTTCATTACCTCAAAAGGGCCCCGGCTGAAACTAAGAAAAATTGGAGAAACAAGCAAGGAGGCTATTTTCCTGATGAACCGGATACCAGCACAAGGGGGAAGGAGATCAGCACAGAGAAAAATCAACTCCTACCAAATCAGAGAGCCAGAGCCTCAGAGGCCCCCAACAGAGACATTTAGCTTACCCATAATGGTGGGCTAACTCCACAATGCATGACCCGTATACCTCAACAAGGAGGGGCCAAGGGGAGGGGGTAGGTCACAGATGAGCCTAATAATGGTACCAAACTGACTGTAAAAAAAAAAAAATAAATAAATAATTAAAAAACCACCAAAAAAATAAATATAAATATAAAAATAAAACCTAATATATATCAAAGGACACTCAACAGAGTAAAAAGACAATCTACAAAATGGAATAGAAAAAAATATTTGCAAATCATATATCTGATAGGGGTTTTAGGTCCAGAATGTATAACAATGCTACAACAAACAACTCATTTCAGAAATGGACAGAGGAAGCTGAAGCTGGTGGCACAAGCCTGTAATGCCAGCACTCAGGAGACAGGGACAAGGATCACCAGTTCAAGTCCAGCCTATACTGCTGCTACACAGTGAGACCCTATCTCAACCCCTATCTCAATCAAAAAGAACTTGAATAGACAGTTTTCCAGAAACAACAACAACAACAAAAATACACAAGTAGTAAATATAAGTAAGCTCAATATTAGTACTAATTAAGTAATATTAATTAAGTCAGAATGACTGTGCTTTATGCCCATTATTTTTAAAATGGAAAATAACATCTACTAGATGTTGGCAAAGATACACAGAAAAATTAGAACCTAGAGGCTACTGGCGGGAATATAAAATGGCATAGCTACTGTGCAAAACAGTTTAATCAAAAAATTAAACTTAGATATGATCTAACAATTCAGCTTCTGGGGGTCCAAAAGAATTAAAATCAAGGATTCAAACAGATACTTATACACCACTGCTTGTAGCACCTTCATTTACAATAGTCAAATAAACAACCCAAATGTCCACCAAAAATTAATGGGAAAGCAAAATGTGATGTGTACATATAATGGAATATCTTAACCTTAAAAAGTGAAATGAAATTCCAGCATATGCTGCAACATGGATTAATCTTGAAGGCAAAATGCTGGGTGAAATAAGTCAAACACCAAACTGTCTATAGTACATATTTTCTTTCAGATGCTTATCTAAAACAGATAGATTCATAGGAATAGGAAACATAATAGTTGACTAGGATCTAGGGAAAGGGATGAATGAGGAGTTATTATTTAATGGATATATGATCTCTTTGGAATAATGAAAAATTCCTGGAAATATATGGTAGTGATGGTTTATAACACTGTGGATGGACTTATGTTACAGAACTGCATGGTTAAAATGGTAAATTTTATGTTATATGTAGTTTACCACAATTGCAAAGGAAAATCTAATGGCTATTGTATAGGTTATAAATATTATGCCTGTTATAAAAGAAAGTTCTGACATGTTCTGTCTTAAAAGTGTTTGCTTTGTATGTCTATTTTGTCCCCGTATCCTGTTATATGTTTGTTGATAATTTACCTGCTTCAGTTCTTTTTTCAAAAGCATCTACCAGCTTTCTACTTAACCAGTTTCTGTTAGAGTCTTAATTACCTAAAGCTTTAGATTGTTTTGAATAATTTTGACTCTTATGATAGCATTTGCATATGTGTGAATAAAGTAAAAATAAAAATTATTGTGATGTGTGGTGTGAGTGTGCCGGTGTGTATGTGTGGTGTATGCACATGTGTGCAGCTATGCATGCTCTGTGCACAAACATGTAGAAACCAGAGGGAAACATCAGATGTCTTTTGCTCTCCACCTTCCTTCCCTGAGATGTAGTCTCTCACTGAACCTTGAGTGCCCCATTTTTAGTTAGAATGCCATGTGTGGCCATGCCCAGATTTTTGTGTGGGTGCTGAGGGTTGAACCCATGTCCTCATACTTATACAGCCATCTCCCCAGCCAACACATTTTTTATTTTATTAAGTTGTAGTAGTAATAGTATTTTTCTCTTTAGAAAACTGTGCATTTTAAAAGAATTAAATAAACCAGTTGTCTTAGGAAGTATTTTTTTCACTGTGGTATTTTGCTTGCAGGATGAAGATGAACTGGATTCGCACACTATGGTGAAGACTAGCTCAGAAAGTGTGGGTACAATGCGGGCCACAAGCACAATGAGTGAAGGAGCTCAAACCATGATTGAACATAATAGCACAATGTTAGAATCGGACCTGGGGACCATGGTTATAAACAGTGAGGATGAGGAAGAAGAAGATGGAACTATGAAAAGTATGTGCCTTTTTCCCTGCTGAATGTTAGTTACCTATTCAAAAAGTGTATTTATGAAACCAGGGTAACTTTGTTACTTTTTAGAACCAATTATGGAATTTTTTTTGACTTATTTGACAGCAAACCAAAAAAAAAAAAAAAAAAAGGCTATATGGTACAAGCTTAACTTTTTAAAACTTGAATATAGTGCAAAACACTACATCTTTAACTTTTGGTTGTAGGACTTTTTTTTTTCTTTTGAAAGCTACAAACCCATAATTGAATTTATGAAGTATTTCAGAGAGAAGATAGTATTTCTAACATTTACTTTTCCAATTAAAAAGGAAAACCTAAAATTCAGTTCCAATAAATACAGCATAATATTATTTCACGTTGTCTGAATTATCAGTTAAACCACAAAGACAGAGAAGTACAAGCTAGATATAAGGCTGAAGGGGGAAATAAGAAACTCTACGAAGAAGGATAAGAGACATAGATGCTCATAGAAAATTACTGCCATGTAAGGCGCAGTGCCTGGGGTCCTGCAGGGCTAACATGACTGTTGAGATACTCCCTGTGACCTCTGCTGATTACAGAGTGGTGAAGATAGGCATCCTTTCATAGACTAGTTTGCTTGCTATCTCTTCTTTTTGTGGTCTTTCCTCTTTTTTATGTTTTTTTTTTTTTAATAGTGCAGCAATTAACAGTGCAGAACATTGTGTTTTGTGAGAGGCAACTATCTGATATATCATTCCTGTCAGTTTAAATTTTGTTTGTACTTTCTCTTTTGTATATCTATTATGATGATAGAAATTATAGATCTGTTTTCCTTAGTTCTAAAAAGTATTGTGATCCAACTATAGGAAGAAAAATTACTCAAAGACCTTTAGAAAAGGAGTGAAGGGCTGGGGAAATGCCTTAACAGTTAAGGCACTTGCCTGCAAAGCCTAAGGACCCCAGGTTCAGCTTTCCAGTACCCATGTAAGCCAGATGCACAAAGTGGTACATATGTATAAAGTTCAGTTGCAGTGACTAGAGGCCCTAGCACACCTATTCTCATTCTCCCTTTATCTCTTTCACTTTCTTCCTCTCTGTCTCTCAAATAAATAAATAAAAATATTTTTAAAAAAAGAAAGGGATGGGCTGGAGGGACCGCTTAGTGGTTAAGGCATTTGCCTGCAAAGCCAAAGGACCCAGGTTCAATTCCCCAGGACCCACATTAGCCAGATGCACTCCAGGAGCACCTGCATCTGGAGTTCATTTGCAGTGGCTGGAGGCCCTGGTGCACCCATTCTCTCTCTCTCCCTCTCCTTCTTTCTCTGTCAAATAAATAAATAAAAATAAAATATTTTTAAAAATCTACATAAATAAGTGTTTTTTTAAGAAGGGAGTGAAGAAAACTGACAAATATTTTAAAACTTGACATATAAAAAAGGGTAGGGGAAAGCTGTGAATCCTGTAGGCCCATCTGAATAACTCTCCAGACCTATTTTCAGGAGTGATGACATAAGTTTTACCCTCTGTAGCAGTTACCTTCTTGTTAGTGAGACAAAATACCCAACCAGAAGCAACTTGTGAGGAAAAGGGGTTTATTTCAGGTTTACAGTCTTGAGGGCAAGTTTCATCATGGTGGGGAAAGCATGACAGAGCAGACAACGGAGCATCATATCTTGTCACAATAGCAGGGAAGAAACATGAAGAGTGAGCTAGCTTTGAACACCCAGTAGACTGGAATAATAAGCCTCAAGGTGTGTTTCCAGTGGCACGCTTCCTCCAGCAAGGATCCACCTCTCAAAGGCTACCAACAGCTTCCCCAAATTGCTTCCAACTGGACATAAATCTATGGAGGATATTTTATTCAAAGCACCTCATTTTGCCATTGGCTCTAATAGACTTAAGTCATGACGCAAAACTCATCCAGTCCAACTTTAAAATAGTCTGCCATTCCCAAAGCTGTTCAGAAGTTTAAAGTCTAAAGTTTCTTCTAAAACTCCATTTCTTGAAACTGTGAGATATATAAAATCAAAACATGAGTCACATACTTCCAAAACATGATGACACAGAGTGTACATTCCCATTGCAAAAGGAGGAATGTAAGCACAGCAAGGAAAGATCAGACTAATGTCCTTGAGCACATCCTTCCTATTTGCTAAGTACAAGGCCATTGGCTTATCTTACTGGTAGTAATCTCTAGCAACTGTAGCTAAGGCAGTAGCATTTCTGTGTCTGGGACTTCAAACCTGTTTACCTATTTTTGTGGCAAGTTTTGTATTTTTTATATCTTTCTGCTCTGAATTTTTCTCAACCAAATATAATAGTCCATTACTGTTAAAGTCAATTTTGCTCAAGTTCTCAGGACATGAGCAAAATATAGCCAACCTCTCTACCAGAACATCACACAAACTGCTTTTGTCCAGTGTGGACAAAGTGTTGTTTCCCCTCTGAAACATCTCCCCTGAGCTCCATAGTCTACACCCCTCTCTACATGTAAGCTTCTCTAGTCCAAAGTTCTAAATCTTTCCCTAGTCCTCCTACAAACCAGCTCCAAAAACAGCACATGGTCAGGTTTATCATAGCAATAACCCCGCTTCTCGATACCAATTTTCTATGCCAATTAACTTCTCTTTGCTGGGACAAAACACCCAACTTGAAGCAGATTATAGGAAGAAAGGGTATATTCTGGCTTACACTTCTGAGGTTAAATTTTGTTATGGTAGGGAAAGCATGACAGGTTGCTGAGTACCATATCTTGTCACAGTAGCAGGAAGGAGTAGCAAGAGTGACCTAACTCGGAATACCCAGTGAGGTGGACTAATAAACCTCAGGGTCTGTGTCCAGGGGCTCCAACAACTTCCTCAAATTGCCACCAGCTAGGGACCAAGTATTCAAAACATAGGAGCCAGTGGGGGATATTTCATTCAAATCACTGTACCCTCTTGCTCCCACTTTTTCCATTCATGTGTTTCTGGGGACTCCGTAATATCCACATAGTGTTTGAGCATCAGATTGGTAATTAGGACTATTACCATAAGGCACAAGCCAATATTTGCACATGGCTTTTAACCCCTTCCTTGTGTATTACACTTTATTGTACTGGACTATACTGTTGGGATTGTGAATTATTGACATTAGGTATAGGAAGGTTGGTTGTCCTTTAAGGAAATAATGTTTAAAGGCCACTATTATAATTATTATCCAATATAGGGTCTCACTCTAACTTAGGTTAGCCCGAAACACATTATGTAGCTCACACTGATGCTGAACTCATGGCAGTCTTCTTACCTTAGACTTCCAGGTGCTGGGATTAGAAGCATGAGCCATCATGCCTGGCAACTTTCAAGACTTTTTGTCTTGAAAGAGTACATTAGGACCAAGTTAAAAATGGGGCGGTAGAGATGATGTCCCTCTGAGAGAGAACTTCCTTCAGCAAAGACTGGGTCCTTTTGCCTTATATCTTTGTCTCTGTGAAGGAATTTCTAGTTTTGTGAAGCTGGGGCTAAAGTAGAGCTCTAGTTGCCTTGAAGATAAACTGTACCTCATTACTATATGAGAAAGAACCATACTGGCCAATGAAGTTGTTTCTGTGTGTGTGTGTGTGTGTGTCCATCCCATCAGAGTTTTTTATTTTTTAATTTTTAGTAATTGGCTTGTAGTACGATTAAAGGTCCATAGCTCTAAGAGCCAAGAAAGCTTTCAAATAAACCCTCTGCCTTAGTGAACTATTATCTGGTAATATGCTACTTTATTTTTTATTTCAAGTTTTTTTTTTAACTATCTATCTATGCCTTTCATTTCCCAGTATAGACCTTCAAAAATGTGTTTCTTCAAATACCATTTAGTGATGTTCTCTGGTAAATATAGAGACAATATACAGTAATCAGTAGTAATATTTTACTAGTTTATCAAATGCCCTCCAAGTGCTACATGAAGGAAACCTGTTTAAAGATTATATTGTCCAGGCTTCCCTTAACATATTTGTCCATGAAAGCTTTTACTGAGTACATCAGTGACTAATATGACATTTTTTACAAGGAGTGCCTAAGAAACACATTTGGGGTAATTCTGTCATGAGAACCCTCTAGTTTCTTGATTCATCTGCTTTCCTTTTATTAGCACATGATCCTTTCACTTCTCTGTTCAGCCTCAAGGCTATATTGCATCATGTTCAGCCTCTTTCTTTATCAGAGCCTAACTCTGTTTTATAGTCTTTCTTTTTTGCTCCTGGAAAACTATTTGGATCACTCTGTTTGTACAGCCTCTGCTTTTTCATGCTTGTTTCTAAGTGCTGATGGAGAAAACCATCAAGTCTGCATAGAAAAGAATGACCAGTTTAAATGCTTCAACCCTCAGTACTCTTGTAGGCCTGTGTTTCTTAGTTAAGCCTTTTCTCAGTCTACAAAGTGGTTTCAGACCTACACTAAATTTTCTCTAGTTACCTTCCCTTTCATTTTTAAAATTTTTTAAAAGATTTTATTTTTATTTATTTATTTATTAGAGACAGAGAAAGAGAGAGGGGGGTGAGAATGGGCACACCAGGGCCTCTAGCCACTGCAAACAGACTCCAGATGTATGTGCCACCATGTGCATCTGGCTTACATGGGACTTGGAGAATCGAACCCGGGTCCTTAGGCTTCACAGGCATGAGCCTTAACCGCTAAGGCATGTCTCCAGCCTCCCCTCATTTCAGTTTTAGTAGACATCTTTTTCTTACTTAATAGAAAAAAAAAAAAACAACATAGTAAAAATTATAGGAGCTGTTAAAGGTGTTTTAAAATAGGGCTTTGTAATAAGAGGAAATTTTAGTCATTCTTAATTTTTCTGTCTTCTTTCACCTCTTCACTGAACCAACCTCAAATCTTTCAGTTCTGCTGGCTAAGAATCTTTTCTTCTTACCATCTGCTATATTTCCTAGAACATCTCACATGTGAGGCTACCTAATGGATCCTCTGCCTCCAGTGTGAGTCTCTGCTACCCTTGCTGTAGATCCTATGACATCCCTTCTGGTGACTTCCAGTTCCTCTTAGGCTGAAGGCCAACTTGAGTTTAAGGCAGTACATGCTCTGGTCCCTAATTACCTTTCTACTCTTGTGTCTCATTATTCCCTCAGCAACTCAGCTCTTAAAAGGTTTGGACTGTCCCAATTCTGTTTGGATTCCTATTTCCTTGGCTTATTCACATTTGTCTTTTCAGATTCAGTAAAGAGTATACTTTCTCTACTGAACCAGGTGAGAGGCAGGTAATCTTTCCCATGTGCTACCTAGCATCTTACCTCATGCTTTTATAGCATTTGTCATGCTGTATTTTCTAAGTGCTTGCTCTTTTGTGTGTTTGTTTTCACTGTATTTCTAATACCTAATAAAATTTCTAGCATATTCATTAGTTCATTAAATATTTTCTGAATAAATTATTTGTTACTACAAGTGCAGTTTGGGATCTGAAGTCCTACTATTTGTTAATTGTGTTTCTTACCCTTACCTGAGTTTCAGCGATGTGTATTTTTTCCTTCTTTCCTTTTCCCCTTCTGTTTATGTATTAATTTAGGTAAATACATAAACCCCCAAGACTTATTTAATTATAGTAGGTAGTCAGTAAAGACTGTAACCAGTCTGTCAGTTCTTCATGCCAACAACTTCGGGAGCTAACACAGCTGGAGAGAGAGCCCTGAGCTTTGCCCAGCCTTGCTTTCCATGCAGTGAAGAAGGCCTTATCTTCTAGGACTAGATATGCTTATCCATGTAGCAGCTCCATTCATTTCTTCCTGCAGTAAATTTCTCCTCCCACCCTTTCTCTGCTCCTCCTAGACTTTGCCTCATTCCCCTTTATTCATTTAGCTAGCCAGAAAGAATTCTAATAAAGAATGATTGGTGGTGATCTTGAAAATGAATGTGGTAGCACAAACAGGAATAAGGAAGATTTGAAAGGTGCTGTGATGCGGAAATGGTAAAGGGAGTGCTCAGCTGATCTGGAATCTCCTAACAAGGACTTTATTTGTTAATATTTATTGAGTTAACTTGAAGTTAACTTGACAACTGCATTTTACTGTTTGTGAAATGTAATGTATCTTTGAATAAATGAGTAAGTTGTCATAGAAGAATGAAAGAATCAAATTAAGTTTTCTCTTTTTATTTTTGGAAAGGGAAAATGATAAATATTTCAGGTTATACCTGTCATTAATTAAAGCCATACTTAGGGGCATATATTGTGCTCTGGTCTTTGTATGCATTATTTGTCTCATTTATTTCTTACGATCCTTTAAGTAACCCTTCACTCTGTGTTCCATACAAAGGTAACCCCATCTTACAAGGGTCCTATAAAATAGTATTTTATTTGCCCTTTGCCACTAATAAAACAGAAACTTAAGGATTCTAAGTAGTTTGTCCCAGGATTTCATAGTAAGTCAATGTTAAAACCAGAATACAGACCCAGATTTGATAACAAAACTATGTTCTTCTTAGGAAGGATTCTAGAACATCTGTGGATTTAGTTTTGCTTTGTTTGTGTTTCAGGAAAAATTGAGATAGTTGTGCATAAACATAGCTTACTAGAAACAAATGACAGAATAATATAATTTTCTATAGTTTGATAGCATTGCTGGATAAGAGAAAATTCAGGATTTGGATGTTATGTCCTAAAACACTGGAAAAATAATTTGACACACTTCAATGATGTGCTTGAAGACACTATGTAGTTTGACCTAGTCAGTGTTTCTCTTTTGAGGGTTGAACAGTTAGATCCAAATATGTTTCTGTCAATCAGTTTATTAGAACTAGAAACTAAATGTAGATGTTTTAAATGTCAGAGCATTTAAGTCAAAGATGTGACTGTTAAAATCAGTGGAAAGACTGGAGGAGTAGGCTATGTAGGAAGACTGGGCCTCCAGGACTGATCTTTACAATACCACAGAAGTGAGCCTTTATGGGAACTACTATCACCATCATCACTGCCACAAACTAGGGGTTATTGGCACTATAGCAATACAGACTGAATGCAACCCTCTTGCTGCCAGTGACACTACATTCTTTCTTCAACACTTGTGACACTGATGACTAAATGTTAGGATGCTAAGATCAAAACCTCTAGTTCCACTCACTGTGTGTGCTAGCAGATAATAACTGAGGTAGCATGGCCTCCATATATACTTTCACTTTTCCTCTTATGAAATAGTGTACTTACCTAGGAGTTCTAGGAAGTGTAGTGTTGATCTTTCCAGATTGTACAGTATGAAGGCTCACAGAGGCAGGTGGCAGTGGTTGATAAATGTCCATCAATTCCATTGGTAAGTAATAAATCATTTTCAACCAGGTTTCTTATTGTATGCTATAGAGCCTAAGCCTCAGCCCTGGCTTGCTCAGTGTTTTTAATAGAAACTTGCATGAAATTTCAGGATGGAAGTTCATTAGAATTGCAAATGATGTGAAGTGGGACAAAATAAAAATACATTCCAAGTTAGGATCAGGATCTTAACAGGTCTCCAGGGCTAAAGCAATGGATTTGATTGGCAAGATAAAATCTGCTCTGGTTCCAAACCACTAACCTCATAAATGTTCACGAGAGCAGTTGCCCCTCACAGATTCTGGTTTGACAGCATGGTGCAGGACATGGGTGTCTCTAAAACAAAACACAACTCTACAAGTATTTCATAGGTATAGCCAAGACTGATAACCCCTTTTAAGAACAAGGAAATAATAGCTTCACTGAAATCTTTAGAGCTAAAATTCATGGAAAATTGTGTTTAAAATTTACAGTATGGTCCAGCTCTACCACTCCTGAGCCTACCAAAAAACTCTATATAGCCTATCACAGAGGTACTCATATATCCATGTTCATTACTGCCTTATTCACTATAGCTAGGAAATGGAATCAACCCAGATGTCCATCAATTGATGAATGGATAATGAAAATGCAGTATATACACACAATGTAATTTCATTCAGCCATAAAGAGAAAAGTAAATATGACATTTGCAGGAAAATGGATAGAGCTGGAAAATTATATATTGAGTGGGATCAAAAAGACAAGCCCCACATTTTCTTTCCCATATGTGGATCCTAACTTCCAATCTCCAAACCTGTGAGTTCAACTTGGAGTGTGCAGAGATGAGAAGTTAGAAGAGGCCAAGAAGGTTGGGGGAAGAGGACTTAAGGAGGAGATAGTAGAACATAAGTGATAAGAAAACAGTGAGAGGGGGATACTGAGATCAGAAAGGGTTAAGTAGAAATGAGGGCGGTGACATGGGCAAAAAGGGGAATGGGTGAGGGATAACCAAATCTTAGAAGATAATGAAAATGCCATAAGAAAACCTACTATAACTAAACTAATGATAGAATGAGCAGATGTGTCATTCACAGATGGATAATGCTGCTCCTAGTAGTCATGGACTATCAAGCAACAATGCAGTGCCAGGTACAAATACCTCCTTTTAAGTTGTTGGTCAGGAAAGCCTCTTAGGCCCTCAGAAGAACGCAGAATATTGACATGGCTCTCAGCTGCCCACCAGAACTGAAATTACAAAGCCTTGAACTAAAGGATGCAATCACTAATGATTAACAGGAGTAGGAAAGTGTATAGGAAGGTTACTTTTCTACTTCTCCAGAGATTTCACAGCTCCAGGAAAACAGACAACTGTTCTATGCCTTACTAACTAGTTAATGAACTAACTAGTTAGGTTAATCTTGTCAGGAGATTGTAGTAAATGACATTTAACTGGTCCCTTATGCAGCTAGGTGCAAACACTCATAGTATTTCTAGACCATTAGAAACCTTTATTTTCCTTTATAAAAGTGCTGGGTATCTAGCTATGCAGTGGTTACAGTGGATTGGAGCTGCCTTTGGCTCTGAAGTTGCTCTAGTCTTCTATATTTTCTGCATTGTTTAATGGCATATGTACCTGCTCAAGCCTGTTGGTCTGTGCGTTTTGGTTGTGTGATGATCTCTTTGACTACCACAAAGCACAGAAACATTGATCTTCCTTGTGAAAACAAGTTTCTTGTAAAGGCTTCTGTAAAAATGGTTTCCATAGACACACTTATAATGTTTATTGCTCTATTTCTTACATTTTAACTAAAATCTTGGGCTTCAATTTGCCTGTTTCCTTCTATTCTGTCCTCATTGATGATGGAAAACACCTGGTCACTATTTTCTGTGCAAATACCTTCATGTGTACTTGGAGACTTATTAATTTGTTCTTGGACTTTTCCTGCCTGGATAATTTCAGTCCTTTTAACCTTTTTGCAGGTGTTATTTTCTAATCTTTTTCATGACTAACCCCTGAACCTTCTCCATGTTGTTTCTATCCTCCTTTATTTTAAAGTACAATTTGACATTAGAAAAAAATTGTCATTAGTTGCTTCTACCACATTCTGGTTTTTATATGTCTTCACTATACCCTTGGCAAGAAACTACAGGACAGATTTCCAAGATCATTAATTAGGTAGAACACCCACATCTTAAAATATTTTTGGGAGAACCAAGTAGGTAATGTCCATAAATATTTTTGATGTTGGCATATATTATGCTACAGTTACAGTAAATTATTATTTAATTCTTTTTCTTCTATTATTATTATTATTGACAATATATTCTGTATGGATACATCATGTATTGGTACCCTCTTTTCCCTCATCTCTGCCCTTATTCTGCTAGGGAGCCTCCTTGGTGGAGTTGCAGGTATTCCCTATGGGGTTGTGGACTATAAGTTGTAGGAGCAGCAGTCAGTTATTTTGTGGAGGAGGGCATGCATCTGGGCATGATGTCTTAACCTATGGCTCTTACAATCTTTCTGCCTCTCTTCCACAAAATTCCCTGAGCCGTGATGGGTGAGTTTTATTTAAGTTTACTTCAGTGATGAGTTCTTAGGACCCTCGGGATCTCTGCTTTGGTAGGTGTTGAGTATCCTCAAGGTCTAACTCCACCCTGGCACTGATTTTCAGGTTCAGTATGGAAGCAGCACTCTTGCTCATTTCCCCCATTCCTCTGTAGTCTCAACGGTGGCTTGGCTGAAGTGTGAGAGGTAGTTTATCTCCTCCAGTCACTACCTTCTGAGAAAGAACAGATTCTCCAATGGAGAGTGAAGTCAGCATAGTTTAAGTGGAATAAGCATTATTAATTTAGGGAGAATTTGATGTATATAACCCCTCTTTTAGCCAAAGACTAGTGAGAGCTTGACACCAAAGAGCATAGTCTTTGTCTTGTACGATCCTGCTCTGGTTCCCAATTCCAGATATGGGTTCCTTTGTATTGAGCAGATCTCTAAGCCAATCAGAAAGCTATTGGTTACCCACCAAGGCTGTGTGCCACTATTGTAGTGTTGTGTACATTCTGTCATGTGCTTGCTTCTGAGTAGCTTAGACCTCTGATTGCTCAGACCATTATTGGCCATTTTCTCCCAGTAGCTCATGTAGTGCTTTCAAGCATTAGACAGGCTAACTAGGGACTGACTCTTTTCCGGATTCTAGCTAGGTTTCTCCATGCTCTGTGTCAGCAGTATATGGCATCTTCAGCAATAGGGTCTTACCTTTTGCTTCAGGTGGGTAATCAAGTGCTTTGACAAAGGCTTATCTTGTTTGTGGAGCACAGATGTCTCTCCAATCAAGAGCTCATTGTGGGTAGCAACTGATTTCTGGTACTAGAAGTTACAGACTAGAGATAAAAAAAAAAAAATTTTTTTTTAAGCTTAGGCTTCATCCAACCCGCTCCAGGGCCCTTCTTTTCATCAGGGGTATAGGCCTATAGTTTTCTTTTCTTGTTGTATCTCTGTCTGGTTTTGGTATTAGGGTGATGCTAGTTTCATGAAAAGGAGTCGGGGAGGATTCCCTGATCTCTGATTATGCAAAATATCTTGAGGAAAAATTGGTTTCAGTTCTTCAATGAAGGTTTGATAGATTTCGGCTGAGAAGCTATCTGGTCTGGACTTTTCTTCTTGGGGAGGTTTTTGATTGCCTTTTCAATCTCTGTGGATATGATGGGTTTGTTTGGGAGATTAATCTGCTCTGGGTGTAGCTTTGGTAGGTAGTATGTGGCTAGAAATTTATTCATTTCTTCCAGGTTATCCAATTTTGTGGAGTGGAGGTTTTGGAAGTATATCCTGATGATACTTCGAATTTCATTCATGTCTGTTGTGACCTCCCCTTTTTCTTTTATGATTTTGTTAATTTCAGATTTTCTCTTTCTCTCTTTTTTTTCTTGATCAAATTGGCCAGGAAGTTATCAGTTTTGTTTATTTTTTCAAAGACCCAGCTCTTCATTTCATCAGTTGTTTAAATTGTTTTCTTAGTTTCCAATTCATTAATTTCTGCTCTGATCTTCATTATTTCTTTCCATCTGGACCCCTTAGGGTTGGATTCTTCTTGCTTTTCCAATGCCTTTAGGTGGATTATTAGGTTATTAATTTGAGATATCTCTGTCTTTGTTATGAAGGCATTTTGGACTATAAATTTTCCCCTTAGGATTGCCTTCATTGGATCCCGTAAGTTTTGGTAGGTTCTGTTTTCATTGTCATTCAATTCTAGGAATTTTATAATTTCTTTTTTGATTTCTTCCACAACCCAATCATTGTTTAAAAGTGTGTTGCCCATCTCCAGGGGCTGGTGGAGTTCCTGATATGTCTCTTTTTGCTAATTTCTAGCTTTAAAGCATTGCTATCAAATATGTTGAAGGAAGTGACTTGGATTTTCCTGAATTTATGGAGGCATGTTTTATGGCCTAATAAATGCTCTATTTTGGAGAAGGCTCCATGGGCTTCTGAGAAGAATGTATATGCTATAGAATTGGAGTGGAAGGTATGCCGATGTCTGTTAGGTCCTGTTGATTTTCTGCTTGGATGATCTATGTATTGATGGTAGTGGAGTATTGAAGCCTCTGACTATGATGGTATTGCTGTTTATTTCTGTTTTGTTGTCAAGTAAGTTTTGTTTTATAAACTGTGGTGTACCTGGTTTGATGCATATAGATTTATAATTGTTATGTCCTCATGTTGGATCATTCTCTTGATGAGTAAGAAGTGGCCTTCTTTATCCTTTTTGATTATTTTTGGTTTCAAGTTATTTTATGAGATAGTAATATAGCAATATTTACTTGTTCTTATTTCTATTTTCTTGGAATATCATTTTCTGTCCTTTAACCCTGAGAAGGTATCTGCCTTTAGTGGTGAGGTGGATTTCTTGAAGACAGCAGATAGAAGGGTCCATTTTTTTTCTTTTTTGAGCCACCCTGTTAACTTGTGTCTTTTGATAGGTGTGTTAAGACCATTAATGTTTAAGGTTATAAGGTTCAGTTTAATCCCTGCCATGATGGGTGCTTTATGGGGTTTGGTGCTTCTGTATTTCGTACTTTCTTTAGCCTGGTCTTGTTTTGGGTATTGTCATCTTCTTGTAGGCTCTTGAGATTGGTTATTTGACTCTTCTGTGTAGAGTATTCTGTGAAGTATTCTCTGTAGACTTGGCTTTGTTTTCATATGATCAGAGAGTTGACTTTTTTCATGGAAAGTTTTCCTTTCACGCCGGGCGTGGTGGCTCACGCCTTTAATCCCAGCACTTGGGAGGCAGAGGTAGGAGGATCACCGTGAGTTCGAGGCCACCCTGAGACTACAGAGTGAATTCCAGGTCAGCCTGGGCTAGAGTGAGACCCTACCTCGAAAAACCAAAAAAAAAAAAAAAAGAAAGAAAGTTTTCCTTTCACCATCTTTTTTTTTTTTTTTTTTTGAAAGGGATACTTTCACTGGGTACAGCAGCTTGGGTTTGAAGCCATAGTTTTTTAGACTTTATAGTGTTCTCTTCCAGGCTGTCCTAGCTTTCAGGGTTTCCACTGAGAAATATGAGGTAATTCTGATGGGACTGCTGTTGTATGTAGTAAGTTCTTTCTCTCTTGCTGCCTTTAGCATGCTGTCTTTGTTTTCATTGTTAAATACTTTTAAATATGATGTGCCTGGGCTGGAGAGATGGCTTAACGGTTAAGTGCTTGCCTGTGAAGCCTAAGGACCCCCGTTCAAGGCTCGATTCCCCAGGACCCACGTTAGCCAGATACACAAGGGGGCACATGCATCTGGAGTTCGTTTGCAGTGGCTGGAGGCCCTGGCGCGCCCATTCTCTCTCTCTCTCTCTCTCCCCCTCTTCCCCCCCTCTCTCCCTCTTTCTCTCTGTCGCTCTCAAATAAATAAATAAAAATAAACAAAAATATTTTTAAAAATATGATGTGCCTTAGGGAGTTTCTTTGGTCCTGTCTGTTTGGTGTTCTGTGGGCTTCTTGTATCTGAATGGACCTCTCTTTTGAGAGACTGGGAAATTTTTCTTCAATAATGTTGTTGAATATGTTCTCTATGCCTCTGGCCTGAATTTTCTCTCTTTCTGGCATACCCATTATCCAGATGTCTGGTTGTTTTAGGATATCTCACATTGCCCTAATACTCTGTTTACATGATTTTTTGAATTTAGCAAAGTTTTTAGCCTCCTGATGAATTTCTTCTGTCTTGTGTTCCAGCTCGGAGCTTTTGTCTTCTACATGAGTAACTGTTAGTGAGGGGTTCTAGAGAAGTTTTTTAAAGCTCTATTGATTTTTGTTTTCTGTTGTGTTATTTTTCATTGTGTCCATCACTTTTTGAGGTACAATTTCAGTTCAAAGTCTGATTTTCTTGATGCTTCCTGGAATTCATCCTTGCATTTGATCAAGTCTTCATTAAACTTAATCAACTGGTTATTGATATCTTCTATTTGTTGACTCACCTTCAGTTCATTGATATCTTTTTTTGATGCTTCTAAGGTTTTCTTCAATTAAGTTTAGCCTAGTGTCAAAAGCTGAGTGCTCTGCCGGGCATGGTGGCGCACATCTATAATCCCAGTACTCGGGAGGCAGAGGTAGGAGGATTGCTGTGAGTTCAAGGCCACCTGAGACTCCATAGTGAATTCCAGGTCAGCCTGGGCTAGAGTGAGACCCTACCTCAAAAAACCAAAAAAATAAATAAAAATAAAAATAAAAAAAGCTGAGTGCTCTGAGAGATGATTCTGCCCAATTTCCGTTACATAATTTTTGGTTTTTTGATGATTTGCTTCTAGTTCAACAATTCTTTTGATCAGGGTCACATTGGTAGTTGTGTTCTCATTTTTGGATTTGATTTCTGTTGATTTATGTATTATTTCATTGGAGGCTTCCATTGTAAGAGTAGGCAGCCTTTGTGGAGATCTCTGTTTTCTGGCTTTTTTTGGCTTTTTTCATTGTGATCTACCCTTCTTGGGGAAACATTTTATTCTATTGAGGGGGAAGCAACTATTGTCCTTGTAGGAACTTCAAGGTGTTCTGTTTTTTTTTTTTTCTCCATTTTTATTAATATTTTCCATGATAACAAAAAAAATCCCATGGTATTACCCTCCCCCCTTTCCCCTTTGAAATTCCATTCTCCATCATATCCCCTCCCCATCTCAATCTTTCTACTTACATATATACAATACCAACCTAATAAAAGCCCTCCTCCCTTTCTTTCTCTTCCCTTTCTATCTCCTTTTTTAACTTACTGGCCTCTGCTACTGAGTTTTTTCCTTCTCACACAGAAGCCCAATCATCTCTAGCTAAGATCCACATATGAGGGAGAACATGTGGCGCTTGGCTTTCTGGGCCTGGGTTACCTCACTTAGTATAATTCTTTCCAGATCCATCCACTTTTCTGCAAATTTCATAACTTCATTTCTCTTTACTGCTGAGTAAAACTCCATTGTATAAATGTGCCATATCTTCATTATCCACTCATCAGTTGAGGGACATCTAGGAAGGTGTTCTGTTTTAAATGTGAACTGAATTGGTGTATGTTGGGGTTATAACCACATGTGGATAGATTGTGGAGATTGCAAGTACATCAAAGTAGCTGGGGAACTGGGAGCTCTGGCCTACTCACTCCACTTGCATGTACTCTTCCGCACACAGGGATCAGGGGTTGGGCAACCAGAATCCAGGAAGCTGGAGAGCTAGAAAGCTGTAGAGCCAGGGGCAAGAAGCCAGCTCCTACAGTGGCTCATGCACCCTCTGGCTTAGTGGAATAGGGATTTGGGCACCCAAGGACAGTCAATCAGGAAACAAGAGCAAAAGGCCTGCTTCTGCAGCCCACATGCAGGGACCAGGCCACCCCAAGGCAGCAGCAGGGGTATCCAGGAGTTGGGGACCCAGAGGCCATTCAATCAGGAAGATGGAGCAAGGGGCCAGCTTCCACAGATAGCTCACAGGGTCCAGGCAGCCCCAAGGCAGCAGCAGGGAACTGGGAGGAGCAGGTAGGGGCAAGGGAGATCTGGCCTACTCACTCAGTATAGACAGCCTCTGGAGCAGGGACTATTATTTCATTCTTTGCACTTGAATATCTTTGTCATAATCATGCTGAGAAATTAAATAAAACAAATTTCATTTATTAAAGTATTTTTTTATTCCTTTATATATATAAATTTTCATGAAAACTTGTGTGCAAAGCAGATGCAACTGAGGGACAGTAATGGATAATTGTTGGTATACTTGCATATTTTAAGAAAGTACATTCTGGAGCTGGAGAGATGGCTTAGCAATTAAGGTGTTTGCTTGCAAAGCTGAAAGTCCCCAGTTGGATTCCTGAGGACCCATGTAAGTCAGATTCACAAGGGTTGAATGCATCTGGAGTTCATTTGCAGTGGCTAGAGGCCCTGACATGCCCATTCTCTCTCTCTCTCTCTCTCTCTGCCTCTTTCTCTCTTTCTCTGTTTCTCTCAAATAAATAAATAAAATATTTTTTAAAAAAGAAAGTATGTTCTACACAACTTAGTATCTTGTAAATGTTTTGAGGAATAAATGAAGGAGCTGGAAAACTTTAAATTTTCATAGGCACAAATGAATCGGTGATGGTTATTTTATTCTTTTTTTCTAGTGGTTTTTAGTTCTACATGCAAGTAAGTTAAAAAAAATGGCCCAAAATTGAGGTAATAGTAAATTTCAAATATTAAATTTATTATCAAAATAAATTTTAATGAGTTATGATCAGAATTTAACTATAGTGGGGAAATTGATGTCAGTTTTATTCTCTTTTATAAGACAGTATTTGCCATAGCAGCCACACAAACATGTATGACAGTGATGACTACCTTGAAATTTCCTGCTTCATTCTCTCGTTATTGAAGGACCGGAATTTTTTTTTTCCACTTCCCTCCCTCATCCTTCCTTTCTACTTTGTTCCTTCTCTCCTTCCTCTCTCCTTTCTCATAAATTTCAAGTCAGAAGCCTCATTCTCTCTGTCCCAGATATGGAGACTCATTGGTACACTCTGCCATGTGTTTCATATTGTATAGTTAAAAATTACTAGATAATTACAGCTGCCCCACCCACCAACCTTCAAAACAGACTTAATCTGTTTTTCCTCTTTAGAAATTTTTTTAAGTATTCAAATCTTTCTGTGTGTATAGCAGAGACATAACCTACATGTTAATACTAGGTTTTAAATTAAGTAACAGGACATATTTAGACATGCAAGCGCATACATTTGAATAGAAAGAATATGTATAAGTATATTTGGGTTAATAATATCATTAAAAAGTCATTCAGAAATAAAAATCTAGTGGAATAGATTGCCTTCTTTTGTTAACTTCCTCTAGTAATGTTTATTCTTAGAAATGGGTTACTGTCTAAATTTTGAGTATGGAACACATAAGACATTTTACCAAAGATTTGTCAGTCTGACTGTAAAAGACTTTAATTTAACATTATAATGTATCTGAAATGTAATTATAGTTGAACTACCACATATAATACTAGATAATGGGTTTTAAATTGGGATGTTCCTACAGCAAAACTGAAGTTCCTGCTGTTTCTACTTTTTTCTGTTTTCCACTTTATGAAATAAATAAAATGTACCAGTTAAGGGCTGACCTTTACCAGAAAATCCAAGTAACAATGATTTTAAAAATAGAATGGGGCTAAAGCTGGGCATGGTAGTGCACACATTTAATCCTAGCACTTGGGAGGCAGAGGTAGGAGGATCACCTTGAGTTTATGGCCACCCTGAGACTACATAGTGAATTCCAGGTCAGCCTGGGCTAGAGTGAGAACCTACCTCGAAAAACAAAACAAAACAAAACAACAACAAAAAAGGCTGGAGCTGGAAAGATTGCTTAGCAGTTAAGGTGCTTGCCCATGAAGCCTAAGGACCCTTGTTCAACTCTCCAGATCCTACATAAGCCAGACACACAAAGGTGAGGCAAGCAACAAGGTTGCATATTCCCACTAGGTGGCACAAGTGTCTGGAATTCAATTTCAGTGGCTGAGGCCCTGGTGCTCCAATTCTATCTCTCTGTCTCTCTCTTGCTCTCAGTCTCTTTTTCCCACTGTTTCTAAAATTAAAAAAAATAGGGCTGGAGAGATGGCTTAGTGGTTAAGCACTTGCCTGTGAAGCCAAAGGACCCCGGTTTGAGGCTTGATTCCCCAGGACCCACGTTAGCCAGATGCACAAGGGGGCGCACGCATCTGGAGTTCGTTTGCAGTGGCTGGAGGCCCTGGTGCACCCATTCTCTCTCTCTCTAGCTGCCTCTTTCTCTTTCTGTCTGTCGCTCTCAAACAAATAAATAAAAATGAACAAAAAAATTTTCAAAAAATATATATATAGGATTTCTTTCTTTACAACAAATTCAGTAACAGAGTGTGCTGTACTGGTAGAAGGATTTCTTGATATCATTAACAAGCTTTCTTCTGAATCTGCCATTAGGCCTTTATGCTCATTCTCCTACTTGTAGATTAAATGCTAGCAATACAGCCATTAAGTCTGGATTCCAGGCAGGAGAAAAGAGCAAGAAACAGAAGATGTGATGGCTATATCAAGAAAACAGAACTTTTAAAGAAATACTTTTCTGTACTAGTGAATTACCTGGCTATTTCTACCCCAAAGAGAGGCACCTTCTCATTCCTAATGAGGAAAAGAAGGACTACAGATAATAAATAGGTAACTGTTTCTCTTTAAGAGACTTCAGCACAGGTGGTGCCTCATGGCCACTTAGAAGGTCCTGCCTGATTTAATGTTGGAAGTAGTCCCAGAACTGTTGATGATGGAAGAGGTTTCTGAAATGAAATTTCCTATGACTTCCTTTCTTTTTTATTGAACCCTAGGGACCAGGCTGCCTTTACCTCTTCTCTTGCCACTGCTTATATCTGATCCAGCTTCTACTTCTCTGAGTCATTACAGGGAGAAAAAACTACTCTCTTTCTCTCAGCCTTTTCCTAAATCTGTCTCTAAAGGAAATTCCTACTGTGCTTATATTGGGTTTTGTTATGAAGATTTTCTTTTCTAAAAGATTAGATTTGACTGCTTTGTTCACCATAGTAAAAAAATAACTCTTAATATTTTATTTTTATTTTTTAATTTTGTTTTTCTTAATCTTTTTCACTTTATTGCTTTCAAAGTAATTTCATAGATTTTTAAGCAATTCAAGTTAAATCAATGAAATGTTTTATTTTTCTCCTCCTGTCAAAACAAAAACCAGTATATACTGTTGCTCTTACTATGTAGGTCATACTAGAATAGCTGCTTTTCTAATGCTAGCTGCTCATAGGAAAAGATTAGCTTTCCTTTCAGGCCTGTAATGCTTTTGGTGAGTTTTCTCAAATACAAAAGATCACTGGAGGTCTCTCTGTAATAGAGTGCTTAATATGTGCAAAGCTCTAGGTTCAATCCTAGCACCATATCAGGGGGGAAAAAAAAAGAGGAGTCATTGGCATATCAAAAATCCCTGAGTATTTTACTACTGCACCAGGATCTTGATAATGTTCTTTAGCACCAAACAAAGAAGGTTATAATGAGAACATCTGTAGTGAAACCAGTACTAGATGAAAGGAAAAATGTTAAAAAGCAATGTGTTTAGAAAGAGGAGGAAGATTTAAGGAGAGACATTGGTCAGGGAGTGCGGTATTCTCCAGTGTCTTAGAAGTGTTGAATGTTTATTTTACCAAAGAACTTATACTTACACATTACTGAATTTACTTTTAAAGAATGCTATGTACACTCAGGAGCAGGAGGCTAGGCTAGAAGATTGTGAATTCAAGGAAAAATAGACTCCATAGCAAAACCCTATCTAAGAAGGAGAAAGAAAGAAAAGAATGCTGTCAAGAACTATGTTTCAGTGGAACACTCCTATGTGTTGGTCAGATGCAGTTAACAACAGTGGTCTTTATTTGGTCACTTTTCTAATAGTGAAGTTTCCCCACTCAGGGCCATTTTTCCTCTCCTCTCTGATGCTGACTTTCCTGTATCAACACTAATAATCCTTATAATGCTAAATGCTAAACTTTTCAAATGCCTTTAGGTCTGTGACCCATTTAAAGGCATCTGATAGCCGGGCGTGGTGGCGCATGCCTTTAATCCCAGCACTCGGGAGGCAGAGGTAGGAGGATCACTGTGAGTTCGAGGCCACCCTGAGACTCCATAGTGAATTCCAGGTCAGCCTGGGCTAGAGTGAGACCCTACCTCGAAAAACCAAAAAAATAAAAAATAAAAAAAATAAAGGTATCTGATGAAAATCAGAACTTGCAGTACAACTGTACCTGTAGTCACATTACAGAATTACTGTTCCTGGGCTAGGGGTGTGACTCAGTGGTACTGCATATATTTAGCATGTGTGAAGCATTGTGTTTCTTCCCTAGCACATACACACATATGAAAGTTACTGAATGAAGGAAATTCTAGGTGGAAGGAAGAGTAATAAGAGCAATGAGGGAAGAAAGAAGAGTGGAAGAGGAAGAGAAAGGAGAGGAGGGTAGGACAGGAAAGGAGATGGAAAGGGGGAAAAAGGATGGAGGGCTATTGAGCAAAGTATTCTTTTATGGCATTATCTCCCAAGTTCCCTATCTCTCACTTTATAATTGGATTTACTCAAGCATTTTATAGAGAATTCATGTAAGTTAACTACACTTTAATGTGTTGTTTGCCTTTATTATTATAAAATGGGGTAGAAGTGGAGAATAACTGATATTTTAGAATAAGAAGTTGACATGGGAACCAAATCTCAATTCCAAATATAAAGAAATATATCTTGTAATAGTTGAAGGCTTTTAAGATATTTTGAAAATGTTCATGGGATGTGTGTGTTGTGTATCCCATCCATATATGAGTGATATTAATAATCTATGTGAGTCATATTAACCACTTCCTTCCTCCCATTGTGCTTATCTGTTCTGTCAGTGAGCAGTGGGGTAGCTTCCATATTTTAGGTATAGTGAATAGCACTGCAATGAATGTGGATCTGCAACTATGTCTTCATGACCTTTCAGCTGTTTTTGAGTACATGACTAAAAGTGAGATGGGAAACTTTATATTTCTTTGCCACAGTTTTTAAAAAGGTATTACCCTAACCAAGATGAAATCATATTAAAAAACAAAACAAAAACATTGTTTTGATAGAAAAAACTATGTAATTTTGAGGCAATAAGACAAGACTTTGAGATAAACAACACAAGTATTCCCCTTCCTTATATCCTTACTCGAGCATAGCATGCCAAATCTGCCAAATGAAGGCACACAGAGATTTAAGAGTTGGGCGGGGGAAGAAAAGAGGAAATAGGATGCTGACATAAGAGTTCTATGGCTCACCCCACTCTTCCTTTTTTAAGTTAGTGAATTCAAGACTCTTGACTTTACCACACATCAATTGTGATTCATCCCTTGTTCTTAAAGACTAAAAATAAGGAGTATTTAAATATTTGAGAGAGAGAGAATGAGCATGCCAGGGCCTCTAACCACTGCATGGGTACTGGGGAATCGAACCTGGGTCCTTAGGCTTCACAGTCAAAATGCCTTAACTGTCAAGCCATTATTCTAGTCCCTAAAAATAAGGATTTTCAGCATAGCATCCTTTGAACCAAAATAAGTATGTCCGATGCTCAGCTAATAGTGCACCTTAGTTGTCATTGTAGTCACTAGTTTTAAGCTGCACGAATTGTATCACAAGTACATTCTACATGGGCCAGGTCACTACTGTGACTTTTCAACTAACAGCAGTATTACCATAGGCAAATAAACAGGCTGGTAATGATCAGAAGAACTTGTCATATGAACAGAACTAGGGTGGTTTTATCTGACAAACAGCCAAAGCAAGAAGTTGTCTTTGTCTTCAGATATTTGAGGGACAAGTATATGAAAGAGGGACTTATTTGGAACAGGAGTGTAAATGACAGGACAGATGTCAGTTTCCTGTACTTACCTGGGAAAGTCTTTAAGAAGAAGGTAGCTTTCCATCTGGTGAATTTAATAAGAAATGCCTTTGTGTTGGTCTCTAGAACATGTTTTAGAACCCTGGAACTTTAAAATATCCAACTTGGAAACTATAAGACCTTAACCACACTATTTAAAAAGTTAGTTATTCTAAATATTTATTTTCTACTTGACTTGAAAGAGTCTAAGCAGAAGTATGGCATGGTTTGTTTGTATTGAGAACAGTCACTACGTTGACAGTATAAAGTCAACCTTGTGTTCCTACTAGCAAGGAGACTAGTTTGGAGGCTGCTGCCCCTTTCTTATAGCACAGGCAGTAAATGGTTCAAAACTAAACTAAGTGACAAAAGATAGAGACAAAGGAACACTTTTGGATCAGTTCAGTATGATGGGAAGAGAAGAGCCTGAGTTAGTTCTCAACTTAATTATTTTGGTGATTGAGTAAATAATTTGGTGTTGGCGGAGTGGAAAGTTCAAACTTACAGGGTTCGGAGAACAAGATATTGCATTTACTTTCAAAGCTGTTAAGTGGTAACTATGACATACCTAAGATGTAGCATAGTAACAAGCAGTTACAAAGTTGGATACCAAGCTTAGGATTAGCTTTGGGAGACATAGCTGTTAATATGACAGACAAAGCTAGAAAGACTCAAGAGGAAGCAATCAGACAGGTATGAAAGATATATGGTGAAGTCTTTATAACTTCTTACAGCTTTTAAAGAATATAATTACATTAGCAATACAGACATACATGTAAAAAAAAGAATACCAAAGCACTTGAGTATTTAAAATGTATTATCTTTGACAATTTCAAATACAGCTGATAAGGTTTATTATACAATCAGAAGGTTCTGCTAAAATTCTAGAGTATGTTTACAACCTAAAAATATTCTGAGTCTTTACCTAGTATTTTAATGCTTGTTTGGTTTGGATACTTTTTCTTTCATGTTTTGTTTTATTTTGTGTTCATGAACTATGTTGGCCTTGAATCTGACCAGTACAAATTTATTATACTGCTCAATAAAAGAATCATTTTAATTTTAAAAATCATGCTTCTATAAATGTAAGAACTTACAGCTCCCCATTCTTTGTTTACCTAAGGAAATGCAACTTCACCCCAAGTACAAAGACCATCTTTCATGGACTACTTTGATAAGCAGGACTTCAAGAATAAGAGTCATGAAAACTGTAATCAGAACATGCATGAGCCCTTCCCTATGTCTAAAAATATTTTTCCTGATAACTGGAAAGTTCCTCAAGACGGAGACTTTGACTTTGTAAGTACATTTTAATTCTTTCATTTTTATTTTATCCTGCATTTTCATCACATCAAGACCCACAGTAAATGTGTGCATGCAAATTATAGACTTGTGTTAGTAATCTATATGTGGCCAAACATGTGGCTGGAATGATGCAATTATCATGTACTTATTCAAGTGAACTTGTAGCAAAATGTATGTAGTTGCTTAAGTATTTTAAAAACATGTAATATTTAGACCAGATGTTATGAATAATAGTAAAGATAATGCTACTTTTCTCAGTATTTTTAAAACTGTTCCACGCAAATTAAAGCTCTCCTGGATGTAAATAGTATTTAGCTGTTTATAAGTAAATAAGCTCAAAACCAGAGAAATATTTAACTCTCACCAATAAAATGCCAACTATTTCAAAAGTTTTTTCAGGTTTATTTTATTTTTATTTATTTATTTTAGAGAGAGAAAGAGGCACAGAGAGGGAGAGAGATAATGGGCATGCCAGGGCCTCCAGCCACTGCAAACAAACTCTAGATGCATGGGCCCCCTTGTGCATCTGGCTTACGTGAATCCTGGGTAATCAAACCAGGGTCCTTTGGCTTTGCAGACAAATGCCTTAACCTCCAAGCCATCTCTCCAGCCCTCAAAAGATGTTTAACCATAGTAGACCATACAAAGTTAGACATGCCTTTGACATAGACATTGGCATGGATTATGTTTTATGACATCCTACACTTTGAAAATTAACTGAATTAGCAGTAATTGTCCTATGGTATGTCTACATTGTATATAAAGTTGTGCCCTATTGCCTATTTTTGTTACACTTGCTATATTTCATATACTCTGCTCATTATTAATTTCTTTAAAGATTGCAAAGAATACAGATAAACTTATTTTTTTTTTCCTTTGCAAAGAGGGAGGAAGGAAGATTGGATGTATCAGGGCCTCTTGCCTCTGTCAATGAACTCTAGATGCATGCACCACTTTGTGCATCTGGCTTCACATGAGAACTGGGGAATCAAACCTGGGCAAGTGCCTTTAGCCACTAAGCCATCTCCCCAGCCCCAGGTAACATTTTTAGTGACACTCATTTCAGAACTTAAAAAAAAAAAAAAAAAAAAATGAATTTTTTGCTTGAATGAAAATTTTTAGAGTAAAATCTTACTTCAGCAGTTTTGAATAACTTTTTACTTTTGCATAGTATTCTAGAAGACTTATTTTCCAAATAAATTATAATCCTTCATTAGATCTATTAATATGTATAACACTTCAAAGTAAATAAAATTAGATAAATGTATATCTTAAATTAGCCATTTTGTTTAGATATGACTGTATTCATCTCATAGTATTCATGACTGAATATTGTGAGATTGTAAATATATTAGTTTTAAATACTTTTCTCTTAAATACTTTGATTACTTGAATTTTTAAAAACTTTAAAATTCTATCTTCAATAAATTTAGTTCTAATTACTAGTAGATTATTTTAGCAATATGATTTATAAATGGCCTAAAAATAATAATTGCATTATCATTTTACTGTTTTTGTCAATATTGAAAAATTAGGAGAATAAAATCTATATTTCCACTTTGTTTATATAGGGTCTTGTGTAGACAAGGCTAACTTCAAACTCACTATGCAGAGAGAAAGCTGGCCCTGAACTTTTGATCCTCCTGTTTCATCTCCTAAGTGCTAAGATTTCAGTACTGTGCTACCACAACTGCCTTCAAAATCTATCTTTTGTTCTAATAGGTTTCATTTGAAGCTATCTAGTTTTTTAAAATTGTAAATTATTTAGAATGCTGACATTCAAACTACAAATAATTTATGAACATTATAAATAATGTAGAATATTTAGCATCAAAGGACTGTCTTGTCTCAGAATGAATGTTAATATTCTCTAGGAAATGGTTTGAAATGAGTTAGCTATAGGTAATCAATAAATTATGATAGTTAAGAAATAGCAAATTGGGTAATGTAATTCTGGTTTATTAGTGTTTTGTATCAGCACAAATGTATAGGCTTAAGAGAGCAGTTTACTTGCTTACCATTTTGTGGTTTAGCAGTTTGGCCAGGTTCAGCTAAGAGGCTCATCTTTAGGCCTTATGGTTTCTCACATGATCATAGGACTCTGCTAGGTAGACTGAGGCAGCTGAATGATCTCTTCCAAATTATCTGCTCGTGTTACTGGCAGGTGTGCTGAGTGTTGGCTAGGAGACCATAAATACCCTTAGGAAATCCTTTGAGTTTATATGGTAGTGGCAGCCTTCCAAGAAGGTGAAATGAAAGATTACAGGACTTCTTGACCTCAGCATAGAATCCACCCATTCTCCATTTATATCAGAAAGAATGTTCTTACCCAATGCTTTGAAAGACTTACATACTGGCAACTATAAGACGCTGTGGAAAGAATTTAAGGAAGGCTTCAGTTCTTGAAAAGACATCCCCTATTAATGGATTGAAATACTTTACAGTGTTAAAACTGTCCCAAGGCATCTACAACTTCAATGTAATCTCTATCAAAATCATCATTACTCTTTGCAAAAATATAAAAATTCACCTTAAAATTCATATGAAATCTCAAGGGACCCAGATAGTCAAAGCAATTTTGAAAAAGAAGAAAAAAGTAAAGATCTCATATTTACTGATGTCAAAGTAGAAACAATGTGCTACTGGAGTGAAAACTGAAAGATGCACCTGGAATAAAATGCCAGTGTTCATAAGATTTTTGATTAGGGTGCCAAGACCATTTATGTTAGTCAGATATTTACTACTCCAACAAAGTACCTGAGGTTGCAGCAGTGTTGGTGGTGTAGTGGTAAGCCTAGCTGTCTTTCAACATACCTGAGTTAATTAACTTCTAAAGGGCTTATTTGGGTCCGTAGTTTTACAGATTCATTCCAAAAAGAGGTAGATCCATGGCTTTAAGGCCCCTGCTAGAGTTTCCAGATGGTGTTCAGGGAGCCAATAGCAGAGTAAAACTATTCACTTCATGGCTAGAAAACCAACATTAAAGTAGTGGGGTACCACAGTCACCTTTGTAGGCCTGCTCTCAGTGATCTAAGAACCTGCTATCAATCCCCATATCTCAAACGTTCTAACACTTCCTAGGAGTGCCACTCTAGGGACTATACCTTTTAACACCTAGACATTTGGCCAACATTCAACATCAAAGCCATCTAGTGGAGTAAAGAATATTCTTTTATCAAATAATACTGAGCAACTTAATACATGCAATAAGCGAACAAAATTAGCCCTTGCCTTATTCTATACACAAAAATTATTCAAATTGGATAAAAGATAAAAATGTAAAAGAAGCAGAGGAAAAGCTTCATGTCATTGGAATTACTGCATTTGATTTTTTTTGGAATATGACAGCAAGAACACAGGCAAAAGGAAAAATAGATACATTAGGCTACATCAGAATTAAAAATTTGTGTGTATTAAAGAATACTATCATTGCACTGAAAATAACACAGAAGCCAGGTGTGGTGGCATACACCTTTAATCCCAGTACTCAGGAGGCAGAGGTAAGAGGATCACTGTGAATTTGGGGCTAGCCTGAGACCACATAGTGAATTCCAGGTCAGCCTGTGAGACCCTACCTTGAAGAATTTAAAACAAATAAAAAGGAAGGGCCAATATAGCTGAATATAGAGCATATATTTAGCATGCATGAGGCCCAGGGTTCAATCACTGACACCTAAATACATTAGTTACTAAGTCTGTTTGCAAAAAAAATTACAAGGGTTGGGTATGTCACTGAGTTGGCAGAGTGCTTGCCTAGCATGTATAAGGCCCTGGTTTTAGTCCCCAGTACTATATAAAACTGGGTTTGGTGGCGTACTCCTGTAATCCCAGCACTCAGGAGGTAGAAGGATCAGGAATTCAGTGTCACCTTTGTCTACATAGAGAGGCTAGCCTGGGATATAAAAGACCCTGTCTCAAAAAAAGTCAGTGGATGGGCTGGAGAGATGGCTTAGTGGTTAAGGCACTTGCCTGCAAAGCCAAAGGACCCAGATTTGATTCCTCAGCCATGTAGGCCAGATGCACAAAGTGGTGAGACCCTACCTCAAAAAACAAACAAAAAAAAAAATACAGAGAATGGAAGAAAATATTTGAAAATCACATCTCTGGGAAAAGGCTCTTATCTTCAATGTATATAACGAACAACTCAATAGCAACAAAAAGTAATTTCAAATATGAGTGAGGTCTTAAATAGAAAATTCTGTAAGAAAGAAAAATAGCTAATAAATACAAAAAAAGATGCTCAGTGTCATTTATAGAGAAAATCAAAGAAACAATGATATACTCTTTGATATCCTCCTTCCCCTTCCTATGGCTGTATCACCAAAGAAACAGAAAGTAACAAGGATCAAGGATTAAAATCAAGGGCAGAAAATAATAAGCATTGGTAACTTTTCTCTTGCAATATTATATAGTAAATCATGAGAAATATTGGTTGCTTGATTTTTCTGTTCACACTTATGTTCTGTTGCTTTATCTGCTTTAAAACTTGGGAGCTCACCTCTTGTCTTACATAATTTGGTTGTATATTTATACTCATGTCCATCTTGTCATATATTTTATCCTATTTTGAGTCAGTTTTGACATTTTTTGTGGTAATGGATGCCATCTGTAATAGACAGTTTTATGTTGCTGGTACGAATATCCAACCAGTGGTTAGGGGAGAAAGGAATTTATTTCAAGCTTACAGATCCAGGAAAAGTTCCATCAATGGCCAAAGAAGCTGGCTTCCATTCATAAATTCAGGCAGAGAGAGAAACCACTACCAGCCAACAAACAACAAAAGGCAGCAGGCAGGAATCTGCAGAAAGCGGGATCCCCAGAGCTCAAAGCTCTCTGCACACCTTTCTACTGGAATCAGATCTGCCCCCAAACACACTTTTGGCCTGGATCCCAGGATCTGCCCCCAATGACACCTCTTCCAGCCTGGCGGCTGGAGACCCAAGTTACAAGCTAAAACACCTGAGTCTATGGGGGACATATATGCATTCAGACCACCACAGCATCTAAGATTGATTGATAGAAAAAGACTAGAGGTTAGAAATGAGGTATGTAATGTGAACTTGAAATAAAATAGTAATAAAATAGAAATGAAAGAAAACAACATGAATAGATGTAAAAAACATTAGGAATGACTTTTTGATTTATTGGATTGACAAGTACTATTTTGGTAAAAGTAAAAAAATGATTAAAGTTAAAAGGCAGGGCCTGGAGAGATGGCTTAGCAGTTAAAGTGCTTGCCTGTGAAGCCTAAGGACCTAGGTTCTTTATTGGATTTGGTTTTGGTTTTGGTTTTTGGTTTTTTGAGGTAGGGTTTCACTGTAGTCCAGGCTGACCTGGAATTCACTCTGTATTCTCAGGGTGGCCTTGAACTCATGGCAATCCTCCTACCTCTGCCTTCTAAAGGCTGTGCACCATCACACCCAACAGGACCTAGGTTCAATTCCCCAGTACCCACATAAACCATATACATAAGGTGGCATATGCATCTGGAGTTCATTTGCAGTGGATGGAGACTCTGGTGCACTCATTGTCTGTCTGTCTGTCTGTCTGTCTCTCACTCACTCTCTCTTTCTCTCTCTCTCACCCTCCCTCCCTTTCTCCCTCCATATATATCTCTCTCTGATAAATAAATAAAATATTTTTAACAAAAAAGGCAACAGGACTGTCAGAAAGAGACTTAAATGGGTCATATAACTGGACCCAATTTTGCATAATATTTTTTTTTTACTTAGACCAGGTAAACAGCCTTGAACAGGGAGTGAGGGAGTAAGTAGAACAATTCTACCTTCCCAATCATTTTACTATACCTGTCAACTGGAATTGCTCAAACCTCTCAGCAATTCGAAGTAGAAAATATTTATAATAGCCACAGAAGGGGATATAAATGAGGATAAGTAAGAGATGAATAAAAGGAGGATTTGGCAGGTGATGAGTAAAGAATTGCTAAAAGTCAATATATTTGGTACAAGTGTGTTCTAAGGACAAAAATCAAGTAATTAAAATGGAGGTCTAGGTGCCATATTGTGTAAGTGACTTAGTGGAATACTTCTTTCACAACCTAGGGATGTCAACAACAGCAAAGATAGAGTTCGACCTAAGACACCAGCTGTTAATGATTCATTCTCTCATCTATTAGATACATAATGCTAAAGGGTAAAGTGTGCTGCGGGTGATGTGTTCATCTCTTCTGTGTGATGTATGTCCAGACTACCTTCCAAGAGAAGTGGACTTTGTATGGTTCCTGTATCTATTTAATAGAAGTTGCCTAAGACAAGTCAAAGTTGTTTTGACCATATTTTCAGGAATAGAATGTTTATCCTTTTGCCTTTTCAAGAAAGAAGAAAGAGAGAACACTCGCTGTCTTTGAGGTAATCAGAGTCAATTCCTGAAGGAAAAGCTTACTCAGAGAGGCACCTGCTGCACAGATGTGCAGAGTAGGAAACATTCTTTATCTTGAAATCTGTATGCAATATAATTTGTGTGTTTTCTCTTAAAGCTTTAGCATTTGTCTTTTGAATTCTCTATTAATTGTTTCACATTATGTTTCTGGATGTAAAGAGATGAAAATAGAATTTATGATGCCACCAATTTGAGAGTTGTAATATAAGGAGAAGAGATAAAACATGCTTTAGCTAATTGACCTAATTATTTTAACTCTGTTACAAAGGATTCTGTTTGGGGTGTGCCTCTGAAGCTTTCTAAAACAAATGAAAAAGACAAATCTGTTTATTATAACACTAGTCTAATGTTTCAGATTTTGTTATAATTATTTCCAAACAGCCTTAGCATCCAGATTGTTTAGTGTTAAATGGAACGCATGTAGATCTTGTTTTGCAAAAGTTACAGTATCATATTTAAATAGACACATTTTGGGTAACATAAAGATTTTGGAATAAGGACAAAAACTTTAAAAGCCATCTGTTATCCCAGTATATTGGTTCCAATTTTTAAATAAAAAATGAATTAACGATAATTGTAAGAAGAGTGGTAAGTCAACCATTTTTAGTTTTGACTCAGGCTGAATTTTAAGTTAATATTTCTTGATTGCTCTGATTTTTAAATATTTATTCAGTTCATGTTGTTCTTTTGAACTGATATAAGAATCATCCTCCAGGGCATCACTGGAGGGGAAAAAAAAGAAAAGAAAAGAAACCTTCAATAATTGAGGCAGAGAAAAAAAGAAAAAACAAATCCTCTCCTCCAAGTGTAAACTTGCCGGAGGCTTTCTTCAGTCCTACCTCTGATTCCTGGGTTGGCAACTCAGTTTGGTTATAGGGAAACAAAACAAAATAAGTTATTTTTACAAAAGTGCTGAAAATAGCAAACCAGAAAAAGTGCCAGCCCTGCTGTTGCAATCACCAAGGGCCTTGTAGGCATCTTCTTTTGTTCTTCTCAGAAAAGTCTTTTCACCTTTCTACACTGCCAGCAGTTGTGAAGGAGTAACGGAGAAGTGAGACAAAGGTGGACAGCAAGAAACCCCAGTAGCAAAGCCAGCCGCGAAGAAGCCCCTCAGCAGCTCGGCCCTGTAGATAGCTTTACGGTGCAAACCTGAGTCAGCTGCCCTGACCAGCTTTGTACCTCCTAGCTGTATGCTGCCCTGTGCTGTGTCTGCTTAAGTACGGATGGTTATCTGCTTTCGAGAGAAGTTAGCCAAAAGTTTTCCTACTAGTGTACTCCTTAGTGAAAGAACTACTTGTTCTGTTCAGTTCTTAGTTCTGTTGACTGAGGAAACCACTTCAGTTGAGTGAAGTATTTAAGCATATTGTCATCGATTAGCTTTGCATTAATTAAATAATTACTGTCAAGTATTTCCAGATGTTTGCAAAGTATTTGCACAGTATGAAAAGATAACTGTAGATGTTTTAGATTTATTTCTTCTAGAGTAAAGAAATAAACACATAAAAATCTCAAATGTTCCAGTGGGTAGCCCCAGATAAGACTTTATGATTACAGGTGTACATGTGTCATGAACGTGGGTGTTTGTGGCATATTGTGCTTTCACTAGTCACTTGTTCCTTATAGAGCCAACAGGAAATTAAAATTAATGAGAAGCCTGCACTCTGGAATACTTGCAGAATTCTTGACTATTTCGGTCCTTTGCCAGCTCACGAAATTGGGCTGGCAGGCATATCCAACAGATGGAGGGCTGTGTGCACAGTGTGTCATGTGACTGTCTAGCTTTGTAAAATTTTTTGTCAAGTTGTGACCATACATCTACTGAGACATGTAAGAGATTCATAGCCTTTGTTTGGAAAGAAAAATAACTTCCTTTAAAGATCAGTGTTTATGTACAAGTAGAAAATAATGTTAGTAGTTATTAAATATCAACTATACTGTATGTAATTGTATGTGTAGTAAAGATGAAATTTTTAGTGTTAGAACTGCTCCACTGGTTTCTTTCTTCAGTATAATTTAAACCACTTAGTCACAAAAGATAGAGTGAGCATTTTGCTTTCTTATTTCTAAATGGGATATTTAAAGCATAGTTTCTGAAAACTTTATTTGATAGTTGTGTTTATGCATAGTCAACTGAAACATTACACTAATTCTGCTTATTTAGCTAATTAATACCTTAAGTTAAAACTCATTATATCATCATTTCCTTTACACATTAAAGTGAGCAGGCCTGTATTTACTGGATTAATTAAGCTAGAAGGCACAGGTGCAGTATGTGGTTTCTGGTCACTGTGTTGGAATTTATTATGATGTTTAAAGTATATGGGGAAAAGAAAAATGTCTTAAAATGTCTTACCATAAAGGATTCTAGAAAGCACAAACTTTCCTCATAGTAATTTGTTCTTCTTTAAAATGTAATTTATTTATGAGATTGTATGGAGAAATTGGCTGCTTTACATTTAAAAACAAATACATTGTACATCAAGCATATGTTTTGGCTGATGTTTATGTCTAGGGAAGTTATTTTGACTGAGTGCTTTCTATTCAGAACCTCATTTTGAATGTTTACTTGATAAGCATGGGGGACTGTTTGGTGATTACATTGAAAGAGATATTAATCAATAGTGGAACTTTGGATCAAGGGGTAGGCAATCTAATTTATCATCTTTTAATTTAAGGCTGATGGCTCCCAATGTTTATCTCTTAAAATAAACCATTAAATTTCAAATAAGTTGCTAGAATTGATTGAGGAAACCAGTAATACATGTATCAGATTGTTTTTTAGTTATCATAAATAAAATTTTATTAAATTTGAAATGACTTTTATACTTTCATAATTAATTAACATAACCTTTCCATGACTGACTTCCGTCATATCTCCTGACATCTATCTTTTGTAGCCTGTTAGCTTTTCTGGCCTAGTTGAACTGATACTGACAGCTGTTTTCATGTTCTGACATTAGATTAGCAGCCTTTTCCACCATCATGATGGTGGTGTAGTAGAAGTAGTAGTGGAGTGTGTAGAATAGGAGGCCTTCTCTAGGTTACATTGTCCCTGTTGGATGTGTTTGTTATAACTAACAGATTTAAAAATATAAAACCCAAACCCAACTGGGCACACACCTATTATTCCAGTACTCAGGAAGCTGAGGTAGGAAAATTAATGAGTTAAAGGCCAGCCTCAGCTATATATGGATATCTTTGTCTTTAAAAATAATCTTTTAGGCTGGAGAGATGGCTTAGCAATTAAGGTGCTTGTTTGAAACGCCTAAGGACCCATGTTTGGCTTCCCAGATCCCATGTAAGTCAGACACACAGGGTCATGTGCACAAGGTGGCACATGTGTCTAGAGTTTGATTGCAGTGGCTGGAGGTCCTGGTGTGGCATTTCTTTCTGTTTCTCTCTGTCTCTCTCATAGAAAAAGAAAAAAAAAAAAACTCTTCCTGGCACTTGGGAGGCAGAGGTAGGAAGATTGCTATGAGTTCAAGACCACCCTGAGACTACATAGTGAACTCCAAGTCAGACTTGGCTAGAGGGAGACCCTACCAAAAAAAAATAATAATAAAATAAATCTAAAAACCTAATAGTCTTGATTCAAAACCAAAGTCATGTTATTTTGTAACTTTACCCTCAGTAGTAGAAATATTTTTTTTTCTAGAACTATGGACAGATTTTATAGAGGCAGATGAAAGAGGGTAGCAAAGTAATGTATATTGTAGCAGATAAAAGTACTCTTTGGAAACCAGATACAAAGTGGTGCATGCATCAAGGATTTGTTTGCAAGGGCAGAAAGCCCTGGAGTAATCCTCACCCTGTCTCTACCCTCTTGCAAATAAATAAATAGAAATAGTACTCTTTGAGAAAATGACACATTAAAGACATTGAGATATTTCATAGTTCTTAGCAAAGAAACTTTAAATTTTTATTTTTGACAATTTCATGTATGCATATAATGTGCTTTTATCATATTTACCACCTCTCAACCTCTCTTATCCCTCTCCCACTAAGCCCCTTTTTCTTCCCAACTAGGCCCCTTCCTACTTTCATGCTTTTGTGTGTGTGTGTGAGCCAGTAAATTAAATTAGGGTTGCTTGCATGAGCATGGATGGGAGGTTATTTATTGTAGTATGGGTAATGTACTAGCATCTACACCTCTGAAGAACATGACTCTCCATCTCCCAGTAACCATTAATTACTGATAGCTTCTCTGGGAGTAGTGGGATTTCATGAGTTCCTCCCACATCCACAGTGGGATGTTGGCTGGCTCCACATGCGCAGGAAACTATAGCTCCTATGAGTAATGGTTATGCTATGTTCAGAAGATTGCATTCCACACGACTCCTCCTCATCCTCCAGCTCTTAACATTCTTTCTGCCCCGTCTTGTATGTTGTTCCCTGAGCTTTAGAGGAAGGGATATAGATGTCCTATTTCAGGCTGAGAACTTATTAGCACTTTCACTACCTCTGCATCTGTGCATTAACATCTGCACACTGGATGCTGAGAGCAGCATTCATTTATGGCCATTTGTGGATATTTGGGATAGAACTGTGTGGGGAAGAGTTGACATAGAAAGGATTATGAAATCAAGCAGAGGAGCCTTGTAACAAGGGAAGATAATTATCTAAGATGATTTCTTTGGAACACAGGTCTAAAGTGGGCAGAGCAAGAGCAGCTAACATTTATGGTTTTGATACTCTGGAAGTTTAAAAAAAAACAATCACTCGTTTTCTCTCTGTCTCCCCCCCTTCTCTCTCCCTCCCTCCCTCCCTCCCTCCCTCTCTCCCTCTCTCTCTCTCTCTCTGTCATATCACTTGGGAACTTCCAGCTGTGGGTGAGTATTTCCCTCTGCTGGGCCTGTGCTGGATTGGCCAGGAGGGCCTCAGCCTAGGCCCTAGCCCAGACCCAACTGGGAGGGCCCCATAGCCCTTACTCTGCACATGGGTTCTTTATCCCCTCCAGCTCCCTACATGGCAGGAGCTCCTTGAACTTTCTTTTCTCTTTTCTTTCCATATACTTACCCCCAGACCCTCCACATGGGATCTTTAGCCACTTGTCTGCCTTTCCTTGACTCTACTTCCCTCAATAAATATAATTTAATAATTATCCTTCTCAATTTTCTTTATTCAGTTCTTTGACTAAAATTAGAAACAAACCTAGGGTTTGGCATGCACGAACTTTCCTGGACCCTTAGCACCCCATTACAGAAAGAGGCCCTGGTGTGCTCATTCTCTCTTTCCTTGCTTATCATGTTGGGGGGGTAGAGTTCAGCCCCCAAAACTTGGTTCCAGAGCTAATCTTTTCCTAAGACAGCCCCAAGCCCTAACCAGCCTGCTGGCCCTCTACTTCACCTGAGCCAGAAGACAGCCCACCCCCATAAGGTTTTAAATACCATTGCAAGGGGAGGGCAGGCTCTCTGATCACTTGGGAGCTTCCAGCTGTGGGTGAGGTTTTCCCTCAGCTGGGCCTGGGCTGGCTCATGTTCAGGCCCAGGCCCAGCTGGGAGGGGCTTGGCCTAGGCCCTAGGCCAGGCCCAGTCAGGAGGGCCCCCTAACCCTTACTCTCCACATGGGTTCTTTATCCTCTCCAGTTCCCCATATAGCAGGAGCTCCTTGAACTTTCTCTTTCCATGATTTTTCTCCAGATTCGTGTCTGATCACACGGACTCCTGAGCTACACATGGCCCACACGGACTTTTTGGGCTCCACGTGGTGTACTTCTCTTCTCCCCTCTTTAACTCCCCTTACCTCCCAGCCTCCCACTTTCCCCACTGCTTGGTGAAATCTGAATAAAATGTGGAATTTAAAAAATCAGAAAAAGAAATCAGTTTTACAAGATATAGACTATTTTAAAATGCGGTACTTTAGTCCATGTTCTGTAAGCTAAGTGAATATTAAAGCTAACTTCATTCTGTAGTTTAGGGAAAACTTCCTATATTAATGTTTTAAGTAAGCATCAAATAATAAAACCAGCTTTGGGGAGTACAAGATGTACTGTGTGAGCACAAAAGGTTTTCTGATCGGAGTCTATGGTCAGATGCATAATGTATTTCTGAGGGAAAATAGATCAAATCCATAGATGTATATATTTCTTTAAATTGTTTTAGGAAAATACTATTAATTAATGATAAATTCTAAAAAGAAATGGTAATGATACTAGAGAAAGCATTGAAAAAACATACCAGTTCATATTGTTACCTAGTTTCATATTAATGTATTCATCAATATATTTAGTTTCCTTTAAGGAAAATGGTTAAATGTGACTATATATTTTCTTTATTATTTTTAGAATTAAAATTTATTTAATTTTTGCATATTTAATAAAAAATACACAAAATATGGGATAGCTACCTCTTCTGAGGTTAAAAAAAAGTTGTTATTTAGGTAAATATTGAATTATTATTAAATAGTATATTGAAATGGTTCAAATTTACTACATAGAAATAAGCAGTTGCCTTACATCATTTTATTCATATACTCTTGTTTTAATTAATTTCCCATAGCAGTAGGAACTGTTCATAGGATTAACATTGAATTAGAGTACATTATATTCTCCCTATTTATGAGACTTTCTTGGGGTCATGTGATTTAATATAAATTGACATTTAATATTCTACTTTTAGGTGTCTTTTTCTAGAGTAACATACTAACAAACTTTATCAGTTTTTAATGTTTCCTTTATTCAACAAAAAGATTTTTTTTTTAGTTGTTAGCATTTTTATTGGTACATGTTCCCAATACAACAAACAGCATCAGTAGTATACACTTTCGTAAAAAGGAATTTTTAGCTTAGTAGAAAAGAAAGCACATAGATAAAAAGTATAAGGAATATGTACATCTCTATGGGAGGTGTATGTGTGTGACAGTTTTCATCTTCCCTGTGCACTAGATGCCTGGATACGCAAGTAAACTAGAGAGAATTTCATTCAAGTGAAATTTTCAAGAAAGGAAAAAAAATGTTCTATTTAAGGCTCAAGGATTAGTGTTGTTTTATTAGCTGGAATTCACCTAATTTGACATTAAAAAGGAAGTTCTCACACACAGTAGCAGCAACGGTGAAAATGCCAAGTCTTTATTTGAAAGGTGAAGGTGCCTATAGTTCAGGGATTGACTCAGAAGATGAGGCAAGACCTAGCTCTGTAGCCCAAGCTGGCCTGGCTTAGCCAACCTCAGGGCTGGGATTACAGGTGTGCACCACCACAACTTCTACTTCTGTGAACAGCTAGCTGAATGCCTATTTTATGTTTTCTGGAAGAGGAACAAGTCATAAACTACTTGAGAAAATGCATACTGTTTAACATCAGGTGGACTTGGGGGTACAGTCCTGGAGGCCATAGAAGAATCAGTCTTGCCAGGCCCGCCTGGACTACATGTAGAGCAAGTTTAAGGCCAGCTTTGGGAATTTAGAGAAACAATGTCACAAAATAATAACAGGGCGTGGGGATATAGCTTAGTGGTAGAATTGCCTAGATAGAGAGAAGGCCTGGATTCAAATCCTCATTTTATATATATATATATATATATATATATATATATATATATACACACACACATACATATATATATACTCAGAATATTTAGCAAATTATAATTGCAACTTAAAATTATTTTATATATTATAACAGGTTATACTCTTTTATCCCCTGGTACTGGCTCCTGTTACCCTCCTCTGTGGGGTTATGGTATTCACTGTATGGGTCATGAAGGCCTCAGTCAGTCCCTGTGGAGTAGTGGGGGACCATGCCTCAGGGTATTCCTACCCACTTGGTGACTCTTACAGTCTTTCTGCCCCCTCTTCCACAATGTTTCCTGAGTCAGGAAACAGGTAGGCCTGTTGGCACTCTGATTTACTGTTGGGTTCTGTGTAGCCTCTGGATTTCTGCTTTGATAGTGTTGCAGTCAGGTTCACATTACTGGCAGAAAACAACTGACCAAGAGTAGCTTTGGGGAGAAAAAACAGACTCAAGGGGAAGCTCGAGGGGAAAATGATGGCATGAGCAGAGGGTGGACATCACCTCCTGGCCGACATCAGATGGACAACAGCAACAGGAGAGTGTCCCAAACACTAGCAAGAGGACACTGACTATAACTCTCATAAGCCTGCCCCCTACAATACACTACCTCCAGGAGGCGTTAAGTCCCAAATCACCATCAGCTGGGAACCTAGCATTCAGAACACCTAAGTTTATGGGGGACACCTAAATCCAACCACCACAGATAGGTTTTGATTAATCATCATGTCTGCCGCCATCACCCTGCAGCTGGTTGTCAGGCTAGCAGTAAGATTCATGGCACCACGTTCTCTGCAAGTTCTCCTGGGCCCTTGCATGTGTGGAAGAGGAGGCAGATCTCGTGGTGGCAGTCAATTGTCTTCTTACTGATGGATCTCAACTTGCTTGCATTTTCTTATGTCTGTAAAATAAAACGGATTCTTCAACCAAGCATGAGAGCAGCTTGGGCTAAAGGGGGGATATGCAAAGTTCTTTAAGATATTTTTGGTGTGCAAGCCTACTCTTCTCCAAAGAGCAGTGGGGTCTTCTCTCTGAAGTCTGGATTTCCTGACCATGGGATTTTGACTTGATTGCCAATACCACATATGAGTTCTCTCCCATTGAGTAGCCTTTTGTCCAGTCAGAGAACAATTGGTTATCTGTAGAGGCTATATGGCACTATTGCACAAGTGTGTACTTCTTGTCTGGCTGGTTGATTTCATAGTCTGTATGGTCCCCTACTTACTCATGCTGTTGGTGGTCTTTGTCCTCCAGTGGCTCTAGTAGAGGTCTCTAGCACTGTGAGGGGTAGCTGGGAAGGAGCTTGTTTCCATTTCAGTTCCAGCATGGTATGCCATTGTCCTGTGACTGCAGTCTGTGATGTCTTAAGCATTAGGATCTTATTTTTATAATTGCAACTTTTACATTATATTTATTATTATGTTTCCCAAGCTTGCTATTCCCTCCTCTTTCTCTCTCTCTCTCTATTTATCTATGTATCTATCTTTTTTTCTCTCTGTCATTGGATATTTTGGATGATTTCAGAGACCTAGGCACAGGAATAGTTCTGTGATAATGTATTCTTTTTTTTTAAATATATTTTTTTTAATTTTTTTTGTTATTTTTATTTATTTATTTGAGAGCGACAGACGGAAAGAGAAAGAGGCAGATAGAGACAGGGAGAGAGAATGGGCATGCCAGGGCCTCCAGCCACTGCAAACGAACTCCAGACGCGTGCGCCCCCTTGTGCATCTGGCTAACATGGGTTCTGGGGAGTCAAGCCTCGAACCGGGGTCCTTAGGCTTCACAGGCAAGTGTTTAACCGCTAAGCCATCTCTCCAGCCCCAAGCCATCTCTCCAGCCTCAATAATGTATTCTTAAAAGATGGATGCTCAAGTATGTGAGTGTGAAATGTTGTGATGTTCTGTACTGCAGTGTGCAAGATGGTTCAGAATAGAAAATATGTGTGCCAGATGTGGCCCGTGTGCTTATAAGTGAGGCAGGATGAGCATTATGAGTTCAAGGCCAGCCTGGCAAAAGTAGCAAGACTGTTGAAAGCACCGTTATGTGTATAGGAACTAAGCAAATATGAACCAAAGCAGATATTGTATGGGTCTGCTCATTTTAATTTTTCTGTAGACATTGGTGAGCTATGCTCTTTTTTCATTTAAGTCAAGGTTTAATACTCATAAACTATATTTATTTCTCTACAGTTGCTTGTATCTGTATTTGTTTCTATTTTTACCTTAGTTTTCTATTTGTGTTTATAGACTTAAATGTGGTACACCAAACACATGTACATATACATCCATGTAAGCTAAATAATATGTTATATTTCCTTAGAAGTACTCCCCTCCATGTATATGTATGTCCTCTTCCTCCCACCCCCATGGAAGTATCTACTATCCCTGATTTTGTGTTAATTATTCGCATTTCCTACTTTGTGGTTTTACCATTCATGTATGTATTCTTAAACAGTATATTAATTGATTTTGCTAGTTTTGCCACTTTACATACATAGTCATTTTCATATATCCTTCTGTGATTTGATTCTTAGAACAGTTTCTATAAATAGCTACATCTGTAGTATATATAGCTATTTGGCTATGGGATGTGGTGGTGATGAGATTTCATTATTATTTAAAATTTATTCAGCGATATCATCATGACTTTTGTGGAACTTGACATGTTAATTCTAAATTGTATATTTAGTATCAGGGAATCAAGAACAACCAAAGATGGCTCACATGCGCCTAGTACTCTTCAGAGTACTACTGATATGTCTGTAAATAAGCCAGACAGAAATCTCTGCTGAGTTTGGATAGATGAAGGCAGGAGCCTCTTGAGTATGAAGGGATCAGGAGTTCAGAGGTGTACATTCTAATGAAGAAAACAGTAAAGATAATAAGCTAGTGAATCAGACTATGTGGTAAGAGAAGATTACTGCTGTGGAAAGAATACAGAGACAAGACAATGGGGCAGCGTTTAGATGGAAGGGCATCAGAGCACAATAGACTGGCTGAAGCAGCTTTGTTGAGGAAGTAAAGACTTGATAGAGGTAAAGAATCGAGTAGAGAGTGACCAGGGGGACATTGTGGAAGAACATTCTGAGTAGAAACACCATTGTGTTGCAAAGACTCTGGAGTGCAAAGCTTCCCTTGGTGGGTTGGGAAAACAGTTAAGTGTCAGTGTTCTTTGTGATTTCTTAGTGAATGAAGACCAGGACATAAGAGGAAGTCAGATTGCAGGGCAGAAAAAATGGTAGGGTGGACAAGAAGTAGGCTTCTGACACCTTCATAAGGAGTAGATAATTTATTTGAAAAGAAATGGCTTGTCACAGAGAATTTGATCTGTGACTAACTTTAAGAAGCTTGCTGTAGAGCTCCACCCCTCTCCACTCTGTTTTTCTGGCTCTGATGTTTGGCTCTAACCCTCTTCACTTGGCCACCAAGACACATGAGAGTCTAGCTTTTCCCCCACACCCAGCCTGGCTGGGAGTGGGGTTGGACTGGGAGCATAAAACTGTTTCTTGGTCTAGGGGAACCCTTCTGCTTGACTCTGCTTTAGTTTGTAGTAACTTCTCACTTTGATTACATACATGATTTTCCTCTGGTCTCCTAGTCTACCACGTGCACATTTCTTTTACACCCCAGATCTACCACATGGGTACTCTCACTAACTCTAGGTCGACTACCTGTGTAATTTCTTTAAACATAGGGTAACCATGAGTGTAACTTTTCTTCATTACTCATTTCTCCTCTGGATTTCTTGGTCTGTGTTTTGATATTTTCCCTCTTATTTTTCCTTGCGCCTAACCATTTGCCTTCTTAACTTCCCTTCACAGGAAAGCACATTGCAGAGGCTAAGTGCGTTCTTTCTAAGTCTCCCTACATATGCACCTAAATTCTATCTTTCACATGCTTGCGGCCCTACTTCAGTCTTTCTTGAAAGTCTTAGTTTAACTCCCATTCACGTGCTTGTGGCTCTGCTCCAGTTTTCAATTTCTCTTAAATGTACTTTATAAACTATGCAGTGTTTCCACATGACAGTGTGTTTTTTGCATTCCATGTGTTTATGACTCTGGTCTAGCTCCCAATCTCCCTTAAATAATCCTGAAAATTTGTGATTTCTCCCTAAATAAACGTAACCATTCACCAAAAAAAAAAAAAAAAAAAAAAAAAAAAAAAAACTTGTATTTGAGTAAGTGTAGTGAGGCAAAGGTCAAAACAATTGTTGAGGCAAACAGCCCTGGTGTGAGTAAGAATTGATCAGGTGGCTGATAATTTCAAAGATATTTTATGTTTGATTGAAAATAATGAAAATGTGGGGGCTGAAGAGATGGTTTAGCAGTTAAGGCATTTGCTTCCAAAGCCAAAGGACCTCGATTCCCCAGTACCCACGTAAGCCAGATGCACAAGGTGGTGCATGCATCTGGAGTTTGTTTGCAATGACTGAAGTCCCTGCCGTGCCCATTCGCCCATTCTCTCTCTCCCTTTCTGTGTCTCTTTCTCTCCCTCTCTCTCTCTCTCTCTCTCTCTCTCTCTCCCTCTCTCTCTCAAATAAATAAAAGTAAAGTTCAAAGAAAAGAAAATAATGAAAATACAAGACAATTCCAAAGTGATAGGTGGAACTTACTGGGTGAGAAAGGGTCCAGAGCTCAGATTTTAAATGTGGGCTATATCTTCTACATTCATGTGGCCAGGTATATAGGTACCTGTGAGCCAGATGTAGTGATGCACACCTGTCGTCCCAGCCCTCAGAAAGCAGAGGCGTGAGGATCACAAATTCAAGCCTAAACGATATAGTGAGTTCTAGAATAACCTAAGCTACATAGCAAGACCATGTCTCAAAATTAAACAAAAAGTAATTGTACATATGAATTGAGATTTCAGGAGAGACTCAAATCTGAGATCAACAGTGTATTAATGGTAGCTGAAGCTACGAGACTACATGAGTTTTCAAAAGGCTGTCCAACATAATGAGCACGTTTAAAGAAGGGGAGATTCACTATGGCTACTATAACAAATTACTCCAAATTTAGTGGCTCAAAGCAACATAAATTCACTCTTTTATAGTTCAGATACCAGTAATCTACACTAAATCATATGAGGCTGTCACATGGTTAGCAGGGTTACACTCCCTCCAAAGGGCTAGCAGAGAATCTGTTTCACTTTTTAGCATCTTGAGTTGCATTCTTGGAATCCTGGGTCATAGCTCCTTGCTCCATTTTCAAAGCCAGTGGTGTAGCATCCTTTCTCCTCTTGCTTTGTTTCTTTCTGTTTTTGGTTGCATGACCTTTGTCTTCTGTGTAAAATCTTCTTCTGGATCTCTTTTACAAAGACACTCACAATTGCACTTAATTCAGGATAATCTCATTTTTCAAACCTTAAATTAATCACATCTAGAACTGTGGGAGATGTCTCAGTGGATAAAAAACTTGCCATGCAAGCATAAGTACCAAAAGTTCAGATCCCCAGAACCCACATAAAAGCTGGACACTGACTGCAGTGCACATTAGAATAAGAAGGGAGATAGGAGAATTTCCTAGAAGTTCATGAGCGAGGTAGCCTGGCAAGCACAGAGATGAACAATGAGGTATTCTGTCTCAAATAAGGTGGAAGGCGAAGGCTAACACCTGAAGTCCTCTGATCCCACTTGTATACTGGGGCACATGCATGCCCTCGTTCACACCCATTGAACATGCACACATACACACCAGCGCCCTCAGTGGAATGGGGCGGGGGGTGGAACCTAAGAGTATAACGCAACAGGAATATGGCCAATATGCAATATGTTAATATAATAAAGATCTCAATTAAAAAATAGTTATATTCATAACTGTTTCCATATAAAGTAACATGTACAGATTCCAGGAATCAGGATGTGGACAACTAGGGCAGTCCTCAGGGATTCACATCCATCCCACATACAAAAACATTCACCCCATCCCAGTATCCCCCAAAGTCTAAACCCACTGTAGCACCAACTTGAAGTCCAAAATCTCATCTAAATATCTTCCACTTAAAACACCCACTTTTATCATCTAAATCAGGCATGGTTATTTTATAGTTAGATCCATCCTAAGGCAAAATTCCTCTCATCTAGACTCTTAACTTTTTAGAAAGTAAGGTATTTGCCCCCAAAATACAGTGGTAGAAGAGACATGGATACATTAAAAATTAAGGAACAGGACTGGATAGATGGCTTAGTGGTTAAGGCAGTTGCCTGCAAAGCCAAGGACCCATGTAAGCCAGATGCACAAGTTGACACATGCATCTGGAGTTTGTTTTCAGCTGCTGGAGGCCCTGGCACATGCATTCTCCCATCCTCCTGCCCTTTTCAAATAAAAATAAAATATTTATTAAAATGACTTTTAAAAAGAATGAAGGAACAGTCAAGTGTGATGGTGCACACCTGTAATCCCAGCACTCAGGAAGCAGAGGTAGGAGGATCACTGTGAGTTTGAGAGCAGCCCGAGACTACATAGTGAATTCCAGGTCAGCCTGGGCTAGAGTGAAACTCTGCCTCAAAGAAACAAAAAAAGGAAGGAACAAAGGAGTAACTAGTACAAAGCAAATTTAAAATCAAGTGTGAAACTTCCTTTTAAAAAAATATTTATGGGGGGAGGGGAGAGAGAGAGAAAGTAGGGGTCAAGGGCACGCCAGGGCCTCTTGCTATTGCAAACCAACTTCACATGCATTCACTATTTTGTACATCTGGTTTTACGTGGATACTGGGGAATCGAACCTGGGCTGTCAGGCTTTGCAAGCAAGCAATTTTAACCACTGAGCCTGAAACTCATTTCGATAGATGCAGAAAAGGCCTTTGACAAGATTCAACATCACTTCATGTTCAAAACATTGGAGAGAATTGGCATGGTTGGTTCATATCTTAACCTAATAAAGGCAATATACGAAGCTCCGAAGGCCCAAATAATACTTAATGGAGAGAGACTGGAGGAATTCCCATTAAGATCAGGAACAAGACAGGGTTGTCCACTCTCACCTCTGCTTTTCAATATAGTACTGGAAGTCCTAGCTCAAGCAATAAGACAGGAGAAGGAAATAAAAGGGATACAATTTGGAAAGGAAGAAGTTAAGTTAGCTTTATTCGCTGATGACATGATTATATATGTAAGAGACCCGAGAGACTCCATCCCAAAACTCCTGAAGGTGATTAACCCCTATAGCAAAGTAGCAGGATACAAAATCAATACACAAAAATCAGTAGCCTTCCTTTATGCAGAGGACAAAGATACAGAAAAAGAAATAAGGGACATAGTCCCATTTTCAATTGCAACAAAAAAAAAATAAAATACCTTGGAATAATGTTAACCAAGGAAGTGAAAGATCTATACAATGAAAACATAAAAACACTCAAAAAAGAAATTGAGGCCGACTTGAGAAAATGGAAAGACCTCCCATGTTCCTGGGTAGGCAGAATTAACATTGTGAAGATGACAATCCTTCCAAAGGCAATATACAGATTTAATGCAATTCCAATTAAAATCCCTACCTTGTTCTTCACAGAGATAGAAAAAATGATCTCAAATTTCATATGGAAAGGCAGAAGGCCTCGCATTTCCAAACATATCCTCAGCAAAAGAAATACCTCTGGAGGCATCACCATACCTGATCTAAAGCTATATTACAAAGCCATAGTAATAAAAACAGCATGGTACTGGCATAAAAACAGGAGTATAGATCAATGGAATAGACTTGAGGACCCGAACTTTGGGTCAAGCAACTATAGCTACTTGATATTCGATAAAGGCCCAAACAATATAGGCTAGAAAAAAGACAGCATCTTCAACAAATGGTGCTGGACAAACTGGATAACCATATGCAGGAAACTGAAACTTGACCCACACATTTCACCATGCACTACACTCAAGTCCAAATGGATCAAAGATCTCAATATAAGACCAGAAACTCGAATACTACTTGAAGAAAATTTAGGAAGTACTTTCCATGATATAGGAATGGAAAAAGACTTCCTGAACAAAACCCCAGTAGCTCATGAACTTAAACCGTCACTCAACCAATGGGATCACATGAAGCTGAAGAGTTTCTTTACAGACAAGCATACAATAAGCAATGCCAATAGATTACCCGCAGAATGGGAGAAAATATTTGTGGGTTATCCAACTGATAGAGGCCTAATCTCTAGAATCTACTCAAAAACTCAAAAATCTAAACAGTAAGAAGTCAAACACCCCACTCACAAAATGGGGCAAAGAGCTGAACAGGCAGTTCACAGAGGAAGAAATAGAAATGGCAAACATACACTTAAGAAAATGTTCATCATCCCTAATCATCAGAGAAATGCAAATTAAAACAACTATGAGATTCCACCTTACCCCAATAAGGAAAGCAAACATCAAAAAATCAAATAAAAATATTTTGATTTCAAGGTATACTTGTAATCCTGTGGACTTAGATTATCTGTGGGCCTAGGGGTCTCCTTCTAAATCACCTTTTTTTTTTTTCTTGAAGGGGAATATATGTAGGTCTGTGTATATGTATGTATGTGAGTGTGTGTGTGTGTGTGTGTGTGTGTATATATATATATATATATATATATATATATATATATATATATATGGCATTTAAGTAGTTTTATCAGTCTATTCCTTGCCTGTAATATTTGGGGATTTAGGGAATTTCTCAGGGATTCAGGTCATTAGGCAAGAGTATCCTTCACAGATCTTGCCTAGATTATTCCAATTCTCTTCCTGGCTTCTGCTAAAATGATTAAGAGGATCCATGAGTCACATACCTAATCTCTTAAGCAATAGCAAAAGGTTGTCCTGCCATACCCTTGACCTCTACAGAATATGCTTTTCTAACAGTGCAGCTCCCAGTTTAAATCTGACAAGCTGAGAATGTCTCAAATCATCAAGTACTAGTTTCTCTTTGCTTAAACATTTTACTCAGTTATCTATCCAGTCTCTTTCCTCTTGAATTTGACTTTTAGCAATAAAATGACCCAAGGCTTTCTTTGGATATATTCTTAGTTCAACATCCTTATCACTTTATCAGTTTTATACAGCTATAGAGTATGATTCAACTAAGCTGTTGTTCACTATCTGTTGCAGTCAGGTTCACATTGCTGCCAGAAAACACTCGAACAAGAACAGCTTGTGGGGAAAAGAAGGTTTATTTTGGCTTACAGTCTTGAGGGAAGCTCCATGGTGTTAGGGGGAAACAATGACATGAGCACAGGGTGAACCTCAACCCCTGGCCAACACAAGGTAGACTATAGCAACAGAAGAGTGTGCCAAACACTGGCAAGAGGAAGCTGGTTATAACACCAATAAGCCCGCCCCCAACAATACACTCCCTCCAGGAAGTTTCAATTCCCAAATTGCCACCAGCTGAGGACCTAGCATTCAGAACAGCCAAGTTTATGGGGGACACCTGAATCAAACCACCACACTCTAGAACAAAAGCACCTTTCCTCTAGTTTCTGATGCAGTGCTCCTTGTCTGCTCTGAGACCTTACCAGCAGCATCATAACTGTTAACTCCCAGCATTCTGTTAATGATGAGATGTACATTCACCAAGGTGAAGCAGAGTTTCTCCACTATGCTCCTCACTTCTGAGCGTCTAATGCAATCAAGGCTTTTTCTGCCATGTACTTATGTTTCTTCTAGCTTATATCCATTGTCAATCCCAAAGGTACTTTCATAATTTTAGACATTTCTATGGCACTGCCCCATATACAGGCACTGTGGTTTATATAGATGGTTGCTGGCTTATCATGACTTTACTCAACCATTTTCCAGCTTTACGGTGGCATGGAAATATGAATTCAGTAGAGATTGCATACTGAGTTTTGAATTTTGGTGGTTCACTAGGCTAGCCACATTCAGTACAATGGTCCCTCAAAGTCCAGCACAGCAGTAGCAAACCATAGCCTCCAGTCAGCTGTGTTATCACCAGGGGAAATAACTTTTGCTCTACAGTGATACTAAGCTGTGATGTTTAGTAGATTAAGTATACTTAATGAATTTTCAATTTATGATGGGTTTATCAGGATATAAAACCAACATAAGGCAAGTAGCATCTATATTAGTCCTCTGTGTCTACTATAACAAAGTATCACAAACAGTGAATTAGAAAAAAGTTATCCATTTATGTTTTGAATACCAGAAATATAAACCAAGTCTTACAGGGATAAAACCAGAGTTTGAGCACAGCCACAATTACTCTTGAGACTTTTAGAGAGAATCTAGACTTTCTTGCTATTCTAGCATCTAGAGTTGCATTCCTTGCATTCCTTGGCTCATGGCCCTTTCTTCCATCTTCACGGCCTCCCATACTTCCCAGGCTACCTGCTTCTATTTGAAATCTTTATAGCCCTTCTTATAAGAACATCTGTGGTCATATTTGGGTCCTGTAGTAGTTACTCTATCATTTTGGGGACAAAACACCTGACCAAAAGGAGCTTATGAGAAGAAAGGGTTTTTTCCATCTTCAGTAGTTTCCAGAGGAGATTTCATCACTGTAGGAAGATGATGGCAGAGAAGGCAGTGGAGACATCATGTCCTATCACAGATACAAGAAATAGTCTGAGTGAACTAGCTAGTAAACCCATAAGGTTGGACTAGTAAACCTCAAGGTCCACCCTCAGTGACACAGCTTCTCCAGCAAGGCTCCACCTCCCCAAAGCTCCAACACTTTCCCAAACTGCCACCAGTCAGGGACTAAGTATTCAGAACACATGCGCCCATGGGGGCATTTCATTCAAGCAACCACCAGGGCCCAACAGGTAATTTACAATTGTCTAGCCATGATAATCTCAGTGTCCTTGAATATTTGCAAAGTGTTCAGCATATTAGGAACATTCATGGGTTTCAGAGACTGGATTATGACATATGGAAGGCCATTCTTCATCCCACTGCTACCTACTGATCCTTGGGGCATTTTTAATGTGAAGACATGGGGTGAAGATGAGCCAGCAAACGGAACTGAACAGTAACAATCAATGGAATAGGAAGAAAAACAGGATAGTTTGATATCCTGGAAGCCAAGTGAGGAAAATGTTCTATAACAGGAAAGTGCCTGACTGGTTCACATTCTTTTAAACCTGAAAGATGAGTGAGAATTTACTCTTGGATATTTAATAACAAGGCACTGTTGATCTTGACAAACAGTTCAAGTTGATATTTTAATTTTACTGTGACTAAATACCTGCCAATTTAAGGGATTAAAAAGGGTTTTCTGGCTCATCAGTCCAGAAAGTGTAGTCCATGGGGAGGCATAGTGGCTGGAACAGCTAGGTCTGTGGTGGTGGGACCATGATGCTGGCAACTTCTCACATTGCAGGAGACAAGGAAGCAGAGATTGGGACCAGAAGCAGGCTAGGCTATACCCTCAAGCTCCTACCCCCAGTCACTCACCTACTCTAGCCAAGCACATCACCCAAAGATTTCACAGCCTCCAGAACAGTGCCACCAGTTAGGAATCAGATGTCCAAAACCTGGGAGGTACATTACAGATTTAAACCCAGACAGTTCCTAAACTCTGTTTAAGTGCAAAAAAAAAAAAAAAAAAAAAAAAAATTCTCCTCAATGTTCCAGATAAGACCAAAAAAAAAAAAAAAAATTACCATAATGTGACATACTGATTTATTTTATGAAGGCTCTTGGAGAGCAGGGCTACTTTATACATGGAATAGTACCTACCACAGTGGTTCTGTTCCTCCCTCATCACTCATAGTAGAGAAGACATGTTGCTGCAGAGTAGAACACAGGAAGAGGTTTCTGGGATTTCCTTCTTATCATTTGCAACTTTCTGAAACTTCTCCCCTCCTCCTCAGAACCATCCCATAGTTCCTAATTACTGTTCCTTTTATATACTCTTTCATAAATTTTATCCCCAGTTCTCATTATAATAGACCCACATCACATTTTTTTTTATTTCAGTAAGCTGAAATCATTTTACCAAAACTTTGTGATCTTTTCTTATTCCATTACTATTTTTGCTTTGGCTGCTTCTAACATTTTCTCTATAATCATGTCTGTTATATTGCTGATTCTCTTCCCCTTATGGTTTTGCTTAACCACTTTTTTTTGTTTTTTTGTTTTGTTTTGTTTTTTGGTTTTTTCGAAGCAGGGTCTCACTCTACCCCAGGCTGACCTGGAATTCACTATAGAGTCTCAGGGTGGCCTCGAACTCACGGTGATCTCCTACCTCTGCCTCCCTGAGTGCTGGGATTAAAGGCGTGCGCCACCACGCCTGGCTACTTAATCACTTTTTAAAGAAAAATTTAGTTCCTTTTTTTTAACCATTGTTTGACATATTGCATGTTGGTCATATTACCATCAGGTTATATTATGTTCCCTTTCCCCTGACTTCATTGTCCTGAGGCCCCTCCTCAGTGACATAATCAGTATGTATTGCTCTATCATATAAACATTTTTATTTGTGAAGGACAATGTTGAGGTATATATTGCTGTGCATTTAAAGTTGAACAGGTGCTTGTGTTTCTAGTAGCTTCTTAGTCAGGGTTCAGAAAGTTGATTTGGATAGGGTAACATCTCTTCAGCCATTTACCATCTTTACTTTATGTCATTTGCTGCTTTCTTAGGAACCTTCTTTGGTCATTTAATATTCTAAACATTGTGTGTATTTTAGCAGCCTTATAAATTTACAATTTTATTTATTTAAAGTGTACAAGTCAATAACTTTCAGTATACTCACAGTAGGGCATCTATCACCATAATTTTAAATTGTTTTTGTTAGCCCCTCCCCCCAAAAATCCCAGAGCCTTCAATCTCACACCCTAGTCTCCTCTTCCTTCACTTCTCCACTTCCCATTCCCTGCCAAGGCAATCACTAGCCTATTTTCTGTCCCTGAATCTATTATATTTTTTTTTCCTATTTTCAAGGTTCATCTATAGTGTAGCATTTATTTCTTTTTAAGACTGAATAGTATTCATTACATAATTATACATCATTTTGTTTGTCCATTCATGAATTGGACTAATTTGTTAATTTAATTACTACTAGTATGTATAGTTTTGGACGTGGTTTGTGTGGACATAAATTGTCATTGGGTGAGATATATACCTAGTAATATAATTGGTAAGTCATGTGGTAGTGCTTTGTTTAATATTTTGTAGTCTATTTTCTAAGGTGAATAAACTTTTTTGCATTCTCACTGGCAGTGTATGGAGGTACAGGTTTCTCCACTTTCTGCAAAACTTGCTATTATCTATCTTTTTGATTATAAGCATCAAAATGGGTATGACAGGCTTGTCTGTCTAATGGCTAGTATGTTGAGCATCTTTTTATATCCTTGTTGTCTATTTGCAGATTTGTTTAGAGAAACATCTTCAGATCCTTTGCCCATTTTTTATCATTATGAACTTTACAATCTGAACATACTGCATATTGATTGTATTCCCATCAGATTGTACTCTTATATCCCCTCTCCTCCACCTCCATTGCACTGCAGGCCCTTCTCGTTGGGATTATTGGTATTCACTGTTGGATCATTCATGCACCAGTCAGTCTCTGTGAGAGGGAAAGTGCCTCAGAATACTCCTTCCTTCCCGGTGACTCTTAGAATCTTTCCGCCACCTCTTCTGCAATGTTCTCTGAGCCTTAGTGGATGTGTTTTAGGTCTCTGTTAATGTTGAGTTCTCTATATCCTCTGAATTTCCATTTGATTTCCCTGATAGCTACAGATGTTAAACATCTTTTTAGGTGTTTATTGGCCTTTATTTATTTATTTATTTTTTGTTTGTTTGTTTTTTTCGAGGTAAGGTCATACTCTAGCCCAGGCTCACCTGGAATTCACTATGGAGTCTCAGGGTGGCCTCAAACTCACAGAGATCCTCCTACCTCTGCCTCCTAAGTGCTGGGGTTAAAGGCGTGCGCCACCATGCCCGGCTGCTTTTTTATTGCTTAGTTTTTCTTGAGGTTTTTGTAAATTCTACATATTAAAGCTTTATTGGATACATAGCTGACATTTTTCTCCCATTCCACATTGTGCTTTTAATGTCATTGATGCTGAGGAACTATTGCTCAATACAAGGTCATAAATATTTACACTCATGTTTTCTTCCATTTTACTGCTTTAGCACTTACATTTAGGCCTCCAAGCCATTTTGAGTTAATTTTTTGTCTGGTGTGAGGTCCAAATCCAATTACTTTGTCTTCTTTTTTTTTTTTTTTTTTTTTTTTTTGTCATGTAGCCAGCTAGTTGTTTCAGAACCACCATTTATTGTAAGGACTAGTCTTTCTCCATTGAGTGAACTTAGAACCCTCTCAAAAATTGACCATACTTGGGCTTATTCTTAGACTCTCAGATTTGTTTCATTGATCTGTAACCACTCATCCTACACTAGCACTCTGTCTGGATTACTGTATCTTTAGTGAGTTTTAAAATTGGGAAGTAGGGCTGAAGAGATGGCTTAGCAGTTAAGGCATTTGCCTGCAAAACCTGAGGACCCAGGTTCAATTTCCCAGGACCCAGGTAAGCCAGATGCACATGTATCTGGAGTTCGTCTGCAATGGCTACAGGCCCTAGTGTCCCCATTCTCTCTCTCTCTCTCTCTCCCTCTCCCTCTCTCTCTCTCTCTCTCTCTCCCTCTCTCAAATAAATAAATAAATTTTTAAAAATAAAATAATAAAATAAACTGAGAATTTTGTTATATTTTTAAAAGAATATTCTTTTGGCAGAGTTTCTTTAAATTGTTTTTTTCTCATTTTGGCTTAAAACATAATTACCACTTTAACTGTTCATAAGCATATATTTCAATAGGGTTAAGTATATTTGCTTTCACACCTCTAGAATTTATTCTTGCATGTCTGAAATTTTCTACACATTAAACAGCTATCCTTTTTCCACTGCCTCCAGCCCCTGGGAGCCACTCTTCTACTGTCAGTGTCTATGAACTGACTATTTTAGCTACCTCATATAAGTGGAATTATTCAGTATATGTCTTTTGATGACTGGTTATTTCACCTAGAATAGAAACCTCAAGATCCATCTGTGTTATAACATGTAATAGTGTTTTCCTCTCTTTAAGGCTGAACATATCCCGTTGTATGTTTTGGTTATTTTTGAGTTCTGTAAATTTACATATGAAGTTTAGATTTAACCTGTAAGTTTCTGTAAAGAAGTCAGTAGAGGCTTGACAGAAATTGTATTGAATTTCTGGATTCTTGGGTCAATTTAGGGCATCATCCATCTTAGTATTATAGTCTTTTATTCCATGAACATGGGATGTCTTAACATTTGTTTCAATTTTCTATAATTTCTTTTAGTATTTTTTCTAGTTTTAGAGTAGAAGCTTTAAACTTGTTTTGTTAAATATATTACTAAGTGTTATATAGAAACATAGTTTGTGTATTGAGCTTGTATTCTGTAACTTAGTAGAAATTTCTTACTGTTTCTAATCATTTGATGGATTTCTTAGGATTTTCTCTATTTCAACTCATATAACCTGATATTTGAGATAGTTTTTTATGGTATTTTGCTTAAGTACAGTATCTCAGCATATATGTATTGAGGACTGCACAGTGTCAGGTCTATGTCCCATGTTAGAAATGTAGACAAAAGACACAAACTTGGCTTTCATGGTATTTACAGTCTAGGCCAGGGACAAATCTTTAAGCCAATACTAACTTTAGCATTATAAATACTATGATTGAGAGATACATAAAATGCTACAATAGCATAGAAAAGGGATACTTATTTATTCTGTAGAGGGTTAGGGAAAATTCTAGATAGGCAATTATACAGAGTTCTGAAACATTTTGTCAGTAAGTAGCCGTGCTTATGATATCCTGCTATTTTAAGGCCAAGGACCTTAGATATTTAGAAATTATAGAGTAGTATGAACTTTAGCTTTAAGATTTCTAAAGTTTATCAAAATTTAAGCAGATTTACATTAATAGTGAGACAGTACATTGAATTCTTAAAGTATATGTACATGCTTATGTAGTCAAGCTGTTACTGTAAAAGCATATGATCACATTTAGAAAATTGCTATTGCATGTGTTGGCAGTTTGTTAAGAACTGAAAACTTTAAACTAACTGGTGTTTTGATATATTAAGTTCAAGGCCACCTTTTGTTTAAATGATGTTTTGTTTTCTGTAATTAGACCATGCTAGGTGAATTAAGTATGTAATTAAGAACAGAAGGTTTGGCTAATTCCTAGTAAATGAGTACAAAATACAAGGTCATTATCCATCTCTAGTGGGACTCCAGATGAACAGTACACATGGAACTATTTATAAAACATTTTGCATGGTCAGAGCTCCTTGAGGTTGCTGTCCATGGCTTTTAAATTAAAGTACTCACAGACTTTGAGAAAAATGTACCTGTAGTATAGAGATGTATATGATACCACATACAGTACTCATCTGAATGGAAAAAAAAAAAAACAAAGAAGAAGATCAAAATCTAATCTTATCTAAACATCTATCCCAACTTAAAATGTATTTCTTCTGTTTCAAAGCTGAATGTCTAACATGTTGCTTGGCACACTGGCTTCATGGTTAAGAACTATGACAACTTCCAAGAATTCTAAGTCTCACTTGTTTTCACTTTCATACAGCCTGGAGATGGGCAAGTATAACAACCCTTGTTTCATCTGTTTCCTCCATTCTCAGTCATAGTGGGTGCCATGGAATGGATTTTCTTCTGGCAAGTGTTTTATTTGGAGTAATTGTTTGCTTTTGATGGTACAGGAATGTGATACTTTAAGAAAACAGTTTAATTTAGTAGTTTGATTCCTGAAGAACACCTGAGCTCAAGTTTAAACTTCTCTTAGAAGACCCTTCACAATTTGGGTTCTGGTGTATCACCAGTTTTCTTCTGCCATTCTTTCTTCTGCTATATCTGTGCTTTTGTTTACAAGCCCTGTCTTTATAGACCTACCTTTTGCCTATTTTCATAGACATTGTTTAAGATTGATTTCCCCAACATCCCCCATAGGTAAAGCCTCCCAATAAATATTTCTTTCATCTCTTTTCAAGAATTTATTATACATTTTAGGAATTGCTTTTTTTTCTAACCATTTTGTCTTTCACATTTTAAATGCTTGTAGGAGAGAGATCATGGCTGCTATGCTCAGCACTGTCACCTAGCACCAAGGTGATTTCTGACTAACAGTTGTCCATACTACACTTTCTCAGTGAAGAATTTGTTGGGCAAATGCTACTGATATTTTTTAAAGAGTATTGAAATCAGAAACAATGCATGTATCAAAATACTGTGTGCTAAACATTGTACTAGATAATAATAAAGCACTATGGAGCCATACCTTACTCTTTAATCTTAACGTTAATTAGTAGACCTTTCTTTCTGGGGATATGTTGCTATAGAACTTTCTGAGTTAAATATTTGATAACTACTGATTTAGGATAAAGTATTTAATTTCCTAACCCAAACCAAGTAAGCAGTTAAGATGCTAATGCAACAAATTCTAGTACAGTAAGATAATTGTTCAGTGGAAGAGTCATCAAAACTGCAGTTGAAAATCTATAAGGAACAAAAAGATGTCCACTTGATTAAGAGGATGCTGTTAGAGGAGTTAGCCTTTAAACAAATACCTAAGAAGGAGCAGGAATGTGTTAGACAGACAAGTAAGGGAAATGGTGCTATAGCATGTCCAGAAAAATTGAGCATTGAAAAGCATACTCAATAGTTGCTAGAGCATGAGATTGACTTGGAAGTGGTAGAAAAGTGGTTGCTGGAGAGTAACTAGGTGCATTCCTGCCATACAAGGAATTTGGAAGAAGTTGAGCTAGAGTGTAGATAACTGAGTCACTGAAAAATTATAGTGAGCTGATCACCTCTACAAACTCTACAGGGATAGAGATTAAAAGTAGAAACTCGGGCTGGAGGGATGGCTTAGCGGTTAAGGCATTTTGCCAGCAAAGCCAAAGGACCCTGGTTCCCTAGGACCCACATTAGCTAGCTGCACAAGGGGGTGCACGTATGGAGTTTGTATGCAGTGGCTGGAGGCCCTGGTGCACACATTCTCTCTCTCTCTCTTTCTCTGTCAACTAAATAAATAAGGAAAAAGAAAAAGTAGAAACTCATGGAAGATACTTTTGCAGTATGACATAGCCCAGATGAGAAAGAGATACAGAAAATGAAGCTGATTAATATAAAGGGACAGATTTTGAAAGAATCTTCAGTCCTGGAAGTAAGGAGAGGGGGGAATCTCATAAGATTCCTAAATGTTTTGCTTGAATAATTTAGGGAACAGTCGAAAACTAGCTTGGGATCATTCAGGTAAAGAAACAGTGACTTTTCAGGTAGAACATGGTGAGTCCATTCTGGGTATACCCATACACTAAGACCTTCAGAATGATGTGTTCCTTAGGCATATCCTGGATTGAACTCCACAGAAATCTATGTGATCTGGAGCTTCAGAAGCACAGGACTGTTTCCTAACTGACATAATAGAACCTTGGGTACCAAGGAAGAGTAATATTAGATATATGGACAATAGTCCCTGAAGAGCCACAGCAGAGGAGGTTATGTGATGTCTTAAATGCAGAAGGAGGAGAACAATTCAGCAAGGAGGAGGTGAAAGTCTAAAAAGTGTTAGCAAAATTAAATTTTATGACAACTAAGAACTATAAATTATTTTTGCACTTAGGAAGTCAATGTTGCTTTTGTATTTAGTAGTATCTATGAGAGGGTAAAGCTCGAAACCAAAGTCGAGCATGGTAGAGCATGTCTTTAATCCCAGCACTGGGGAGGCAGAGGTAGGAGGATTGCTGAGTTTGAGGCCAGCCTGGAAGTAGAGTGAGTTTCAGGTCAGCCTGGACAAGAGTGAGACCCTATCTTGGGGGTGGGGCTGAAGCTAGATTGCTTTAGAATGAGGAATAACTCAGGGAAAAAGTAGGCCTCTTTCTAGGAGTTGCTTATGAGAAGAAAAGATGTAAGAAGATGGCTAAATATAGTTAAGTAAGTTTTCTCTTTTGGCTAAGGGTTGGGTTGGTTTGCTTTGGTTTTAGACAGGGGGTTTTGCTATGTTGCCCAGGCTGGCTCCACACTCCTGAACTTAAGCAATCCTTTTTACTCATCCTCATTGTAGCAAGGACTACAGATGCACACCACTGTGTTCAACAAGAAAGCCTATTTTGTTTTGCTTTCAGATATGAAAAACTTAAAGGATTTATGTGAACTGAGAGAAAAGATCCATTAATAGCAGGAGTTTGAGATTTGACTGAAGACTACGGAATGAAATCCTGAAGGGAAAGAGTAAGGGACAGAACACAGCATTGGGAGCAAAACAGTCAGTGAGAAAAGGAAGAAGAATTATTTTGGGCCAGAGAAATAATGGAATAAGAGTGAAGTACAACCTTGGGGGCATAAATGCCACCTAATAATGACCCCTCTTTTAAAAAAATATTTGTTTATTTGAGAGTGGGAGTGCAGAGAGAGAAAAATAAAGAAAGAAAACAGGACTGGAGGGATGGCTTAGCAGTTAAGGCATTTGCCTGCAAAGGCAAAGGCAAAGGCAAAGGAGCCAGGTTCAGTTCCCCAGGACCCACATTAACCAGATGTGCAAGGGGGTGCATGCATCTGGAGTTCATTTGCATTGGCTGGAGGCCCTAGTGCTCCCATTTTCTCTCTCCCCCCTTTCTCTGCCAAATAAATAAATAAATATAAAATATTTAAAAAGAAAAAGAAAAGAAAACAGCAAAACACTATTTTAGGATCAGTTCCCATAGGTACCACATGCAGTGTTGTCCCTTTTAATCTTAAAACTATATCCTCCTGTGATTTTCCTCTTTTATAATTTTTAGCATACTCAGATTTGATTTTTAGGCTTATCTTCAATTTTACACCTCCTCCAGATTAATTTGGTTCTCTACCACGTTCTTGCTCCTTCTAATAGACTCTTGACAAGTAATAAGTAACAAAGTGTTATTTTAAAGATTCTTTAAAACTCCCTTTCAGAAAGATTCCTAGGGAATGAATCACACACTTAACTACTGTGTGTGTGTGTGTGTGTGTGTGTGTGTGTGTGTGTGTGTGTGTGTGTACATACATACCTATACTGCTACAAATATGTGCCTTTCCAGCTTTCCATGGGTAAAGCTGGGGAATTGAACTTGGCTTTACAAGCAAGCTCCTTTAACTTCTTAGCCATCTCCTCGGCTCGTCTTTAATTGGGGGAAATACCTTATTTTACTTGTTACCTTTCTCATTCTCTGCCACATCCACACTGTCTCCTCATTCTCAGTAGTGAAGGCATTAGGAATGCTCACTTGCGCTCTTCCATGATTCATGGCTGGGCTGGGCTTTCTGAGAAACCCCATGCAAATGTAGTCATGATAGTGAGGAATGACATGATCCACCAGTCATGACATTGAGTCATAGGATCTTGTTTTGCCTTAGCTAATAACTTACATTCCTCTTATTAGCAGCTTAATTTTGAATTTTTTTATGGATGTTTCTGTCGGTTATTTTCTCATTGCTGGGGAAGAATACTGACCAGAAGCAGTTTATGGGAAGTTGGATTTAATTGAGCTTACAGTTACAGAAGGCAGAGTCAGTCATGGAGGCAATAAAAAGGCAGCGTCTCCAGCAGGGAAGTAGAGGGCAGTGAATGCTGGTGCTCATCCAGCTCGGTCCTTCTTATACAGTCCAGGACCCTGCCCATAGTGAAAGTGGGTCCTCCTGTATTACACAAGTCACGACAGTCTCTTGCAGGTGATTCTAGGTCCAGGAAGTTGACAATCAATATAAACTATCACAGATTCACCCCTTGTTAACTTGACACCCAAACATACCACATTTATGCCATAACCTTCCACCCCTTATCTCCATAGATTCATGGTTATCTCAGTGCAAAAATGATTCATTCCAACTTGAAAAGTCCTCACAGTCTTTGACAGTTACAACACTGCTTAAAAGTTTGAGTGCAGGGTCTCTTGTGAGACTCAAGACTCTTCAACTATGAGCCCCTATAATATCAAATCATGAGTCACATATTTCCAACATGCATTATCACAAAGTAAACATTCCAATATAACAGGGAAGGTGTTGCTTTCATTTTCATGGAGGCATCTCCATTCCAGTCAGCATATTGGAAAAAAAATATAAGTGGGTCATGCCCCAGCCATCTTTTGAGAAAGAGACCCAGTAACTACTATATGTATTAGCCAGTCTCATGGTTGTTCCATGCTGTGAGAGACTACAAAGTGTTGTTTTATATTCTATGGCTATTTATCCAGATAAATGTTATTTCTATGGGAGAAAGATAGAACAGAAACTGGGGCAGCTAGCCATTTCCAGCACTGCCTCCCTTCTGCTTTTGTATTTGTCATTTCTCAGCTCTGCCTTTGTTTTGAGGACATTTAGCCTTGTCTCTGTTTCTGCAGATCTGTCCAGTCTGTAGATCTTCTAGGTAAATCAATGACTGCTTTCCTTTTCTCTGGAGCAGCATATCTATTGTTAGTGTCAGTCACTAAACTCCCTGTCAGTATTTCATTTTCTGAGACATGATGTATTTTTCCTACCCAAATTTGGGAAATTAGTTACAGCGCCTAGCAGATGAGGTTATTGCTACTAAACATTCCCAGCTGGTTTATAGTCCTGGAAGAAGGAAAAGAGTCAACCCCAAATCCTCTGTTCTTCCTTTCCACCCCCACCCCAATAATTAGGAAAGAATCATTGTGTATTATATTATTTGTAAGAATTGTGGAGTACAGAGGAGATGGTCCCAGTACCATTTTTATAATTTAACATGTTTAAGGCACTCTATAAGGTATAAAACTATACCTGAATCCCACCTTCCAAGGTATTTTTACTTAAATGAAAGCACATTTGTGCCATATATAATAAGAAAATGTTTTTCAGTGTTTTATGTCAATAAAAGGACTATACTTTTTCCAGTAGCTATATCTGTACACATCATTTAGTAAAGCCCTGCTTCCCTATTGCACATGGGTTACCTAGTGAGGCCACTCCATTTCACTTGTCTTCTTTATTCCATAGCTTTCACTCACTGGCGGACTGTGCTGGAGAGGAGATGAGAAGAGATACAAACATTGCTGCACTTTTCAGTTTTGCAACTTTTCCCTTTAAATTCTTCAGTGGCATCTTAAAGTATGTAGAGAAACTCTAGTGTCTGGCAGTCACGTGAAAAGTTTTTACCTAGCTGTTAGCTAGCTATTCTGCTGAGTGAGAAGCATGTAGGACGTAAATACTCCATTGTCTAAATTAAGTAACTTTACTCAGAAAAAACATGGAATGGAATTCCTTTTGAAATAATGATTGTGCATTACAAAATAGACTGGGGAATTTGGAGGTGAGGTAGCAGAAAGTCCTGGATTTGCAGTCTGGAGATAGCTATTCAAATTTCCGTGTCTGCCTATGATGGGCTATTTGGCCTGGAATTATCTATTTAAATTCCTGAGTATTGACTTCCTAGTGAATTCAGTAAAGGAATTAAACTAAATTACTCCAGAGGTTAATTGCAATTAGATAAGAAGCTTGCACATTGTATATGCGTAAATGTCAAATGAATAGCAGAACATTGTCCTCTATTCTCATGCCAGTACCATGCCCTTGATTTTCCCAACTCAGAGTAATCCCCCTCCATTGTACCATGTGCCTTTTTTCACATCTCTTGTTGAATTTGTCACTCTGCCTTATAGTAAACTTATTTACAAGACTTGTAGCTTCTTGGTAACAAGATCTGTTTCACACTATGTATTTTTTAAAGGTTTATTTTTTACTCAGTAAAAGGATTTTTTTTAATTTTTTGTTTATTTTTATTTATTTCAGAGCAACAGAGAGAGAGAAAGAGGCAGATAGATAGAGAGAGAATGGGCGCACTAGGGCCTCCAGACACTGCAAACGAACTCCAGGTGCATGTGCCTCCTTGTGCATCTGGCTTACGTGGGTCCTGGGGAATCAAGCCTCGAACCGAGGTCCTTAGGCTTCACAGGCAAGCGCTTAACCGCAAATCCATCTCCCCAGCCCTATTTCACACTATATTCTAACCTTTGCATCCTTCAGGATCTTATATAAAGTAAGCAGTTAATAAATATTTGTTGATAAATTAGATAAATTTATCTTGATATAGGAGGGATTTAAAAGTGAATATTAAGAAATCATATCTTTCTCTCTTTTTCCCAAAATAAGAGGTTATTTTGGCTCATAAAATCAGTAGGCAGGTGCATGGACATAGTCTAAACAAAACTATAAATTTATTGCTCAAAGTTAAAACTTGTTCAGACAAGGCATCAACATTGGCAGTAGCCACCTCTCTTCAGTGTTTTACATTTGTTCAGCTGCACCTGAGATTTGTTAGCTGCACTGACTTGCATTCACATTGTATAAATGTTACCTGGCTTTTTTTAAGGTGTTGCTTCTTCAAAAGGTATTTACTTAAAATTCCTTTTTAATTTAATTTTATTTTATTTTTTCTCAATTTTTTTAAACATTTTCCATGATTATAAAAAATATCCCATGGTAATACCCCTTAAAATTCTTTTTTTTTTTTTTTTTTTTTTTTTGAGGTAGGGTCTCACTCTAGCGCAGGTTGACCTGGAATTCACTATGTAGTCTCAGGGTGGCCTTGAACTCACGGTGATCCTCCTACCTCTGCCTCTTCCCGAGTGCTGGGATTAAAAGCATGTGCCACCACGCCCGGCTTTAAAATTCATTTTTGTTCCCCAAATAGTTCTTCCTGTCCCCTCCTCCCTTCATCTCATGTCCCATCACTTCCTCCTGACTTTCCTGCATTACTTAAATCCTGACATCACACTGTCCTAAAGTTTACATGTATATAACTTTGTGGTAAAATGGAGAGCCTGGTCATTCCTGATAGAAGTAAAACATCTCAAAGTTGTGAGCAGCCTGTTTCAAACATGGCTTCTATAAAGACTGTGTTGGTAGGAGCTACATTTTATTCTTTTATCATTATATGGTATTAAATTAAGAAGTGTGTAGAGGTCTTGGGAAATTGTTCAGTGGCTAGGAGCACTTGGCACTTATGCATGAGGGACTCTCAGGCAGGAGAATATCAAGTATAACTCCCCAGAACCCATGTAAAAAATTGGATATGGCCCCACACACCTGTAAACCCAGTCCACGTGGATTGGTGGAGGAGACCAAAGGATCACTCAGGCTTTCTGATGGACAGCAGCTCTGGGTTGAGGGAGATACCCTATCTGAAGCTCACAGACAAGTGATGAGGTTATCCTATGTTCTCTGGCCTCTGCACATGTATACATGGAGGACACACACCTATACATGCATACACCACACACACCATGTATATACTACACACACATGTGCATGCACACAAGCCCCCCCCCAAATATAGAAGTGTTCAGGCATGAGTTACTTAGGGCACTTCCTATATTTTTCTCATAGGTTTCTCACATAAGCAGGTGAATTATTCCTATTTTGTAGCTGAAGAAACTATAATTTGCCCACTACCAGAAAAAAAAAAGTCATTGGAGAGTTAGAATTCAAATCTAGGGCTTCATAAAGGCCAGCCTCTTTGTTTTTCTGTCAAAATGAGTCTTTCACCCTATTATCTTCCAATTTCCATGGCTACTGTCCTTAATCACTTCACAGCCTATCACTTCACAGTCTGGCCTCAGCCTTGCTGCTTTCTCTGGTATCCTGTACTCCAGTCTCACCCTGGTACCTCACCGTCCTCTACAGAGCATGGCAGCTTCTCTCTGCTGTCTGCCTTTACCTATGTAACTGCCATTTGCTTGTGTCTGAACTGTTTGCCAGTGCATCATGTCTGTGTTGTTAGTTGAAATCTACCCAGCTTAAACCTATCTCTTCCATTAAACATTTCCAGCTCCGCTACTTACACTCAGCCTTCTCTCTTCTGTATGTGTGGGGGCAGGGGTATATGTGCAGGTACACACATACTATGCAGTACATATAGAAGCCAGAGGACAACCTTGGGTGTCTGTTCTCATTTACTGTCTTGTTTGAAGCAGGGCCTCAAACTGTGTTTGCTAAGCTAGTTGCCCCCAAAGCTTCTGGATTCTCTTGTCTGTGCCTCCCATCTCGCCATAAGTGTGCTGGGATTGTAGCTCACACTACTACATCTGGCTTTACACAGGTGCAGGGGATCTGAACTCAAGTACTCATGCTTACCTGGCAAGCACTTTATCCACTGAGCCAGCTTTCCAGTCCTGTGTGGTGTCTTTGAATTATAGTTTCCTGTGATTATATGTATCCCTGATAACACATCAGAAATCCTTTAATAACAAGGAACATATCTCTTAGACATTTCATTTTTTTAAATATTTTTTATTGACAACTTCCATAATTATAAATAATATCCCATGGTAATTCCCTCCCTCCCCCCACTTTCCCCTTTGAAACTCCATCATATCCCCTCCCCTTCTCAATCAGGCTCTCTTTTATTGAGATGTCATGATCTTTTCCTCCTATTATGATGGTCTTGTGTAGGTAGTGTCAGGCACTGTGAGGTCATGGATATCCGGGCCATTTTGTGTCCGGAGGAGCACGTTGTAAGGAGTCCTACCCTTCCTTTGGCTCTTACATTCCTTCTGCCACCTCTTCCACAATGGACCCTGAGCCATGGAAGGTGTGATTGAGATATTTCAGTGCTGAGCACTCCTCTGTCACTTCTCAGCACCATGTTGCCTCCTGAGTCATCCCAAGGTCACTGCCATCTGAAAAGAGAAGGTTCTCTAGCCAAAAGTGAGATTAGCATTAATATATGGGTATGAACGTTAAGAAAAGTGCTTACTGGGCAGTTTGGTGAGCATAGTATATACCTTTAGCCAGACAGCAGCAGACATTACACCCCTAAGGCTCATGACTACCCCTGTTTTAAGTTTTCCTTATCAGGGATGTATTCCCTCCCATGGAGCGGGTCTCTAGTCCAAATTAGAGGGCAGTTGGTTTCTACCATGATAGATGTGCTACTATTGCATCCGTTGGCTCATTTGGCCTGGCTGGCCAATTATAAGGCTTGCAGTGTCCACTGTTGGCTATCTTCCCTGGTTATTTCTCTCTCTCCCATTGAACTTGATGTCGCATGTTCTCTCTCATATGTGGATCCTAGCTACAAATAACTAGACTTCTATGTAAGTAGGAAGAAACCTCAGTAGCAGTAGCATAGGCCAATAAGCTAGAAAGGAGATGTAAAGAGAATGGAAAGGGAGGGAGGGGGTACCTAATAGGATGGTATTCTTTTAGACATGTTGAATGCAGGCTGGAGAGATGTCTCAGTTATTAAGCACTTGTTTGCAAAGCCTAACGACCTGGGTCCAATTCCCCAGTACCTACATAAAGCCAGATGCACAGTAGCACATGAGATTGTTTGCAGTAGCTGGAGGCCCTGGCATGCCTATTCTCTCTCTCTCTCTCTCTCTCCTCTATCTCTCTCTCTCTCCTCTCCTTTTCTCTTCTCTCTACTTGCAAATAAAATTATATTTTTAAAAAGTTTTGAGGGCTGGGGAGATGGCTTAGCAGTTAAGCACTTGCCTGCGAAGCCTAACGAACCAGGTTCAAGGCTTGATTCCCCAGGACCCACGTTAGTCAGCATCTGGAGTTCGTTTGGAGTGGCTGGAGGCCCTGGCGCGCCCATTCGCGCTCTCGCTCTCTCGCTCTCTCTCTCTCTCTCTCTCTCTCTGTCACTGTCAAATAAATAAAAATAAACAAAAAAAATTTAAAAAGAGAGGTTTTAAAAATAAATAAATAAAAAGTTTTGAATGAAGGCTTGGGGAGATGGCTCAGTGATTAGAAGCACTTGCTGCACAAGCATGAAGGTCTGAATTCTAGCTCCAGCACCTGCATAAAAAGCTGGGTTTGGCCAAGTATGCTAGTAACCCCAGTCCTGTGGGAGGCAGACAGGAGAATCAACGGGACTCAGTCAGTCTAAACAAAAACAGCAGTACCATGTTCAGGTTCCATGAGAGACTCCATCACAAAGAAACAACCTGGCCGGGCGTGGTGGCGCATGCCTTTAATCCCAGCACTTGGGAGGCAGAGGCAGGAGGATCGCCATGAGTTCGAGGCCACCCTGAGACTCCATGGTGAATCCCAGGTCAGCCTGGGCTAGAGTGAAACCCTACCTCGAAAAAAACCAAAAAAAGAAAGAAAGAAAGAAAGAAAGAAACAACCTGGAAGAGCAATAGAAAAGGACACCTGACCTCTGGCTTCCACATTCATGTGCAAGGGACGTGCACATCTTCACAGACATGCACACACCACACATGTCATACCACACCTACTACATAAACACAACATTTTAAAACAAAACTGGAATAAATCTGGCTTTAAGTACAGTGATAATGGTTCTATATAAAATTCAAATGTATAGGTTGTATATAAGGAATCCTCTAAACCTGCCACTAAAGCACTGACTATAAATATAATTCTGTATAAATCAAGACTGTTTACTTTTTTAATATTTTTGTTTATTTATGTGCAAGCAAAGAAAGAGAAGAGAGACAGATAGAGAGAATGGGTATGCCAGGACATCTAGTCACTGCAAACAAACTCCAAATGCACGCATCGTGGTGCATCTTGCTTTACATGGGTACTGGGGAATCAAACCTGGGTCCTTAGGCTTTGCAGGCAAGTCTAAACTGTTTCTCCAGCCCCCAACTGTTTACTTTTTTCAAAAAGACCAGATAGCATGCCTTATATAAGTAGGTGTATGTATGTATTTATGTATACATATGTATGTATTAAATGTATATTACTGATTTAAGTCCATAAAGAGGGTCTTGAAATAGTAAAGCTATGTTATCTTTTTTTAATTTATTTTGTTTTGTTTTTTCAAGGTAGAATTCTCACTGTAGCCCAGAATGACCTGGAACTCACTCTGTAGTCTCAGGCTGGCCTCCAACACATAGTGATGCTACCATCTCTGCTTCTTGGGTGCTAGGATTAAAGGCATGCTCCACCATGCCCAGTTTATGTTTTCTATTATATATAATATATTTAGGCTCTTTATTAAATGTCATAGTTTCTATTGTATATAGTATCTTTTAGGCCAGTTACTCTTTACTATTGCAAGCTGAATCTCAGTATTGTTTTGATTATATTTCTTTGAAAAAGAAATATATATATATACATACATATATACATATATGTGTGTGTATGTGTGTGTGTGTATGTAGTATATATATATATATATATACATATATATATATATATATATATGAAACTGCTCATTCACATTGAAAGGATATATGTTGGAGTTAATAGTCTACAAAGTTACATCATTATATTCTAACCTAATGTAGACTGCTTATACACTTCTTTTCCTAACTTTTGTGTATCTGTGAAGAGTAATCTTAGGTGTACTTCTTAGAGGAAATTTTCTCTAACATTCCCTTCACCTATATTTTGAATACTTGCTGTTGCTCTCCGCAACCAAATATACCTCCCAGCAATTACCACACCTATCCTAACATTGTATCTGAAATATGGTAGGCATCCAATTAATGTTGGTACACTGAATGAATGAACAAATGAAATAATTTAGAAAGTGTGGGGGGGGGAAGTATGCGTACACACATATATGCCTGCCCCCATTAAAACAGAATGGTAGATTTTTATGTACAGATAGAGATGGCTACCCATGATATTAAAATAAAGTTTCAGGACAGAAGTGTGTGTGTGTGGAGAAAAGCTCTGTACAAGTTGCATAACAGATCACAGTGACTTCCCTGCTGAGATGGGTGGCTACAGGTGAAGTCAGAGGAAGATTCTCTTGCTGTATTTGGCAAATTGTTATATTGGTATTGTTTAAAGTGGTTTTTTTTTTATTAAGTGTACTGCTTTTCTAATTTTTCATTTATTTGTAATATTTTAGTATTTCTGTTCAAAGTATTAATAGTGGTACTTTGTTGCCAAGTTAGTGCTAGTTTTAATAGCAGAGTTGGGCATCTCTTTTTTAAAAAAAAAAATGGGAAATAAGTTGTTTTCTCTGTTTAAATGGCTTCCTGCTCTAAAAATAAAAATTGTGAAACTTAGAATAAAAACTCTATAGGAAATTATTACACCATGGTGGCATATATGTTGGAAAACACAATTTCACTCAGTCCTTTAATGTTAAAGGACAAATCAATGGAGGCAAGTCTCAAGAGGTAATTTTAAAAATGCCTAATTTTCGCTGAGTAGAGGTTAACTCGTGTGTGTGTGTGTGTGTGTGTGTGTGTGTGTACATGTACACACTTTGCATGCCATAGCTTTCTGCCTTAATGGAGATAAGATCTCTCAGTGTTTATGGCTGCATTCGCCAGACTAACTAGCCCGCAAGCTTCTGGGAGATTCTCCTGTCTTCATCTTCCATCTTTGTGTAGGCATGTTGGGATTGTAGACACCCGCTACAGTGTCAGATTTCTTTGTGTGCATTCTGGGGATCTGAACTTGAGTCCTCATGCTTGGTGGCAAGCACTTTGTCCACTGAGCCACCTCCCCAGCCCATTAATGGTTTTCTATTAATGGTTTTCTTGAGATATCTTAATTCCTGCTTTTAAAAACACATCCCTAGGTTCTCTTATGTAACTTAAATTTATGCCATCTACCAGCTGGTCTTAATCACCATGATAAACTATTTCTATTTAACCCAGATCCAAACGAAAGTACCAGTTTAAGATACCCAAGAAAGTACACCACATCCTTCATTAAATTGGTTATTCTACCCTTTGCTTCTTTATCTGTTTTATGACCCAGGCAAGCAGTCGTACTAAAGCAAGATCTGTTTAGCCTTCAGAGTCTTGGTTATTTTAAGGCCTTTCCTATAATTTTTTCACATGGTCCAGCTGCCAGACAGATTGCACATCAATTTCCTGCAGCATTTGGCAGGCCTATTTACTGCCTTAAAAACAATTTGAATTTATTGATTTTGAAATTTGTGATTGCTTTCTAAAGTTTTTCTCCCCATCTAAATTTACATTGGAAAAAAATAGCCACAACAGAACACATTGGCCCATTTTTTGTGCCAAGACTTTCAGGGAAATATTTTATATGATTAATATAGTGTGGCTAATCTGGCGTAAAAAATCAATTTTATCCATTTTAACTTATGAGAGCATGACCATCCTTTGTGAACTATTTAAAGAGCCTGTGACTTCATTGATTCAAAATTGTTACCACCTTTATCTATGTGCATTTTATTTATTAATGATATAGATTAGTATTTAGCCACATTTCTTCATGAGTTGAACTACATTTCATTAGCAGATCCTTATCTTTTCTTACTAGAGCACCATCGTAAACTTGCCTTGAACAAGCTAAAATTAGTGAACGCTGGACTTGGCTCAATGAATACATAGTTCATGGTATCAGTGTGAGAGCTTCCTTTTTATTCCTTTAAATTCCTTTGTCTTAAAAGATTAGTGCCTCCTCCCACACCTCTCAATTAAAAATGCAACATTTAAAAAATCTGTGTGATGATTTCATTCTGTCAAATTAAGATTGTTTTCCAAGACATTTAGCCATTTGTTACTACATTGGCATGTTTTTCTGAAAGACTTAATGTGAACACCTTGGGAAATGAAAAACTAGCTATTTGTAAAGCCTGTGCAATACTCTGTGATCCTTAGAGCTACAGCACCTCACAAATAACATAACTTCTACCCAGGGAATAATTGACTCACCATGGAGGTCTGGCTCCCTGTCTCATTAAATCTTCTAGAGTTGCTGGGAGGTAGCTAGCAATTATTCTTCTCTGTTTGACATATGTGGAGAGTTAGGCACAAGCAGTGAGAGGTCATGCACAGAGTCTCTAAGGGAATGTTGCTTGAATATTGGTTATTGAATCTATAGTTGCTGAACAAATATTGAGACTTAATTATTGAGGGCCATGTTTAGGGGGCTAGAATGACCTAAACACCAGAAATTGAGTCCTTACTCATTCTAGAAAGTGCTAATCTCTGCCCTCATTTATAAGTTATTGTATTTCATGTTTCTTTCTTTTAAAACATTTAGAAAAATAACTATGTAATCATTTTGACAACCATTAGCTTTGACCTTAATCGCTCCTACAATTCAAGCTTTGGATTTATTTTAATAGCTGGAGAAATGATATGTTAAAAGTATGTTACAGATCTGGAAGAATATATATATATATATATATATATATATATATATATATATATATATTTGGTTTTTTTTAAGGTAGGTTCTCACTCTAGCCCAGGCTGACCTGACCTGGAATTCTATAGTCCCAGGCTGTCCTTGAACTCCTAGTGATCCTCCTACCTCTGCTTCTCAATGAGTGCTGGGATTAAAGGCATTTGCCACCACACCTAGCAAGAATGCTATATTATTTTATCTACCAGAATTGTATTTCAGAAACCTACCTGCAGGCTGTTTTCCCCTAGAGCTCCTTGGAAAAGGGAATTCTAAAGATGAAATAATGTTAGTGTATGTTCTCATTTGTTTCAAAGTGTCGAATTAGGTCAAGCAGGAAAAACCTTGAATTTTAATATCTTCATGACTTTTTAAGTTAATCTTTGATGCTAGCTCAAGAGATGTGTGAGAGGCATGGATCTTGCTTCAGTTTAGTGAATGTTGCTCTTCAATAACTTTACATTTTTTTAGGATAGAAGGTTACTAAATGACAAGTATAGGAGAAACCCTCATTATCAAAACTGAGTGACATTATTTTTAAAATGCCTAATTACTCAGACCAATATTTTTAAGATAATCTTTATAACTTAGGTTTTAAGAAAATTCTGACTTGAAATTATAAAATCTGGAAGTCAGTGAATTCTTAAATATGCAGGGTAGCTGTTTTTCATTCATTCATACATCCATTCATTCATTCATTAAACAGTCTTTGAAACCCTGTCATCATAGGTTCCTGTGACAGGTAATTTTGGATTACATCCCAGAAATTGTAAATGTTTTCTTGTTGGTGGGGGATATGTTTTTGTTCATTGTCCAGTGCATTCCATAGTTGGTGTTTGTATTTTGTCAGTAGTTTTAAAATTACTATCTTTTAGGGAGCTTTGTCTTTTAAAGGATTGTAGGGGAGATAAAATTTTACCTTTGCCCCTTGGAACTGTTCAGCTGAGAATTAGGTTGCCAGCAGTAAATCAAGGAAAAGTCATACAGGTTGACTTAACACAGATTCTGCAGGAGCCCTGGTGAAGACCTGGAGAAACACAAATTCAGGTAGAGCTGAGAATATATATATGGAAGAGTACAAAGAGCAGTAATGTGTGAAAGTGTGACAAGGATGGCTGTGGGCTAATGTTGGTAATTGGGTGGGGAGTTGAATAGCATGGTGAGGGCTAGTTTAACATAACTGTTTTATATGGATTTACCTCTGCCCCAGATTCCCATTCTTGATTGTGTGAGTGACATTTGCCTTCTGGTATGGAGGGACATCTTTCACATTGGAATCTCATCTTCTGTTTGTGAGAGAGAGGATCAGAATGTTGTCGTTCTTGTTCTTTGTCATGTGTCTACTATAAAACAGTGTGCTGAAGTGGCATATTTTGGGCTGGCATGCTCTTAATGGTTTTTTTTGGTATAAAAGTATTAAACCATATATGGTTGTAGGAGAAATCATCAAGGGTAATTGAATTTACAAATTAGAATTTCAAAGTATATTGAGTTGATTATAAAAATAATTTGGGCAATGGTTATTTTCAAATGAAACCAATTATGAATAATTATCACTTGCTCAGTATCTATTATTCATGTCATTAAAAATGCCACAGTTTTATGGCAAGTTTTATTTAATTGCCACACTAAAATCTGTTCATGCATGTGCCTCTTTTATTAGCTAGTAACATAATTGTCAATTCTCAATTTGGGATGAGGGACAAGCAACATTGTTTCCACCTGGAATCAATGTGTTTTTTATTTTCCTGTTGGAATGAAAATCGTTGGAACAACAGGGCAACACAACCAGAACATTAACCTGGAGCCTTTTAAAACTGCTGATAAGTATAAAGTATAACTGTCACAGTAACCTCATGTTTGTGCCTTTTACAATTCTTTCATCACCTATCCAGAATGAACCCAAATCTGCCCAGAATTAGTTTGCCAGGCAATAAGGCTCCCTGCACTAGACTGAGGTACTCCCAAGTTTTTATTCCTGTAAGAAAATCACTACCTGATTCTTACCTTCCCTCTGTACACCTCATTTTGGCAAATTATCAGGATATAATAAATAAAAATAAATATTTAAAGAAAAAAAATTATCTGGATAAAAGAGAGAATATTATTCTATTGAATATACATGAAATATTAAGCTTTTTTTCAAATGGCTTGAATTAAAACTTTTAATTCATACTTCAGGATATGTTGTATTAGAAGTCACATCTTGATGTTTTCTCTGTCCATCTTTGCCTTGAAATATACCTGAGACTTACATGATCTTACAGCCCTGAAAAGTTCACTTTAAAATGAACTAGAATTCTATGGAACTTTATTTACCATATTTACCCATGATAAACTCTCATGATTAAGTAACATTTCAGAGGCATTTGTGTGATGCCGCTTGGGGGTGGGCTGAGAAGGACCATGAATTTCTTGAGGAGGAACTAGCACTTTATCTCGAATTTGGAAAAACAAAAGAGAGTGGGAACAGGTTGTCATTGTTAAGTCTACTATTGATAAAATTCTAAACCTTTTAGCCCACAGGAGCACAGAGATAGTGTTTTGCTTCAGTTTAAACTTGATGCTGAGTTTGTTCATAGTATAGGTGTCAGATGATGCTTTAAAAGATATTCTTAACAAATTCCCAGCAGGAAAGGCTTGGTTCAGTCTCTACCCAGAGCTTCACCAAACCAGGCATGGTGTCATACCTAGAAAAGAATTTCAGATAAGATTTTGTACTTTACCAAAACAAGTTGGTAGAAGATCTATTGTAATCAGTCTTAAAATTGTTTTCACTATGCTTAAGAAGTGAAAAATTTTTTGAAGCAAGATAAGGTAGACCATTTCTTCTACTGGCTCTTCTGCCCATCATTTTTCTTATAAATAGATGTTCTCTGTTCATGGTGCTTTTGACCAAGGTCATGTACCACCTAGCCTTTTGGGCACATGAGCCTGAGAGCCCATCAAGTTTCTGGTTTCCACCCAGCATTAAGATGTCAGTCATGAAGCTGGAGAGATGGCTTAACGGTTAAGGCACTTGCCTGCAAAGCCAAAGGACCTCAGTTCAATTCCCCAGGAACCACATAAGCCAGATATACAAGGTGGTTCATGTGTCTGGAATTCATTTGCAGTGGCTGGAGGCCTTGGTACACCCATTCTCTCTCTCTCTCTCTCTCTCTCTCTCTCTCTCTCTCTCTCTGCCTCTCTGCCTCTCTGCCTGCATCTGTCTCTCTCAAATAAATAAATAAAAACAGGGGCTGGAGAGATGGCTTAGCGGTTAAGCGCTTGCCTGTGAAGCCTAAGGACCCGGGTTCAAGGCTCAATTCCCCAGGACCCACGTTAGCCAGATCACAAGGGGGTGCACGTGTCTGGAGTTCGTCTGCAGCAGCTAGAGGCCCTGGCACGCCCATTCTCTCTCTATCTGCCTCTTTCTCTCTCTCTCTCTCTCTGTCACTTTCAAATAAATAAAAATAAACAAAAAATAATTAAAATAAAAATATTTTTAAAAAAGATGTCAGTCATATTAATTGTGGTTCCTGGAAATAAGGCTACAGAATTGTGCTCACAAATAATCATTTCAGCTCATTAAATATAAGTATATAGGTTTTAGAAAACACAGTAACGTCCTTAATGATTACTATGGGATTGTTTTTCTAACATATTTAAATACATGATAATGATTAGTACTAAGTAAGTTGATCAAAAGACTCTTTCATGGTGGTTTTTGTAATATAAGGTGGATAACAAATTAAGGTATTATTGTTGAGTCACAGTTAGATGGTACAGTCATACCAGGTAACATTTACTATTATTAGAAAAGTAATATCTACTATTTTTCCCTTGTTCTTTAAAAGAACAAAATAAAATGCTTTTTAATGTCTAGTGAAGACAAAAATTCTAGTTCAAAAATAAACAGAATCAAGTGTTATGCCAACTATTCTGAGTCTGAGGCAGAATCACAAATTCAAGATCTGCATGAGCTACAGAGTGAGTATAAGGCTAGCTTGAGCAACTTTGTGAGGCACCATCTCAAAATAAAAAAAAAATAATTTAGCAAAACCTAAGATGAGTGTTAGGAATATTACTCGGTGTTAAAAAAACCTTTTTAGCTTGCAAAAAAATGAATCAAAGATCTAAAAAACATATTTAGAGATTTACAGAGCTCGGGTAGGCATGTTTATGCTTTTTTCTGGCCTTCTGTTTATTTAATAAGAATTTGTTACATGCCTTCTAAATGCTGGGGTCTGAAAAATCAGGCCCAGCCATGCACTTGGAAATGTCACACTGTACAGTCTAATGTAATAGAGATTCTTTGAATGATTATAGTATAGTGATATGTGCCATTATCTTTAGCTAGATAGAGAAAAAAATAACTTGTTTATAGAGAAACTTGACCAGGAAGTGTTTGTGGAGTACATTTAATCTTAGTCCTAAAAAAATGAGTAGAATTTCATTAGACAGAGACAAAGGAAAAGATAACCTCAGTAGAAGGAACTGTGTAAACAGACTTGGAGCCAAGGTGAGGACTGTGGAAGTACATTTTGAGCATAGGAAAGGTAGGTCATCATTAATCCCAACTTCCTCATTTTTGTGTGATTCTACTCCCAACTCAGTGTGGAAGAAGTTTGGTGAAAATGAAGACGGGACATATTGGCAAGAGAAACAAACATAAGCTGAAGCCACAGACTTAAGCAGGGGATATATCCATGTGGAGACATCTTAGGATTGTACTAAGAGCTATTTAAGGCTGTTTCAAAGCATGATATGGCTCAATATAAAGAGGCAAGAGAAAAGAAAAAAAAAAGGAAAGCATTTCGCCAACTTTTGAAACAGGCTGCCCAACCAAAGAGGATCTTGACTGGGGAGGTGTCAGCAAGATGAAGAGAAGCTCATATATTGGCAATCCATCAATAGGTAACATATGCAGGAATGGTAATTTTTAAAATATTTTATTTATTAGAGGGAGAATGAGGCAGAGGCAGAAAGAGAGAATGGGCATGTCAGGGCCTCCTAGCCACTGCAAATGAACTCCAAATAATTATTCACCTTGTGCAGCTGGCTTTACATAGGTACTGGGGAATCAAACCTGGGTACTTTGGCTTTGCCGACAGGTGCCTTAACCACTAAGCCATCTCTCCAGCTCATAAATGGTAACTTTTGAATATAGTAGGTTTTTATCAATAGGGTGAATGGTCAAGGAGCCACTTAGGGAAATTAGAAAGGTTCAAAGACAAAGAGGTTAGAAGTTTTTATCAAATAAGGGCTTGTTAAATATTATAATGCCCATGAGACACTTAAATAGAATTGCTACATTCTGGAACTCAGAAGGCAAGTCTGTATTAGGGTTACAAAAATGAGAGCTGCATTCAGAGAGTAATGCTTAAAGCTGTATTTATGAGACTGCTTAGGAAATGGAGTGTATAGTAAAAAGCTTAGAGAGCTTTGATTAGTTCCAACACTTTGGAGCTGAGAAGCAGCACCAGCCAGTAAAGGAAACTGAGAAATGACCAAAAGTTGAGCAAGTAGTGTGGGGGTCAGGATAAGGGAGTGTAAGGATGGTATGGACAGAATATAAAGTTCAACCTGCTTGTCAAAAAAGATAGAAATGAAAAGGGTTCATTTAATCACAGCTTGGAGAGCATGAGAGGGACAGAATGAGTTGAATGTGATTGGCAGTTTTAGAAGTGACCATTTTCTCCGTACTAAGAAATTTGACTTTCAAAAAGAAGAGCGGAATTATGATGATTGGAGGAGTGGGTGGGATTTAAGGCACACACATATGTATGTGTGTATGTATGGTATATGTATGTATGATTTTGGAGACAGTGCCTTGCTAAGTGGCTCAGGCTGGCTTCAAACTTGTAGTCCTCCTGTCTCAGTCTTCTGAGTGCCAGGATTATAAGCATATGCTATCCATTCATGATTTGTTTATTTAAAATGGGAAATATTAGAAAATATTTGTTAAGATGCAAAAAAAAAAAACATGAAACAAGAAAGTTGGAAGATGCACAGGAAAAAACAAAAAGTAGCTGTTGCTGAGACCACAGTAAGGCAAAGATTGGCCTGCAATCAGAAGGAAGCATAAGTCCTCTGTTAAAACCGCTGTGGAGCAATCGGGATTGTAACGTGATCACTGATAAACAGCACTGCTTTATGGTCAGAAAGAATTAGAGCCTAGTATTATGATTAGAATCACAGGATGTCTTCTTTTAAGCAAACTAATGGCTTGTTTTCATGGTACTTTTGAAATGTTATTGATCAATCATGTAAAGGCTATTATGTCACCCTGTGATCTCCATAGGGGTCATAAAAGAGTAACAAATTTTTGAAGGCACTTTACAAAAATTAAAGAGTTATAAAAATGCTAAGTGCTTTTATAATTATTTAATCTTAAGATGTTTGGACCATATTTCCTCCTTAATGCTAATAGTTCAGCAATAGTAATTGCTGTTAAATTATTTCTTATATGTAAAGTAGAAATTGAAACTACATTTTATGGTACAAATAGAATTCTTTAGGCTTATTTTGAAAAAAATGCTCATTTTGATTCTATAGAACAAAAAGTAAAGATCACAGACCTATCCAGGCTTATGTCGGTAATTCTGGGAACTTAGGAGGCTAAGAAAGGAGGATTGCTGTGAGTTCAGAGTCAGCCTGGGCTATGTTGCGAGCTCCGGGCCAACATGGGCTACAGTGTGAATCCTGTCTCCAAAAGGGAGAAAGGGGAGAAAAGTATAGACCTAAGCTAATTCACTATGCATTTACTCATTGCAACATTTAAATTTTGAGAATATTTAGTCTCTCAGAGGTTACTTAATTGGTATAATCCTTATTAATATTAACTGTAAAGTAAGTATCATGCCTATTTACAAACTTGCCCTGTTCATAAATTATTTTGAATATAAAACATGCTATTTAAACTGTAAAGTATTATAAAATACATTATGATTTGAGAAATATAAGATCTTAGACTTTTGTGAGTAATTGCACGCCTCTCCCCCACTTTAAGGAATTATGTGAATAAACACTCTAGGAAATGAGGACTCACCTGGCATGCTCTTCTGGTCATGTTTTCATGCAGCATTGGTGTTCAAGTCTCTCTGCTAATCTAAATCCAACTTAAAATCATTATGAAAGCCAGGCATGGTGGCGCACGCCTTTAATTCCAGCACTCGGGAGGCAGAGGTAGGAGGATCACCCATAAGTTCAAGGCCACCCTGAGACTCCATAGTGAATTCCAGGTCAGCCTGGGCTAGAGTGAGACCCTACCTCAAAAAAAAAAAAAAAAATCATGAACTTCTCCATTTTTCTGGAAGATTTTATTATAGGCAATAATGTGCTTACTCTGAAATCAGGTTACCTTATATTTAGATCCTGGCCACACTATCTAAATGTCTTGAGAAGTTTAAACTTGGTGCCTCTGGATATTTAAACCTTGAAAACAATTATTTGTTATTTGTACTGTATGATAGAACAGTGCCTCTTACGTGAAATTGTTATTTCAGTGTTTTTTCAGTGGTAGTAATCAATGCATGTAGCTACTATGTGCCTATTTACAGTAATATGCATCTATATAAAAGAATGTTTCCTGTACAGTTAAATGCCTGAACAGAATTAAGTTTTTTTTTGTTTGTTTTGTTTATTTTTATTTATTTATTTATTTATTTGAGAATGACAGAGAGAGAAAGAGGCAGAGAGAGAATGGGCGCGCCAGGGCCTACAACCACTGCAAACAAACTCCAGACGTGTGCGCCCCCTTGTGCATCTGGCTAATGTGGGTCTTGGGGAATTGAGCCCTGAACCAGGGTCCTTAGGCTTCACAGGCAAGCGCTTAACCACTAAGTCATCTCTTCAGCTCAAGAATTAAGTTTTAAATAGCTGACTGCTGACCAGACATTTTCATTTAAGTAGCTTCACCTATGGGATTTTTGACACATGCAGAGGGACATTTGATAGCTTATTTTTCTTTGCCAAATTTACACATAAGTAGTTTCTCACCTACTCACAGCCAATAAATGATGTTGGCAATTACTTCCTTATATAGAAAATATTTTAAAGCATATTAGACTGGGGAAATAAGTTTAAATTTTTAAAAAATGAAAAGGGGGCTTCTCCTAAAAGTAGAAAAATGTGCACACCAAATATGGCCACCAGAGGGTACTGGATAGCCAGCAACTTAGGTTTCTCTTAGAATGAATTTTGTCCTAGTGAGAGGGGGTTTAGTAGATGACACTCTTCATATCCCTTGAACTCAGTGCCTTCATTATTTCTCAGTTCCAAAAACCATTGATCTGAAAGTGGCCCATCATCCTGACTTCACAAGGACCAGTGATCTAGCTAGAAGTGTCTCATTCTTCACAAGCCTTTAAACCCCTGAACAGAACTGTTTAACTTCATCCCTACACTGTTCAGAAGAGGCCTGCTTATTCGGAAGTCACTTTGGACACACTTCAGTTAATTTATGATTGTTCCATTTTATTCCATGCTACTGCCTCCAGCTTTACTGCCATTTCTCAGGTATTCTGTTAGGTACTTTCTTAATTGAATTTAAAACCTTGCACAAAATAGTGTTGCTTATAATAATTTAAGATGACACTAAAGACCAGGGAAGAACAATTTCTTATAATTGTAAAATTAGAAGTCAGTGAACAACTATAGGTGCCTATGAATCCTTTCGCCCTTCTTTGGACAGCATAGCCCAGCTGTTGTTGTGGCTATAAATGTGGACTTTGAAAATGAGGATAGTCTACCAAAAGGCTTTGTCATGAGCATGCATGAGATCAGTCAGTGAATGCTCCTGTAAGAAGAAAGCCATGGAACTTGGTCAGAGCCATGCTTGTTCCCCACAGCTGGGAGCAAAGAAAAGAGATGCACTGGTGATGGTCAGGGCTGGGGAGGGCCTCACAGAGTTATGAGATCCTGTAATGTGGTTAAAAGAACTGTAGCTGGAAAAAGTTTGGTCATATGTGTGTTCCTAGTAGGAAATAGGATGAACTGGGAAAAAAAACATGAGCATCTAGAAATCAGTAGTGTGTGTGAAACAACTTGGGATATTTGATTCTGTCTGAAGATAATTCCTTCACATACAGTATTTTTCAAATTTAATTTGTCTTTACTGGTTTTATACCTCTTCTCTGAACTTAGTAAAGCAAAGAAAATTTATCTTACAGTATTCTTGCTTAAGAATATTTATGTTGGGGCTCGAGAGATTGCTCAGTGGTTAAGGTGCTTGCCTGTAAAGCCTAATGGCCCAAGTTCAATTCCCCAGTAAAGCCAGATGCACAAAATGGCACATGCATCTGGAGTTCATTTGCAGTGGCTGGAGACCCTGATGCATCCATTCTCTCTGTCTCTCTTTTCTCTATCTCTCTCTACTTACAAATAAATTAATTTAATTTAATTTTAAAAAGAAAGCTTATGTTAATGCCACATACTAGGTTCTTATCACTAGGTCTGTTATACCATTTAGTTGGGATTAGAACTTACATGATATTGTGTGAGAGTACAAAATAATTTCAGAATAGTCATCCAGTGGGCAAGCCATTCTTCAATAACAGAATATATCTGTCACTTGCTAACAATATCATATGGAATGTTCTTCAAGAGCACATTGAATTTAATAGTCACATTACTGTTTTGTTATTTTTTCCACAGGAGGTAAACCAACAGTATGTCTTCCATTTGGTTAGTAATTAAAGATGCATTTTTCTTCTAATCCTTATTAAAATGGGCTTTTAAAAGAATAAGCTGAAATTTCATCCTGTAAAATAAAATGTAAAGACTTAGTAGTAAAACTACTTCATATTAATGTCTGTTATTCAAACCAGAACTCCTGTTCTGATCCCCAAGTTTCCACTCATGACCACAGCCTCCTGGCATCCCCATAGTTAGATGCAAAGTAAGATCAGCCCCTCTTTGTGAAACCCTAAGTCACAGCCTTGACTCAGCTTCCACATTAGTAGTGAAGTCACTCAGAAAGCAGGTGTCAGGTCAAAGGAAAACCAAATCAAAGCCCTCCTTCCCCTGAAAGAGGTAGCCATTAGGTCTAGTCCTAGCACTAAGAGCTTCCAGGAACATTTGGGAAGATACCCATAAACTTCAAACTTTATTCTCTAATCAGTTAGTAGATATCATAAATGTTCTAGAAACTTAAGTTGTGCTTTTCCCACACCCTTCTCCTCAAAAAGCAAGGCTTTGGACCATGCATTTGCCACAGTTCTCTAAAGGTGGGGCTTTCATTTGTTATGCATGTTTACTCTAAGCTGCCATGTTTGCAGGTGGCACTGGCATGTCACTGTCCTGTCTTCTCAGTGATTTATGCATATTAGTTGTCCGATGTAATATGATCTCATGTTCAAACACTACTGCCTCTCTCCAAACAAGAATATTGAAAGCGTGAAGCTTTACTTTGGAAATTTTAATCCTTACTCTTAGGACCACATCCAAGTTAATAAGCAACTACTTCCATTTTCCCTCATTCTTGTTGTTTAGCTTCTTTTGCCTGATGGTAATAGTATTTGTGCACATATTTTTAGATAAATACTAATAGAAGGCCAAGGGAAGGTGCTGTCACTTTCAGTTTCATTCAATTAGTGCTTTTTCTTTTAGGTTTGCTCAAGACTATTATATCATTAATTAGGCATGGATTTTATGTTTTGAACTTTTTCTTAAAACTCTGTTATCCATACCTGAATCACTTCATGGAGTTTTAATTGAATTTGTATACTTGTGTGTTACTAGTAGGGAATCGAAAAAACTGTTTCAGCCGCAAACCATACCATTCTAAGATTGAAAATGCTAAAATATTTCCCTGTTAGTAAATTTTAGTTTCTAAGCCCATGTGGTGTTTCAGTCAACTCCTTGTTACTGAGAAGAATATCCAACCAGACACAACTTATGTGAGGAAGGGGTTTGTTTCAGGTTTACACTATCCAGGGGAAGTTCCATTAACTGTGGAAGAATGTGGCTTACTCCATCTTACATCAATGTAGCAGAAAGAGAAAAACCAAGACCAGCAAGCAAGTACAGCCAGAGCTCAAGCTGCTGTGGACACACCTAGGAGGACTAGACTCAGATCCACACCCACACATACCTTAGGGCCAGACTCCAAGATCTACCCTCTTCCTGGCTGCTGGAGACCCAAGTCACAAGCTCAATTCATAATCAAAAACACTCGAGTCTATGGGCCATGCATTCAGATTACCACATGTGGCAAGTAAGAATAGCAATCTTTAATTTATTACTGTTTTTTATGTTTTGAAATCACACATTTAGCTATATTTTGAGTTCATGTTTCATACATAGCTATCAGACTGTGATTCTTACTCATAGCATTTTAAAATAACTACATATATAGATGCTTCCAAACTAAAGTACTAGGTATCTTGTTTATATCTAGTGATTGCTTTATTGTTTTAAAAAGTATCCATTATGGGCTGGAGAGATGGCTTAGTGGTTAAGGCATTTGCCTGAGAAGCCAAAGGACCCAGGTTTGATTCCCCAGGACCCATGTAAGCCAGATGCACAAGGTGGCACATGTGTCTGGTGTTCATTTACAGTGGCTGAATGCCCTGCATGCCCATTCATTCTCTCTCTCTCTCTCTCTCTCTCTCTCTCTGTCCCTTTCTCTCTCAAATGAATAACTAAGTAAAAATCCATTACAATTAGAATTTCATGATTTGTATCATCTAACCTGTATTTTATGGATATGATTATTAAGTATGTAATGGAGCATGGGACTACTCTGGAATGAAGTTGATGAAATATACTGAAAAATACTGATAATTTTCCAGATAATCTTCAACCACAGTTTTACCTACTTGCTGTCCTACCCTACACACACATTCTAAAAAATTAATAGATTGGTACTACAATGTTGAAAAGGAGTTCCTTTTTTAAATATTTTCACTTTTTTTTTCTTTATTAGTTAGTTTTGTATTCAGCAAATACAGTCAGTTTGGTACCATTATTAGGCTCATCCGTGACCTACCCCCTCCCCTTGGGCCCTCCTTGTTGAGGTATATGGGTCATGCATTGTGGAGTTAGCCCACAGTTATGGGTAAGCTAAATGTCTCTGCATATCATGACCCAACATGTGGCTCTGACATTCTTTCCGCCCCCTCTTCTGCAAAATTTCCCTGAGCCATGTTGGGTTCATTTTTGGTCTGCTTCAGTGTTTGAGAGAGAGAGAGAGAGAGAGAGAGAGAACATGGTACACCAAGGCCTTTTGCCACTGCAATCAAAGTACAGATGGATGCATCCTTTGTGCTTCTGGCTTTACATGGATACTAGGAAACTAAGCCTGGGCCAGCACGCTTTACAAGCACGTGCCTTCAACTGCTGAGCCATCTCTCCAGCCCCAAAAGGGCTTTCTGTTTTTTCAGAATCCAGTAAAGTTCTAGGGTCTAAAAGAGCCATCAATAATTGAGGTCAGGGTTGGAGAAATGGCTTAGCAGTTAAGGAGCTTGCCTGCAACGCCTAAGAACCCATGTTTGACTCTTCAGGCCTACATAAGCCAGACATAGTGATGAAAGCAGGTAATGTGGCTCATGTGCACAAGAAAACACACACGTCTGGAATTTGATTGCAGTGGCTGGAGGCCCTGGTGTGCCAATTCTCTCCCTCTGCCTCGCTGTCCCCCAGCATTAAAAAAAGGGGGGCCCAGACTGTTGGGCTTGCCTCAGAAAAATAAAATAAAAATATTTAGGTCAGATACTTCCTGCCAGGTATTACTAAGAGCCTCACCATTTTTCACTCTTTCAATACTTATTAAAGACCTACTATAGCTCTCACCCTGCACTAAGATCAATTCGAAATGGATCAAAGACCTTTATAGAAAGTTAAAACTGGAAAATACTAGAGAAAAACATAGGCAATACTTTGGATGTTACAGGTATAATAACTTTCTGAACAGAATTCCAGTATCATAGGAAATAGTCTCAAGAATCAACAAGTGGGACTATGTAAAATTAAAGTTTTGTCATAGCAAAGTAAGCTATCAGCAGAGTAAACAGAAAGCTTACAGAATGAGAGAGATATTTGCCAGCTAGTCTTCTGACTGGGGGTTGATATCTAGAATATATAAACTGAAAAACCTAAGTACTAAAAAAAAAAAAGAAAGAAAGAAAGAAAGCTGGGTGTGGTGGCACATGCCTTTAATCCTAGCACTTGGGAGGCATAGGTAGGAGGATTGCCATGAGTAGTTCAAGGCCACCTTGAGACTACATAGTTAATTCCAGGTCAGCCTGGACCAGAGTGAAAAACCAAAAAAAAAAAAAAAAAAAAAAAGACAATAAATAGGTTAATGAAATCAACAGACAAAATATGTTATCAAAATAAGAAGCACAAATGGTCAAAAGGATATTTTAAACAACCTGAAACACTCTTAGCCATCAGGAAAATACAAATTAAAACCACTTGTTTTTGAAAAATCCCATCTTACCCTAGTCAAAATGGCTATCATCAAGAAAATTAATGATAACAAATGCTGGTGAGGTTGCAAGGAAAGGGACACTCTTAATTCACTGTTGGTAGAAGTGTAAACTGATGTAACCACTATGGAAATCAGTGTGGTGGTTTCTCAGAAAGTTGAAAATTGAACTACTGTGTGACCCAGTTATACCACTCCTGGCCATATACCCACAGGACTGCACATACTAACTCAGAGGCCCTTACACATCCATGTTCACTGCTGCTCTACAGTAACTAGGAATGGAGTCAGCCTAAATGTCCATCAACTGATGACTGGATAATTAAAATGTGGTACATATGCACAATGGAGTTTTACTCAGCTCTAAAGAAAACTTAAATTGTGAAATTTTCAGGAAAATGGATGCAATTGGGAAAAAAGTATACTAAGTGAAGTTACTCAAGCACAAAAGAGACAAAAATCACATGTTCTCTCTCATATGTGGATCCTACTTTAATGTTTGCATATATGTAAATAAGGAGATATGAAACTGATATGTGCTATAATTCTAGATAGGAGACACCAGAGGGGAACAAGAGATAATGAGAAGGGGGGAAGACAAAAGGAAACATGCTAAGTTGGGGGGAAGGGGGCGGGAAACAAAAGATTATGAAAAAAACATAATGAAACCTAAGTCTTTGTAGGCTGTTAAAAAAAAAATTGAAAAAACAAGCCAGGCGTGGTGGCATACACCTTTAATCCCAGCACTCGGGAGGCAGAGGTAGGAGGATTGCCATGAATTCAAGGCCTCCCTGAGACTACATAGTTAATTCCAGGTCAGCCTGGACCAGGATAATACCCTACCTTGAAAAACCAAAAAAAAAAAAAAATTGAAAAACAAAAGACTTATTGTGAGGAGACTGGGAGTATAGCTCATTTGGCAGAGTGCTTGTGTAGCATGCACAAATCCTTGGGTTCAGTTCTCAACATTGCATAAACTGGGCATGGTGCTTTTGTTGAGCATAATGGTGGTGTGTGCAGGATAGAGAGGCTGGCATTTGGTTCCTAGCCAGGTGTACATTGAGCTAACAGAACTTGTAAACCCACTGATGCACCACTGATGCCTGCTTCTCTGGTAAGGAGTTCTGCTGGCAAGAGACATCTATAAGTAGAGCCTTCAGGATAACTGGACTGTGGTGTAGCATGCTGGGAAAGAAGAGTCAAGTAGATAGGATCCTTACCTTCCTTGGGTCCCTGTGGTCCTGGAGTGTGTGGAGAAGAATCTCCACCATTTCTGTGCTCTAAAAGAGGAGGTCCAAAGTGATAATGAAAAGAGTTAGGCTGCCCCGTTCCAAGAGGGATGGACACATTTATCCAAAAAGTTAAAATACATAAACAATCAAGTTGTTATTTATGGTTGCATCAATGTTTTAAACTGTTCAAAGTGTTGATCATAATTTTTGAAATAAGACATCAGTCTAATAAAACGTATGCCTATCATGTATCCATAAAGATTTAATTAGTGGTGGATTTTGAATTACTCAGATTTTCTTATACCTGAGCTAGAATGTTAAAGTGTAAGAGCATAGCTGTACCTGAACTGTTTTTCCTGATTTTTTTAAGCAGACAAAACAACTTACTAGAAACTGAAATACATGAGAGGAAATGAGGCTCATGTGCCATTGAGGAATGCAACCAAAATTTCATCATTCCTCTTGTAAATGTGTGGTCAAGCCTTCTCCAGAATGAGATAATTGCTGCAATGCTCGTCAGTTTGTAGTGCATGTGCTAGATCCAAGCTACACATAGCACCAACCCAACTGCGGACAGTCTGAACAGACAAGCCGAAGTCTTGTTTGCGTGTGGAGACACGTATGATTTCGTTTTGTCAGATCATATTTTTATTGATAAAATATGAAATCTATTCCAAAAAGCTATGTAAAAATATGTTTATTTTGCTAAACACTGGTTCAGTGGGAAATGCTTAATAAGCATATACATTTATCTCATAAGACCAATTATGACTAAAAGCAATATCTTATAAGAAAAACATTTTACTCAGTACAACCTAAGAAGAAAGATGCTTTTTTTAAAATAGTAATGCTTACCAGTTTTAATCTATAAATCTGTTAAACAAACTTTTACAAAGTGGATTTTAAAGTGTGTTACAGTTCCTGAAGACCCAAGAAGTAGGCCTTGGGCCCACCCCAGTTTTGTGTGAGTGGTTTGATGTCTGTGTAGGAGCTATGTGACCTGTGGTGGGGCCCCTGATCTCTCAGTGGCTTGACCTGTAAAATGAGATTGATAATCTCCATGCTGTAAAGTAATTGTCAGAATTAAACGATTTAGTACAACAGAATCTAAGACATATCTAATGCATACCTTGCATTTAAATAGTTAGCAATTAGCATGTTCCCTTTCTCTTCCATTAATATCTACAAGAAGCAATTTTCTGTCTTTTCTTTGTGAATAGCCTGAGGTTTGTTGTTACTGCTTCTGGATGCTCTGAAATTAGCTAGCCAAGGTGAACTCTCTGTGGACATTTCCACTTATCATCTTGGAATATGTTTACTCATCCATTCAGTCAAAGGTATGGGCTACTCTGAGTCTGCTAGCAGATTTGATGACAACACAACTTGTAAGATCAGGTCTTACAAGGGATTTATAGTGAGGAATTCAGCTTCTCTTCTTTGGTGTGTTGAGTACCTGAAATTATAGCTTTCTTATTTTTATAAGTGTATATTTTAAATTTATATGCAGGGTTTTCTTTAAACAGGTGTCATGGTATTTTGAACTGACTAGAAAGATTCTTGATCATATTCTCAGTGCCAGAAATTAAATCAGTAAAATGCTTTAATGTTTTAATTTTTTAACCTTAAGTGCTACTAATAACCCCATTGTCCTGTCTTACTAGAAGAAGGTCTCCATACTTGGTTATGTAGAGCTAAGCTGATCAGTGGACTTGACTAGGTTTTGCTAGAATTTTGGTATATTTTTTGCTCTCCTTTAGTAAAATGAGTGGCAGCCTCCGTGAACAGTGTTTTTTAAAACCACTGTTCAACACAGTAAAAACTTCAGCTAAAATAGAAGATTAAGGGGCAGGGGACATGTTCCTTCAGGCCACAAAATCTCAGGACAGTCTGAGGTATGCACTTAGTAAAGCTTACAAGATGCTATAGGCAATTCAGCATCAAAATTGCCATATAAAATTATTGTTGTGAGGCATTCTGTTGATAGTTCATATTGTTAGAATTGCTAACAGATGGGAAAATAGATGAGTCAGGATACTGTATTAGCAATCCATACTTTTTTAATCACAGACCACTAATAAGGTCTGTAGCATCTGGAAGATTCATTTAAACAGTTGCTAGGAAGAATTTGTTTTCCCAGTAAACACAGCAAACCTTGTACAGGATTTTCTTGATTGACTATTTGACGAGATGTATTAACATTAGCATGTGAAGCTGTGTCATTGTGGTAGTGCCTCATTTTTTTAAATGTGGGATTATTCCAGGAATTCATAGATGTATTGAATCGTGATATGATAATACATGTATAAAAACTGTCTTTGTTATGTCTTATAAATGAAGACTCTTAAGGAATCTTTCTTATAATTAGGACTTTTATTTCTAATGTGTCATCTGTGTGGTATATGTACATGTGTGTGCAGATGTGTGTACCCTATGAACACATGTGCAGAAACCAGAGAAAAGCATCACGTATCCTCTATTGCTTTTTCACCTTGAGATAAAAATCTTTCTTTTTTTTTTTTATTTTAGTTGTTTTATTTTTTTATTTTATTTATTTATTTTTTTTATTAGTCAGTTCTGTATTCAGCAAATACAGTCAGTTTGGTACCATTATTAGGCTCATCCGTGACCTACCCCCTCCCCTTGGCCCCTCCTTGTTGAGGTATACGGGTCATGCATTGTGGAGTTAGCCCACAGTTATGGGTAAGCTAAATGTCTCTGCACATCATGACCCAACATGTGACTCTGACATTCTTTCCGCCCCCTCTTCCGCAAAATTTCCCTGAGCCATGTTGGGTTCATTTTTGGTCTGCTTCAGTGATGAGGTGTTGAGGGCCTCTGAGGCTCTGGCTCTCTGATTTGGTAGGAGTTGATTTTTCTCTATGCTGATCTCCTTCCCCCTTGTGCTGGTGTCCGGTTCATCAGGAAAAACAGCCCCCTTGCTTGTTTCTCGAAGTTTTCTTAGTTTCAGCCGGAGCCCTTTTGAGGTATGATGGGGTGGCTCTCTCCTTAGGGTCTACATCTATCTGAAAAAGAGAAGCAGATTCTCCAACGGAGAGTAAGTTAGCACCAGGACAAATGAGATAACCCTTACTTTTTTTTTTATAGAGAATTTAATAGGTGTAGGCCCTCTTGTAGCCCACAATTGATAGTAGGTTGATACTGGAGAGTGGGCTTATGTTTGGATATGGTTCTGACTTGTTTCCCAGCTCCAGCTATGGGTCCCATACCAGTGAGGGGATCAGTTAGCCAAATTGAGAGCAGTTGGTTCCCCACCATGGCTGTGTGCCACCACTGCACTTGTGTGGGCATCACAATAAGTTATTTGCTGCTAAGTAGGTTAGACCATGCGTTGCTTCGATAGATATTGGTCAATTTCCCCCAGTCGCCCATGTAGCACCTTCTGGCACTAGATGCGCTGACTGTCTGGGGACTGACTCTCATCCAACTTCCAGCCATGCCATTCTAATTTGCATGTCAATCACATAAGGTATCTTCAGCAGTAGGGTCTTACCACTAACCTTTGGTGGGTCATCAAGTACTCTGACAGAAATCTGTCTGTCTTTTAGGAAACCTTGTAGGTCTCTCTGATCAAAAGCTCATTGTGGATGATAGCCCCATGCTGGTTCTGGGAGTTACAGGTCAGTGCCCACTAAGAAAATGAGGAAAAAGATAACTAATATACAAGAGTTAGAGATAAGAGAGAGAGAGACAGGGAGAGGGGAAGTGAGGGAGGGAAGATGTAGGAGACTAAGGTTAGTCTTAATCTTACCCTCTCCAGTGTCTTGTGGTTCAGGTGTTCCCTGTAAGGGCCTGGTGAAGGATCAGCCATTTGGTCTATCTTTTAGTAAGTAATAGCTGGGACAAGAGAGAAGGCTCTGTTATTAAAGGTACTTGTTTGCAAAGTCTGCTAGTCTGGGTTTGATTCCCCAGTACCTATATAAAGCCAGACACACAAAGTGCTGTATGTGTCTGGAGTTGATTTGTGCTGGCAAGAAGTCCTGGAACACCCTCATATCCTCTCTCCCTCCCTTCTCTCTCTCTCTCTCAGATAAATAAATAAAAATATTCTTTAAAAAAAAAGTAATAGCTCAGAGATCTTAACCTACCAAGAGGCTGAAGCTTAAAGAAGGGGACAATACTGCCTTTTGCTGAGCTTCTGCTATCTATTCCATTTCAAATGACTGCTGTATAAAAATGTTGTTAGGTACAGGATTTTCAACTCACTGGCCTTCATTGTTGAATACTTAAAACCCAATTTCCCTTTCTGCTCAGGTTGAAGACCTTGGGAGAATCTCTCATTAGCACACCCCATTTTTGGTGACTTCACATTTTGAATTCTCCGACAGTATTACATTAGTCACCATGGGCCTCTATCTGCGTAACATTTGCTCCTTGAAAGCCTGACCATACATCCAGTGAAATTTCCTAGTGAGCAATTTGCACTTGTGGAATTAAGCTATTTGGCCTTTGATAGAATACAGTTAGCATGGTTCCACTCTCTTCTGCCATTTCCTCTTCTCTCCACCACTTTAAAACCACCTAAGAAAATCTGTCAGGGTTTAATGACAGACAGCAACACAGAATGTTTTAAATTTGAGATCTAATGAGTCAGGAAAGCATACCTTGAACAAGCTAGCTCATATTTCCTCAGCTAAATTAAGGATATTAGACAAGATATTTCTGAGGTTCTCCTTTGCTAGCAGTCATCCCCTCCCCAAAATTATATTGTTCTAATCGGATTGTGGATTCTTGTGGGAGAAAAGTCTTCTGCTAGAGATGGGGAGGGAGAGAATTGAAAAGATAAATTTGGAATTTTCTCACACATTTAAATAAAATTGAGTACCAGTTATTGATATGATATAATAGAGGGAACTGCATGTTACAGTGGCCCAGAGATTAGCTCTGTCATTAACCAGAAGTATAACTTTAAGCAAGCTAGTTCATATTTTCTCAGCTAAAATAAAGAAGTTTGACTAGATTGTCTGAGATTCTCATTTGTACTTAATGAATGGCCTTTACCAATCCCATATACCAAAATGTGTTTTCTCAGTTTACTTGATCACAACTTTATGGAAATTGATTTCACTCTCTATCTTTATTAATATGTCTTTGATCCTGATATTTATGATTTCACATTTCCAGGAAGATATAAGTTACTTCTGAATAGAAAACAAAAGCTCAGGTAATGAGTCAACATTGCTCAGAAGGTCAGTCTCTTCACTGACTGCATGTTCTGAAGATGCTCTTCTACTGCCTGTGCATATTCTTCCTCTTATAATATGACAGCCGGATTTAACCAAATATATGTAAATAATGTTTGTAAAAGTAGTTCTTCTTACTGTTAAGGTTTGAACATTTGAGTATCAGTTTTTTCTGCAGATTCTAGTTCATCTCTAAATTAAAACTCAGTTTTATTAAATGGAATTAACCTAAAACATGTAAGAGCTATTTTCACTTAAGTTATTTTTCATACATTTGTTCACATGCAGTGAAGCTCACAGTATATGAACAGTTTAAATTCTATTCATATTCTAAACACTGCCAAATGTAGATCAAGGATTTATTTCTTAGACTCTAGTCTCTGGTTCAAGTCTGTATTTATTTTTGGAATTATTAAACTGACAGCAATGACAGTAAACAATTTTGTGTTTATATACTATTAAAAGATGACTCAAAAGTAACCTTTCTTTCCTGTTGATTTACTACAATCTGTGAACCTTGTAAACATAAAAATGCTAAAATATTTTTCATAAAGACTTTTATTTATCAGATTTGATTGTGATGAAGGAAACTTTGGTCATAATATTACTAATTTTTAACATAGAAAGCTCACTTTTTTCTTCTAATTTTTTTAAATAGAAAAAGCCCTGGGTTTTAATTTGGATTAGCATTGTATTTGTTTATTTTAATGTTTTTAATTTATTTATTTGAGGGGGGAAGAGGCAGATAGAGAATGGTGCTCCAGGTCCTCTAGCCACTGCAGACAAACTCCAGATGCATGCATACCTTGTACATCGGGTACTGGGGAATCAAACCTGGATCCTTTGGCTTTGCAGGCAAGCACTTTAACTGCTAAGCCATCTCTCCAGCCCTGGATTAGCATTTTAAAAGGGGTGATTGTAGATTATATGATATTATAGAGTTATTTTTATTATTTCCAGTCTCCATAAAATTTTATCTGGCCTGTGAATCTTTTTATTACTGAGACATTGATTGGTGCTGCTTTCTAAAATTTCGAAAATGTCACTTCTGCCATATTTTCCACCCAAAGCATTTTTTATGCCTAAAGGAGATGTGATGACAATAGAAACCAAGTGCTAGCTATGTACCAGTAGCACTTAATCAGTAAAAAATTCTGCCAGTTGATCTCACCATTTTCCTATACAATATAATAATCTACAGTTATTTAGAAACCTACCAATATTTATGTCCTATTAATAAAATCAAAAGAGCATCTATTATGATTTAAATATTTAGTACCCCCAGAAAGGTTTATATGCTGAAATTTTGGTCCCCACCTATTGAAAGGTGATTGGATCATGAAAGCCCATCAGTCTGTTGATGAACTCAAAGCTAAATGAGGTATTAGGATGTGGGGCTTGGAGAAAAAGATTGCTGGAGTCTGAAGGCTGTATCTTGGCAGAGCCCCTTACTCTCTGCTTTCTGGTCACCATGAGGCCTCACCATGGGCCCAGAAACACAAAGCCAAATGGCCATGGACTGCAGCCTCTAAAATCATGAATAGAAATAACTTTCCCCTCAAGTTGTTTCTCAGGTATTTTGTCACAGTGGCCACAACTGACTTAACATAGCCTCTGAGTACAAATGCCAAGGTTTGGGGATTATGTTCTATTGGACGCCAAGATGAGGGAGAAAATTGCCTTGCCCTCTATAATGGTCAACTGATCGAGAGTTTCAATTGTAGCTGAAACGCTGATGAGTCCCTGTGTCTGCATCTTTAGCTTGTATCTCCCTCCTGATCTCCCACACCCCAAGTTAACAGTCTGATGTTTCCTTGATGTTACTTCCATACCTTCCTTGTACCTCAAATTCACTGGGGCTAAAGTCAGATTTATTAACTGCCCTACCTTACTGATGGAATCAAGCTCTACCCCATTACCAGACTTGTCCTTCACCTTTCCTTTTTCCTGACTTTCATAGTCAGTCAGCAGAGAAACCCTGATTGGTCTACTTCTCCATCTCTCAGATTCCTCTCACTCTCCACTGTGCCCTTTCAAACCTCATCTTCTCACTAGATTGCTACAGTGGCCTGCTGATGGGTCTCCCTACACCATTTTTTTCTCTTCATTGCAATCTATTTTCTTTACCTGCTGTTAAAAGATACTTTCATAAAGTTCATATATGATTATGTCACAGCTAGTATTTCTCTCTTGTCAAAGAAAATTTGCAGCAGTCGCCTAAAACCTTTATCCGCCCTTTCTGTCCTGCCTCTTTTTCTCAAAGGTTCTTCTCAAATCTCAGCAACATCTCCAAAGATGACATATTTGTGTGCCGTGTATGTTTCTGTTTATACTGTTTTTGCCTTTCCTATGCTCCTGTTTCTTGACTTACTCATATGACAGTGAGTTATCTGTGTGTGCTCCTGCATTGCCACCTAGGTTGCAGACTTAAAAGAAAAGAGTGTTTTATTAATTCTTATGTCTATAGTGTCTGGTCCATAGAAGATCCCAATAACTATTTTCACAAAGGAGTCCTCTAAAGTTCTCTTAACAGCCTCTCTGAATACATAGCTAAATATAAAGCTTATGTGGAAGTCAGATGTCCTGTACCCTCAACCTGACACAGCCCAATACAAAATCAGATTTCATATCAACACTAGAAGTGGTATAGCAGGCTTCATCCTATCCCTACATCAGGCTTCCATTCACAATCAGTTCTTATTTAGTGTAATGCCTTATAATATTTCATTGCTTTTCTAGTTCTCGGATAAACAGACTTGATATAGAAATAAAAGAGTATGTATTGATAGTAAGACAACTTTCCTTCAAAGGGACATTTTTTAAGGGGAAATATATATGACACAGATTAGTTACACACACACACTAGTGACTTGTCTTCAAAGAAAGATTTTTTCAGAAGCTATGTCCTCTGCTTTAGAAAACAGTTTATTCTGTAAAAATACTTGCTAAAGATTTCTTGTTCAAAGTGATTGAGACTAAATATTATCATGTATAAAATTATGATTTGGGTACTTTATTAATTTACTTTAAATGAAACATCCAGTTCCTTAACAATTTCAGATAATGATTCTCTAACATCACAGACCTATTTTTCACAAATTTTACATATTGAAATTATAAAAATCTATTAGAGATGTTTCTTCTTTTCTTGAATTCAATCCAATATAATATTTATAAGCTACTGTTGGTTTGCCCCCATTAAAGTAAGTTATAAGACACTCTAAACTTGCATTAAGATATTACCTTACTCTTAATGCAAGAAATATATTTTATTTCTAATCTTAAATTAACCCATTCTTTTGAGTCATTTGTTCTTACTCCTATCCACTTTTATGTCATGTTTTATTTATTTCACTTATTTATTTGAGAGAGAGAGAAAGCAGCAGATAGAGAATGGACACCCCAAGACCTCTAGCCACTGCAAACGAACTCCAGGTACATGCACCACCCTGTGCATCTGGCTTACATGGGTACTGGGGAATCAAACCCAGGTCCTTAGGCTTTGCAGGCAAGCGCCTTAACCATTAAGCCATGTCTTCAGCCATTACATCATGTTTTTTAACAGGACAGTTAGATAGTTCCTATGACAGTGTGCAGTGCCTAAAGTCTAAATATTATCTGTACTTTCTGGAGTGAGACATGAACCTTACACATAATTAAGTTAGAAAACACATTTAGAATCAAATACTAAGTTGTATTATTTATATCGTGAGTATGATGTAGAAATTTTGAGAAGGGGAAGACTGACATGAACTGAAGTAAAAATAATGTTTTAAAGAACACTAAACAGAATTGGACCCTTTATAAATGCTTCTGGGTACATCATCTTTCCCAAGGAAGTGTCACTCTGTCCACACTCAGTTCCACATCACCTGTTGATGCAGTGCAGAAAGTTGTAAGCTTCCGTTTGCCTTATTTATCTCCACAGTGACTTGAACAGAACTGAGCATGCAAAAGTGATTAATACCTGTGTTTAAACTAAATGCAGAAAATATGTAATACTATGAGTTGTATGCAAATGCATGTTGTAGCATAGTATGAATAGCTGGGTTCACTGGGCATTCAAGAGGCTGGAACAGGAGGAATGTGAATTTGAGGCCAGCCCGGGCAGTACAAGTAGTCTGAGCGCAGTCCCGGAAGCTGCATTTGACTTGCGGCCACAGAGTGACCGAGCTAATTGTACACGCCCTAGAGCTGCGCCTACCCCAACGTGAGTGGTGTTCACCTTCCGAGTCTTCCTCTAAGCACCTGTGCACACCTTCCCGCAACACTGCTGTTCCTAAGAATATTTTTAGAACTTCTGTTTTGAATTTCTGAGAGGCTGTGACTCACTCTTCTCAGTAGCCTCAGAATCGTTCAGGCTCAGTGTGGATTTGGTCTGGGGAAGCAGGAGTCACTTAGGTCCAGGAATGGTGAGCAAAGTGGGGCTTAGCTGAGAAATGCTGTTTTAGGTACTATTTTTGGTGACTCTAAGTAATGAGCGTGTTTCCTAGCTTGACTCAGAAAATAATCAGACAGGTATCTTCCTTAAACAAAAACTAAACTGCAGGTTTTATCATTTTCAAAATGCCAAGTTTTACTCTTCTCATATAATTTTCTTGTCCCAGAATTGATTATGGGTCAACTCTCCAGGCCCCTCTGGGCCTGTCCACTCTTATTTCCACAGACCTTCCATTCTGAGGCCTTCGTTCTGTGTTTCAACTCAGTGGAGCAGGGCCTCTTCTTGGGGCCAGTGCTGTCCCGAGGTGCCTTTCCTCGTCCTTGCTCCTCAGCCTCCATCGCCTGTGTGCCATTGAATTTATGCTGAGGCTTTGGGGGGAGAAAAACTTTCAAGAAAATGGACGCTTTCCCCAGGAAAACACACACAAAAGTATAAAATTGTGAGCTAGGCGTGGTGGCATGCGCCTTTAATTCCAGCACTCAGGAGGCAGAGTTAGGAGGATTGCCATGAGTTCGAGGCCACCCTGAGACTACACAGTGAATTCCAGGTCAGCCTGGGCCAGAGGGAGACCCTACTTCAAAAAAAAGGAAAAAAAAAAAAAAAGGATAAACTGTGTGCATGAGCAGCTTGTCCATGACTCAGTCCCAGTTCACTGCAATCTCCACTGCACAGTAGGGCTCTGCTGACCAACATCTTGCCTCAGACCTTCAGTATTCACCCTTTTTACTCAATTCTAAGTTTCTAAAGAAAGACATGGTTTCCGGGATTTTTGAAATGTTAATAAAATGTTAATAAGATAAAAGCTTGGTACATTAGGTATATATTACCAGGCATCCTATAGCCCCAGATGGCATCCCTCAAATGTGTTTTGCAGGAGATAATCCTTATCTTTCTGTTTTGACAAATAAGTTCAGGAAAGCTCAGGATGCCATTGAGCCTGTTATATAGCAGAGCAGATTTTATCCCTCTCATACAGATTACATGAAGCTTCTTTCCTGCTGTTACATAGAAAAGCAGTTAAAGAACATGATGTTGTCTCTGAAAGTCAGAAAATCAGACTGTAATGTATATAGCAAACATTTCACAGGCACTGCATTTTCACTTTGGCCCAGCCACATCAGAGCTGCTCAGCACAGTCAGTACCAGATGTTGTTTATTTTGAACCATAAAGACAAACTCTATTGAGGCGCCAGGCATGGTGGCACATACTTAGATTCCTAGCACTTGGGAAACTGAGGCAGGAAGGTCAGGAATTCAAGGCCAGCCTAAAACACATATACACATAATATACTTAGGAAAAAAAACTATTCTGGATAATGTCATTTTCAGTTTAGCTGAATGCTGAAAGTTTAAGCATTTGGTAAAATGGAGGATAGAACTGTTAATCAAACCTTTATGCAACCTTGCTCGGTTCTTGGAAGATTGAGCACTGGTGGTTTCCATAGCATACCATAGCTGGCCATGCATACGAGATTGGAGGGATATCCCAGGAGCAGCTCCTGAGTGTCTACTTTTGACCACAGCTAAATTGTCTCTGTGCTTTTGTCAAACAGATGCATGTCATCATCATCTTTTTCTCATGTGCTTTTCCCTATTAGCAGAAGCTTAGAGTGTTTTGTTACAGAGTGCTTCAAGTTCTTGTAAAGTGTGGCTTGTGGGTTCTTTGGGAAATGAATTCCTGTTTTAATTGTTGAACCATGCTTCAAAAATGATATGAATAATTTCCTGAAATAGTTTTCCAAAGCTCATTAGACTTCAGCTGCTAAAAGTGACATATTGTGGATAATTTCATTTCATTAATATCTTTGGGTTTTTTTTTCTATATCTAGTTAAAAAATCTAAGTTTAGAAGAACTACAGATGCGGTTAAAAGCACTGGACCCAATGATGGAACGAGAAATAGAAGAACTTCGTCAAAGATACACTGCAAAAAGACAGCCCATTCTGGATGCGATGGATGCTAAGAAAAGAAGACAGCAAAACTTTTGAGTCTAATATCTTCTCTATTTTAATAGTTACTCTGGAGACCAAGAAACCACTAAGAATTGATGGAGTATTATGATTTGTTAATCCCTGAGATGTGTGCTCTACAACTTTGCAAAGGTCAAAAACTAATGATGGTGCATACCTAGATAAATTCCCAAAAGGCAGGATTTACAGTTGTATCCACTCTGTTTTCATTTTAAAGTGATGAGAACAATAGAAATGTGTTGTTTTTCTGTCAGCTGTTATGCCAACAACAAACTGGTCTAAAATGAAGGCTGTGTTTGGAGACTTTGAAAATCCAAAGCTATTGTTTAATTGTACAGCACTGAAGGCCTTACAATAGACTATTCCTGTCTAGAAACCTATTTATTGTAGCCCCTGAGGTAGACTTATTTATTTATGCTATTTCACTTTTTGTTTTTTAAAGACAAGATCAAGATAGTTTGGTGAAGGTGGGAACATATTACTATGTGATAGTGCACAACCAAATGATACTTTAAGCAGGGACCTTTGGGGACACATTCCTTGATTTCCAAGACAGTTTTCCAGTAGAAACAAAGCAATAATAGCAGTAGTGCCCAAATGGACTAGACAATTTTTATAATAAAGCAATAATTCCATGGTTACCTTCCTAAGTATTAATTTCTTGATTTTGATATGTGGTATAAATAAAACTATTTATTTAGGTTAAATAGTATAAGGTTTAAAACCAAAGAAATCAGTGGAACCCTTGAACAACAAAAACAAAGTATGATAAATATTTTAAAAGAAATGAAACCTTAAGACAAATGTAAGTTGTTAATATTTTTCATACAAATCTCTGATAGCTAAACTGAATTAAACTATAATAATCTCATTAAATTTACTCTGTGAAATGTGCTCTGTTATCACAGGACTTTTTTATTGATTTCATTTCTTTCCTGGGAATTGGTAAACATCATGTGCCTGATGGAGAGAAAACATTTGTACTGAACTGTGCAAGCCTTGGGGACAGAAAAAAAATATTTTAAAACCATTAAAAAGAAGCTCATTTCTAAGCTGAATGAACATTTGTATAATTGAACTGGGACCAGTCATTTCCTAAGCTACATATGGCCATCTTGAGTGTGTTTGTTCTTTTTTGTGTTAATTACTCTGTGTAAGTCATAAAGACAAATAAATTTTGCTGTACCACCCTGCACATTTCATCTCTGAATCTTTTTTAAACCTCATGACCTGGATGGACTCTGTCTTCTCCAAGCAAAGAAGGCATATTGGCAAGACCACCTCTGTGGTGCATTACTCACAACCCAGAGGCTTCAGTGGCTTCCTGTAGCACAGGCCCATCCCAGCTTGTCAGGGTACCTGTTGCTGGAGCCCTCACCCAGGAAAACACTGGTGCAGCGTGCATGCTCACCATCAGAAGAAGCCCCCCGCCCCCATGCTCCCTCCAGACAGTAGCCCATGTTAACTTGGCATAGCCAGGTGTCAGGACAAGTCACCTGGCCATGCCTACTTTCCAGAGAACAGGAGAATGAAGCCTTCCATGTGGCTGGGGCTTCCCAGTATCCACCACAGAAAGCATGCCATGTCTAGAAAGTGTCACTTTCTTTCTGAATGAGCATTGTACCCACAGTAATGCCTTCAGGTGACATTTGTTTTGGCTCTGTTGAGTCCTTACTAATAGTAGATTAGGAAAGTTGTGAGAAATATTGAAAAGTATATGAGTGGAATTTAAAAATGAGACAGCTTTAAAAAATATTTGTTTTGCATGTTCTGGAGTTCTGTATAATACATTAATGTTTGCAATTTATTGTTCCAGGTAATCTTTATTGGAATTTGGGACACTGATAAGTTATCAACTCAGATACTATCCTGATTCCCTTCCTTAATTGCTTGTATTTTCGCCAGCCAATACCTTGCCTGATATGACAGAATCACATAACTGATTTGCTGTCATCCAAACATGGCTTCTCTCCATTTGGCTAATAAGGCGCCTGGTAACCACGTGTACTCATTCAGTCTGAATAAGAGTTTTCCTGTTACTAATATGTTCCAATCATATTGTAATTTTTGTAAATAGATTTTAGTCCCTATTGTTATACCTATATCTATTTATATATACACAAGAACATGCATTTAAAGAATTAATAGCAATGAGTATTACTTTACTTCAGAGCTGTATAGAATGAGTCAAAACATTTTAGCATAATCTATCTTAATTTTTTCCCTGTTTTCACAGTCTCTGTCCCCACCCCATAAAAGGAATTTAAATTCTGAAGAATGACAAGCCATGAAAGAAACCATTATGTCTGGTGAATCCTTGATTAATCACAATGCTGAAGAAAAGTAATGTTTTAGTTATTTTCATGAATCTAAGACGAAACATTTTATTTTGACCTTACTTGCTAAGAATTTTCCAAAAATAAGTAAGCATACTTTCTGCACACCCCCCATTCTTTAATAGATACAGAATTGTGAATGTAATTGACGCTAATGAGTCAAGGTCTCATTTTATTGGAAAGTTTGCATTATTATGTACATTGTCCTGTAGATGACACCATTTTTTGTTTGATTAGTGGACTTAGATGACTGCAGGCTTACAGTATGTTATCACAGTTTATTTTACCATAAACAACTTTATGGTCCAAAATATGAGCTACTTTGTCCAATATAAATTGGAAAAGGAAATGTATTTAAGTGGATTTCAAAATAATGGCAGGTCTTATTGGAGGTGCCAGACACTGTGCTAAACAACCTTACATACATTACTTGTATGCTTTTATATTTCTTCTTATTTACTGAATCACACCCCCAAGGTTTAAAGCCCTGCTCTACTCACTGACAGATATGTAGCTCTTCTGATGGAAATTATATAATACAGTAATGGGATGTTTTTAACTTAGTCACAGAAAATCTTTTCAAATTACTGACACATTAGCATTCAATAGAAATGCTATTTTTGTTTCCTATCCTATATTGTTAAAGATTAATGATTAAAATAGATCTTCAAAATACTGATATTCTAAATATAACAAATTTTTAATACTTGGAGTCACACTGTATTACTAAGCTATTACTAGATAAAGCACTTAATTAGGTATTTTGTCAGAATGCTGAGTGTTACTTGACTTGACAGGAAGCAACCTAACGAAGGAAGGGTTGATTTTCCTCTACGGTTTGAGGGTACATGCAGGGAGGGCAGCTGGTTACATTCAGTACACAGTGAGGAACAACCGCCTGTGCCCAGCCAACTCTCCTTTGTATATAGTCCACAGTTAAGGTACCTGATCAAGATAATCCCCTATAATCAGGCCCAAAGGCTAATAATCTAGATAACACCCCATAGGTAATCACTTCTCACAGTGAGTCCTATCACTATACTGAATCCTGCCACTGCTTTCTTCACCCAATTACACTACTTAAATAAAATTTCTGGATTGTTTCTTTACTTTTCTGCTTGCAGAATATTACCTACCAAGTTGAGAATGAGCCCTGCCTCCTGGTGCTCAAGACCTGCAGACTGCTTCAGCTGATACTTGTGACCTCATCTCTCATCCTTGCTTTATGTGAGATTTTTCACCCATCAAGCTGCCTCCAACTCTTAATTATTTTATTTACCTTCCATATGGGTTGTAAAGTTTCTGACAGCAGAAGTGTTGTTTACGCATCTTGTTTCCTACAGTGCTTACCAATGTATTAACTAGAGATAGGTGGTAAAATGTCATTGTATACAGTGAGCTTATCATTAGCCATGTAGGGTGCCTATCTAGCATCCAGCAACCACAGTATCAGCCACTTTTAGCTCTATTAAGCCATGTGCTTTTAAAAAATACAATTTTATTATTTATTTAAAAGGAAGAAAGAATGAACACACCAGAGCCTATAGTCACAGACACATGCACCACCTTGTGCATCCAGCTTTACTTGGGTACTGGGGAATTGAACCTGGGTCCTTTTGGCTTTGCTACCATGTGCCTTAACTGCTAAGCCACCTCTCCAGCCCAGGCCATGTGCTTTTGATATAACTTCATAGAAAGATGCATATTCCTCTTACTGAAGAAGAAAATGAAAATTGAAAGGAAAGGCTTTGAGAGAGTAAATAGGATCACACCTCTAGTTAATGCCAGTATGGGCTTTAACCTTTCATCAGTCTGTCTCCAAGTCTGCTTTTCTTGTAGAGCATATAACCTAATAAACACAAGAGGCCTGATTCTAGAATGTTGGACAGTTTGCTAGACCTGCCTACTGATCTGTCTTAGAGTCAGTGAAATTTAGGATCATTGTTAACTGATTTTACCTTTCACATTTCAATGGAATCTCCATTTCTTGAAATGGCATCCTTTCCATATGTAGGAAAGAAATGCAGGCTGTATTGACCCAGGCTCCCGGGATGACTTACACAGAAGGACCTTTTCCTTTATTGTAAGGATGTGTGTGGTGTTGTTATTTTTTGAACACTGTGCTTTGTTTTTAAGCTATAATGTGTTCTAATCTGTCCCTTACCATTTTTTCTTTGACAACGAGTAGTGAAAGCAGCCTGGTCTGAGAAGTTCAATGACCTGAGTTTGAATTCAAGTTCTTCATTGTCCTGGGCAAAAATAACCAAGCAGGGCTTCAATTTCTTTATTTGTAATAAATGCAGAAAGTGTGATGATCAGATAGATGTTCTACTACATTTAAAATATTTAACAAAGTTTCTACCATAGGACACACAGATACTAGGAAATAAACTTTTAGCCCTTTTCAGTTTAGTGCATTATTTCTGCAAGAATAAAACAGGGGAACTCTATTCATGGATAAGAGGCAAATTTATTGCTATTTCTAAAGTGAATTAGGCTCTTCTAGAACCCAGATACATTTTCTCCTAAGGGCCCACTTTTTTTTTTTTTTTTTTTTTTTTTTTTTGGTTTTTCATGGTAGATTCTCAGTTTAGTCCAGGTTGACCTAGAATTCAGTATGTAACCTCAGGTTGATCTCAGACTCACAGTGATCCTCCTACCTCAGCCTCCCAAGTGCTGTGATTAAAGGGGTGCACCACCATGCCTAGCAGAGAGAATGGGCGCCTCCAGCCAATGTAAAGGAACTGGCTTACGTAAGTACTGGGGTATCAAACTCAGGTTGTTAGACTTTATGAGCAGTCGCCTTAACTGCTGAGCCATCACGCCAGCCCTATACTCCATTTTTATGAATACTGCTTTCATACTTAAAACAGCTTAGCTTAAATCTTGTGGTGGTTTGATTGAGGTGTCCCTCATCAACTTAGGTGTTCTGAATGCTAGGTTCCCAGCTGTTAGAGATTAGGGAATTAATGCCTCCTGGAGGCAGTGTATAGTTGGGGGTGGGCTTATGGGTGTTATAGCCACTCCCCCATGCTAGTGTTTAGCACACTCTCTTGTTCCTATTGGCCACCTTATGTGGGCTAGGGGTTGATGTCCACCCTCTGATCATGCCATTGTTTTTCCCTGCCATCGCAGAGCTTCCCCATCAAGCCTATAAGCCAAAATAAACCTCTTTTTTCCCACAAGCTGCCTTTAGTTGGGTGATTTCTACCAGCAATGTGAACCTGACTGCAACAAGTCGTTTTAAGGCTATTTTTCTACTGTAGAGATTATTGTTAGAGCTGTATCTAAAGCATGATTTGTGATGATGCTTCTGGAAATTTTATGATCCGAAAAATTTTTTTTCACTAAAGCCTTAGCATTCCTGGTCCTTAAAAATCTTTATCCTCCTAAATTATGTAATTGACTTAGTTCCAATTTACTTTGGTTCTAGGAAACTCAAAATCAAGTTTATATTTTAATAGCTTTATAGAATTCTATTATCTGCATATTTATATTTTCCTGATCCTATATTTATGAAAACTAATCTTTTGGGAATTTATTATTATTATTATTATTATTATTATTATTATTATTATTATTGAGGTAAGGTCTCACTCTAGCTCAGGCTGACCTGGTATTCATTCTGTAGTCCCAGGCTGGCCTCGAAGTCACAGTGATCCTCCTACCTTTGCCAGCCAAGTGCTAGCACTAAAGGTGTACACCATCATGGCAGCTCTAAAAGTAGGCTTTTGAGGTACATACCTAGACATATGAGTTCTTTCACTGAAAATGACCTAGTTCTCTACCCTGTGATTTTTTAAATTTATTTTTATTTTTATTTTTATTTATTTATTTGAGAGTAACAGACAAAGAGAGAAAGAGGCAGAAAGAGAGAGAATGGGTGTGCCAGGGCCTCCAGCTACTGTAAACAAACTCCAGATGTGTGCGCCACCTTGTGCATCTGGCTTACGTGGGTCCTGGGGAAATCGAACCT